>OY725339.1:25225171-25837485 GCA_963243735.1 Neocrepidodera transversa
CCATTTACACCGACATAAATCCTCGTCTTAAAGTAAATTTCACTTGTACCGCTATAAATGAAATTTAGTTAAATATCCTTGTTTCATATTAATTTTTTCAACAAAATAACACATTTTTACAGGGTTGTAGCTAAAGTTGGTCTATATTTTTTCGAACGCAATTTGGATATTCTAGAAATTATCCGTTTCGATGTTTCTACTGCTCTAGGACCCCACGCGGCAAAACAATTGTAGGAAAAACATTTTAATTCTTTCCTCCCAACACAGAATCGCCCCAATGGTTGTCGTAACTTTTTTTTCAGGAATTTAGGTTCGTTCCTCAAAATCTATATTTCTGTGTGTATGCATGTAGCATTTTTCTTTTGGGATTTTTGAAGTTTGATTTCAGATAGGGCATACGAAATGTCTGTAACACTTTGAAAAAATGGCGACCAAAGAAACAAATATCATAGTTAATATAACTATAAAAACAATTTATAAAATATCAGAAATTAATTTTTTTAAATGTTCAGTTTTCACTAATTAAGAAATTCAATATTTCAAAAAAAATTGAGAATGTTGGAACAATTTCATAAATTTTCAAAATTTCAAAATTTTTTAAATTTTCAAAGGCTTTGTTAAATGAACTGAAAATAATTTTGTTGATTTGGTGATTGTCAGTTGTAACTATTAACTAAATATACATAATAATAAATCTTTAGATCTAGCTTAATTATTTTAGGGAATTGTTGTTTTTCTTATCTCCTTCAAGTTTTTGTATTAGAACGAAAAGTAGCAAGCACCAATTTCTTAAATGATGAGAAAACAAAAAATGTTTGAAATTTTTTTAAGTTTTCATTTTTTTTTCAAATTGTTTTAAAAAAAATTGACAACAATTCCCTGAAATACTTAAGTTAGATCTAAAGATTAGAATGATGTATATTTACTTAAGTTACAATTGACAATGGTCTAATGAACAAAATTATAAATTCATTTATACCCGCTTAACAACACCTGCCCCTATCATCAATAGTTCATTTGTACCCGTTTAACAAAACCTAGTCATTTGTACCCGCTTAACAAAAACCTGCGCTTATCTTCAATAGTTCATTTGTACACGCTTAATAAAGCCTGTCCTAAAAATATGCTGTGCAACGATCGTTAAAATATACCGAGCTTAAAAAATTGAGCCCCCTTTAAGCTATTTTTGGTTATCAATTCATAGATAATAATGTGTTATTAATTCTAAGCTTGCTCGAAAACATATTCCTGGTTACCAACCCGATCCAATGAGGTCACGTGATAGATAACTCCGGTTACTATATTATGAACAGGTTACAGCTCGGAGTTTTATTTTTTTGTGATTCCTGAGTCAACTGTATGATTGTAACCGTAACATAAAAAAATAGTTATTTATTTTAGAATGTTAGTTACGATACGTTCTTTATTTACGCAACAGAAAAATTAAATTTCTTATAAATTAAACGTTTTCTAAAAATGAATTTTAAAATTACCCATAACAAAAAAATACAGATCCAAAATTCAGAATTTTAATTTTTGAAAGAAACAAGTAAAATAAAAAATTTTATATTCTTAATATCGGGTATTTCCATCTCTGCTTTTAATACCATTTATTTTATGAATCAGTTACGTTGAACTTTATGTTTTATCAATACCTAGTCAAATAAATCATAAAAAAATATAATTTTTACACTACTATAATAGTTATTTATGCAACAAGTGTGTAAAGTAATACTTGTTTCACGAATGTGAATGTTGTCGCACGAGCCAAAGGCGAGTGCGACAATCACATGAGTGGAAAAAGGCACTTTACATACTGGATGCATACAATATTTTTTCTACTACCATAATTTTTATGTACAAAAATAGATTTCGCATGCAAGAGGTTAACAAGCTATTTTCCAAAATCTTGAAGTTAACCAGTTGATTTCTGGCACATAGAACCTTGCCAAGATAAGAAACTTAATTTTTAATTTTTTTTTACTTTACGCACTAGTGAAAAAAAGTTAAACTTTACGCACTCCTTAGCGTGCGTAAAGTAAGTACTTTACGCACGGTAGTAGAAAATATTTGAAAAACAATGGACAAAATACGCATCAGACCGAGTTATTACGGGTTAGCGGAAATAGAAAGGACGCGCAAAACCGAGTTATCTCGGGCTAGCACGTTAAGCGGTTAATGGTGTACTGACATCAACGCTTTATTCCAAACTTTCACCAGAAGCCGGAGCCAGGTTCTCCAAGTTGGTAAACAGAAATGCTCTATTGGATTACGGTCAGAACTTCGTGCTGGTCAAGTCGTAATTTCAACGCCAACTTCCAATAAGTAATATCCAACAACTTGAGCATTATCTTGGATTAGGAAAAAAAATTGACCGATATAATGTGCAAATCGTACAACATGCTTCGGAAACCTGTTCAATATGTAGCGTTCAGCATTACGATTTTCATTATTCAATACAACAATAAAGTGGTATTTGGTGCGTTGGACTTGTAGAAACACGAAATCGTCTATTGCAATTATGCAGGACAAAATCTGGACTCATCTATTCAAACAACTCATTCCCAGTCAACTTGTCAACTCCTTCCCAGTTGACCTGGTCCCTTGCAAAATTTATCATCTACGAGGAGATTAACCAAACGCTTCCCAGAGAGGTCTCAAATCATTTTCTAGAAGATTGCAATACGCTCGTTACGAATGGTTGTCTTAGAGCGGAGACTTTAAAAACGATATTGACCAGGTATCTTCTGATATGTTCATCAATTTTCCTATATTGTTTATCCATACGTGATATTGATATATGGGACACACCGAAGCTCTCACATTGAAACTTCTTGGTGCAATACAGTAGCTTAGGCACATTGCAATTTAATCGGAAGAAATTCAATTCTAAGGGGCAAAAATCAAACACTAACTGCCTTGAAAGTTGATTTTATCTTTATCAGAAATGATAAGACTACAGAAAAAATCAATACTAAAACTTAAACAGCACAGTTAAAATATAGTTTGTTGTTAGGAATATTTTCTCAAATTCCTGAAGAGAAACACGCATGGTTTATTAGACATTGCTACTTTACTTTGTAATGCTTGATCCGAATATGAAATTAACGTTCAAAAATTATAACAAATATTCGGATATACACAGATATAGGTAAATTTCAGATACGAACCTAAGTTTGTGAAATTAGGTATTGTTTTTGTATTTTATACTGAAACGGAATTTGCAACGTGGTTTAGATTGTAGACTGTAATTTTTATAATCAGCTGAGATAATTCGTAATATGATTTGCACATTGTATTATCGTCCCTCTTGAATGCTTTGAAACAATAACCTCATGTTTTGGACCATTGTGGGTTGGCTCATGTTTGCATAACAACGTACAATTAATGTTAATAAGAAACAGGGTGAATTAAGCGAAGATCAGATGTTTTCCAATGTAAATTATTTGAAATGTAATATTTTTTAAACGACACATATTATATATTCAGTACAGTTCAAATTGGTTCATATAATAAACTTTGCAGTACCAATTTTTCATCGATATTTATGACGTTATATATTAAAATGGTGATTTAAATTAAATACAACTAAAAAAAAATTGTGACAACCAGCTTTTGAACTTCTTCATGTTAATCTGATTTTCAGAATTATAAAAGCAAAACGATACCGGCAGCGAATGTGTTAAAATTAATTTAGTGTCTCACAAAATGTAACCAATAGTTGTAGATGTAATATTGGTTGCCTATACTTGATATATAGTGCCGAAATTCGTATTTACTATTTATACATTTATAGAGGTTGCCAGCATAAAGAGAACATATACAAACTCGTTCACAAAATCAACTAAAAATTAATGAGACACCCTTATAAATACTATTTAATATAAGTTGTTTCTTTTGACATTTATTTTAAATTTGTGGAGTAAATTTAATATTACACACTACCTACCTAGAATTATACTTGGGCTTTTTTTGATATATTTTTATGTTTAAATAATTATTTTTCAAAAAATGCATGTATATAATTCTTCAACAATCTATTTATTTTCTATGCTTTTTACTTAATGTTTACTGTCTTTTTTTCCAATTTTAATTAAATTAATGTTATTATTTTTAAACTGGTTTAAAAAGAAAAAATAATATAAAAGTCCAAATGAATCCTGTACATATTTAGATATAAATCAAGTAACATTTTTATAAAACATAACTAAATAGTACGAAATGTTCTAAATAACAATCATCGCTTAGAAAAATTAGAAAAATATTCCGAAAATTAATGAATAAATAATAAATATTTTTTTATAACATTTTTATTGTTTTTTTTTTATATTCAGGGTATGAAGAATATTTTAGAAAACTTGATTTGGGATTCATTTGATTTGTCTGCTAATTATTTGGTACCAAGTAAAAATAAGCTTCTTACTATTCTACATTTTCAATGAAAATTTCTATTTCTCGTAAGTATTTATTATTCTTACTTTTGTGCCAATTTTTTTATTTCTATTTTATAGATTTATACATGATTTTATATTTATTAATTATTAAGGAAATAGAATTTATATTTATTATAGTAGTACTATATGGTAGTAATTTATATATGAAAATCGTTTCATTTATCAAATGAGCTGTGTTTTTAAGTCTTAAGTATTATTTTTAATATACTGTGTAATTGTATTCATAAATAAAATTACATAAATTATAAATATTTTTAATTTCTGTAAAAACGATTAAAGGATGTGTGCTCAATATTTTTGAATTTAATTTTAACTTTCCGGGTCCCATCGAACGGAAAGTAAAGTGAACGAGCAAAAAAAAATCGAGATATGGAAATATCTATTTTGAGGTTCCCCGAGAAGATCAAGACCACTTCCAGAGTAACGTCTGTCTGTGTGTAATCTTCCACGATCCGAACCGTTTGACCACTTATAAGTTGAAATTTTGGTATGAACAGTTGGTGTGTGCCTCGAATGCGAACATTAGTTTTTGGTTTAAATTGGAGCACTAGAAGGTCCTCAAGTATGACATTAATTAAATACACATGTAGGAATTTTTACCTTTTTTAAAAGTTTAAGGACAAACAATAAACTTTAGTGCAAAATGTTTTAGTGCAAAGTTATAAAGTATAAAATTGCCTACAATTTTTCTCTCAAACTTTTCCCAAATTTCCAATACTTGCGCCACTAGAGGGCGCGCATGTAGGTTTTCCTTGGTTTGAGATTGATTTTTTTAGTAAACCAAAACAGCGGGGCACAGAAAAATTATAAAAACAATTTATTACGCACATTAATTCATTAATTATTAACAGAGATATTTACTAAAATATGCTAACAATGACAGTTTATATTTTATATATTTATTCTCCTAAATTAATTTATGACCTGCTCAACATATATATGAAGTAATTCTTAATATTTTTGTAAAAAACATCAACTATAACATTTATTATTAACAGAGATATTCAAAAATATTGGTAAAATCGCATATTATATTTTTATTCAGTCTCCTACGCCTCTGCAAATTAATTTGATACCCTCTATACATGTACAATTTTAAACATTTTGGAACGTTGCTATAAAATCATTAAGCGAAAAGAATACAAAAACGTGGAAAATCGTAGATATGATATATGTCAATATACCGAACGCAGATTTTGTATCTCCAACTGGCCTGGCCAGAAAATCGTGAATAACTTCACAAGATATGTTTAATAACAGAAAACATAACTTCTAATAATTATAGCATACAATTTAGATATTATTCATTTTCAAAGTAATACAATAAGTATACAATGGGATTATGTACTTACATTTCATCGTACACCAGTAAGTGGAAGAAATGGTTTATCAATTTCACGTTCTCGTTCAAAATATTCTGGTAACTCACTAATGTTATGGATTTTAAAACTATACACTCAATAACATTATAAAAGTAGGTATTAACTGAAAAAACTTTAAACTGAAATTATATTATGTCAAATATTAGTCATGCTCAGTGCTGCCAATAGTAAAATGTTTTACCCCACACTCTAAATAATTTTAGCACAAAACAGAAAGCACCATAGAGATAGAATAAGGTTAGAGAGAGCAGACAGACTTTTGTGTATTCAATGTAAAGCTAATGTTCACAACAGCTCGACTCGAAAAGCACTTTTTGTTTTGATTATAGGACTGAAATGCATCAGCGTCGTTGGTTCAGGGGCGTAGTAATATTTCGAAATTGAAATATAAAAACCATATTTTAATTTTTGTTCATCATTTTTTTTTACTTAATTATCCAACTTTCAGTGACAATGAATTTTTATAACGGAATATAATATTATTTCTTTATTTATTTACTGTTCAAACAGGTTTGCACCCAACTACAGAACAGATCTATGAACAATATAAAATACATACAGAAATACATACATATCATCAGAGTACACATTAACAGATAAAAAAAATACAAAAAAGAAATAACAATTAGTTTCCCAAGAAGTACGTCTTTATGGCCGAAATACTAGTATTAAAGATGTCAAGCTGGTAATTCACTGTGTTACAGTTTGAGCACATTTTATGTAAGGGAGAAAATTTTAAAATATTAATTCGGGGAGTGGGAAGGTAAAAGGTTTGACATGTTCTAGATGCTATAAATTAAATCTGTCAACACCGCTTTCAGAGGTTCATTATGAGTTCAAATGTAAAAATTTCGGTTTTATGTTGGAATAACTTCTCTCTCGCCCATGCTATACTCTGTCCAATATTTCCTTTTCTTAAAATGGCAGACTTCAGGTCGACCAGTAATTTTACGCTAATCTGTTTGGATGTGTCTACTCGGCCATTACCAAGTTTAAAATAAAGTGGTGAATTATTTGAACATAATATGCATTATGCATAACAAATATAGGAAAATCTGCAGGATGATTTTCTGTATCGAATTCTATTGGTCGATTTCGAAAATTAATTCGAAATCAACCAATAGAATCGAATACAGAAAATCCGCCTGCAGATTTTCCGCCCAGTGGGAATCAGTTTTAATAATAAATGGTCTTAGTTTTACACCTAAACACATGTAAGTATTCCAAGATACAAGGTAGCACTGCTAATTCTATTCGATTTCTTGAATAACTAAACCAGAGGCGTGTAACATATAATGTAGACGCAACCTTCGAAGGAGTAAAACAAACTTTGTTTACATAGGCCCAATATACGGCTTTTAGTGGATTGAGTGTAACAAATTTGTTTTGTGCTTTTTAAAAAGTTAAATTTCTTTTATTATCTTATATAAAATGTGTTTCAATTAAGTTATTTCAATATTATTTTACTGTACATTATGACGCCAAACAACCAAACAATAGAAATTGTTGTGTAAATGTCATTTCCTAACTTTCCCTCACTTAATAGAACTATTAAAATTGAAAATACCTCCGGAGTTATGGAAAAGATACTGCAAATAAAAGGCTTATTACGTATAAATAAATTACAAATGGCCGTTACTGAAAATATGTGGGGTTTGCTTTCAACATTTTACAAAAAAAGATTTTTACGTCCAGATTTGTAATAAAAAAAAAGGTTTCGTTACATTTGTAATAAAAAAAGTGTTTCTTATATAATTATTATTTACTATTCTAATAGGACTTGTTTAATATAGAATTTTTTGTTGTAGCCCTGAATAAGAAAAAATAGCTTATATCAACTGCAGTACCTAGTTTAAAACTACTCAAGTATTTACTCATGTTTATATCAGTTGGCACTTGAATCCACAACTTTTCCAACGCTTTTACAAGACACCAAGGATTACAACTCATTATTTACCCAAAAATATTTTTATTCTTTTGCTTTGCACTGTAGACACGTTCTATTTACTATGAGGATGACGTCACGAACCTAGTCAGCATGGCTGCTAGCGTTTTCGCGCGAAAATGTAAAATGATAAATTCAGTCATTAATATAGCACTATTCGGTTTAAAAAAATTAATCTAAAAATTACGGTGGTTATTATCACTATAAGATTCATTTAAGGCACTTTTCAAAAAAGGGTGTAACCTATTAGTTACCAAAGATCCGAATTAAATAATGTTTGTTTTAATCCTTTGAGAATTGACATTTTGCAGCGCCACCTATCGAATTCTACTCTTTCCAATTGTTAATTCACGATGTAACAAGATGACAGATTACGGTGTTGCCAATAATTAAAACATGTAATATGTTATAGTGAAAAGTTTTTCGAATTCAATACAACTGTTGTATCACTTTTTCCAGAATTCCCAAGTTTTCATTTCAGTTTCGGTTGACGTATTCACCACTGTTGCTGTTTTGGGGGGTTTTACCCCAAATGGGGGTATTTTAAGGTTCGTGGGGTATTTTTTGAGGATATAAATATTTGGGGGTAAAATGGGATGTTGGAGCATAGACTTTTTAATCATAAATTATCCCTTACGCATCATAATGTAAATTATTATTTGCTATCAGTGCAAATGCGTTGCAATCTTCAACTTTTTGCATTATGAGTACGTGTTGTTTTATTTAATGTATATTTCGAATAAAGATTTATTTTTATATATGATTATAAATAAAATTTCCTTACAAGTTCAAGGTCAAGTTTGGAGGTAAAATGTTGCCAATAGGGGTATTTTCGTTAACATTATTGCGTAAAACAGCATTTTACGAACGGGCAACACTGGTATTTACCATCAGCTCACTATTTTAAATGTGTTCCATAAATTAATCTAATGCTTAGTATTTTGTAATTAAAATAATCCTTTTCCTATTATAAATAAAGTGCTATTAACAGATACAGATAAATATAGGTGTCTGGTGTCCCATATTTCAAATTGGGCAAAAAAGTTTAGAATTTGAACATTGCATGGCAAATGAAAAATTAATTATTAAAAATAAATATAACATGTTTAATTTTATTACCTAAATATTGATAACAATATATTAATGTTTTTTCTAAAGTTTTCTTTGTTTCCTGGGTCTAGGAGGATTCCAAGACACTTTAGTACTGTCTGTTATTGATACGATTTGCAACCCAGACATTTGTAAACCTTTAATAGCAGCCTACAATAAATTTATAGTGAAAAACAAGTAAATTATATCACTTAAGTCAATCTTACCATTCTACCTGGCCCTATACCTCTCACTCTCACCCTAACTGTTTTATATCCTTGTTCAAGTGCTTTCTTAAACATAAAAAAATGCAAAAAGTAACAATATTAATTAAATATTTTAATGAGTATGAGAGATTTACTTACAGCTCCCACAGTTATTGCTGTAGCTTGTGCTGCAATATTTGTCCCTTTTCTAGTATGTTTGAATCCCTCTACACCACAAGATCGTATTAATTTAGGAGTACCTACAATTCAAAAGTTGAAAAGCTTACTTAAATATAAATTAATATAATCTACCTTTAGCATCTGAAAGACTTAAAATCGTATTATTTTTTGTAACTCTAACATTAAAAACAGGTATCTCCTTAAACGGTACCCCATTAAATAACTTGTTAGGTGTATGTATATTAGGAAATAATTCATTCCTGAAATGTAATAATATTGTTAAGCAAGCAAAATATTATTTTAAATATTTACTTGTTGAGAGTTTCATCTATATCTATTGATTTTTCTCCGTGAGTCCCTTCATCCATGGCAGGAACAGACCTCAGCATCTCCTTTCTGTCTACAACATCTCTAAATCTTACGGATGTTGTGAATAATGTTCTTGCATTTATTAAGTCGTTACTGGACACTGTTAAATTTTTAATTAGACTGCATAAATGTTTAATTGCCATTTTCAACTAAAATAACTTAATAATTTTTATTTAACATTACAATATAATTGAGGTTATGCAGACTATTATCACTGAGTGTCAATTGTCATTACTACTCGTGCCATCTTGCATCAAGTTGACAAATCTGTTAAAAGAGGCTAATATTATTTTTTTAAATTTAATTTCATAGATAAATCAACCAGTACGTTTTACTGTCGAACCTTAATGATTAAATTTGTAGCGGAGACATCTAATGCTAAAAAAGCACAAATAATAATATGCTTTCTCTTCTTTTATCTCAAAATGTATGTTTCAATCATAAAATGTCTAGGTACACCAGAATTGATTTCGATATTTACAATTCGCGTATGCGTATTGTGCTTTATTAACATTATAAATATGTGAAATTGTATCTAACAAATATTATATTTATTATTTGGATTACTGGTTAATAAAAATTTAAAATCATGAAAATTTTATACAAGTTTTTTCTACCAGGGTTGGAACCCAACTGACAACTAGACCACACCGGAGCTTGCATAAAAATAAACATAGTTTTATATTATGGTTATTTCTATTTTCCTACTTTTAGCGAAAATAATCTGAAAAAAAAACTTTGTGCAGAGAATAAACATGAAATACACGTGAGCGAAGCTTTAGAATCGAAATTCATAATTCATTATGGTGCACTGCTTACATTATTAAAGTTCCATTTTTCTAAAAAAAGAGAAGAAGAGTAGACGAGAATAACCTCAATGTATTGCTTACAAATAAGTTACTTAAAATTAATTGTTTATATGATTTAAATAAATTTTATTATTTTTTGCAATTAATTGATCTCAACGCATTGTATAAACTGCTTATTAAAAATGACTTCAATTATAAAATTGCAAGCCTTATCAGGGGCTAAAGATGAATCGCCCCCTTGTTACCTGCTTCAAGTGGACGATGTACGAATTTTATTGGATTGCGGATGGGATGAGAAGTTTGATATGGAATTTATTAAAGAAATTAAGAGGTACTACCCATGAAAAAATAATGTGGTTTTTATTGATAAAACTTGATTTTAGGCACATACATAGCATTGATGCTGTGTTACTTTCATACCCTGATAATAATCACCTTGGAGCTTTACCTTATATAGTGGGTAAACTTGGTTTGAACTGTCCAATATATGCAACGATACCAGTGTACAAAATGGGACAAATGTTTATGTACGATCTCTATCAATCACAGTATAACATGAAGGAATTCTGTATATTTTCACTAGATGATGTTGATGTTACTTTTGAGAAGGTTATTCAGTTGAAATACAACCAAACTGTATCATTAAAAGGTAATTTTTTTATTTACTAGTTTTGTACATGAGAGAAAACATCTTTTTTTGTTTCCCAAAAATCTATTGTCGAATTATTTAATTATTATTTATAAAATGTTATTTTAATAAAGACTTCAAGTTTATATAATATATATTGAAAATTGTGAATGTTTCTAAAAGGAACTAGTTATTATATTTAATGGCCTATATTTTATTCCACTGTGGTTTTTGAGGGTTTTCCTTTTTGGTCTTATATTCTGATCTATTGTAATAATCAATAAAGTTAACAATTCATTGTTCTGTCTCCTAACAAACTTTAGCGCAGGATCTTGAAAGGTCTGAAGAGTCGTACCATAAAGAATTTAATCAAATCTGGGGTAGCATATCTTGGTAATAATTCTCAAACAGGTTACTCTTGCATTTCTACATTATGAAGAACAACTTTTACACACTGAAAGATAATGTTGCCTTACTCAACTAGTGGTCAACAAATCATTTAAGTATATTTTTATTACTCTTAATACATTTCTTGCTATAAGTGAGAGCTCTAAAATATGGCTTGTGCAATAACTTTCTTTTTAGTGTGTTGGGTGTGTTGATTAAAATTTAATGCGAATAATCTGATATTGAGTCAATAAATATGCTATGTTTGGTTTTGAAAGGGTTGAATTCTCCATTTATTAAAAAGGTTGACATTTTCAAAAGTAGTCAATACACACACTGATCAATTTTCAACTCATCCTGCATTTTTCAATGCTTGCAGCACTTCCTTTGGCATTAAAAGTTTTGTAGAAACGGATTTTAAAATTTATCCTACATATCTTTATCACTGTAGTGTCTAGTTGCCCTATAATGAACCAGATACCATTTACTCTTATTTTTTAACATTCATCATTTTAATACTCACCAATATGTTGACTCTTCCAAATTTCCTTATCATTGATGTTTCAAGATATTCAATAAACTTCCCACATTTATAATAGTACCGCAAACTATAAAAAATTTTGATATCAAACTGAAGATTTATTTACAGGATAATGTTGTTTATAAACTTTGTCCAACAACTAAAACAACCGCTTCGTTAAAAATTAGAGAAGTGGGGAACAAAAGAATAAAGGGAAAAGTAGAGAAGTGTGTGCAATCTATACTTTGAGTGAATTTTTAATCTCTAGTACTTTAATTCTTATTTTGGCCACAGTTTTTGTACTAGAGCTTACACAAAAAATATTGTCTTATATTTCTTCTTAAAAATGAACTTTTGTGTTTGTTTTATTACATAATTCACTTATTTCCTTACTTTTTTTTCTCTTTGGCCTTTTGGTAATCCACAGTTAAGTATCACCAATTTCTACCTCTACCAGAAAAAATAAAATCACTTTCAGATGACAATATCCTAGTTTTTATTATTTTAATCTCATTGACTATTAATTTCTAAACAAGCATGTCTGTTTAAATAAATTTTGTAATTTTAGGTAAAGGCTATGGTTTAACGGTGACACCTTTACCAGCTGGTCACATGATTGGAGGTACAATTTGGAAAATTATGAAAGTAGGAGAGGAAGATATAATATATTGTAATGATTTTAACCACAAAAAGGAGAGACATTTGAATGGTTGTGAATTAGAAAAACTACAAAGACCCTCGTTACTTATTACTGATGCTTTTAATGCTACTTATCAACAAGCTAGAAGACGAGCTAGGGATGAAAAACTAATGAGTAAGTTATAATAAAATATAAAAGGTTTCAGGAGCATATTACTAATAATTTTTTGTAGCAAATATCCTTCAGACTTTACGTAACCATGGAAATGTCCTTATAGCTGTAGATACAGCAGGTAGAGTCTTGGAACTAGCCCATATGTTGGACCAACTATGGAGAAATAAAGAATCAGGACTTTTAGCTTACTCCTTAGCATTTTTAAATAACGTAAGCTACAATGTTGTTGAATTTGCCAAGTCTCAAATCGAATGGATGAGCGATAAACTTATGAGAAGTTTCGAAGGGGCCAGAAACAATCCTTTTCAGTTTAAACATTTGCAATTGTGCCACAGTTTGGTCGAGTTGAGTAAAGTGCCTAGTCCTAAGGTTGTACTAGCTAGTTCACCGGATTTGGAGTGCGGTTTTTCAAGGGAGCTATTTCTACAATGGTGTTCGAATTCTAATAACAGTATTATTTTGACTACAAGGTAACTTAATTTTAGTTTTAGTTCCAAAAATTGTTTATATTTTATAATTTATTTTTATCTTATCAACTTCAAAATGTGTAGAATATTGAATATTTGGTTATGTTGGTGTAGGTATTCGGTATTAGCTAAGTAATTACAACTTGATATTATATATGGAGTCGTTTCAAATTTTTCTTATCATAATCTGCTTATGTCATAGTCAACTTCCCTGTCCCTCAGTCTCTGCAAAGAGTTTTCCATCACTTATCCATCTGTTTGATGCCTTCTTGTCTAATTATGGACGTGATAAGTCGATCATCTAATTTGTTCTATTACTACTTTGCCTTATTGAGTAAGAATCCTTGTGGGGTATGTAAGTTAAACATGTCCTGCTTCTTTTCAGTGTAATTTTGATTACAGAGAATTTTTTGTGATAGTTATCATTTTTGGTAAGCTTAGTACATTTATTTTTTCGGATATTCTCTATGTTTTTGCAAAGTCAAATATTTTCACCAGAATTGTAAATAAATTTATCATATATTAAAAAGTTCCCACAATCTATTTTAAATTTGGTTACATTGCATGATGTCTATTTATAGATACAACGAACTACTCCAATATCGGTTAATCTCAGAAATTCCTCTCATGACACACAAATAATATTTCAAATCGTTTTAAGGTTAAAAGTATAATCTTACATCTCCTGAGCAGCATAATTTCAACAATATGTATCAGTTTCTTTTTTGCTCTTATCATTAAATTAAATCTTTTTCAAAAAATTGAGTTATTGGAACTTGCAACCATGGCAACTCTTGATGTTAATTTTACATCAAGAATCTACAAACCAATTACGCTTCTCATCTTTACTCCTTCCAATGTACCACTCTTATTTTCAATAGAGCTGGATGAGTATGATTCTATCCTGCATTAAGTAAACTTTGTTACTGAAAAATCGTTCTTACACTTCAAAAAGACAAGTCACATCTAAGCAACTAAAAGTGAATTAGATTTTCTTTCCTGAACAAGAAATTTAGAGTGTTGTATTTTACCTATCGTTCTTTTATCAATAGATGATTAAATTGACTTATCTACATTTTAATTCAACTACTTATCAAATTAACAATTAACTAGTAAATAACCTTAAAAATGCGGTCCATATCATTTAAATTCAGCAGCTACAGCAAAATTCCAACACCTGCCTTAATTTTTGTTTTCATATTTTTTAGCATTTTCCGTTCCATTTAAGAACTTTTCTGACATAACATTTGAATAAATTTCTCTATTTCAAATAAATCCTGTATGAAAACATTTATTGTTGACGCAGTCTCTGTATTAAGCAAAAAATCCTCTCGGCTCCCTGGCCATCAAACAATGAGTTGGTTTTGTAACGCTAAAGACGTTTTAATATTTACATAATCTTTAATTAAACTATTCAAATTAATTACTGTACAAAGAAAAGTACAAAATAAGCATAAATAAGACAAAGTCTTTTGGTCTTTCCATCAGAATATGTTTTCTGTTTTGTCAAGGTCACCAATATTTTGCCTCGATTTTTTATTTAATTTAATTAAATAAAATTTGTACTGAGTCAACGGCAATACTGTTTGTTTTAATGAAATGTTTGGTGTTTAAAATTTCTACATATTTTTTCTAATTTAGGACATCACCTGGTACTCTAGCTAGAGACTTGATAGATAACGGAGGTGGAAGAAACATAGATTTGACAGTAGAAAGGAGAGTAAGGTTAGAGGGACAAGAACTTGATGATTTTGAAAAGAGACAGAGATCTAGGACCGAGAAAGTAGAGAATGAGTAAGTACCCACAATTTTTTACCATCTTAGAAACATTCAAAACATAAATATATGTTTTGGATATTATTACTTTGCCTTTGCTCTGCTCTTAATAATCTCTAGGTTTTCACTTTTTAATCATCTGCCCTATCTCTTTATGACTGCAAATAATCAGTCAAATGTCGTTTTGGTTATTATTGTTCTGTTAAATAAGTCACTCGTACTCGCTTTTTAGGGATCTAGACTCTGATTCAGATTCTGATATCGAAATGTCGGTAATTTCGAAAGGTAAACATGACATCGTTATTAAACAAGAAGGTAAAATATCTACCGGGTTCTTTAAAGTAACAAAAAAAATGTATCCCATGTATCCATTCCATGAAGAAAAGATAAAATCTGACGAATACGGAGAAATTATCAAGGCGGACGATTATAAATTAGCTGAAATTACACCAGAGGGCGAGGATAATAAAGAAAATATTATTATCAAGAAAGAGGAAGAAGAAATTAGTAAGAAAATTTTTATTGGTATTTTGAAAAATTCTCTCTATTTTTTACCTTTTAGCTGAAATAACGGAACAACCCACGAAATGTATTATCCTTCAGAGGACGGTCCAAGTGAACTGTCAAGTTCAGTACATCGATTTCGAGGGTAGATCCGATGGGGAATCGTTGATGAAGATTTTATCGCAGCTAAAACCGAGAAGAGTGGTCGTAGTACGTGGATCTGAAGAAAATACGGCTATTATTGCGAAACATTGTTCAGAAAATATTCAGGCTAGGGTATTTACGCCATCTAGGGGCGAGATCATCGATGCTACGAGTGAAACTCATATTTATCAGGTATATTATTATGTAAAAAAAATATTAGGTTACATTTAGTTTTTTATTTCGATTTTAATTGGTAATCTGGCAGACGAAGCGATATTTCAATTCAATATTTCGAGACTTCCGGCCGCCTTACGACACGATTCGGAAACGCAAAAATGGGTATGCGACACGAAGGGTCGATTATGATTGATTTCATTAACTAGAAGTTTAAGTTCAAGTGAATCTAAAGTAGAAAAGTATTACAATGGAATAGAAACAAGTGAATTTTCTGATAAAATTAGAAGCATGTAATTCCCTATTAAATTATAATTATCATAGTCATTTATTTAACTACGCAGAAAAGTAGTAGATTTACTGCCGCGACTAATAGTAAATCTGTGCCTCAATATCTGATAAATTTTAAGTTATATATATTTTTTAATTTTTTGGTCACTGTCTAGAAAATTTCACTTGATGAATTACAGCACTTGCCTGCGGCTCGTGCTGTAAAGTTCATCTGCGTGAGTTCCTTATTTCTGGTATGGTTTTCCAACAGCACCTGTAGTATTGTCATTAGATACTATTGGCTCATTAATTTCAAATTCAGTATGTAAAAATACTTTTAGTGATTCCATTTAGTTCATTTTTTATTTCGGTACATGTTCATTAATGTCAATTTAATATAGTTAGTGATCGGTAGAAGATTAAAACAGGATATTGCTTTTTGTTAGTTTTGAGCTATTTTTATTAGTTATTCCAAAATCTGGTATTTTTTGCAATCAGTGGACCAGTTGGTTAGTTCTTGTGCTCGAATGTTTGTAGTTATCCATTATAACGAAATAAAATTCCCTGTTTTTCAGTGTTATTATGTAACACTAATTGTTAAATGTGTTTTTTTGATATAGTGTTTTAGCCTAAATTATCGGAGTTCATAACTACAACGAGTTTTGAAATACACAAAAACAGAATTATTATTAAAAAAGTTTAATGGGCCCTAGTTGTCCAATTTAAAAAAAGAGAGTGACACAATAAAATATAAATTTTGATATCAAACTGTATTAGATATTTTTCGATTTTCAACGAGCTTGGTCTTCTTAACTTAACTGAACTGACTGAAGCTGTGGAGATCGTGGGTGTGGAGGTTCTATATTGGGTTATCAAGCAACCCGACAGTCAACTGACTCTGAACTAACTCCAACGCACTCAACGCTTACTCGCTGCTAACTTGTTACTTACTTGTTTCCAATACACATTGGGAATACACAAAAGAAATCAAAAAAGAAAAATCCGTTAGTAATGGTAAAATGATAAAATTAAATTTACCGTATGGTCGCGGAAATAGCTATTTGTGTATTAAGAGCGGAAAGTGATACTTTGCTGCTTGAGGCAGAGAGTTGCCCGCGCGACGCGTAGCGGAGCGCGGGCAATCTGCCGAAAGCGGCAAAGCACTTTCTGCTCGAATTGCACACAAGATTTTTTCTACGATCACATTATTTTTAGACAAATAATTAAAAAAAAACATGAAAATACAGTTCATAACCTAAAAATGAAATAATGACGTTTCATTAATTTCATAGTCTACTATTTGCACAAAACAGTAAGTAGATACTTAAATATGCAATCACTATTTCATATAGGTGTACCTAGGAGTATCTAGGTGTACCTTCTGACTGTTATGTTTTTACTAGATAAATTTTATAAAATAAAGTTTAATTTCGTTCGAAATATCTTCAAATATTAATATTTCAACTAAAATATTCAGACTGCCCTACATTTTGTTTTAATACACCTGTTATTTACTACCTTTCTTTAGTTTATTGTAAATGAAAACAGGCGAGCGGAAAAGTACGCGCTAGAGCGACAATAATGTCAAATTATTACAGATCACGGAAAACGTCAACTTTGCGGTTAGATTTGAGTGTGCAAAAGCCTACTTTGGGTAGTGATCGTAGGAAAATACATTTATATCCAACTAAAGGGGAAAAAAGTTGTTTGAGCGGAAGTGGAAACTAGTACGAAATGAAATAAAAGTTGGATATTTAAAATAGACCTTTTTATACAGGGCGGAGCAAGAAAACAACAATTAACCTCGTTCTTCAATGGTATATTTTAAGTCATCAACGGTCAGGAAACCATTCCCAGCGTATTAAAGAATTCTTTTAACTCTGGGTTTGAGGGGAGATGTTATTGCTAATAGTACATGGCGAGTTTCGAATTAATTCAGTTCCATTAGGAGAACCGTCAAGGTGCATGGCACCATAGTCCAGTTGGAAAATAAGAGACAGTAATTTAGTCCAACACGGTTATATACATTGTTGTATATTTAGACATACTGAAGTAACTTCTGTTCGTAAAATGTCTTTCTAATGTTAATATGGTTATTTATAATCAAAGCTTCTATTTCATGTAAGTGTTGTTTGAACTAATTTCCATTCTATTGCCCAATTGTAAAAATCTCTTCATTTAATTCTGTTATCATTATAGTTATTAGATTTAACATTGTTCTTATATACTCAACGAGACATTTATTCATATTTTTTAAATTTAGCTAGTTCTGTTGTGGATTGTTATTGGAATTCTGTGTAATTATTAGTTTGTTTTTGTTGGATAGTTGGAAGCACCAAGTATATTTTTATTTACAAAAACATATTAATCAAATTACTTCGTCTGCCAGTTTCACATTGCCTACGAGAAACGTAAACGAAATATTTTGGTGTTACTAATTTTCATTTAAAATGAGTGGAACTGTTTGCGGGCTAAGTATCATAGTTACTAAATGAAAACTAGTATGTATTCGTTCCAGTTATCAAAATGTTAACTTTGTAGCAACTATCATTCAAATGATAATTGCTGCTATAATAATTACAAATAAATTAATCTTTTTATCCCTTTTATTTTAATATTAATATTAAAAAAAAATAGCGACACAGGCTATAAAGTCAAATATTTATATACTCTTATGGATGCATATTTAAGACACATTTAAATATCGATATTGCAATTGCACCGCGAATTAACTTTTTATTTAACGCTGAGTTCCAGAAATTACTTGTGAGATACATGTATACGTTCAGTGCTGTTTTTAGCGAAAATAAATTTTAAGATATTTTGAAATGTCAATTTTTAATTTATTCTCATTCTATTATCATGTTGCTAATATGCCCTTTAAAATAAATTTAAAACCTAATTAGAACTAAATTTTAATGTTTCCTTTTAGGTTAGATTAACGGACGCTCTCGTCTCACAGTTGAGTTTCCAGAAGGCCAAAGATGCCGAAGTTGCTTGGCTGAGTGCCCATATTATGCTTAGAGAAAGTCAAGCTGATGCTAGAAGGATATACGTGGATAATGAGGCTATGGAAGGTAAAACTCTAAAAAAATCTTTATTTTCTCAATTTATGTTCCGAGCCTAAATTTTTTTATTTGTATGTTTTCTTTTGTTTTCCACTACTATCAGTTATAATATTTTTATTAATTTGGTTCGTTCAAATCAATTTTTTATGTAAAAATGATAGTGGTCTGTGGTCTGTTTAATCTTTCAACATTGTTAATGTCAATTGGTAATGTGATATTAACAATAATTAAGTTTTAAATGTTTAATTTAAAATAATTATCGAATAATTACTAAATAAGTTGTTACTATCGAATAAATTCATTCGAATGAATTTATTCATTACTATTTTTACGCCAGGTGGGTTTGCAACATTATTTACAAAATCGCCATCTATTGTCTAATATTGTCACGAAAAAATATTTTTGTCATTGGAAAATTCACATTTAGTTACACGATTAATTTGATTCACCTCTGGAAATGGAAATTATAATTTACTCCAATTCCTTTAAAAATAAATTTTATTTATGTTATGTTTAATTTATTTGATTTTTTAACGACCATTTTTTATTTACCCTACTTGGCTCTGTTCATTTAAATTAAAAAATCGCAAAATTTTGCGCTATCGGATTCCTTTTGTCAGCAAATTTATTTTCAATTTAATTTAATTTTTTTAATAATATTATTGTGATCGAATTATATTATTGGGTACTAGTTTCCCTTATCCTACCAACTATTTAATTTAACAACTAAAACTAAACAATAAATGATCGGCGCACGGTTAAGTCAAAACCCAAGCTCAAACTACGAAAATTTATTCATCCATTCTCATTCCATTTCTTATTTTTATTTGTCGTCAAATTCGTTTACTCGTTTTTATTTATCGACTATCGTTTAGAAAAGTAGTAGTTAGTTGCTTTACTTTAGTAGTAGTCAATATCAAATTATGCATTCGTTTTTTCGTTACTAAATTCGAATAGTTGACAACTATCGATTATTTCGATAGTTTTTATTCGATAGTGCCCATCACTATTTGTAAGATCGTCGCCCTTGGGGCATAAACATCTATTTATATCCTTGGTACATAAATAACTATTTTTTTAGTTACATGTCTTAATGTTATGCATTCTTTGGTTCTCATATATAATACAACGAGTGGCATCGTGACTATCGATAATTCCATAAGTTTTCACGAAACGTGTTGTCAAATATTAATTTCACGAGTCCGCAGTTCGAAAAGAAAATATATAATTGATGAATTGCTATGGTCATGAAGTATTAAGGTTACCCCTCATCATTGCGAGTTTAATGCTATCGAGCTAATTTGGACTTACCCTAAGACATACTATAACAAATATATTGGCAGAGATTGATATAGTGATAAAAAGTTCTAAATTTGTGGAACGAAGCATTAGAAAAGTGTAACGCTGAAGTGTAGGCTAAATGTGTGAGACACACTGACAAACTCATTGTAAAATGATATGAGCGAGAGCAACATTTATGTGACATAGATGTTGAACAAATAATCATAAACATTGGTGACCAATCGGATTCTGAAAGTGACGATGAAGAATAATTTGTATTTTTTAAGTTGTACATATAAAAAATATATTTCTCTTTGTATTCAAATATTTAAATAATAAAAATTGTAATAATAACACTTTTTTATTGAATTGCTACCTAACAGGCTATTGATAAAGTTCTTGAACCCTAAATATTTTTATCACCTGGTGTAGCTACAAATTTAACCCTTTTTTTTGATATTCTATTGTAATAATAATAATAATCGCCCTACATTTCACCCCCTTACTAGTGAACCCCAGAAAGCCAATGGCTTGTGCGGGAAAGGGACGGCTATTATGATTATTTGCCGTGGCGCTCCGGGCGACTTATTGATTGATGGCGCCATTTGGTTATAGGTGTATGAAAACCCGGAAAACCTCACCACCATCATCGGCACAGTGACACAGGGGGATTGAAAATCTTAGCACCGCATTAGACATTAATTGAATTAATATTCAATGCGGTTTACCTATTCGAGCCAAGTATCCAACACTGACATTTTTAAATTCAAATTTCACTGTCATATACGAGGCACGAACCCACGTTGGCTCTAGCATATAAACAGCCTCAAGTGAATATGACAGATAGCCAACGATCTGTGCCACCGAGACCGTTTGTTAAATCAGTATAGCTCTTATATCTCCTTAAAATCCCCATATTTTTTAATCACGTTCTTAAAATATCTTCCAAGTGACAATATAACGAAATTAATATAATAGGTATTTAATAAATTAATGTAAAGGCCAATATTTGCACGTACATGGTGGCAGTAGGCACGTTGATTGTGATCACAAGATAGTTTTTGTTTTGACTAATTTCGTATGAATATTGTTCATGACGCACGGATAATCATTCGCCGGACCAACTGTATAAACTATGTTTTTATTTGTAGTGGAAGATGAAGACACAAGGATCCTTACTCTTGAGTCTCTTCCTGAAAGTGCGCCTCACGATCCCGTTTTCATAAACGAATTAAAACTTGCCGAGTTCAAGCAAGTTTTAGGAAGGAATAATATAAATTCTGAATTTTCTGGAGGTACATTATGGTGTTCTAATGGAACTATAGCTGTAAGAAAGGTAATAAAGTATAATTTATTGTTGTCGAAAATCTTGAATTTAAATAATGAATTTTTAGGTGGAGAATGGTAAAATGATGTTGGAAGGTTGTATATCAGAAGATTATTATAAGGTGAAAGAGTTATTATATGAACAGTATGCTATTTTGTAATTGTAATTTGTAAGAAGATTTTGTTCAATATTTTTTTATTTATCTTATCTGTAATTATTTAAAAAATGTATGTCAAACTGTGTTTTATTTTACTATCCCGTTTACAATTCTATAATTTTACAATCTTGCAATTCTACAATAATTATATAACTACAATGTAACTAGAATGTATATGTATATATGGTTTTATTGTTTAGATTAGCCTTCATTATTCGTCTCTCCTCTGTGAGAACTTACTAATTTTATTGAATAAATTTATATTTTTTATCCATGTAAGTAAACCTTTTGGTTTGTATGGAAAAAGATTAATAAATAAATAAATAAATAAATAATTTGTGACGTAGCAGAGCTGCAGTACTGATTACCGAAATACTTAAGATAAGTACTTCAAGACTAAAATTTGGTTCAAGTACTTTTTACTTTTTATTTAAAAAATGCAAAGTACTGTAACTGACCGCACATAGTAATGTAGTAATGTCACCAGTGTATTCAACACTCCTCGGACCCATCCTAATAACTTTTATTATTATGTGACGCTGTTTTTATACTTACCTTATCTGGCCTTTTTCCATAATAGCTGTGATCATCGTTTTTAACTAGTTAGGACGTTGCGTTTAGTAATCATATAAATAACAATAGTAGTATCCTCAAAAATTATTTTTAGAGTTTGATGACAGGTATACATAAAACAAAGCTCAAAAATCTCAAAAATAATATTTAATAAAAAAAATTACTGTGCGCTCTTACTGATGAACAATGGCCACATTTGTCATAAAATTATAAGGAAACTGAAAAACTTAACCATCATCATATTGAATATATTAATTATAAATAGTTGACCAACTGTATTGAAAATTAAACATAAATAAACTGTTTGGGCTTATAAAAGCTCAACCCAACGAATACCCACCACTGGGCTTTTACCAAAGAAAATGTACTAAAAGTTTCTTAATTACTTTAAATGCACTAAATATCATTAGCACTATCTCTCTGTATTATTGGCAATTGCACTATTGTAGCTATCAGAGGTATCTTTTATATATTATTTAGTTTTTTTTTGCAATAGAACCACCATTGCCAAAAAGAATGATATGTATTTGGCAAGGGGATAAACGGCCAATGTTATATTCAAATTCTGGATCAGGGCGTGTAGAAAGAGGCTCCATAGTGAAAAAATGATCTGAGCCTTAATTCTTGACTTTATAGGGAAACCGACCTATAACATTGGTTTTCGAAAAAAAAACTTACACAACGGCCATGTACGTCCGTCCGTCTTTGTGCATGTTAACTCAGAAACGGTAATGGATAGCGACGAATAGACATTGACAATCGACTCAGCATCGTTAAAAACCCCTAAAATGATAATTATCTTTGACCCATTGACCTCAAGGTCACTTCACCTGAACTTACTATCACGTGAACAGTACAAGATAAAAAATCACTTACAATCATGTATTCACATCATACCAATTATGTTTACGTCGCCGTGTCAACACATAGAACGGCTTTTTCTTTTTAAAAAAAATTAGTGAGCTATGAATACCTGACAGGCGTCGTTTGGTAGAAAAATTAAATTAATATAATTGTGGTCTGGTGGTAGTGATAAAAAATTAATCATTATTATACAAATGGTATGTAAACAAATTGAATTTAATATTTTTATGGTTTTTGAGAGTATTATTTATTTATGAGACAGAGCCCATTAAGAATATACATAAAATAAAAATATAAAATTACAAAAGTCATTATAGGCAAAACCACATATAAGTTAAAACATAATGTAATAAAAAGCAAAATACATACAAGTTAACTATAACTACCTGTTGCCGACATAATCTGAATGCAAATTCATTTATTTTCTTTGTTTATTTCTTATAGAGATAATATTAATAAAATTTAGAATGATGTGACGGTAGAAATTTTATTTCGTAACTATAAAATTTTCGAAAACTGGAAAAAATTACGGCAAAAATATTGCCCTTTTTCACTTGTTATATGTTATGTAATATGTCGTTTTTCCTATAAAATTGAGGGGCTGGAGTTAAAGGCCGGAATTCATTTGGGTCAGAAAAAAAAGTACAAAGTAATCGAAAAATTACCATTGCTTCTTTTTGAACCAATACTGTATACTAGTTCCCCATAGATCAAAATTTTTCGTCAATAGAACGAAACAAACGATATTTAATAGATTTTATTTGAGATTTTCACGGACCTCCAAAATTTGAAATTTTTCTGCTGTAAAAATGGAATTTTATATGTTCTTGTTTTGCCAACAAGAGGTTGCAATAAAATTTGATCCACAATCCCAGTGACAAAGCTGCCCCTAAGCACTGTGCTGATTACGAGTAGGTACTTCTTAAAATTAGTGCTATTAGTGCTTAAAACACTTTACCAAACGGTTTTGTGTTTAGTGACCGTCAAAAGTGCTCGCGAGGACTCCAAAAGTCTCGCGAGCACTAGGCACTATGCCCTTTCGTGAACATTTTTTAACGCACACTAGTAAATATTAATATAATTTGGAAAAAAATTATTTACTATTTTGAAAAAAAATGATATTATGATAAAAATGATACAAGTGCGTGAAATAACAAAGTATGCGCAATAACATGTTCACGCACGTGTATCATACAAAAATTTATCTACGACTTCTCCTTAAAATTTGTAATTCGTAGATGGAAAAGTACGCTACAATATTCTTTATACACATAAACAAGATTATACAGCTTTATGATACATTGACCGACTATAGCTTAATTATCCACTTCATTACGTGTTTTTCCTTTCGTTTTTGATGTTTTTCACTAACTAACTAGCGCGTTTTTCTCTTCTTTTATAAATAACCTAATCTAGCATTATTGATCATCTTGAATTGGGAATTTGGAACCTTATCGGTTTTCAACAATATCATAGTTTATCGAATTCATGAAATAAAATAGAAGAGCTCCCCTTAAACAACTGTTTTACAAAAAAAAATGATGAAACTTTAAACATACATATAGACACGATCAATAATGATGAAGAATTTCGTCACCACTAATAAAAACTACACTTTTTCAATAATCTACGTACGTTTCGCTAACTGTGTTGGCATCATGAAGAGATGATGATAAATTTATCATCAACTCCTGATGCTCACATATAGTTAACGAAACGTACGTAGAGTGTTGAAAAAGTGGTAGTTGTTGTTAGTAGTGACAAAAATCTTCATCATTATTGGTCGTGTCTATATGTATGTTTAAAATTTCATCACTTTTTTTATGTAAAAAAGTTGTTTAAGGGGAGCTCTTCTATTTTATTTCATTCTTTTGATAAACTATGATATTCTTTTTCTATATTCCAATTGTAGTTGGTTTTGTTGGGCTTACTCCATTTGTACAAATAAGCCAACAGACACTTCCACTTCAATAATTTAATTTTTCAAAAAGTGCTCTCGAGCACATGCCTGTAAAAGTGTTTAGTGCTCGTAATGTTTAACCACTTTTTTTATCTGCTCAGTGCTCGCGAGCAATTTTTGTCAGTGATAATCACAGTAGTGAGAAACGAATCAGTGCGGAAGGATCTGAGTATATGGAGTGTTTTTAGTTGCGATGCAAATAAAAACATATGTATACTTTGTGACTCTTTTGGCAACGAAGTCGCTTTAGAGTAATTGACAACGTTCCAGCCATGTACATGCCAACTTTGACAAAAGGTTTATTATGATAAGCGATAAATGGGTAAATTACCCATACGTGGTTGCACGAAAGCGTTCAGAAACATTTTAAATGTCGTATTTTTCAAATTTTTCCACGTTTTTTATCGTATAGTTCTATTTTTAAATTAAACACGGATAAATACAATATTACATTTACAATAGGAGATCATTCCAGAGTGATGACGTTCTTGAGATAAAGGAGTTCCTAAAAAAGGCGGAGTCGAAAGTTGGACTTTGTATTGATGAGTCATACTAGCTCGTGCATGACTATGAAATATCTGCAAAAAAGTGTTAGATCGCCCACGTTTATTCGATGTTACAAACTTTCATGATTTCAAATCAGTTCTGGATCTCAAATAAGGCAAATTTCTCTGTACTGGATATTAAATCAAATAACCGCAAGACAGAACTCAGGTGTGGGAGCAGTATTTTTGTAATGGTCGAATTTGAGCCTCATAACGTAATAGAAGCTATTACGGTGAGTAAAGCTTTCTAGCGCGAAACAGTGTTCAATGTTTTTAGGAAGCTTTTTTGCCATGCTTGCCACGTATGCCATGACATATTATACCCCAAATTGACAATAAGTAAATTTCTTCTCTTTTCTAAGATGTAAAACTTCTTGCTGTCTGCAAAAATGTGAATCGGCAGCTGGTGTTCCGGGGATCCAAATCAAAAGAAGGACAGGAGTGTACCGTCATCGGCTAAGCAATAGATATTATTTTTTGTTTTTTTTTTCAGCAACTGCTTTATCATGTACAAATACAATATGAAACAGTTTTAAATTAGCTTAAAATGATGACATGGTAACATAAAAATTCAATCATGGGTAGATCAAGATTTATATTAAGGTGCAGTCGGAAATAATCGCATTTATAAGTAATTTCTGGCATATTACACTTGAGATATTGGTTGACATAGTTACCCTCGCTACTGGAGCTGCTACTATGGAGTGCTCGACTTATGTAGACAAATAAGGTTGTATAGAAAAATCGACTTGGTGCTGCTGCTTGATTCTAAAGGACCCCTCACTTCTCTTATGGAAAATGGCTTTCGGCCAATTTTTTAAAATTTTATTATAACATTCTAATTAAGTATGACATTCTAATTAAGTGTCTTCATGGGCATAACCCAATCCTATGACCAGTTTTCGAGATATTGATGGTCAAAGTTGAATAAATGGGTATTTAGGTAATTTTGTTTTAATTTCAATTTCTTCTATTTTTAAGAAAACCGATCAGCTTATCTTGAATTTTTTTATGGGAGAATTTAGTCATAAGATTGATATTTAAAAAAAATACATTAATTGTATATACATGATTTAACAAAAAGTCAAAGGGGCTACTTTATTTTTAAAATGAGTATAATATTAAAACCATTAAACCTCAGTTTTGATAAATTCCTAATAACTTTAAAACAAACGGCCAGATTTCTTTAAAAAATGATATGCTTTAAAGCTCAGTAGTCAAAGAAAAACTGCGCTATGTAATGTTTGAAAAATTAGGTACTGACCCGAATGTAGGGTTTTCAAATCTGTTTTTTTTTTCAAAATCGCCTCAAATACACTGTTTTAGCAATACAGTTGTAACAGATTTGTAACTAAAAATAATAACGCATTTACTATTAGAACTTGATGTAAAATAATATTGTGCCTGACAAAACATTGTTTTTTGTATCTCTACAGGGTGTTTCACATATTAGGTAATTGCGGACTTTTCAAAATCTTTGGGTATGAAACATAAAATTCTTTATGAAAATATCAAATACAACTGGCCCCATCATTCTTACAAGACTCCATTCATCGAACTCCAGAATATAACGAATTTAAAATTAATAATTTGGCCAATGAAACTTTTACATTTGATGATATATTCTAGATTTGAGGCGATTTTGGAAAAAAATCAGATTTGAATACCCTTTATTCGGGTCGGCAGGTAATTTTTCAAACTTTACATAGTGCAGATTTTTTTTAAGAAATCTGGCCGTTTGTTTAAAGTTATCATAAATTTATCAAAACTGAGGTTTAATGGTTTTAATATTATACTCATTTTAAAAATAAAGTAGCCCCACTGACTTTTTGGTAAACCCTGTATATACAATTAATATATTTTTTAAAATACCAATCTTATGGCTAAATTCTCCCATAAGCTAATCAGTTTTCTTAAAAATTGAAGATATTAAAAATAAAATATAATAAATACATAAATACCCATTTATTCAACTTTGACCATCAATATCTCAAAAAGTCGTCATAGGTTTGGATTGGGTCCATGGACACATTTAATTAGAACGTCAAAATTTTAAAAAAATTGGCCGAAAGCCATTTTCCATAAGAGAACTGAGAGATCCTTTGAATGTTAAAATTTGTTACATTTTCTGAACTTCGCAAACAACAAGAAGTTTTACATTCTGATAAAGACCTGGAGTAAATTTTAGCTTAGGGTAATAGCAACGAAGTAGAGTTTAACGATAAAAAAACTCAGGCAACCATTTTTTCTGAAAAGATTAACGTTACGGAACGGACCTGACATAATTATATCAGGGTACTGGATTCAATTGGCTACATCACTTTTGCTTGGCATCAATTTGGAGGGATGGCATGATCACGTCGCAAGCATGGCGAAAGAACCTTCCCAAAATTTAAAACGTTGTTTCACACCATTAAGCTCTACTCATCGTAACAGCATTAAAAGGCACAGATTTGACCATCACTGGAGTAATGCTTTCACATCTGGATCTCTGCTCCTAAGCATACCTTACGCTTGCTCGATTCTATTCAGAAGAGAGCAATTCGCCTTATTGGAGAATTTTGAAAATTTGAAACATCGAAGAAAGTTGGATGATCTGACTCTTTTTACAGATATATATTCATGGAAGGTGTTCGAACGACATTGATCACTTGATTCCTTCTGCTGGAGTCGTGCGTGTAGGAAGCACCCGTCGAGCTGGTATGTCTCATCCGAGGAGTACAATTTTCAGCGATTCAAATCCAACGTAAAACGTCATTTTCGTGCACGCCCCGCTCTTGAAGCGGTTTACAGAATTTTCTATTGTGTGTGTGCTGCATCCATAAAAAAAGTTTGCTACCGACTTAGAGTAGTCGGTAAACACAGATTTTTTTTTTACTTTTTTTGTAAAATGTGGTGTATAATAAACGTAACTTTTTATATCGCACAACAAATATATGTGAATCATTTATTTAACACATTTTTGTATAAACAATATTCGAATATTTTTCAGGTTATTCACGTAGTATTAAATGCAGATTGATGTTTATGCGAAAATTAAAAGTTGCAATTAATATCCAAGAAAGAAATATTAAAAAAAATAAGAATTTATTAATAAACCAAGAATAATATACGACAAACAAAGTTTCTTGATTTTTTTTGTTAATTCTGTATGTTTTAAACGTATTCCTTATTTTGGAGAAATGTAGAATAACTACTGAAATCGAAACTTGGTGGCGGAGTTTACCTATATTTTTCAGACTTTATATAGTACCGTCATTGTGTGAATAGTATTTATACAATGGTACCGTACACAAAGCATGGAATGAATTCAATATGTCGCAAAATACAAATATTTGAAAAAAATCCTTAGACAGGTCGATTTTTAATTTCGAATTCGCATCGTATCCTGTTTTACATTTATTTGTAACATCATCACTCTTTTAGATGTGACGTCATCGATTTCTTTTTAAATGTTACCCTCTGAACTATATATTTTCAATTTTTAGATTTTACATTCATAGGCGATACCAAATATGTATTATACTTATGCTACCGAATAATTCTAACAATATATAAAACGTCCTATTCAATGCACATAATGTACCTATGCTATCGTTTTCAGATGGTGTTATCTAATACAAACCAGTATACTGAACGCACCTTGCAGACAATTAGACCGATCATTGACAATTGACGTTAGTGTTCTTCTAATTTACTACCTGCCATTTTATTTAAGCAACTATAGCATTTAAATAAATGTACTTCTAACTAGCTCGAACGGCCTGGCCTGTTCTCGCCTAATGACAAAAAAAAAACTTTCAAATTGCAACAAAAAAATTCAAAATTGGTTTCTTGCACATTTAGACACTATTACCAACAAACTTTTCTTTTACAACAAATTTTTTAGCAACAATACAAATCGTCACAACCTTAACATAGAAACAAAATAGCAAATTCAACAAAAATATATAATAAGGATGAATTTTGGTAACAATGGTACACAGCATTTAATTAATTTTTTCTAATGCGGTAGCTACAGC
The DNA here is from genome assembly GCA_963243735.1 of Neocrepidodera transversa. NCBI lineage: Eukaryota > Metazoa > Arthropoda > Insecta > Coleoptera > Chrysomelidae > Neocrepidodera > Neocrepidodera transversa. The sequence goes on from OY725339.1 coordinate 25,255,087, forward strand.
AAATTCAGATATGAAAATATACTTAAAATTATTGATAAAGCAGGCGTCGTTAACTTTGAAAAACTACCAATAGTAAGAAATACATTTTTGAATTTCCCAGTGACATTAATTTGTTTAAAGTCATCTAGAGGACATGACAAGACTCTTTCCCATATCTTTTCCCCGTTGAAAATAATCAACTAATTTCAATATAAACTGTTGTTCTTTTTAAATACGTAAATGTCAAATGTGTCAAAATCAAAATCAAAACTGACATAAAATTTGATCTGATTGTTGAAGTTATTTAAGACATTCACTTTTGTCTGTCTCATCTGGTTTACATGTGCTACAAAGAGAAGCGGTATAGTGATGACGTAGCGGTCAGGGGTCAGTCTCAGAGTAAATATATATAGAGAGGGCATTCTATCCTTTTTTATTAAGCCAACATCTAGTTAACTTTTGTTGACATCGTCCTCTAGAAATTCCATAAGCGTACTTTCAAGCAGGATAATTTAAACTCATACATTAAATAGTTTACAGTTTGTGAATTGATTTGTTTTATTTTTTAGTGTTATAGGTTATACTAAATATTTTTGTAAACATTTTGAACTATTTTAAGTGATTTTCTTGAGAGGTTGTTAACCATGAGAAAGAAATGTGAAAAATGTGGTGCTTTTCTCAAGCCATTAGATAATCAATCTTACACTTCACAAGTAAGTTAGGAAAGTAGTTTTTAAATAATTTAAAATATAATATAAGTTGATAAGATTTGACAATTTTTTATTCTGCTTCCTTTCTTTTTTATGTTATATACCATTCACATTTTTTTTATGTTATTCGCATTTAGGTACTCCTTACTGTAACAAGGTTTTAGGAGCAATAAAAAATATTATTTATTTGATTCGATTATTAAATACGTACATTTAATATAAATTTACAAGCATTTGCTATGTTTTAATGTTAATATTTATCAGTATTACAGAAAATACAACTTTATCGAAATTATATAACTTCTCACGACATATTTAATTCAAATGTGATATATTAATAACATGTAAAATACCCAATTTTAATTTTCTTTTTTTTTGCTAAAATAAATAAAAAGTTATAATTCTTCGCGTCGCCACTGTCTAATACATCACGTCAATTTTTATTGTTGATTTCGTCCTCTGCACGAGATTTTTCTGCGCGTCTCACGTCCCTCGCCCACAAACTTTGCCGAGAGAGAGGGCTAGATGTTGGCTTAAATTTTGTAAATGGAATTAGATATACAGGGCATATCTAGTAGTTCCTTTATCTGAGGGGTCAGTGAACAAACTTTATATATAGATCGAGTATTACTATAACCGAATAGCCTTAGTAGCTTAGACTATTTAAAAAAAAGAAGAAATACATTTTGACAACATCAAAATATTTAATATTTGATAGATTTTTGATTTGATCGATAAGTTGTTAAATCGTGTGTATTTGTTTATGTTTTTTTTATTAAAGTGATTTTGAATAGATTTATTTTAGCAAAAATTGGTAAGTTTACAATATGTATTCATATTTCAAATAAAAACATTTATTAGCATTCACATTTATTCGGGGTTAATTTAACTATATTTATTAATTTATACGTTCATAATTTATCATAACTGTTTATGAATACATTGGGTTGGTTTGCACCGTTATACTATGAAGTAATACTCATATAAAATTAATGTACTTTACCATAAAATTATCTTCACATACATAAAATGTTTGGATAGAACAAACAAGTTTCTTACTAATTGCAATCGCAATAGCAGATTACCAATTTTTTCGTTTATTCGCATATTTAGGTATAGTACTGTTAAGGTGCATATTTATAAGAAATTTGCGCACACAAACGATTTTCGCGTAAAAATGCTCAAATGAGTACTGGGCAAAGTACTGCTCGCGAAAGGTCTGAGAACGCACGTACGCGCTCCACCGGTTGTCGGTTTTTGGTAAAGATGAAAGAATATTTACGTGTAAATTTCCGCAGTTAGAACGATAATTCTAATGTGTATTTAATAGTATATTCTGTTCATTCAATTTTGTGTTTTATTCAACATCGTTAATAATTATTTAATTATGAATATAGAATGTAATAATGAGCTGTGTTTAGAATTAATTGATGAATATGAAAAATGGCTCATTTTATGGAATCCAAAACATTCGAGTCATTTTTCAAGAAACCAAAAAGTAGATGCATGGAAATCAATAGCAACAAACTTGTGTTGTCCACCATCACTTATTCTTTTTTGTATGGAATGCATTAAAATAAAGTCTGCACTTGCAATTGCTATATTTTATCGTGGCATTATTTCAGACACAAGCACAACAACTGGAGCAGATTTTTTACGCCCAAAAAAAGCGTTAAAAAGGTTTCGTCTCACACACGTTTGTGCGCGCATATTTTTCGTGCGCGCAAATTTGCTCTAATGAATACACACCTTTGTAGTTTCTTTCTTATTGTTGGACCAACAAGGCACTAGGCAATATTTTGCCACTATCCAGTTGGAAAAAAAATTAAAACCTGTAATGAAAACAAGCGAAACACAGGCGAAATATAAATATCAAAATGATAGGACGTGCATAAAAAAACATGTTAACTGGGCGACACAAGTGTCGACCATTGCCGAGATTTTGTCGGTCAGTAACTGAGGCTTGAATTGTTTACTAAGTCCATTGAAATTAAGCTTAAAATCACGTTTTCAGGGTAAAAAATTCCAATAGGCCCCAATTGTGTCGCCCAGTGGAAATCCCTTAAAATATGCACGTTATACTGAAAATAAAAACAACATAACAATTTTTTGTTTTTTCTTGGTCGCGTTCTTACTCTATGTAATAAGAAATTCATTATTATCAATTAATGTAGATATTTTTAATTTATTTTTTTTAAATAATTTAAATTTTAAAAATGTGTTTTGTAGCGGAGACCTGGTTCCGATTCTACGTAAAATGAAAAATTGCGGTTCCGGTTCTGGAAAAATTATTTTGGTCCGGTTCGATACGGTCCGGTCCGATCCAGTTTTCAAGTAAGTAGCATGATGACCTTATAATAAATAGGAAAGTCAAATTTTTAAGTTAATTAACTTATTTTCATTGTTTCTTTGCATAATTTACAATTAGATTTGTTTTCCGCTGGAATAAATTCAAAATGTTCGTGGGCTGCACTAGTGCTTTTTTCAGGCCCATGTTGTAAAGTTTTAATAACGACTGTCACATTCACTGTTGTCACCAGATGATTTGGCGCGAAATTATAAATTATAAATAAAATTGTTGCCATCAAATAATTTTGATGTGAAATTATAAATGCTAAATATTTAGCTCACATTCGTATAATACCTCGAGCTAAATCTCTTGACTTTTATTCAGAACATCAATCTCCGAATTCAACTCATTAAGTTTTGGATATTATAACTATAAGATCAAACATTTTTTTTCGTTATTTTTGGTAGAACTGCTATATTTACAGAAATAATACGAAAATTGTGAAAATAATTGACAATAAATTTGACAAAAACAAAAAATTATTCACAAACAATTAGATAATGTAAATTCGGCATACGTTAGAACATTTGGTTAAATTCCAATAAAATTATACATTCGGATGGCAAAACGAGCAGTAAGCTATTTTATTTTTTTAATCGTTAAAAGAAAGTGTAAAACCGCCGGAATCCATCAAAATTTCCTCGTGTAACATCGGCCATCTTGGAAAAAGCGTTTTATTTATACAGAGTACTTCACATTCAAATGGCAAAACATTTTTAAATGGGACACCCTGTATATATTTACATTTTTAGTTTCGTCCTGAGAAACTGATTTCTAAAACCTATATAACCCTTAAATACAAACTAAATAGGTTTAAGTAATTGCTACAGCAAAACGACTTAAAAATTGGATAAACGACATATAAAAAAATGGATAGAAAGTTATCAAAAGTACGCACACTTTGATCACTCTCTAAACATTTTTCTCATATGCCATCAGGTAGGGCGTTTTTTAATTTTCTATAACTTCAAAACTATTTAGAGTTCATTATAGATGTATAACGTTTTTGAATTCAGCTTTTCAGTACGAATCTAAACATGTAATTATTTAAAAAAAATTTTATCAGTACCCGAACGGATAGATCAAGGACGGAGTAAAATGAGTGAAAAAAGTAACCAAGCCGAACGCGCCTTATACAGGAGGGATTTTTCCGAATAAAACAGTTTTTTTTTCATATTTGTTAGTTCAGACGCTACACTCCGCAGGGAGATAATTTGACACACCCTGTATACAATGGTGGGAGCAAAGATAAGCAGTTGCTCCCCATAAATTGGGCATTCAGGAGCACTTACTAGGATTTATAAATATAACAATATTTTTTATAAAATAATTCATCGGGGTTTAAAAATGTACAACTTTATATTTCAGTACAATAAAAAATACCTAAGAAAAAAATATTATATAATTTATATCTTATAACAATTAAGATTAGAAATTTTGGATACGGGCCTTCCTTCTAAATTTATTGATATGATTGCAATGTTGTGGCCCCTAATCCCGCCACTGACTGTGTATACTTTATACAGGGAGGGCCACTTAAAAGTTCCAGTCCCGTTAACTTCGTTATTCAGTGAGATATCGTAATTATTTTTTTTTATTGAAAGCTTGGAACAAATGTTTTCTTAGAATGGATTAAATTATTTTGTGATCTCATTGTTTATTTCCGGTTATTCAGAAAATAACAGTAAATCGGCATTTATTTTTAATTTTTAAATAGAAACCCCCATTTTTTATTGAAAATTTGAATATTTAGGACATTTTTGGATAAGAATGGTGTATTGAAAATATTTTGACAACTGGTAAAATGGGATGAAAAAATGAAAATGTGTTACCTTTAAAAATTATTTGTAAGTTTTAAAGTTTACCCAGAGTACACCGCAGTGGCGTATCAATGCTTTTTTATTATTGACAAGACGCTGTCATTAATAAGAATATATGGCTACGCCACTGGTGTAGAATGGGTGAACTTTAAAGCTTACAAATAATTTATAATTCATACATTCCCATTTTTTCTTCTTTAAATGAGTTATAATACGTTTAGAAATAATATTATCCAATATAGCACCCATTTTGACAGCTGTCAAAAAAATTTCAATACATGATTCTTATCCAGAAATGTCAAATTTTCAATAATAAATGGGGGTTTTCATTTAAAAATGAAAAATAAATGGTGAAGTAAGTAATGACGTCACAAATAATTAAATCCATTCTAAGAAAGTAGTTGTTCCGCAAGCTTTCAAACAAAAAAATAATAGGTGAAGAGTGAAAACGAGTACATCAGTGTGTAAAATATAAATTTATTATAAAAAGTCGGCTACGCGCTTTCGGCATATAAAGCCATCATCAGAGCCTTCGTCAAAGCGATACCCCACCAGAAATATTTAAAATCATGACAACAGATTAAAATTTTTTAAAAATTTAAATTAAATTGCAAAATGGCAAATAGCTTATGTAAGTACAACTGATCTAAATTTGATCAATGATAACAATAAAATCAATAATTAAAGTCAAATTGATTGACGATCCAACATTGTTGTACAAACGGCATGGCCGGTGACAATAGAATAAAAAAGAAGTACAGACGCGCTCTTTTAATAAATATTTTAAATATTATGAAAATACTGCATAGTTTTAGTTGCTATATTAGGCGAGATCTCGTTCAAATACGAATAATAATGTTTTGTTGTACTCTTCCCTGTTCTGCGCAGAAACAATTATTGGACTAGAGGCTAGGATTGCTTAACATTAACTGTAAAATACTAAAAAAAACAATCTTTACATCTAATTTATTAGAATACAAGCCTTTTTTCTTGGGTAATTCTCTAAAGGGTAACCACGCAAGTCACGTGGTGTGCGGGCCTCTTAAGAATAGTATATAGTACCTTCAGAAATGATTGTCCTCCACGTGACGAAGATAACATTACACCAATCGGTAGAACATAAATAAAATATCCCTAGACGTCATCCAGTGTCGGACATAATTTTTTTTATGTGTAAAAATAATTAATGTTCATGCCAAGGACTAAAATTGTTTCATATTTTATAAAACGCTACCTGTTTGTGCTGACACTGATTTGTTAGAACTTTGTTTATGTCGACGAAAAACATCTTAATCAAATTGAAAATCTGGAAAATGTTCTATAAATTGGTCCAAATCTGTAAAGAATATGACCAGGTTCCACCTACTTCACGAGTTCCACATATAAAGTATTGAAAAAGCGTCTTGCTCAGATAAGATGTAAACATCTTGACACCTTCACTGTACAACAAATTAAGAAATGTTTTCTACCACAAAAATCGGTTAGTTCTTAATAGACTCTTTATTTAAATAAAGTATTGCGAAGTAAAATATATAACAAGTAATAATCGACAAGTCGCCAAAATACGCATGTGACGCTTCTGAAGTTTGACATTGACAATTTCACTAAATCAGGCCCTTAGGACCATTTACTATTAGACATGCCTTGTTTACATTTTTGTATACAATGTTTTTAAGTCGATATATCTTGTTTCTTTCTCATGCCATTCCTCAGGGACAGGGTGCGGTGGTATCCGGTGTGTGCGGGGAAGTGTTTACAAATATCAATAGAAGTGGCGTACGCCCATGGAACTTACCACAAGTATCGTTTACAATTTAAATAACATAATAAAACTTTAGAAAATGGCTCAGCCATTTATTAAACCCTCGTAGTTACTTGCGATACTGTTTGTTTACGTGTTTGTATACAAACAAAGTTACATATCACAACATGTTGTGCTTAGATATTGACTTCAAGAGAAAGATGGAAAATTGATGTCTAATAGTAAGTGGTCTAAGATCAGGCCCTTTCGATTGATTTTTGCCATTTTTTATCGGGGAGTGGGAGACAATCATTTCTGAAGGCACTATATATTAATTACCTTAAATAAAAAGGAATTTTTTTATAACAAATTTTTTTTATAACATTAATTTTAAAGATCAACTCCTGATTGTGCTAACATTATTTGTTATTAAGTTTTAAACAATTACTATAGTTATTTACGATACAAGACACAAGTGCGTGAAATAATATTTTTGCCCACTACAAAGTATGCGCAAAAACATGTTCACGCACGTGTGTCATACAAAATTTTATCTACGACTTCTCCTTAAAATTTGTAATTCGTAGATGGAAAAGTACGCTACAATATTCTTAATACATAGACAAGATGGGATAAACAATGGTCTCTCGAAGACTAGCTTTCTTATGATTCATTATTGACCGACTAGCTTGCTTATCCCATAATTACATGCTTTGTCTTTCTTTTTGATGAACTAGCTTAATTAATCCATTCATTACGTGTTTTTTCCCTTCTTTTATAGATAACCGAATCTAGCATTATTGATCGTGTTTACGAACAAGATTTACTGTTAGTAGATAGAACGTTCATTAACTTTAACGGTTCTCTAACTAATGACAATGACGTTTAGATTGTGATAATTGTACAAGAAATCAAATTGTAAAGTTTTATTCTAAACGTCATTGCCTTTTCTTACTGAATCTTTAAAGTTAATGGACGTTCTATCTACTGACAATTAAACTATTTAATTTGATAAACAAATAATTAAAATCACTGAGCTGTCAACCGAAATGATGGCAATTGTGAAAAAAATGAATATCGTCAAAGGCAACTAGCAAACTACTAGCTTAAAAAAGAGTGTTATAATGATTATATCACTCATAATGTCATAATATGCTATACTGTCACTTGATTAATAATCGATAATCATCCACCATGTACTCATAACTGATAATCACACTTGGTACATTTAATACTAAAAATCAAGTAGGTATGCTGTCATCTTTGTCATTGCTTTTGTATGTACTGTAAATGTAATTATCGAGTTGTCAATTTTTTAAAATGTCATTAATTCGTGATATAATCTAATGAATACAACTCTTGGTATCGGGTCTATCGATAATCCCATAAGTTAATGCACTCAACGTGTTGTCAAATTATAATTTCACTCGTTCTGCGGACTCGTGAAAGTAATATTTGACAACACGTTTCGTGAAATAACTTATGCGATTATCGATAGTCACGATACCACTCGTTGTATTATATATGAAAAACTCAATTAAAAAGCATTGTTCATTTTAAAACACTTGTGAATAATGATGATATTATTATTATTATTTAGTAAATGCATCTATAATGAATAAATAATAGACTAGTTGTGGACAATAGAATACTATATTTTATCCACGACTATTAAATAATCTTTGTCTAAAACTTTTATAGTCCCTCCAATATTTCTTTTAATTTTTTGACAATCCCCAGCTGAGTTGGCCAAAAAAAGCTCATTAAATCTGCACAAATTCTGTCAATAATCTGTCAAAAATGGTAGTGTCTATTGATGCTATTTTAAGTTAAAATAAAGGATATAGATATTCTAAATTTTCAACAACAATTTTTCAGAATAATAAATATTTAGTAATGGATTAGAATATGCCAAATATGCAATTATATTTATTACGCATATTATGTTCAAATAATTCACTACTTTTTAAACTTGGTAATGGCCGAGTAGACACATCCAAACTGATTAGTCACACTAAATATTTTAACACAAAATTACTAGTCAGCCTGACGTCTGTCATTTTAAGAAAAAGAAATATTGGACAGAGTACCCCAGGTAGCAGAGTGACGTATTAAAGACGTTGAAAATTGGTGTATTCTCGTCAACTGACGTAATTTGGGCCAAAACATGACGTGAAAAAAACGTTGTTATGTGGACGTTTTTAAGACGTCATAAAAAAACGTAATATATTCGTCGAATTTTGGTATTAGTTTTCGAATAAATATATAAAATCGTATTTTTTAGAAATTTGTTTATACCTAGTCGGTGCACACCGACATTACCAATAAAATTAAAACAGAAAGTTATTTTTACTCGGCAAGATTTCGCGCGAAATCATAGCCTTAACCATGTATTGAATACTATATTAGAAAATAAACTAAAATATAACCAACAATTATTATTACATATAGACAATAACGAAAACAGAACTTTATAAATTCCTAATCAAATTTATATTAGAAATCACTGTTTTTGCGGTGGCCCAGTGTTGCCAGTGGCCTGATAATTATCGATATCCAACATAATTTTTCTTAATCTTGTTTACGAACTGATAAATCGATAATGATAACCTATAATGTAGCTTATTAGATAGAGATAAAAATTTCAAATAAATCAATATATCAATTTTTTTCTGATAGTTTATCCTGGAATCTTATAATTTTATGGTCATATTCCAATAATTTTAGACTAGACGTTTGACGTCTGGCAACCCTGCGTCCGCCTTTGCTTTTTATCGAAGCTTCGGCGCAATACAACCCATTTTGTTTTGTTGTTTTTTGTGGTTACAGTTATTATTTAATTCAATTACGATTTTCATTTAAATAAAAAAATAATCAAACTACTTTTTATCCACGGCTGCTGGAGTTCTCCAGGTTAGAAAATATTGTTCTTTCAAATTTATATGATGAAATATTTTAAAATGGGATGCACGTGTGCGAGTGAAATATTTATTACAAATATGCTTTGCCAATTCGTACTAATCGTTCACAGGTAAATTTATTATTACTATTTAATATAATATACAAATTAATTAAGTTATAAATCGTTCTCAGAATCCTAACCCTACTTTTAGGTAAAACAGGAGTCTCGTGCTCTTGTTTTACAATAATTTATTTGATACCAAGTTACGATCTATAATGAATATGAACTGTTTATCAAATATACTAAACACTATCGACAATTTAGCTTCTTTTATTTTCAGTACTTGAAGACAGTTCAGTAAATGGAAAGATCTTACTTGTTAGTTAGTAGACTCTAGAACTAGTATGATGTCCTCTACGCCCCTATCACTGATCAATAGTTTACCGGATCAAAAATGGAAGGAAGGCGGCTTTGAATGGATTATATAGCCAAAAAGCAGTGGTAAAGCAGAAAAGCATAGAACGAGCAAACATAAAACCGATGAGACAGCAAGATGGTAGCGCTTAGGAACGCTCAAAGCATTAAATTCTTGTTGTGCCCCCTTCTTGATGTAAGGGTAACAAAAGATATATACAACGTTGGAGAGAAGAGTTAGACATAAAAACTTACCCAGGATGTTGGATGACCTTACAAGTGATTTCCTACAGGTTAGTGTTTCATATATCCACCTTAAGAGATATGCAGTATTCTACCATTCAATTTAAGAAACACTTTAACCATTTATTTCTTTTTTAGGCATTTAAATCCGTTACCGGTTGATTTTATTAGTACATGCTACAATCAGGTTAGCACCAAAAAAGGAACAGAAAAGAAAGGAAGGAATTCAATCCATGAAATGTCACATTCAAGAAAAATTAATTAAAAGTAGAATTAATGATTTAACTGTGATGACAAAGGAAATGTCAATAAAATATAAAGTAAACAATAGTGAGATTATTATTAAAACAAGGTTTGTAGTATCCTTTTTATAAATAAATTGGGAATACATTACTCTATTAGGAGACTTAAAATTTGGCCTAAGATGTTAATGCCTAAAAAATTTTAGCCCGTAACACGATCTCTTAACAGGACTAATAATAATGTAAAAAGTGATAGACTTTGTCGAAGAAGATGGAGGAGGACTAGTGGTGGTTCATTCTTAGTGGCTACCCCCCTATAGCTTCTCAGTAATGCTCAACATGTTATTATATTTTCAGTTTATTTTTTATGTTTCTATCAATTAAGATTTATATAAGAATGCGTTTTCATTTTGCTAATAAATTATACAGGTGTCTTGCAATATTGTGAAGATTTTTGAACTGAAATACCTTCGAACGAGTGCTGTTTTGACTACCTAATCGTCTTTAATAATCTAAAAATGAATTTAAGTAAGTTGTCCATCCAATTAAACAGCGGAAATCACTGCGAATTTTTATTTTTAAATGGGATACTCCGTATGCATGTGTTTAATGAAAAATTTAGTGGGAATGGGAAAAAATGCATTCAGACAAAACCGCTCTTTTATCGTATCTGATTCGAAGTTATTTTAGTTTAAAAATCGTCAAACTACTGTTGGACATCCTGTATTTGAATATAATTTGTGTAATTATTTCTTTTATGAATTCCGAGGATATTATGTTTTTTACAGTAAAAAAATACAATTTTTAAATCTAAAATAACCTCAAAATGGATGTTTAATTATACGTCAAAAAAAACGTAATTTTTACGTAAAAAAAGACGTCATTGGTCTGTGACTTATGACCCTGTTTATCACGTGTTTTTCACGTCATTCATATACGTAAATAATGACCAATATTCAACGTCTTTAACACGTCACTCTGCTACCTGGGACATAAACCTTTTTTTAACCAGTGAATAATCATTATTCACTAGTGAATAATACGGATATCTAGAAGTCAGTAAAACCAGTGAATAATGAAATTACTATTCATTATTACTATAGATTATTCGTGGATAAAAAATATTTTGACACTTTTGACAAAATAATTGTCTACTTTGCTGAAAATAATTCGATTCTATTGGCTGAAAAATTTGTATCATAATGAAAATCCCTATTATAATGAATCTCATTATGAAACAGATTTAAATCTTTTAATTGGCGTATATTATAAAATAGGAGTATAAATAATGTATTATAAATAAATAGCCAGAAAATATGTTTCTGTCCATACCTACAAATTCTTTAATTTTAAAATACCTATTTAAAACAATGTGTCAAAACTAAAGCTCGAAATAACCTAAATGCACTTGCTAAATCTCGATGCATTCGTTTGCACATAATCCTGTCTGCAATCAAAGAATCAAATTTATATTTCAATTTGAAACTAGCTACTACAACAAAGTTCATTACTTGTATATTTTACACTGTTGTCTTGCAATCTTAAAAGTGCGAGAGAGATGGCACGAGTCCCGCCAGGCAATCGTATCCCCACTACCGAAGATTTCATTCATTCATCGGCAGACTTTTGAGACGTGAGGGTTTTGTAGCCGTTATCTTTTGACTTTAGTTCGTGTGTTTGTGCTATTTTGTGACATTTTACAGTGAAAAACGTGTTAAACAGTGCAATTTCTAATAACCAAAGGATATATTCATCCAAACGTAGATGAAATGTAAGTAAACAAACTTGTTATGATAAGATTCAAAGAGGTTAAGTTATAAGTTCAGCTGTGTTTATGTATATAACCAAACAAATTTTTTTGAATTACATTTGTGTTCGTAGGAGTGTAAATCAGATATTTTTAGCTGGAAAAATAGAATTATTTATTTGGTTCAGGTAACTTAAAAATAGGTAGTTGAAAAATTTTTGGTTCAGTACCTAGAATTTTTGTTACATAGATGCCAATTTTGTTTGATTTATTAGCTTGTATCAGAAACTAGCTAAACCCACGTTTGAAGTGCTGTTTCTTATTCATTATTATGTTTACTTTCAAATGTAATTGGATATATGCCAATAGATTAATGCGGTTTATTCAATTTTTTGCCTTACTTAAGTAGGACCTAGTCAATATGATTATACATTTCATAAAAAATTTTTGTTTATAACACACGACAAAACATCTGTTTATAGAGTTTATATAGGTAAATAACAAACCTCTGTAGGAGTTTTATGTTTATTATAAGATTTTTGTACCGACCTACGTTCTAAAAACAAATAATGAATTAATTTTTGTTAGAAAATCGTTTTATATCTATCGATAAGGAATCAATTAGAAGTTCATTAATTTATATTTTAAATATATTAACAATACTGACGTATTTAAAATAAACTGGTAGTCAGCAAAATTGTCCTCAAGAGTGTTACCTACTCTTTACCTGGCTTGTCAACATGATTTTATGGGTGATAATGTCAAGATTTTTTTGTCTTATCTTGTGATCTTTACTGCGTTTATATGTATACTATTTTATAATAGGTATATTAATAATCTGTAGGTAAATATAGGGGAAAGTGTGTTCCTAGATTTTCAAATAAAAGTGAACCACTTTAAGGGTACCTATATATGGGACATTTTCAAGCAGATTTATTGTGGTTCAGTACCACTTCGGTCCTTCCCATTTCGGTTGTTAAATAAAAAAGTTGCATTTTGGTCGGACAACCTTTTTGGCATATTTAAATTATTATCGGCCGTTTGTTTATTTATTGTAAACTTGTTTAATTTTTTAGCATAACATACAAACAGGTAAAAGAAAAACAAATTTAATAAATACAAAATCTATATTAAAGTTTCACAATATTTCTTAGAAAAACAATCCAATAATACAATAAAAAAGCAATAGATAATACACAGTATGTATTGTAATGTTATTTACACTATCTCAATTTTGGTTGGGTTCTATAGAAAAATAATAAACATTACAAAATTATAAAAAAATATATAAATTTTGTTTATCCTCCTATTTGCCTCCTATTCCTTTTTTATTTCGCTTTTAAACCCGGATCTAAACCTTAATTCTATTTTTCTCTTCCTACTTTCTTCTATTTCTCGAATACTTTATATATAATCTAATTTCTCCCAGTGATATTCTTGACTTAAATTTCTCTTCTATGGTACTTATATTCTTTATATGTTTTTACTCCTTTACCTTTATTAAATAATATAAGGATTAACCTTTTTATATTATTTGTCACATTAAAAATCTATTTGATTCATATAGTAATATTTAATATTCAAACATCTAAAACTCTACAAAATTCTTTTAGTCTGACAATTTCAAAAAAATATTACACCTCTAAAATTGAACTTTTGTTTATTATTTTTCTTGCCTTTCAAATTTTGTTACCACTAGAATCTTTTTTAATATCGCAACCTTAGTTTAGTTTTATTAATACTGTATTCCCTGTAATGTATTATGATTTCAAAATTTCAATTTTATTATATCATCTTTCATTATCTTAACAAATTTTAATATTCTTTTACTTTTTCAAATTTACTTATTGTCAATTTATCTACATATAATACCTTCGTTTCCTTTTCTTTACTTACATATCAACTCTTCTATCACATTTAATAAACATAACATTAAACTACTAATAATCTGTTCATATATTAAATTTCAATTCAAAAAAAATTTTTAATTCCCTATACAGGGTGATTTTTTTTTATATATATAACAGTATACATATAATGCTGTAAAAATAACACAATTTTATTCAAATTTAGTAATATACAACTCATTTTTAAGTATAAATATTTTTGTCCTTTAAATCATTTCATGTTTTTTTTTAAATTCTAATATATCTTTTTGGAGTTGGTATATATAGTTTTATTTTTTGTAATTTAATTATACTTGAATCAACCTCCTCTTAAAATACAGTTATTAACTCGAATATGTTTGGATGTCTTTCCCCAATTTTTTTTTATTTAATTTACTATGCCATCCTTCCACTGCGTTTGTAGTCTTCTTTGCCCTGAACATATTCAAATATTTTCAATAATTGGGATTATCTAACCATTGTGAAGTAAAATAATCATTAAATTTAATAACTAGATCATTCACAGGGGAAGTTTCCATCTGTCATCGATATTTTCTTCGGGTAAATGAGCGAGGGCAGCACACATTCTAGTATGATTTCGTACTTCACTTTGATTACAATATGATAGCACTGAACCTAAATCTTGAACTTTGCGTCATATAGTCTGATTAATGTGAAAATTTCACACCTTCACATTTTCGACCAATTAAAAGCCTGTATTTTGTATCGTTACCATAGCAACTAAAAAAATTTCCAGAAATTTTTCTCCTTGGGGTAAGGACCATGAGATTTCATTGGAATTTTTTTTACGTTTATAGTAAAATTACATTTAGATTTAACTTCAGATTATGTCGAATTTATTCTATAAGTTAATAAGTACCATATAATTATTGGAAAATTCAAAATTTACAAAACTTTTCATGTATATTCTAAGACTTCTCATCGCAAAATTCAAGAAAATGCTTGTCTTTGATTTTTTAGTAGTATCTGGTGTCATATGTTGAAATTCTTTTTTTTTAAATTACATCCTGGTTTTCTTTCCCAAAACGAGTCATTTTCATAAAAACACTATAATATACTTTTCACTTTTTACACATACATGAAAAATGACATACAAAAAAAATATTATCCTTTTGAATTAACATACAAAACCTACTATTTAAATTTCAAAACCATCAAAAATTGTCATTATCCTAGTACTTAATATTTTTTTAATAATATGTATGTGTGAAATTTTCTTATCGTGTTCGACTCGTGAGAATTTTCAAAATATTCGTGTTCTCGAAAAAATTTCCAGTAATAATTGAAGCTCTTACTAGTGGAAATTGCATCCGTGAATTATAGTTTTGGGGAATACATATCTTATTGCATTTATTGTAGCTACTTCAAAATCCAATTTAAATATTTGTATTTAAAACATTTTTTTGTATATGCGATAATAAGGATGTTAAAAGGTGGGTAATTTAGAGTGAATAACCCTGTACATTTACCAGCTGAAATGCAGCATATCCGCATGAAAAGGACAAGCGGCCGAAATGGGATAAAAAGAGGTAGATTTTTCAAAACGACCGAAGTGGGAAAACACCATTTATTATACAGGGTGTCCCAAATAAGAGTGATCGATTTTAAATGTAAATGCACAGCGTATTAATTGCTCTAAAGAATTCGGGTTTTCACTATTTGTTTTCGTTTATGAAGTTTGTTTACATTTTATCCCGGTAATACATGGTCTACTTATTTTGGTCAAAATATGTATTATTTTTAATGGAACACCCTGTATATAAATGAATGTTTGATATCTTTTGCTTTCCTATCAACAAAAATATTCGAGATTTCAAGAAACCTTGCATTTTTCTTGTGGAAAAAGGACATGAACAAATTTGACAAAAAATTTATTCAGCAACAAATCATTACAAAAGAACTAAAAAATATATATTCTTTGACTGTTAAGTTACAGTCAAATATTTAAATAATTTAGTTTTTTGTCAAAGTGGAACTATTGAGAAAATTATTTTTTTTTTAATAAATACTTACAAATTCTTGAGTTATTTTATTAATTATAATGCGTTCCTAAAAAGTAAATGAAATGTTTTCTATATACTTTCCTGTACAAATGGACAGTTATTTTTGTTAAATTGACGAATAAAATATTAAATAATAATGCAATTTAAGGAATAAAGACGGGACTGCAAAACTGTGTTAAAAACATTATGAGTGTGCAGGATTTTTCTGAAATGTAAATATATATAAAACTGAAATATAATATTTACCGAATTATTTTTATAATTTTAACACTCTACCACTAATAAATCTCATCAATATTTTGCTGCTTTAGTAAAATACAAAAATAAAGCCAACACAAATTTAAGTTAATAAAAAAATTACCTGCAGTGTTCGCAAACCCTACAATCCCTTTAACTGATAGAGGGTATAGCATATGTGTTCGCAAATCCCACGGTTCGCAAAACCCACGTTCGCAAAGGCGGCGCCACCAGGCACATACATCATTTATTGTAACTTTTTCATTCTTTATTACTATTAATTGCATTATTAGTTTTATTAAATTTTTTATGTTTTATTGCTGTACAAATTATTTGTTAATTTTTATTTACTATTAGGTTTTCCATAAGGAAAAATGCGGTGTTTCTTGAAATCTCGAATATCTTTATTGTTAGGAAAGCAACAGAAAGCAAAAAGAAGGTGAATCGCTCTTTTAAATGCCATCAAAATATACAGGGTTTTCGATTTAAAATACTACATATTTTTTCCAATTTATCCAAAATTAATAGATTGACGGGATAAAATGTAAACAAACCTCATAAAAAACTTTTGGGTAAACGAAAACAATTAGTTAAAACTGGAATTATTTAGGGCAATTAATATGCTGTGCATTTACATTTAAAATCGATCACTCTTATAACATACAATAAAAAAATGATAATCTCCTAGCTCATTAAAATTGGCGAACATATCAATTATCACAATCAGAACTCATCCATTCTTAATTTTAGAATGAATCACCTTAAATATCTTATCGTCTTTCAAAAAATATTGTATTTTCTTAAGTTTAGTTATACTTTTAACACAAATTAGTCTTATGTTTGTTCATACTATATTATTAAATTAAAATAGAAAAACAAAAATAATCTAAACAGTTAGCAGTTAATAATAGTTTTCATCTTAATATTATAGATGAGTCCTCCATAAACTAAAAACTAGACGTAATACCCAATTAGCTTATAATGCCCACCATTCTAGATGAATTTAAATATTTTTCATTACCTTACTTGGGTAAAATTTCACTTGATATTTTCCGTAACCTACAACAACAATTTTTCAATCAAATCATTGCTCATCCATACTAAAGATCCTCGATAAAAGTGGTATTTATAAACTTTCATGTGCATATTGTAATTCTACCTACGCTGGCTGGTAAAACAATCAGAAAACTTGACACTCGTATCAAGGAACACATCAGAAACCATGATAAGTCCACTTTTGGACATCATTTAAAATTCAACAACCACAACTTCACCCCATCTAAAAATGTTAAAATCTTTATTCAAGAACCTTTGAGTGTGTGAAAAGTAGTCACTCCCAATCTTTAATTAACAGCATTTTGGTTTGTTTGCCGCTTGTTATTTTCGTTCCTCTTCTTTTTTCAATATAACTAACATCTTACGGTAGTTTAACCATTTGTCAATTTCTTCTTTTCTTTTGGCTCTGTCACTGCACCTTTCATTCAAATTTAACCTCACTAAAATTGTAATTTTATAATTTCGAACCTAATGATATTATTGTCAATGTTGTATCACCTGACGGCAACTTTTAGGCCTTGGCCGTACATAAACAATGTTGTTAATTTTGATCCATCTCGTTTGTTGAACATCTTCACTTTTCATTTAATCAAAATGTAACAATTTCATTAACTCTTTTATTTGCTCTCAAGTTGCGTTTTTTTAGACTTTGTAAGTATCATTGTATTGATTTTTTGTTATCGTTAACACTAAATTTTTTTACAGTTGCCCTGGGCCATTGTTTTGTACAATGCGCTCGATATGTATTTTTAATTGACAAACGAAAAATATATTTATATTTTTCTACTCATTTATTACATACTTGCCTTTGCTTTCTTTAATTAATAAGTGTGTACGCACTAACACCTAACCTTCTGTTACCTTCAAGATAAAAATAATCTAGTTTTTGTGCTTCATTATTTATTTGTAATTTGTAAATTATCCGTTTGTGATGATTTACTGTTATTGGATCATACTGTATATTGAGAATTATTGATTTTATAGTCAATTATGATATTGATAATGAGTAGAGGGATTTGAGATAAACATAAAAAAATGGTGACAAAATACAAAACTTCTACCAGCTAGATATTTTCCTCTCCTGTTTTTCTGTTTTTCATGGCTTCTATTTTTTTTCACTCTAGTAGGAAATTTTCTTATTATCATATTTACAATATGGAACTCCAATAACCATTGCAGACCACTTGAAAGTTCTCTAGATTCGAAAAAATTCCACATCTTATTATCAAAATTTTTGAAATTTACAGTTCTGTTTGGTCATTTAAATGTACCTGAATAAACTTGTATAGTACATGAGATGATCTTCCTAAATATATCGCATTTAATAACTTATCGAACTTATTTGATGTACAGTATTTAATTCCGAATTGATACAGTTCTTGAAAAAGGAGATAAATATCATTCACCTTTCAAGATTAAGGTTCAGATCAATCAGAGAGAAAGTTGTCAATACCTTCAACACTAACACCTACTAATAGTGTACAGAAAATGGTAAACTGCTTAATGTTTTAATGAAAGCATCATGGGCGTAGATAACTTTTTTCCTTGGGGGAGGGGTAATCAATTTCGTTTTATTTTTTTGGTATACTGTTGGGAGGGGGGTAATTACCCCCTTTACGCCCCATATCTACGCCCTTGAAAAGCACTAACCAGAGTTACATCAATATTTAAAAATGGCCATAATCATGATCATTGTAATTATAGAACTGTGGCAATAGTTTGTCAATGCTCATTTCACCAAAGCATTACGGTTTTATGAGAGCCAGGTCTACATTTGTATGTATTGCTGAAATTTTACGCATAACCAAAAGCAGTGTGTCGTCATTTTTAGCGATTTTAGAAAAGTTTGATAATAATTTGCTCCTTTAAAAAACATATATGGACTCTCTGTGAATGTATTCAACCTATTTACATAATATCTTTCAGAATGGTTTCAGTTTATGCAGTACCGAAATTTTAAATAAATTGAATTTTGGCAAAAGTCCGATTTCAACTTCAGGACATCCTAGTAATTTTAAGGATTTTTCGCACGTGAATCCCATCTCCTCCCTTTCTTCCAATTTTCGTCGTAATCGAATCATTCCCTGTATTTTTTCTTGCAGAAAGCACTTCCCTAATAGCACGAAACGTTTCTGAACTGATTCATGTTGGATTAGAAAAAAATTATGCAGAAAAATACACTTTTTTTTACTAATAATTCATGGTTGCTTGACTTTGGTAATCGTGTCAAAAAATACGCACTGACAAAATACCCAATTTCGCTGTTTTTGATGAAGTGTTTTAAAATTTTCTGCATCCCTTTAAATGGATAAAATTAACATAATTAATTAATTAAATTCTATTATATTATTAAGAAAAACGAAAATTATCCCTCCCTGTCAGGCTGGAACCAATCACCTGAAGTAATTAAAAACTTTACAAAAAAATCCAGGTTTTTGCAGTTAATGGTCAAATTGTCAGTCGATAATTTTTCCTGGGTACTTCTTTATTAACAATGTGTAGGTAATTAAGTAAGATACTGACCTGATAAAAATATTTCCCAGATGTCAGAATATTTAAAATTTCTTCCATAATAGACGCGGGCGAGGCATAAAATATTACTTGCCGTACCGTGATAAAAAATATGAAATGAATTTACCCCTTTAACAACGCTATCGGAACTTTTTCTTCAGAGAGATAAAAACATTGAAAAATAACTGAAATATTGATGCCGCGATGAAGGAAAAAATCCTTGTCGAAAGCTCATCTACTTTAATATACCATACTATACCATTCCCTTATAAATATAATTAAGTAATCACTCCAAAAATCTCTCTTGCGATAACGGCTGTTTGAGAGTAATGGTTAACTCGAATACCTTTTTTTTCATTGATACCTGGAGAGGTTATAAAAATTATAGGTTTTACGCACATTATTTATAATAGAATATTTTGCTGTGGGAAAATAATGATAAAGCGTTAGAGTATATGAAAATCTGAGAAAGTTCAAACGAATAACGTAAATATTGGGTGGTTGGTCACTTCGTCTCAGCGGTCAATTTTGTCAACGGGGTTCCGTAATCCCACCGGCCAATTCGTCGCAAGTTTTAAAATTAGCTTGGCATCTTCGTCGCAGTAGTTATCAACCATAAAGTAACTAATCTGATTGATTCAAAGTAATATTTTTAAGAAAAAATAAAAGGAGCAATTTCAGTGATTAATTTGTAAGAAATTCTGCGTGCACAAAAAATAATAGTAGGTATGTTCAAAAATTTTGCAAGGTGAATTTGAATGTTTAAATAATACTTACGGTTGAAAATATTGCGTATTAAAGGTATTAAAACAAATAAAAAAAAACTTATAATTAATAGAAAATAATAAAAATTACAAGAAATATATTATTACAAAAATACACTACGAAAAATATAAAATATCAACATAAAGTACCGAATAAAAATTATATTACATTTTCATAATGATACGAAACTGATTTGATAAATTGACTCCTTGAAAGTGTCTTCATAATAATCAAGATCAGGTCAAATGTCTCTAACACCAGAGTGTAAATTGAATGTTTTCAGAGAGAATGCAGATAATCTAATGAAAACTAGTTCCATTTTTATTTTGGTTTACCCAATTGCCTGAGAAATATAATTTCCGGTTCACCATAAACCGATTGTCAGTAGATAGAACGTTAATTAAGATTTTGTAAGTAATGACAATTACCTTAAGATAGTGACAATTGTACAAGAAATGAACTTGTAAAGTTTTATTCTAAACGTCATTACTTTTACTTACTGCCCAAGTAGCACATACATTTGCAGTTTTATTAAAGCTTCGGAGTAAGTTTTTTATCATTTAAAAGTTGTAGAACAGACTAATTTGTTGTCAGAATCAATAGCATCGGATAAGATGTTTATAAAATAAATTTTTTAACACTGTTTTGGTTAAAGACAAATTAATTTTTTAACATATTTATAGAAGTTTGAAATACATTTATAAAGCTATTACAAAAATATGACTTATGTTTTATTAAATCTTTATTATTATATTTTGTAATAATCTGCAGAACAGTAAAACAAAATAATTTAGTATTCGCAACAATTATATATTACCTATTACATTTAAAAAAATGTTTTATTAATGAAGTTCAATAAATCAGTTATAAAACTGTTAAAAAGAAGAAATATTTACTTAATAGTAACCTCAATAAAACATCTATAAATTTAACCTAACAACAAAATATTGTAAAAGAGCCATAACGTCTAACGACTGGTGAAAATAAAAAAAGATTGTACATTTTAAAAGAAAAATAAAGCGTAACATAGAAAGAGTTGACAAATCTATTATTTTCAACTTTGATAGCATAGCAGTACACTAGTCATTATTAACGGAATGTGAATCTGAAAATGACCATATTATCAGCAATACAGAATTATATTTTACCAATTCGAGTTGAAAGTTAGTGATAAGCAGCATTAAAGAAGCTTTAAGAACAAGTTTAATTAATTTAATGAAGTGTTTATTTTTCAAATGCTTAAAAGACTTATAAATCGTAATTTTGGCAACAAAGCAATATTGCATTGTCTTATATTTTATTATTGATACGTAATGTGAAATTCATTCATTTTATAAAATAAAATTGTTTTATAAATGTTGGTTTTGTGACAAATCTGATTTATTACTTATTTTCAGTTATATATTATTAACAAGCAGTAAATAGATTTTTATACTTACTGTTCAACTTTTTGCAGAAGTTCATATTTAAACACGTTAACAGAAAAATATTTCTGTTTGCTAGCCACTCTTGTATTACAGCTTTGGTTGAGCTTGTATTGGGTGTTTTATGCAGTAACATGCTGTGGTATGAAGCATTGTCCATAACAATTAGAGAAGGTTTGTTAAGGTTCTTCAATAATTGGTTTTCAAACCAATGTAAAAAATTATCTTTATTCTTTTCTCCATGGTAATCATTTAATTTAGTTTTTGAAGAATATATAGCTTGGGCACCTTCAATAAATCCATTTTCATTACCAGCATTAAGTATAATATATCTATAACAAATGAATAACAATAATCATATATATTAATAAAAATAATATTGTTTATTTCCATAATAATTCAAATTTTACAATAATATAGAATGTAACACGTAGTTTTAATGGAAATAAATTTCTATTTCCACTGAAATTTCAAAGGTAGTCAATACAAATACATAATAGTAATAAAATGTAAATAGACAACCAGAGTGACTCACCTCTTGCCATCAATTTTTGTAGTTCTAACACTTCGTTTATCATCGTTTTGCCAGGAACGGTTTATAGTTCCATTTTGAAAGATCCATGTTTCATCAATGAAAACGAACTGATATAAAGATGCTTCTTGTTCCTTTCTATAATTTCTTAAAAATTGAACTCTTTTTACAGCAATATCAGGAAGTTCCATAAGTCCACGTCTTGGTTCATCTTTTTTCCATCTGAAACCTAATTCTTTTAATAATGTCCACAATGATGTAATACAGCCATTAAACATTTGCTTCTCAAGCAATGTGTTTCTTAAAGATTCCAAAATTATATGCTGTCCTGTAAATAAATATGTATCGATATTAGTATATAAAAATATAAACTTTTATTGGATAATTAGATTTGTTAATGAACTCACTTCTTTCATACATGTTATAAATAACATTTCGTATTCAATGTTATTGTGTTAATGACTGTTTTTTTGCATGAACGTTTTTTGGGTGGCGATTTTAATAATTCATTATTCTTGACTGCTTGCGAAATACTACTGACAATAGAAATAGTTAAGTCTAGGGCTGCTGCAACACGCTAAAACAGACAAGAAACAATTTCATATTTCTAGACATTTATAATCTTTCTAACTTACCTCTCTGACCGCAGTTAAGGGTAAAAGTGGTCCATTATTATCACGCTCCCGTTCAAAGTACTGTATTAACGAAGATACAAGCTCCGTACAGCGACTATTTAGTTTTTTTGGCATTTTGTTGGTATGTAGAAATTCACGACAATAATCAACTTATTCGCACTATGATTTTGTTGAAAAAAACAGTTTATTGATGAGTATAACTGGCAAAGCACAAAAATAAAGACAATATTATAAAATTACGAAAACGTGGAGAAAGCTCAATCATCTTGTTGACATAACCTAAATCAGTTATCACTAATAGGTGAAAATTTTCAATTTACAATTGACAACAGCGCATCAAGGCTTACCAATTACTAAAATGTCATTTCTTCTCTATAAATACGAGTTTCATTGGCGTACAAAATTTCAAAATTATTTAATAAAAAAATATGGTTTTTTAAGTACTACACCTATAATAATATTTTATAAACTTTATATTATCAAGAATAAGACGTGAATAAGCTAATATAATTGAGATCATTCTAAAATTGTCAAACTAATAACAATTGCATTTTTCGGTTTTCAGTACTGTAACTACGTTCATGGATACTCGTGAATATTCGTTGGATTCGGATTATTTTACATATTTAGGGAAATTTTAATTAGTTGGTAGTACTATAATGAAAGAATGACATCACTTGTGACGTGCATCGAGATTTGTATTAAAAATCCTATATACGAAAATCCCGCGTAATTACTAATCTGTTTCAATATAAAAATAACTAAAAACTTTATAAAAATATGTGTGATAATGAACTATACTAGGTAATACAACGTAAATATATCATATTAAACATGAACTAATGACGGGTTTACACATGCAATGATTTATTGGCGCCAGTTGAACTTTCACGCCAGTGAGCGTTTAAACGTTTCTGTGATTTGTGCGCCAGTTCTAGTATTTTTGTATCAATATGTCGAGAATGGAGCTTGCGAATAATTGTTGTCGATCAATTGCAAAAATTATAGTTTAAAATATGATTAAATATTTAACCATGTTAGCTTTAGCGTGTACAATTTAACGTCCGATGAATCAATTCCTTCGATATTCATTGATCGTGTTATCTGTATACAGTATGTCTCAGTAAGTTGGAACCATATGGGAAACTTTTTTATTATTAATTTTAGGGAAAAAAATTATTCTGCATGTTCTAAAATCTAAAATATAATCATCAGATATTAATTTTTGCCAGTAGTATACGAGCTTTGTCAAAAAATATGAATTTTACTCAAGAGTAACGTACCTTTAAATTTGACAACATCGAAAAATGATATTTAAAAAAGTTTATCAGGACTAAAAACTAAGTTCAAATATACAATTACATCCATTTACATTGAAAAAATAGGTTTTGTGTTTAATTTCGTTTCTATTTTGAATGAACATTTTATCTCTTGCGATTATAAAAGTCGTTTCTTAATGTTTTCTAACAATTTTGCAATTTAAACACGTAATGAATGTCAGTGCATCCTAGATTACACGTAACTACAGTAAAATTTGCATTGTTATTGTACCTAGAAATACACTTAAAAATGAAAACATTTTTTCAATGTAAACGCATGTAATTGCATCTTTGAAGTTAGTTCTTGGTTCTGATCAACTTTTTTAAATAAGATTTTTCGATGTTGTCAAATTTAAAGATACTTTACTCTTGAGTAAAATTCATATTTTTTGACAAACTGGAAAAAATTTATATCTGATGATTGTATTTTAGATTTTAGAACATGCAGAACTTTTTTTAAACAATAAGTTTTTTCCTAAAATTAATAATAAAAAAGTTTCCCATATGGTTTCAACTTACTGAGACATATTGTATATCCATTTCCACTTGCTTCTTTATTTTTGTAGAATTAAGAATGCACATTCCACAAACCAGGGAATTGTTTATACAATTCTAAAAACTTTATTTCCTATTTCTTGTTCTTACTAATGATGAAAATATAAAACTTATAAATATTTACTTTCAAACTAGATAAACAAGTAAACCTGAACAAGTGGTTTCCCGCGACAAATAACATACAGGGCATGTAACGAAGGTGTTTACACATGCAAGTTTTAGCTTTACTGACATCAGAAAAGTTACTGGCGTATAAGAAGTTTTAAGCTACCAATTTTTTTAATCCATGCATGTCTGGATAGCGCTTTTACGCCAGTAAGTCTTTTACACATGGTGTGGCAGAAGTTACTGGCGGCAGTAAATTATTGTATGTGTAAACCTACTATAAGCATAATTTTAATGTTTGTCATTATTACCAGATTTTATCTACATTTGTAATTGAAATATCATCAATCGAATACCTTCTTCTTAAAAAATAAAAAAATAAAAAAATATTGAATCGTTTAATTTGATTTGAAAATTTCTGCAATAGAAAATAGTTTTATTTGTTACAGGCAAAAATGTGACATTTTTAAATGAGGCAACATGTGTATTTTTACATTTTTGTATTGTTACTCAGTGGTGTTTAGGCCAATACTTTATTTTTGCAAATCGGATGCTGCGTTGCCAAGATACTTAATGTTTTATTAAATTTGCTGAAAGGTTGGTATATTTTAAAAATATTCAAAAAAGAATGTTTAAGTTGACCTAAATTTAATGTTTTTTTCTACGAGACGTGTCGTTTAACTTTTAGTCATACAGAATACTGTTGACATAACTTCTAGATCCGACAATCTTTCGCTAGTGACTAAACAGTGGTATCTGTATTTACGTAGCCAAAGTGTTTTAAAAAGTTCCTGTATTTCATCTAGAGGGCACTCCTTAGACAAATAAATCACTGTTTTACTCGACCTTTTTTGAAAACAAACCTAACTGAGTCGTATATTTTTTTATTAAATACTTGTAAATTGATACTTTCAAATATATTTCAACAAGATTTATATAAATACAAAGAAATAAAAAATTTAGAAATGATTTAAAAAATATTTTTTTCTTTTGGACCAAAACCGTAAATTCTAAAATTTTGAAAAAAATTGTGGATGTTTATTTCAGCAAAATAAATTATTTCACCAAAAATAGTTTATATCGTTAGAGTACTTTTTAACCTTTATACTTGGGAAAAAAGTTAATTTTTTCGAAAAGAACATTGGCGATTTTGCTGAAAATTTAGGAAAATACTAGTCTAGATATCATTCATGATTTTTTTGTAATTTTACTTTCCCGGACCCATCAAAGGGAAAGTAAGGTGAACGAGCAAAAAAAAAAACGAGATATCGATGGAAATATCCATTTTGAGGTCCCCCAAGAAGATTGAAACAATTTCCAGCGCATGGTCTGTCTGTGTGTAATCTTCCACGATAACTGCCGAACCGTTTGACCAATCAAGCTGAAATTTTGTATGGAGGGTCGGTGTGTACCTAGAATGCGACCATCAGATTTTGGTTTAAATTGGTACTGGTAGAAGGTCCTCAAGACCGACATTGATTAAATGCACATGTAACAAATTTTTACTTTTTTTATATTTTAAGGACAAACTATACACTTTGGTGCAAAATGTTGTAGTACAAAGTTTTATAGCATAAAATTCCCTAAAACTTTTGTTTCAAACTTTTTCCAGAATTTTCAATAGTTGCGCCACTAGAGGGCGCGTAAAAAATGTGCATGTAGGTTTTCTCTAGTTTTTCTTGATTTCGAGGACAAACAATACACTTTAGTGCAAAATTCCATACAACTTTTGTCTTAAGCTTTTTCCAGAATTTCCAATAGTTGCGCCACTAGAGAGCGCGTAAAAAATGTGCATGTATGTTTTCTCTAGTTTTTCTTGATTTAGAGGACAAACAATGCATTTCAGTGCAAAATTTTGTGGTTCAAAGTTGTAAAGCATCAAATTTTCTTTGACTTTTATGCTTAACTTTTTATCGAATTCCTCATAGTTTCGCCGCTAGATGGCAAAAATACACATTTATAATTTTCCCTTTTGTTAAAATTGGAGGTAAATTATGCTCTTTAGTGAAAAATGTTTCAGTGCAAAGTTGTAAAGCATAAAATTTCCTACAACTATTGTATGAAATTTTTTCCCGAATTCCCAATAGTTCTCACACATGATTTTAGGAGATCCTAATTGTAGCAGTGTGATATACAACGTGCGCATGCGCAGCTTATATCATTATCAACATTGAAATATCAATTCGGTAGACGTATTCAACATCGGTTCGCTGTTTTTAATGTGTTCTATAAATTATTGTAATGTTTAGTATTTTGTAATTAAAATAATAATAATAATAATAAATAACATATTCTCTACGGTCGAGCCGGGAAAGTTCTGGGGTGACACAGCCGATTTTTTTAATTTATATTTAATTTTTCCGTGGGGTCAACTTAAACCTTAATTATTGAGATAAAAACGTACCTTGTCTATATTTTATTTTATTTTATTATTCAATATTCAGAAATACTATTTTTAAGCTTTCTGAAGGGGTGTTGTTCACTTGGTCCCAGCGGTCAATTTTGTCAGCGGGATACCGTAATCCTACGGGTCTTTTGGCCTCAAGTTTTAAAATTAGGAGGGCCTTTTGGGCACAGTGGTTATCAACCATAAAGTAACTAATCCTTTTGATTCAAAATAATATTTTTAAGAAAAAATAATAGGAATAATTTCAGTAATAATTTTAATTTTTTTTGTATGGTAAAGCAGTTATTTAAAAAATAGCTACATAAAATACCGATTAAAAATTATACTATTACCTACAAAAATACAACACTAAAAAAATTTAAAACACCGAATAAAAATTATATTATATTTTTATAATGATGCGAAACTGCTTTAATAAATTGAAACCTCGAAAGTGTGATATTCATTTTCCTAGAACCCCTAATCCAGCTTTCGTGTCCAGAACGGCTACACCTTTAGAAAGCAATAAAAGATTTAATTCGGGTATAACTGACCGCCGTGCCGAAAAGGGCTCCACCCTTCTGAAGTTTAAATTGAACCGTTTGACCAAAATCACAATTTAGCGAAAAAAAATTAATTACTTAGTTCTAAATATAAATAAAACTACATAAACCCATTTTTTAGTTGTATGGATTTTTGAACTAAATAAAACTGTTTTTGTTTCAATTTGATCTGCGTTAGTTTCCAAAGCCAAACAAAATCCGAGGGAGAGATAATTGATCCATATTTGCTATTACCTTAAGATAATGTTATACAGAAACATTAAAAATCTTTAAATCGATGATCAAAATGTCCATTTTTAATAATTTTTTTTTAATTAATTATATATAAATTTTATCGATATAGGAATAATATAGTGAATTAATTCTTGGTAAAATCATATTCCGATAAAAAAACTCTTCTACTCTATAGCTTAAACTCGGTCGAAAATTAAAAGCAAAAGTAACGTTATACGTATGTGAACATAATATGCCAGAACCCACTGAATTCAAAAATTTGTAACTCAATCTCGGTGCTGGTTCTTTCAAGAGACAACAGGTGGTCTGCAGACTGCAACAATCATTTCACTCAACATCCCCTGTCCTTCTTCGCCTATTTTGTGGGTGTTATAAACCCTTGGACGAGGTTGCCAGATCTTAACAAAATTTCCCCTAAAACCGGAGATAAAATATTTGTAACAAATAAATCAATATAAAAATAATTTAGAAAAATTTAAAAATTAAGACGAATTAATCTTACATCTGCATTATAATAGATGAATGTAAGAGATTTGTTACAGATGTCACACAAGTGTTATTAAAGTTTTTAATTACATAAGAAATAGAAAACTTATCTAGTATGATAATGATTTTGCCTAAACATGTTATAGCTAAACGTAACGAAATAGCGAAGCAGTTTGTATAAAACCGGTTATAAATTATCCACATTTACTGCCTTTTGCACCGTTTTGCTAATTAAGTTCCAATTATAGTGAAGTTCAAATTCGGTGAGAAATGTTGAAACTAAAGAATGTAACAATATTTTTCTACAACCATTATGCAAAACACGCTTTTCTAAACAAATTTTTATACGCAAAGCAGGCCTTTTCTTAATTTCTTTGATATCCGTTGGAAAAGTAATAATTTAGAGTGCAAAAAGTACATGCTATGGCACTTTTCCGCACGGAAATGTCAAACACAGCTATGACCTGCCAACTTTTTTTGACAAGTTACTGTTTTTCTTTCATTAATAAATGTGGTTGTAAAGCACTTTTCCCATTCGCTAGATTTGCGGCACTCGCCTTAAGGGCTCGTGTCACAAACTTCTGAGCTCGTGGGAAAAGTGACGCTTTGCGAACTTCTTGTACAAACTACTATTTATTTGAGGACCCAAAGTACCACAAATTATATTGAAGATGTAAATGGTATGTAAGAAAATTGGCGACTAGTGTCTGCAAACTACCATCATCAGGCCTATAATACATTGTTCCATAAGCTAACAACAGAAAATCTTTTACAAACAACTTACTAAATTTTAAAATGTTAAATTATAATTGTAATGGTTGGATAAAATAAAACAAAAAGTTGTGCGCGCACTGGTACAAATAACATTATAGGAACATTTTTAATATAGGAAGTTATTATATGATATACAGTGCGAAACATTTTTATTATTCATTTGACAGAAAATTTTATTCTTGATAAAAGTTGGTGCATTGCGTAAAACTGCTATTTCAAGCGTCAAACTTTCAAATTTTTAAATGGTATACAGGGGCGGGCAAAAAATAGGAATTTTGACCAAGAGTAAAGTACCCTTATTTTTGACAATATCAAAAAAATTTATTCAGGAAAGTTGTTTAGAATTAAAAATTACACTCATATTTAAAATCACAGCCTCCTAAGCAAAAAAACCATTTTTTATGTTTTTAGCCTAGCTCAAAATAATATCATTTCGGATGCACTTTAGGGGCCTTCCTTCAATCACTATAATACATTTTGGTTAAAAAAATTTGATTTTCAACGTTATTTTTACACCATTCTCGGCCTTTTTTAAAATTTTTATGATTTTTGGTTTTTTCTTGGTGCAAAGTTGAAATTTCACCCTGTAGACATGTACATAAAAACTATCATTATGATTTAATTCAAGAAAATAGGTACCTAAACGTTTTTAGTACCAAAATGTAAATAACATTCACTTATTTACGTCAAATGAATATTTTTAAATTTAACGGTGTAAAACAAAACCTAGCCAAAATTAACTAAACAAAATGAAGCTTTGAAAATTAAAATAAAGAAAAAGAAAATAAAAATTACATAATAATGGTTATTAATCTTAAAGGTGTAAAATCAAACCTAAACTAAACAAGATTAAGCTTTTTAAAATTGAAATAAAAACAAAGAATATAATAATTACAAAAATAAGGGTACTTTACTCTTGGTCTAAATTCCTATTTTTTGCCCGCCCCTGTATACCATTTAAAAATTTGAAAGTTTGACGCTTAAAATAGCAGTTTTACGCAATGCACCAACTTTTATCAAGATTAAAATTTTCTGTCAAATGAATAATAAAAATTTTTCCCATATGGCGCAGACTTTTTGAATCGCACTGTATAATCAGTAAGAGGTAACGATAGTCTAGTTAGACATCTTAGGGTTAAAGGAAAGAAAGGACAAGTACCATTTCTGAGGAAGCACAAC
Organism: Neocrepidodera transversa; assembly: GCA_963243735.1. NCBI lineage: Eukaryota > Metazoa > Arthropoda > Insecta > Coleoptera > Chrysomelidae > Neocrepidodera > Neocrepidodera transversa. The sequence goes on from OY725339.1 coordinate 25,285,906, forward strand.
TTTGGATTGTACAAAATCAAATTTGATAAAAGTAAAGCAACCCTATAGGTGGCCAACCATAACAACTTAAATAATAAGAACATTAGCATCATTAGCGAAGAAACGTACGATGGAATGACTACCACTAACATGTAGCGCTCAAGTATAATTGACAACAAAATGGAGGACATTTGACATTACAAAAGAACTTCAGCATATGAAATATAATACAATAGTTATATTAAAAGGTAAAATTCTTGATGGGCAACGATTAGTGAAAACTTATATAATTAGTGAAATTAGGAAATACCAAACGTGAGATTGAGTGCAGGTATAGGAAAAAATAAGAGAGAAAATGAAAGGGTAAAGAAAAAAAAGACAGATTGTACGTCAACAATAAGGCTGGAGAAAGGACAAAAATTATAAATTACCTTAGACAAAATATAGATTAAGTAAAATTAAAAGGATGGTTTGTTTTCTATAACATGACAAGAAATTAATAAAAGTCTGTGGGATAATGAAGAAAGACAAATGTTTGGAGGTAGAAGATCGTTTAGTGGATATATTTTATTATTTTCTTTTGCAGGTTATTGGTTTTATGGAAATTTTACAAATACAAATATTATTTTGGTTATGTAAGTTACATGCACACAGCCACAATAGTTCTTTTACAAAGGCAAATTAATGTCATACGACTATATTGCCGTCGAAGTGGAGTGCCTGTGTTTTCAGACAAAAAATAATGGGCTGACGTTAAAATCTTGGATGTTAGGCGGAAGGCGAAACGACGTGGCATCGCGACGAGCATCTCGACGTACGTACGGCGGCGTCTTATTTGATGCTGCGGATCTGACACGATATTGTAGGCGTGATTTTTTAAATACTTTGCTTTCTTTTGTGTGAGATCGTTGTCAATTCAAGCATAGAAAATAGCTTCAGAATTAAACTTGACGAATAAATAAATTTGACTTCCGCCGTATTTAGGATCGTTTTTATATGGGATTTTGGATAATTACCATTTACATTAATAGAATTTAGCATCTAGATAAGTTTCCTTTCCATATCTAAAATAGAAGGCGGACAAAACTATATTATCAGATATACATTTGACTATCAATTTATTAGAGGATTAGTCCGGACAAAACTTTGTCTATCCCGGAGAAGTTACTTTTCCTGATGTGACAAATACTGTTCTGACAAAATAGAATTTATATAATTTTTGAATTTATTTTTATTGATAAGAATATTTATTACTATTTTATTCATCTTTTATATGCCCGAACTTTGGTATATTCCCGTTTCGCCTGACGTAAAAATTTGGTACGTTTTAGTAGCGTTTCGCCAGACTACATGTTAGATGGAAATAAATAGTTGCTGTTGGCCTGACCTGCTAAGGTAATAAATATGTATATGCTGTAATAGGTTATAAGTCAATAGTAAAAACACAATAGCTTTTTTTTATCGGATAAATTTCTCTTTGTAATTTTGCCAATCAGCAATTTTACGAGAAAAACTGACATGGAAAAATCGTGAGACCGGAGGTCGAGCGATTTTGCCAAATGTTACTTTTTCGAGGAAAATTACTGATGGAAAAATTTTGAGTTTAAAAGAAATTTATCCTTTAAAAAAAAGCTTGTGTGTTTTTTGGCAAGATAAATTAACGACAAGGGACTAAAATATTTTAGTCCCGCAAATTAAAAACAATTGAAACCAGCCACTTTGTTTATTCTAATTTAATTCAGAACTGTCAAATACTTCAATAAAGGAGTATAGAAAACAATTTTCGGTAGTGTAGTCTTCAATTTTCTTTTCTCCAACACAAGCTTTTTCATATATTTTTTACGATTTTATTCTAAAATATCTTAAAAGAGACAAAGTCGCAATCTTCTGTCATTATTTATATAATATATCCGTATAAGACAAGGTTTTACAAATATTTTTTATTGTCGGAATTAGCTCAGTTGGTTCGCGCATAGGTAATTTGAATGCGGATCGAAATTGGTCTGGGTTCGAGCTCCCATCCGGAACCTAGTTTTTTTTTAAATTTTTTTAAGTATCGGTATTTTATACAAAATACATAATTTAATATTAAACATGATTGCCTAATCAGAAGTAGGAAACTTACAAATAATAGAATTGATTGTTACGTTTAAACATTTACCAAATTAACAGGTAAATAATTATTCCATTTTTAAGGGGGCTTGGGTACCGCGGTGTAAAAAATAGCGTATATACCACAGGACTAAAGTGTCTTTTAATCCCTCAGGGAAACAATCTTCACCCTCGGGATTAAAAGATGCACTTTAGTCCCTTGGTATATAATATACTATTAACACACTAGCATAAAACTTCTTAATATAATCAATATGTGCAGGTTTTTTTTTCAAAAACAGTTAATTATTATTTGTTTTTATTCATTAATTAGTTACTTATTCTTTTAGGTAAAATTCATGATATTTTTGCATCGGTTTTGAAGATGGATAAAAAATTTAAAAAGTTAAAATAAACTCGAAGACTCTAAGTGGAGTTGTATTTTTGAATATAAATGAAAACAAATTCTTTATAAAATATTCGATTTTTGACAAGATCTTAATTTTCATCCTTATAAGTCATATTTGCATGTATTTTGAAAATGAGCCTTGAGGTGCATCCAGACCGGTGCAACAAACAGCGCAAAACGTTCGCGTACGTTGCAAAACATCTCGGTTTGGACGGGAGCGCGCCCACGCCTATTCGTTCGCGCGCTGTTTTGCTCAGCGCAAAATGTTTTCCATATGCCATGTCGGTACATCAAAGGAAATATGCTTGTTTGTGTGCGTTAGTTTGGACGTGGATTTTGAATTACACGCGCGGTACGCAGTTTAGTTTGTAGAAATATATTGAATTGTCAAAATATATTGCATTTTGAATTGACCAATTTTTAATATGAATACAAGGAAGGACCGTGAGAGTATTATTTAATTAATAGAATTACACAGCGAGTCTGACGAACAAAAATGGAAACATCAACGAATACTGACAAACAAAAAATTGTTGCTGCAGTTTAGACGTTATCCACGCTCACCCGAACGTTTGTTGCAAAATGTTCGCGAACGTTTTGTGCTGTTTGTTGCACCGGTCTGGATGCCTTTAGCCTTTATGAAAAAAACAAAGTACACACCACCCAACTTATGGTCAGGCGAAACGCTTCCACAATTTAAGCCGTCAGGCGAATCGGGAAATTTTAATTGGTCAGGCGAAACGGGATCAGGCGAATCGGGCATAAATCCGAACTTTGTGGTATTTGACTTTGAGCATTTTTTATATTTATTTAACAGCTGTCTCGAAAGATTCATTTTTACAGTGTAAGTTCTTCAAAACATACTTTTTTTTTAAATTGATACAATATATTTATTAGTTAATTTTTTTATTTGATACACCATTCAACAAGTTGTCCCCAGTTTATTGGACTCCATCACAAAAATAAATCGTAATATCTAAAATATACAGGGTGATTCATTGGGAAATGCGCATACTGTAAGGATAGATGAGGCACACCGCGGTGATTCAAAATAACCTATATTTAATGGACCGGTCTTTCTTTATAACCTAGATACAGAATGATTTAATAATTTTGTCCCTTTTGTTAATTAATCAAAACTTAAGAACCACCCTATATATTTTTCTAATATTTGGTACGTACGTTTTTTGTCCAATGTGTCCTCATTTGGGACTAAATATTATTTATTAATTACTAATTTTTAAACGCCCTGTATGTATAGTTATGCTTTTCTCGGAATAGACATTTTCTTGTTTTATTATTTTTTTAAATGCATCGCAATTAGCAAATGTTATTATCAATTTTTACATAGTCATTTTGATAATATTTTGTCCCAAATACGGCCCTGTCCTAAAGTTTTACATTAAGGTTAAGATTCAGAAATTAATAGAATATAAAATAGTTGATGATTTTATTGATTACAGCTGGAAAATTATCATTTAGGAACGAACATTTATTTTTTCTTTAATTTGTGCCACCTTTTTATCGAAAGATCAAGATTTGACTCAAGTTAATAAGTAACAAAATTGGATGCGGAAACACCAAACACATTTAGTGTTACTTAACTTCTGCTCTTTCCAAATATGTAAATAGAATTTTAAAATATTGATATACAGGGTGTTGTTTCGAGTTTTTAAGGCTGGATCTGGAATAAGATTTTTAATTATTATTTTAATCGATACCACAGTGGAAAAAAAACGTACGTACCAAATATTAGAAAAATATTTAGGGTGGTTCTTAAGTTATGATTAATTAAAAAAAGGGACAAAATTATTAAATCACTCTGTATCTAGGTTATAAAGAAAGTCATCATTAAATATAGGTTATTTTGAATCACCCTGTATATAAAAATTAAAAAAACAAACTAATTAAAAAATAAATTCTTAATTTAACTTAAAGACGTGTTAAATAAACCTATTTCGTCGGGAGTGAGTTTAAACGTTTGTTTAGTAGTCTAACTGTCAGTAGATAGAACGTCCTTTAACTTTAACGGTTCTGTAACTAACGACAATGACGTTTAGAATATGACAATTGTACAAGAAATCAACTTGTTAAATTTTATTCTAAACGTCATCGCCTTTAGTTATTGAATCTTTAAAGTTAAAGGACGTTCTATCTACTGACAGTAAAACTGTTACTACTATTGAGGATTAAATAATTAATCAATTTAACATTTTTTTATATAAAATTTTAACAATATAGTAAAATGAAGTAGTATACATCATATCACCATGCGTAATTTGTCTATTAATAAAAACGTGTAAGAAACAAACACTATATAATTAAAAAAGCACAAATACCTCATAAATAAATTTACGAGCTCGTTAACTATTGATATATTTTGTTACACTTATAAAAGTCAATAATAAAACTGTTATAAATCTATAAAATCGCGTTATGGGTACTTTCAATTGTTATGTTAATACTAACCAGCAGCCCCGGATAAATAGGTCTATAGGGGCACTAAGGGCAAACCACTTGTCTGACGCCAACTTAATTGATACAGGGGTTGTTAAAAGCTTTCCTAAATAGGTAAATAAGTGTAGGCAACAATGGTTATTGCCAAGGGGAGGTGTTAATACTATGTTACATATTGTACCAGCAAATTACTAAAATTACATATGAATTTAAATACTTTTTAAAGTTATCATTCACTACTTTGAATTTATTTAATATTTTTTTGGATTTATACTACCTGAAAACGTAATGAAACTTGAATTGGGAATTTGGAACCTTTGGTTTGCAACAACGTTGAAGAATATCGTCACTACTAATCAAAACTACACTTTTTAAAACACTCTACGTACGTTTTGCTAACTATGTTAGCATCATCAGGAGTTTATGATAGTTTCTCGTAGAGTGTTAAAAAAGTGTAATTTTGGTTAGTGGTGATGATATTCTTCAACGTAAAGAAAAGTCAAAGTCTCAAGATCGGGTTTTTACCAGAACACAATAATTTACTTTTATACAGTGAGTCTCAGATAGTTTGCACCATATGAAAAACTTTTATTTTTGATTTTTGAGAAAAATCGGGTTAATTTAGAAAATATACATATAAATCTAGTTTGAGGGTAACGTACCCTTATTTTAAAGAATATCGAAAAATGTTATTTACAAGTTTATACAGTAGATGTAAATGTTAACAAAGCAATTTATTTCTATGGCAATTCTGAGATTGCTTGCTCAAAAAACAAACATGCCCAATTTTAAAGTAAAAAGTGTTCCTTATAATTTGATTATTATAGAAAAAATAAGCATTAAATAAATATTTAGATTTAGTAGTTTTTGATGTGTAAAATCTTGGCTCTCGTTATACCCATCATTGAAACTATGGGAGCAATTTCAATTTCCCGAATGAAACGAAAATGGATTTCATCTTGAATTGAAAATGTGTAACAGAAAGTAGGGAGAGGCGCGCGCTATTTAAATTACTATGATATGATTCTTCGGTGCGGCCTACTTGGTTTATGCTGTAGCTGTATATCGTTTTTACTTTCTCGCTACATAATCAAGTAAATATCTCAACTATTTGACATGTGGTACATTGGCGGACTTAGGGGCTACAGGGCCGAATTAAATATATCAAAAAAATCAGAGAAAATTAGAATAATAGAGAAAATATTAAAAAAAATCTAAAAAAATCGTACAGATGTGCACCGTTCGTTATGCTAACATTACTTTTAGATTTACGTTAGATTCTATACAGGGTATTGAAAATTTCAATGTACACTGTTGCGATTTCGTTAACCGTTATAGATACAAAGTTGTTTAAATGGGAAAAAAGTTGCATATTATAAAGACAAATTTACCGGATTTTGAAAAATTTTAATATCAGGTCCGGTTTGAGAGATATATGCTTAAAACCAAAATTGACGATTTTCGTTTCATTTAATAATCACCTTTATTTTTAGAAGAAAACAACTTTTTTAATCTTTTTTGTTGAAGACCAAATGCCGTTTAACATAGCGTAGCCAGTTTTTCGTTACGACGTTTCCTGTTTGGAGTGCATTCATCAATTTAATTTTTTTAAATACGGACCTGTACTTTTTATTTTATTTTTGAAATCTCTATTTTCTTCTGTTATTTTTGTGAGGTGAACATTTGTCCACGAGCGAAGCGAGAGGGGAAATTTCACGAACAAAAAAAACATTTAATCTCCGGTAGGAACTGCTATTTTTTCTACGATAGATATTGTATATAAAATACTTAATTAAAACTTTCTGAACTGTGAAACAACGTAACCTTCGTTTGCCAGTTTAACTTTGCTTGTGGTCGTCTAATTAACTGCCATTATTCATTTGTTTCATTTTGACCTCTAGAAGTGAAAATATTTACATCTCTAGAGTAAAAAAAAATTCACTTTGATGTACATGAGTAGAAAATAGTATATTATATATCAAGGTAGAGAAGATATTTTTCTCAGTCGAGGTTTATTATTATCTCGAGATGGTTTATATATTATTTTTCCCACTACTATGGTCTATTTAATAACCAGGAGGAGCGATTTGAATTTAAGTTGGCCATTCTGTAGACTTCTGATTGGTCAGTTTGCAGTCGGTTTCAAACAGCAAATTTTAGCATTAACATCAGCTGATAATAGGCAGTGACAGTTCTGACATTTTATAATTTGATAATTTTAGTTCTGTTATTGCTTTCGTCCTTTTATTATCTTATCATTTTTACTTAGTTTTCCACTCGCGTAGTCCACCAAAACAACGAAAACGGCCATTTAAGTCAGTCAGAAAAACAGTGCCTACTAAATATGTACAAACAAGTATTGGATGATAAACCAAAAACCAAAATTGTTGGATATCATATCCAAAATTTCTAAGGTAGGTCATACTTATTACTTTCTAATTAAAAATGGCATTAGTGTTTAACATTTTTCTTACAAGGGTTGCAAAGTCAACAACATACCGAGTAATAAAAGAATACCGCAGTAGTGGTACAATATCTAGGACTTCTAAAAACATTTGATGAGGGATTTAAAAATGCTGTTCAGAGAATAGTACATGATTTCTTTTTTAAAAATGAGTTACCTACATTAAACAAAATTTTGCAAGCTTTGAAGAAACGTTTAGATTTGCCACAAATATCTCGGTCATCTTTATGTAATTTCTTGAAACATATTAGCTTTAGGTAAGTTTGTAACTTCGAAGACTCAAATCTACCTGGTGTTTATTTATTATATATATTTTTTTCGTTTGAAAAAAAAACCGTCAAAGTTTATTAATAGAACGTGATAATAATATATTTAGACGGAGGTTGACATATAAGTCATAAGGGAAAAACATGGATGGACCAAAATGTAACCAGTAGACGTCAAGCATTTACTGAAGGTTTATCCACGGGCCGGAAAAACCCTACAGGAAAGGGAAGACGCTTTATTATTTTACATGCTTGTTCCGAAGCAGGTTTTGTAGAAAATGTATTATTGGTTTTTGAAGGCAAAAAGACGGGAGATTACCATGAAGAGATGAATTCCGAAGTATTTGAGAATTGGTTTTCTACTTTTTTGACAAAGTTACTTAATGATGCTGTGATTGTGATGGATAATGCCATATCATAGCCGAAAAGTTGAAAAAATTCCTACCTCGTTATCAAGAAAAGCTAAAATGCAGGAGTGGTTACAAACTAAAAATATTGCTCTCGATTTAAATATGAAGCGGTGTGAACTTTTACACCTAATTCGGCAACGTAAAGATAAACATAATTTGTATGTTGTCGATGAAATGTCAAAAGAAACCAGTAAAGTTGTGTTACGGCTTCCACCATACCACTGTGAGTTAAATTTCATAGAATTGTTATAGGCACAAATAAAGAATGAGGTGGCTGCTAAAAACACAACTTTTAAGTTAGCATATGTGAAAGGCCTTTTATTATAAGCCATTGAAAATGTAACGCCTAGAAATTGGCATAGATGTGTACAACATGCAATTAAGGAAGAGGAAATATGTCTACACTTGATGGATTAATGAATGACATGATAGAGCCATTAATAATATCTGCGAACACTGGAAGCTTGGATGAATCTGAATCTTCTGATGTAGATTATTATAAATATAAATATTTTGTTGTATTTGCATATGTTATAATTTGGATTTTGTTTCTACTTATATATAAAGGAATATTTATTTAAAATTGAAATTAAAGTTATTTCGTGTTTATTTAGCCTGTTAAAAATAAGATTAATTACCATATTTGTTATAATAACTCATTTAAATTAAAAAAAAAATCTCATTTAAATTAAAAAACAAATCCCATTTATTCACATATTAATTTGAACTATTTATTAAGAAACAAAATAAATCACTTCTTTTTCAATACATAACCCTATATTGTATTTACTGCCATTGTCTGGGACCAAAAAAATCGACTTAATTAACGTGCGTGGCCGAAAATGACAAGAAACTAAGTCGAAAACGACATCCACCAATGAAATGAAAAAATGTATCTAAAAAATTTTTTAATTTTTTTTCCAATTAAAATAAAATAATCTATTTCCAAAATTTTATTGGTGTTGCCGTTTTCAATTTAGATTCTTGTTTGATACAACCAACGATTTCATAGATTGTGAATATAAAATCTAGTAACTTTTAGAGCTGTGCATAAGGCTTATCGAATTACTCCTGTTTATTAAATAGAGTATAGAACAATAATCATTTTCACAATGATTTGACATTTCCTTATGTGAGAGAGAAATTTATCTTGTCGACTCGAACACAACTTAAATAAACATCTATATAATACAAGTGGAAAAAATAATGTTATTACCTACTGCTACTTTAAAAGATCAAGATTGCTTTTATGGGTCCATGGGTTACCAAAAATGTTACTATACTTAAGTATTTTTAAATCTGTTTTTTTTAAGAGTCGACTTTAGAGCGTTCTATCGCTATACCAAATTTATTTCAATAAATCAATATAAAATGACCTAATTTTTAAGACAAGCCATTCAATATATTCCCACCTGTATGTCTATTAGTTATAGGAAAGTCTAGGCGATTTTCTTCAATCACATTGCGTTATCATTCAAATACAATTATTTTGTTTAACAACTGTTGATTCTAAATCATCAGACATGTCCTTAATTTGACGAGAAACTGAATTGTTTAAAAGGTAAATAATTAAATTTTATTTCATGCTCATGTATTAATAACACAATTACATGATCGTTGCATAAGATATTATTTAGTATGTGAATAAATAAGAAAGAAGGCATAAAACGATTTTTTAATCTGTTGATCTGCCAACTTCTATTATACCTTTACTGTTTGTTTGAGCTCTTTTTACAAGAAAGAAAACATTCATCTGTAGAAGTAAATTTTGAACAATCAAATTTTTGATTCAACGATTCGAAATGACAAGTGGCGTAAACCATTATTTTTAGATTTTCAGTAACGAAGGAAAAGTTTTAATATATAAAACAAAATAAAATTTTAACAAAAAGGAATTTCTTTCAGAAACATCTAACAATTACGTTGGTTTTATTTCTTTAAAAGTGGATTAAATTCTTTACAATAATCATCATTTTACACATACTCCTTTTTTGTTTCTTATTTAATTAAAAAAATGTCAATTATGTCTCGTTCATTGTTTCCACGAAATGCGTACTATAAGAGAAGGATCGATTATTAAATCCCAACTTTTTTAGGTTACCAGATTTACCATTGTATAAAAAACTGCAGTGGTTGGATCATACAATGAAAAAAATATACAGGGTGGTGCAAATTTAATTGAACACTATTGGGATTTCCTAAACCGTTATAGATACAAAGTTGATTAAATGGGAAGAAGATGTGTATTTTCAAGACGAATTTATTGGTTTTTTTTTAATTAAAATATCAGGTCCGGTTTCCGATATATTTGGGAAAAGCCGAAATTGACGATTTTCGTTTTATTTAATTAACACCTTAATTTTTAAAGATAGAAAAAAGTTTATAAAACTTTTTTATTGAAGGCCAAATATTGCTGCTTAACATAACTTTTTCAATTTTTTAAAACAAGGTTTCCTCTTTGAAGTGCCACCTTCAACTATTTTTTTTTAAATATGGACCTGTACGTTTTATTTCATTTTTGAAATCTCTATTTTTCTATATCCAACTATGTAGAACACTTAATAGTCTTGTTAAATTTTGACAATGAACTGTACTTTAGGAATTTTGCTATTTCATTAATATCTTTTTGAATAAAATCAATTGAAAATTGAGTATACTTTGAGCTTATCGCCCTAAGCACATTTAATTTCTATTAAATTAAATTTTCTTAAATATCTACAATCAGAAAAAAGGACTTACCTTCAACTATTTTTTCGGATTGTAGTTATTTAAGAAAATTTAATTTAATAGAAATTAAGTATACTTAGGGGCGGGCGATAAGCTCAAAGTATATTCAATTTTTAATTAATTTTATTCAAAAAAACATTAGTATTTCAGTGAAAATGGAACAGGACCGTAATTAGCAACATTCCTATAGTACAATGTATAGTCAAAACAAGTTTCATAAATGTTTTTTCTATCTTTAAAAATTAATCAATTTCGGTTTTTCCCATATATCTCGGAAACCGGACCTGATATTATAGTTTTGAAAAAACCAATAAATTCGTCTTGAAAATACACATCTTTTTCCCTAATTAATCAACTTTATATCTATAACGGTTAACGAAATCCTAATAGTATTCAATAAAATTTGCGCTACCCTGTATAGTAATATTCATAATGATACCTAATATCTTAATATAATTCAGATAATAAAAAAAATCGAATAATACAATTTAGATAATAAAGAAATCGAATTATTTCAATACTTGACTTTAATTACATTTTTATGACTTATACAGTGACAATGGAACAGGACAGTACTTGGAACAGTTCGTAAAGTACAGTTCATTTTCAAAACCTAATAAAAAAATTATTCTACATGGTTGGACAGAGAAAACTGGGATTTTAAAAATGAATTAAAAAGTACTAATCCTTATTTAAAAAATTGTTGAGGATGGCCCTTCAAAGACGAAACTTTGTTAAAAAAAATACAATACGCTATGTTAAGCGGTATTTGACCTTCAATAAATATTAAGGTGTTATTTAAATAAAACGAAAATCGTCAATTTCGGTTTTCTCCAAATATGTCGGAAACCGGTCCTGATATTTTAATTTTTAAAAAATCATTCAATTCGTTTTGAAAATATGCATTTGTTTTCCTATTTAACCAACTTTGTGCCTATAACGGTTTACGACTTCCAATAGTGTTTAAATAAATTTGCGCCATCCTGTATATCTAAAAGAAAAATTGCTTATGTCAAACCAGTTTATTAATGTGTTTTTATTGTTTAGTTACCAACTATACATAATGGTGTACTTTATGCCCGTTCGCACATAAAGCGAACTTTATGACCCGTCCGGGTATAAAGTACATTTTATGGCCTGCGCGGGTATAAGGACAAAAAACAGTTTTTATTAATAAAATTACAAATTATTATTATGCAAAAAACAATAAATTAATTCAAATTAAATTTTCAGTTTTTTTTTATATCTATATTGTGAATGCAATTACTAACTAGCATGACATAAAAGTTTGTAGGCACCGCGGGTATAAATAGAGGTATGCCCTCAGATTACTAACAAAATCCTCGGGCCGGAGGCCCTTGTGTTTGTAAGATCGTCGCCCTCAGGGTATAAATATCTATTTATACCCTTGGTACATAAATAACTATTTTCTCTAACTAATAAAAAAAAATGACATTTATTGGACATCACTAAAACTAAACTAATTTTTTGACTCTTCACGTAAAAATTACTGAGGTCCAAAAGCCAGTATTAGTTTCGTGATGATGAAAAAAAAAATTACCGCCACTTTTTATCACTCGACGATTCCGAGCTCCCAGAGTTCGAAAATTCAAAAAAATCCTCTTTAGACGCCTGTCTGTCTGTCTGGATGTAAACACTGTAACGTTTGAACGAAAGCTCCGATAGAGATCCGGTTTTCACTTCACCTAGTTAGTTTTGTCCAAGGAAGAACCCTATTGAATTTGAGCAGGATTGGACCGGCCCTTCCGATATCCGCCATCCAAATTAGAGTGGTTTGCGCGGGAAAACTTTTTTCTGATTCAAATTTTTAGAACTGTTTCTACTTCACATCATGTATAATATTCCCCTACATGGATGTGAAAAGTTCGGCCAGTATCGCACAAGCCATTCCGGTACCCGCCCCACAACGATCCGTAAAAATCAAGTTCTCAAGGGATAAACTTTTTTACAGTGCAAAAAAAATACGTCAGATCATATATAATAGTATTCTACATGTATTTGAGAAGTTTGGCCAGGATCGCACAAGTAGCCCAAGTAGCGCCAATGCTTCACAGCATAAAAAGTGTTCGCTCGATGGGCCGAAGTCCCGAAACGGTGCACCACCGTTTGAACGTCTCTAGAATAATGAAGACGTTAAAGGGATGTCAAAATAATGCGGATCCGAATTTTTACATTGAATTTACTGCAATAAATTCAAACGCAACAAAATTTTACTCTTAAGCATTATTGTTTGTACCCAAAAAATATTGTTTGTATTTCGTTGCAAAATCAGTATTTTACAATCCAATTTTTCACCAAATTTTTCCTCAGTTCTATTACCAACTGCAATGGCTGAGTTAAAGAGAAAATTTATTTATTTAATCAGCGCATTAACAACACAGAAACAGAATCTTCCCATGAGTCAAATTTTGGAATAAAGAGCACATATTTAAACAACTAACATGTTATATGATTCACAGTCATCAGTATCAATAACTTATATCAGTCTGATAAAAAAGTTTATCTCAAATCAATTATTTTAGGCGTATGAACTTATATCTATTTAAAATATTTATAATTATATATATTCGATTTTTATCTAAAAGTTAATTGGTTAGCAACACTTTATTTATAGTTAATTTCGATGAATTGTAAATTTGTTTTAAATAAATAAACAGTTTAAAATATTCTCTCAGTGATGGTTTTTTAAAATGTTGGTCACTTTCATTTGCTATTTATTTTATTTAAATTTGTTGATTGTCAAAAATCTATTCTGTTCCTGTTAAAATTTTATTTTTATTTATTTTCGATGAATTGGCCAAGTCTGTCGGTAGATGTCTGACACTACATTATGATCACACATTTATTTCGGACCAGATTTATTTCAATTATATAGGGGATCATAATCAAAAAGGTAAAGGGCCCAAATATTTACTTAAATAGGTTGTCTTAAGGGGTGATTGGCTCAAATATTTTTAAAATATTCCAACCAAGTAGTAAAAGGACCAAATATTTTTACATGAAATGTAGTAAGGTACATATTTTTACATAGACAGACTTATGGCGTATAGAGCACAAATATTATTTATTATATGTGCAGGTTTACGTGGTAAAGGGCCCAAATATTTAAAAATGAACTGTTCTATGGGGTAAAGGCTTTTGAAAAATTTCAATTATTTAAAAAATTATTATAAATTTTAAAAATTAAAAAAATTGAAAAATTTACAAAAATTTCGAAAATTAGAATTAGAAATTGTTTTTGGATCTTTTATTCATCATCACGTTTAGTATATTTATGAATCTTGTCAAAATTTAATCATTTTTAATTATACTTATATTTAAAAAATATATCTAAATATTAAAATAAGCTTACAATCCACTGGAGATTCATAAAATGATTATGCTTTTATTGATGCCCAAAGTTTAAAGGAAATTAATTATTTAATAAAAATAATCAACATTTTTAAGACATTAATTTACTATATTTATTTATTATACTCTTCATATAAAATATTTTTTATGGTTTTTAAAATCCGAGTAAATCTCGTTTGAGAAATAAGAGTAGAGCGCTCATATTTACCCAAGCAGAGTTTATATTACATAACATCCGCTGTAATTTGTAATAAAACGCTGTAAAATAAATAAAAAAAATTGTCGCAACTTAAAATGTTCGCTTTAAGTATTACTTACTTAAAGTATCATTAAATTTTATAGATATTAGGTACATTAAAGCGCTTTAGATATGAGTGATAATTGATCAAAAGTATTGGACCTCACATGAACTTAGAAATTATTTTTTTCATTTTTGTTAATTCAAGAACACATTAATACACTATTAAATAGATGTATTTAGCCGATTATAACATTGATTCTTCGATCCTGTTTTTTAATTTTTTTTCAAAGCCAAACCAATTACAATAACAAAATGACAGATTGAATATCAGTTCTATAGAGAGCAAATGAAAACTGCACAATGATCCTTAACGGGAGCAAGGATTATACATAATAAATTTAGCGTAAAATATAACTACGACATGATTTTATTTCAAAGGATACTTGCCTGATTATGAAAGAACGATGTAAATTGATATGTCCCGACTTCGCTAGCGGTCAGTGTTTTCTTTAATTATATGGCCGGATTGCCCCCATAGAAAAATTGCCCCCCTAAAATACATGGCCGGATTGCGCCCCTAAAATACATGGCCGGATTTGCGCCCCTAAAATACATCGCCGGATTGCGCCGGGGTTAATATCTACCTGCACCCTAGAAATGTATGTATAACGTCATTGTAAATTTGGCAGTTTTGAAGTAACATTTCAAACACTATTAGGGAGCGAGCGAAGCAAGCTTCCCTTATAAGATCGTATTGTGTGTCCGTCCGCCCGTCCGTCTAAAATCTTGCAAATGGGTTGGTTTGGAAAGCCTAGGTTGAAAGGGGAAGGGTACACGCCTACAAAACAGTAAAATACATCATGCAGAATCGGTTCGTTTTGAGTGTCAAGGGTCGTAGCTCTGCCCCCTTTTGACTCAGGATCACCGAAAACACATCGGGCGATGCCCAAAAAAATACCCGATGGAAACAGGTCAAACCTTTTGGATGCTGTTGGAAAAACAAAATAGGAAAAACGAAAACGAACGACAAATCACAATACAATGAATTTGAACGCTACGTTTGATGGAAAAATAGGAAAACCAGGAAAAAAATGGAAGAAATAGGAGAAAATAGGAAAAGTAGGAAAATATATCAAACAAGTCGAAATAATTTAAGGGAAAATAGGAAAAAAATACAGAAATATAGGGGAAGAGAGTAAAGCCATTAAAGACAATAATGAACATGTTGACTGGAATGAGGAAAAAATGGATGAACATAACAAAAATGTGGATAAAAAATGAATCCTAATAAAAAATTGCTGAAAAATTTGACCATCATCAAAAAGAAAATACAATATATGGAATGAAAATTGGAGACATGAAAGAAGATATTAAAACAAGATAGAAAAGCGGATAAAGAGGAACGTCAGAAAGAAATGAAATAGTTTGGTAATAAAATAATAGGAATATCACCAGAATTAAAACAAAATAAGGCAGAGCAGTAAGTTCGTATAAACAAGAAAATAATTTTAAATATTGATGAGGATAACAGAAGCAGAAAACTTACAAGACGAAAATATTGAAATTGTACAAAAAATAAGAAAACAGATTTTTCAGAAGAACTATAAGAAATCGAGAAAGTAAAATTGGAAGTTCAAGATTCAGGTGAAAGGATGGAAGGAAGAAGAATAGAAAAAGTGAAGAGAGATGTAGAGATAATTAATGGAAGAATTAATACAAGCTAATGTTGGATCCCGAAATAGTTTAATTTAGTTAAAAATATTTGATTAATCTATTAATTTTTACAATTCGAAAATCAACATAAAAACCTTTCTAATTTTCAAACAAAAAAGAGATTTTTTTCGATTCTGGAATGATTTACGAATTATAAAAATTACTTAATTAACAAAAACATAAGTAATTGAAATATTTTTCACAGATTATTATTCATTCACGAATTTATATGATACCTGAATTTTTTCGTTCCTAAATATTATATTTAACGGGTTAAATTTTATTTTTTTGTTAATGGTTTGCAATGTTTTTTTAGACATTCGCGAAAAACGAAATCCTTTTTTTACTAAATTGCAATTTTGAACTCCACTTAAATTTTTTCAAAAAGTTTCTAAATGCAATACCGAATCGAATGACACCTTAACCATAATTTTTGGAGAAGGCGAACTGGAATTCGTAAAATATCTACTTGTTGACTAGATTAATGTTAGGCTTATCTACAAAACTTTTGGACTTATTTGGTTCTTATTTAGATCTTTCTTTGTACGTAATGATAGTGATTACTTCCAATCAGTTCTCAGAGCTCTTCTTTTTTCTTATTTTTAATAGCTATTTATGCAACCAGTTACGAAATGAATAACGCAGTGAGTTCCGCAAAAGCTCACGAGGTACAAAAAATTGCATTTCTAACGTATTGCATACAAGATTTTTTTTAATTTTGAAGAAAGTAATAAAAAAAAAAATAAAATATAATTGATTAAAATGGTGAAGACATAAACCTAGTCTCTTTGCTGCTGTCACTTCATGTCAGTTTGACATTTTGTAAATAAGCCTGAACGGGCGGTTGTTAACTTTATTTTTACAAAATGAGTGCTTCAAGTTCTGAAGAGTTGCCAAGCGATATTAAAGAGGCAGCAGGTAATGCTCTATTATCAGTAATTCATAAAAAGTCAAAGGCAGTTTATGGTTTGGCTTACGAAAAATTAGTTACGTGGTGTGATGAGAAGAAAATAAAACACATTAATGAGAAAGTTTTATTTGCATATTTTGAGGGTAAGAAAGATCTAAAAGTTTCCACATTACTCATGCTACTCACTTTACTCATGTTAAGACTTGAACTAAATCTAAAAAAGAATATTGGTATTAAAAAACAGCAAGTGCGAGCAATAAAACAAGTATGTCGTCGGGAATCAATTTAAATAATTGCAATAATTGTGTTATCAATATTTATAATAATTAATTAATTTATAATGTATGTCCTTTTCTTGTGTTATAACAGTTAAATAAATCGAATTCTTTTTGTCACTAATTTTGAAATCCATTTTTCGTCACCAGTTACATAATATTTTACTTTATGCAACTAGTTACAAAAAGTAAGACGTTTCATAACGTCTATCAGTTTTAAAAAGTGTCACTTTATATGTCAAAAGTAGAAAAAATTGATTTACTATTAAGGATTTAAAATACAGGTTACATAATGTTTGCAGATGATTTAAACTATTTAACATCATCTGTTCCGTCAGGGACTGTGTTAAGTTACAAAATTACATAAGGAAATTAATATGTAACAAAATTGAGTAAAAGTCAATAAATTAACTTTTAATTTAACAAAATATTCTGTTACGAGTATCTGCAAATTCTTATTTGATTAAAATCTCAATAATATTGTATGTTCCAAATAGTACATTAGATTTTATTATCCGTCAAACATCAAACTCTAAAAATATTAATGCAATTAAAATGTTATACTAGACATTAGTGAAACCTAAATTAGAATGTGCGTCTATCATGTGTCAAAAGGAATTTAAAACTTATTTACAGGAGATAGAAATAATTCAAAATAAATTTTTGCGTTATCTGTATTATACTCCTTTTCAGAGTTTTTGAGCTTTATGTCACACATTCGTACGAAATGAGTAGGCAGAAGTGTATTATCAGTGGCGGGGTTGCTCAGTACTGTTGCTAGTTGTTACCGAATATAACATCACTTATATGATATATCATCAGTCTTTCTTTTGCATACATTATGCGACTGACCAGGCGTTACAAGTTCTTTTATCGTAGTACTTTCCTGTTTTATTCTACTAACACTAATTTTTAATGCAACTCGTTCCTGTACTGCTTATACTGGTAGTAAAGGTTCGTTGTTCTGCAGTTAATGTTTTTTCAGGCATTTACTTTACAACTGCTTTCAAGTTGGTACATCTAACTTTTCTAACTTTTGATAAGACACATTAATGACATTTAATAAGTATATGATGAAAAATTCAAGGAAACTACGACACTGGTAATCAAATACGAATCAAGAAATGAAAAAACTTCTTATATTATTTCAGTGACGGCTCAAAAATGCTGAAAAGAATTATACGAGATATTGTACCATATTGTTAGAACATATTTCCTTAAAACCGAATTCAATAGTAGATCATTAGAATTGTGACGTAGATTTGAAATGTTGATGATCCTATATAATAAATAAACACAAATTGAATACAATAATTATAATTGTCCCCTGTACAACTGTGTTTTGTTCTATTTTATCTATATCAGTCGTTGGAATTGTTATCAAAAGATAATTATTTTTTAATACTCATCCTTATTCTAAATATACAATTTTAAATCTAATTTTCCAAAGATTGATATTTTATAGTACATCACCTTATAACTATGATTTAGTCATAACTTCTACCCATAACTGTACCATTTGCATCCTATTTTATTAGCATCCTTTCACCAATCTTCCTAAATATCCTTTTCCTTCAAGCGTATATTACTTTCGTCAACACAGACAGTAGAGATGTCCTATTGTTTTACTAGTACAGCAATAATGAGAAACGATATAGCAACGCTTTAGATATAGCAACGCTTTATTGTAGCAACACTTTATTATGGGGGTTGTAATCGAGTAGGTAGGAAATTTAAATAAATAAAACAACGTTTTAAGATTTCCACAAAATTTTTAGTATTTATTTAATTTGACGTTTATCAATTTTGAAAATTTCTTCTATAACTTGTGCTATATAAAACTTGAATTATCTTTACGCTTGAAGAAAAAAATAATATGTATTACTCGAAGAAGAAGGCTTCATTATTTGTGTTTCGCTCAGATTACACTACCTCGGCAGTTAATTTCTGAGCTCACCAAATAATAAGCGCCTTCTACTTATAGTAATATAATAGTACGACTAAAACCATCTAATAGTGTTTCTATTTTTAATAAAAAAATATTCAAAGAATAATAATAATAATAATAAAAAGTCACAATCATACCGTATAAAATATAATAAATAAATAAATTAATTAAGCTTGGAAGGGCGACATGTTTCGGCCAAACAATGGACATCATCAGGCTACAATACAAATTGGTAACATACAATATGAAATCACATAAAGATCAAAGTTATTTACAGATGATTAAGCTCGTACAAATGAGTTACAAATTGGTATGATCAGTTTTTTAAAAAATGTTTTGATATTTTCACTTATTAATCATACCAATTTGTAACTCATTTGTACGAGCTTAATCTTCTGTAAGTAACTTTAATCTTTATGTGATTTCATATTGTATGTTAACAATTTATAATTTGTATTGTAGGTCTGATCATGGCCATTGTCTGGCCAAAACATGTCGCTCTTCCCCGCTTAATCAACTAATTTACAATATATTTTATGTGGTATGACTTTTATTATCATTATTCTTTGAATAATTTTACGACATTTGAGAATGGATAATCTTCTGTTTAAAAAAAAATCTTGTAATCTGAAAAAAATATTTTATAATAAAAAAATCTGCTGTATATTATATTAGGTGAAGAGTGAAAACGAGTACATCAGTGTGTAAAATTAAATTTATTAAAATTAGGCTAAGCGCTTTCGGCGTATTATGCCATCATCAGAGCCTTCCTAAAAAGTTGTTAATTTACAATATAATACAAGTAAAAATAAAGAGTAAGACTTACGTCAAAGCGATACCCCACCAGAAATATTTAAAAACATCACAAGATTAAAATTAAATTTTTTTTTTTTTAAATTAGATTACAATATAGCAAATCGCTAATGCAGGTACTACTGATCTAAATTTGATCCATAATAACAATAAAATCAATAAAATTAAGTCATTATGGATCAAATTTAGATCAGTAGTACCTGCATTAGCGATTTGATATTTTGCAATCTAATTTTATAAAAAAAATTTTAAAAAATTTTAATCTTGTCATGTTTTAAATATTTTCGGTGGGGTATCGCTTTGACGTAAGTCTTACTCTTTATTTTTACTTGTATTTTATTGTAAATTAACAACTTTTTAGGAAGGCTCTGATGATGGCATAATACGCCGAAAGCTCTTAGCCTAATTTTAATAAATTTAAATTTCCACACTGATGTACTCGTTTTCACTCTTCACCTGATATTTAGTGTGTACACCATCCTCAGTCACTTTTTTGTATATTATATTATCCAAGTATCTATTTTATTTGTATAAATTAAAATTTCAAAAACCTGTCCCGCTATTAACGGATTTACTACAACATAAAAAAATTAAATAAATTATTGAACTCAAAAAAGATAAAATTTTAGGTCATATACTTCATGAAGTAGAAAATTTAGTAACTTTGTACAAACTAAAAAAATATATAAATAATTTATTCAATATAAGTGTTCACAACTCTCTCTTCATTTATATTTTAACAAAATAATCATTATTTAAAAAATCTTAATAACATTTTTATTTTTGCTATCTACATTGTTCTTAATTGCCTATAATTTATTCTGAAAAGTGCCGCAGAATCATATTACAATTATAATTATCATATTTTTTATTCCTGAATCAAACAATTTCTAAACAAAATTCCACAACAATAAATCTTTCTTTAAACATTAAAACATACTTAATAATTCAATAATTAAATTCGTAATTGCTTATATAATATAATAAAATTCTTCTTTTGTAAAACTATTGTCAACACCCAAAATTAAATGGATTTAGATAACCAAATCTTTCCATAGCTATATGGAAAACCCAAAGTTCTTCAGGTAAATAATTATTCCATTTAAATCCCTTTCTTTTTGTAATTACCAAATTTATAAGTACTTATCGTGTCTAACCATTAATGGATAATTTCATATAACCCATATTATAAACTACCAAAAATTTTATTTTAAAATTTTTATATTCACCACTTCGGTTTTTTGATTTATAAAAAATCTGGGGCTTGGTTATTAACATTAAAACCACCGATTTTATTTAGTTTATTACAAATTTGGATTATTATTATTAATAATTTCTACTACTACATTTATTAATATTATTACTACTTAAACAAAGTAATATAATAAAAAATGGAAGCACAACATGGGTCCTAACTAATTGGGGAAAAGGTCAAATATTATTAATTAATATTTTAAATTGAAATTATTTTTTAATTAATGCCAAAGCCTGTTTCTAATAACGTACATCGGTATTTTTTTTAAATTTGTTTAGTTACATTTAAATAAATAAATAGAGGTCGTTAAATATGCGCCTAAATATCTAATTTAAAAAGTTTATTTTTATACTTAAAAATCCTCAAAATGCTCGTTGCATATCAGCATGACAAAATATTATAAAAAAATTAAGTATATATCTTATTTTTATATTCCCAAACCAATTGAGAAAAAAATAAAAAAATGCACTAATTTTGCCTGGGCAAAAATTCTATTCAACTAACGTCTTTTATTTAATAAAATAAAAACGAATTTATCACTAATAAGTCTTTTTTCCGAATTAAATCTAGTCTCAGAATTAAAACTTATTTCTGAATTTAGATTTTCTTTGGAATTCAGTTTTTCTTTTTATTTTATATTCAAAAAAATATTTTTTATTATGGATATTGTGTTAAATTCTCCTTTTATAATTTTAGGAAGTTTCAATATTAATTTTTGTTTTATTTCAGATGGAATTGGAGTCATTCGAGAACTCCTTCGATTACGGCCTTGAGGATGAGGATTTCTACGAAAGTCCTCCTCTCAAAAAGTCCAATCAGAGGAGAGTTACGTTCAACAAACAAGTCTTTTCCAAGGTAAGTCGTTTTTTATTCATATCCATTATCTTTGCCTTCGCGTATTTTTCCTGCTGTTATGTCTACATTTATTTCCCAAAAATTTTGAAAAAAATTTTACTTGTTATCTTTCAGAATGCATTATAATTAAATAATCCATCTAAATTCCAAAATAAAGTAAGATTTCAATAAATGATTTAAAATGTTCTTTAAATAAATGAATTTTCTTTACTGTCAATATTGAATATATTCGAAAAGCTTAGCATCATCGTAAGGAATCCTTATATGTTTACTTGTCCTGAATTTTTAGTTCCTCGCCATAGATATATGAAACAGGTATCGACATCTCGTGTCTGGTTTCCCCTCTTGTGCGAATCAAATTATTCAACTTCCTCTTTAATTAGTGACGTCACTTCATTCTTGGTTTATTTCTTCTAAATTTTAATTAACAAGTAAATAAGTTTTTGATTTTTAAGTGACATTTATTTATCCATCTAATTATGCTCTTTTTTATACAAGATACGAATCGAATGCAAACTATATATAGTACATTTTTTACAATAATATCAAACTTCGTTCCTGAATTCCCAGAAATGTTCTAAAGACAATCTAGAATAAATTCATATCTTGATTATGTAAAATGATAGCCCTGATGAAATTGAAAACAAACATTTTATTTTAAACAACTTAATAACTAAGAGTACAATATTTATATTTTTCTTTTAAAACTATGAGGTCCGAGATTGACCCACTAGAGTCGGGTAGTTCCGGAGCTGTATAGTTCCAGGAACTATGTCATTTGTTGGAGACAGTTCCGTTATTTCCTCAAAAATAATCCTACCATGTTCTTAGTTCCAATCAGTTACCATAACCATTCTATTAATAGTATAAAGGAAACTTGTTTTGGAGAAATGGAACTGCCATGTTCGGTATTTCTCTCCCTTGGAATAGTGAATCGAAAATACCCGATCTCTATCTCTTAAACGAAAGTACAAATAACTCATCAAGTGTTGGAATCATTAAAAATTGATATACTTATTTTCTATTGGTCAGATTCTCAAGTTGTCCTACATTGGATTAAAAATTAGAAATTTTTGTAAGCAGTCGTGTTTCAAAAATCCAAGCCTTATTAAATTCTAACAATTGGTTTTATGTTAAATCAAATTGGAATCCTGTCGATATCGCCTCTAGATGTATTTCTTCGAAAAAACTTCTTTCTAGTGACTTTTAGTGGAACGGTTCAAAATTTCTTTATGAATATAATCCGTGCACTTGGTGACATATATTTATTAGGCCTGAGAAATATTCGAACTAGGTAGTTCTGCGGACATGTTTCTTGGAACTAGTTCATTCTAACAAATGAATCGTTCCATGTTCAGTGCAGCTACAATCCGGAACTACTCTATGACCCACCTGAAAATAAATACCAAGTTCAGAATCACGCGGAGTACTCTGTTCCTACACTGAGGGACAGAATCACGCAACAGGTTCTCTCAGAGTACTCCGTTCCAACAATATTTAAATAATAAATATTAATATATCCACACTGAGGGGCAGAATCACGCAACAGTGCTTTAGTAAACAATTACATATTAAATAATTCACATAACTGTATCAATAGCATAAGTACGAGAATATTAGCATTATTTTTATCGTTATATCGAAATTAAAATCTATCATTTCTTTATATAAATAATAATAAAATTGACAAGTGAAAACTCGCCAAAATTCAATCCGTTAACACATACAAAACAATACACCCTTGTTTATTAAACGCAATCTATATAATACTGAGAAACTGATTTTTATCTATTCAAGCGAGGCTCAAGAGTCTGCTTTCGACTTCAAACTTATAACAGCGATGATTGCGTACTTAGGAATTCGTGTGTGTGTTTTGGATATTCGATATTCGAGATAAAATAAACATTTTTTATACTAATAATAAAAATGCATTCTTATACAATTATGGGTTTTACTAGGCCCTATTTATTTTCTGTAGAACACACCCTCTAATTTAACCTTACATCATCTCATTTAAAAACGTAATAACATTCACGGTCGAGTGAAAGATGGTCGTAGGTATTATATTTATGCGTTATTTTGGTCGACGAAACGTCGGCATTACGTGTTTAGTGTTAAAAATACAGGAAGCGTGTGCCATCTATTCTCGAAAGCGATCATTAAATTGTCAACATCAAAAGTATCGGTTCAAGAAGAATTAGTGCACTATCCTGATTTGTTTCCGGAAGGCGAGTCACTAAAAACTTTTTTTTCTAAATCTGAAGCCGCGTAGCTATCAAAGAAGATAAGTCAATGTAGTATTAGTATTTGAAAATTATTTATAAATATATTTTATTTTGAAATATATAGTGTGAGAAATAAAATTAAATTGAAAACTCATTTAAATAAAAAATAATTCATGTTTTGATATTTATAAAAAATTATCTTTTTATCTCTTTCTGTTTTTTTCGTAGCTATAGAAAAAATTTTCATGCACCATTTTTTGCATATACAGAGTGGTGAAAATGTAATTAAACATTATTGAAATGTTTTATATACAAAGTTATAAGACTAATTTATTGTTTTTTTTTAATTAAATTTCAGGTTCAGCTTAAAAAAAAATTGGACAAAAACCAAAATTAATGATTTTTATTTAATTTAATTAACCCCTTTATTTTTAAAGAAAAAGAAAAAACTTTATAAAGATTTCTTGTTCAATGCCAAATAGCTCTTAAGCCAAAATTTTAATACAACTTTTCGCGTTTAACTACTATTTTTTTTATATATTTCATTTTTAAAAGCCCATTTTTCCCTTAGCCAAGTTTTGACAGTTTTGACAATGAACTGTACTTTAATTTTTATGTTTTTACTATAAATGTTTTTCAAACAGTCTTGAACTTAATTTTTTATACATTTGGGATGTGGATTTTTCAACGAGTTAGAAAAGAGTTCCCACGTATTTTTTATTTTGACGAAGTGCAGTTTAATAGTTTGTGTTATTTTAATAACTATTAAATTTTCCTCTAAATTTGCAATGTCCGATATTGTTTTCTAACAGCCTGTCATACTGCGTATTTTGACTAATCTGACTACAAAAAAGCTTTTGGTCCTGATAAAATACTGTTATCGTTCTTAAACATTGGGTGCCAGAGAGCTGACACCTGGATTTTGTAGACTTTTCAATAGGAATATTTCCTTCCAGCAACTATCGACCAGCACTGCTTTCAGTAATATCAAAAGTTATGAAGAAAGTTATCAACCAATACGTTTAAAAATACTTGGAGGCTTTAACATCTTTAGTGAATGTCAATATAGCTTTCGCAAACAAAGCTCGACAGGGGACCTCCTCACCTATGTCACCCATCTCTGGAACAGCGCGATTGAACAATATAGAGAATCCCGCGCCGTTGCTCTAGAGACCTCTAAAACATTTGACCGTGTTTGGCATGATTGGTTTGGGCTAAAAATTATCCAGAATTTATAATCCTAGCCATATGTGTTCTTAAAATCAAACTCTTTATTATTTTGCACATTGTTTTCTAAACGGCTAAAGCAAAAACAAATTCGTCATAAAGTACAGTATCTCCTAAATAATATATGCTTGTCTTGTCTCTCTTCAACTAGATTTCTCAAAGTAAGAGGAACTAGATCAGCTATATTGTATTTCGTTCTACGTTCCAATGTCTCAAAAACGGTTACAATCCCACTCAGTCATACTTAGTGTAAAATATCTTTTCGCGCTAAAATTTATTTATTCACGCATTATTAGTTCTTCAGATCTCGTAGAGATCAGTCGATTACAACATGTAAAAGTTCTTCGTTAAAATGTCGGGTAATACCGCGCCTTTTTATCAAATCATTCAACAAACCTTTTTTGAGATTTCACAAGTATTGTAATTAGTTATACAGTGAATAGTGAGTGACAATAGTTAATTTGATCATTGCTTAAGTGTTTTACAAATAAGGTAAATTTTTAATATTAATAAATGGGTACAGTTCACTTAAATATGAATTTTTCTATTAATTTAACAATTTGAAACTAAAGTTTTTTATCGATTCTTAATCATATTTGTTCATGGTCCTTCGAGTCGGATTTTTTGGAACCAGTTTTTTACAAATATTTTCTTGCTGTGGTCATCACTTTGTTTTGTGTGCCAGCAAACATTTTCCTGTTGTGGTCATCTGTATAGCAGGTAGCAGCAAGTTTCAACAAGCCGCCGGGATTCTTCAAGTAGACAAAAAAATTCATGTCCGTCGGTCTGGGTGTATGTGTAGGCGATAACTCAAGAACCAGTCGTCCGATTTCAAATTTTTTTCGCCAATCGTATTCTCGTGTCTAGGAGAGGAACCTTATTGTTTTTGGAGTTTGTACATTATTTCTGGTACTCCCATTCTTAGAATATTAAAAAAAGCAAAACTATTTTGTCCAGTTTCACCAACACACCCCGGTTTGGAAAAAAGATACCAAGTCAAGTCACCTATGAAAACCATGAACAATATCTTTCTGATTACGTCTGTTAAAATAGACCAAATATAAATTTCGTGGTGCGTATAGTTCTTGTGTTTAATGTTAAAGTGGATTTCTCGGGTCGAAGTACTTAAAACATCATGTGCAATATTTTTCAAAAATAATTGTAATGTTAAATGTAACAATTTGGTGTTGTGTAACATATAAAGGCGATTTTACTGTAAATTTATACAAGTTTTCATGTAAAACAATTTTAATTTTACATAAATAATTATAAACTCCAGTATAACTGTTTCATAGTACAAGGAGTATATAAATAGTGTATATCATAAAATTGTTGATATTTTACATTGTTTATAGTTTATATTATTGACTATAAAAAAATAAAAACATCGTTCAAAATGAAAGCTAAGCAGTTAAAAAATATGAGAATAGCTCTCAAAAGTTAGTTAACAAAAGTATTCGTTTGATTTCAAACAAACGGGGAAACAGAAACAGACGACGACATGGAATATCGTTGTGATTTTCAAAAAAGATATTTCGAGTTAATTGCTGACATGCAAAGAAAAGTAAAAAATAATGATCATAATTCAAAAAACAATATTAATACTTTCAATTATAATTTCAGACATTCATGGATTTATTTGCATCTTTATTAATCAACTAAATTATGCGATTCAGAAAGATATTTTTATTTAAAAAAAAAAAATTTCTCGTCCTTGGAGTAAAAGGAGCATGAAATTACAAAGGACAATTTTTGACGTTTATAGTAAAATAACATTTACATTTACCATCAAAAAAACCGTCATTGTCCTAATATTTTTTTAATATTTCGGTGTAAAATTTTCTTACCGAATCCAACATGTGCTTGAATTAATTGCGGGAAATTTGTCTCGTACATGAATTTTCTTTAAAAATTCATGTACTCAAAAAAATTCTGGCAATAATTCATGCCCGAGGGAGAATTTTAATTTTACAAGCGGTTCTCTCACACCCATAAAATTGAGGTTTCAAAATTAAAAAGCGGCCTTAGCGCCCATAATTCTAAATGCGGTTCTGATACCCACAAATGTAATAGTTCAAATTTTCAATACGGCCCTGGCTCCAACAATATTAATGATTTTCAAAAATTACAAGATTTTTAGTCTTATTTTTCACAATGAAAAGCTATATAGTTTATTAGAGAAATTTTTGTCTCAAGGGGATATACAGAACACTACATTTTTATCTTCAGAAGATGAAATGGCTGAAAATCTTTTGTTTCCACCATGGAAATTTCAGAAAACGGTAAATATCGAGTAAATTGTTTCTAAACAAATTTTCCAAATAACATTTTTCTATATTTTTTAAAATAAGGGTACTTTACTCTTGGGCAAAATTTATATTTTTTGACGCTACTCGTATACGGGTAAAAAATGTATTATCTGATGGTTGAATTTTAGGTTATAGACCATGCACAAATTTTTTTTAAAGAATAACTTTTTTTCATAAAACTAAGAATAAAAAAGTTTCCCATATGGTTCTGACTTAATTGGACATGTATATTCTTGACATTATCCTGTATATTTGTGATATTTGTTGTACAATATTGGTAAGTTTATTGGATTTAGAAACTTTTATCACGAATGAACTTTTCTATCAAATTAACATTACAGGGTGTGCAAACTAAAGTTATTTTATATATTCATATAATTTACGTATTCTTAACATCATTCTATATTTTTTTGATATTTATTATATAATTTTAATTAAGCGTGTTGAGTTTAGAAAAGTTTATCAAGAGCGATTTTTTTGTAAAATTAATAGTACAGGGTGTACAAACTAAAGAGATAAGTTAGAGGCACAATTTACGTCTTTTGACATCATCCTGTATATTATTATTAATTGTTTACCAATTTCATAATACTTATTAGATTAGGAAATTTGTAAAAATATCTTAAAATTGTACGATCAATTAAAGGTGAAAATTTTGAAATTGAATAATTTCGTTAAAAATGCGTAACCATCTGAATTTTTTTAAATTTTTAAACATAAGCTCCTACATACACCGAAAATTTTGTTGATACGCGAAAACTGCATTTTTGTGTGACGTGCATTTGAAAGAAACTATAAAAATTGAACTGTATCTACTTTTGTTCTTACTAAAATACCGAATTAACCCTCACAATTCTCTTAATGAAAAAAAAACGTCTCAATTAAGAAGGATGGGCCGTATGAGGTCGAAACAGGAAACGCGCTACGTTGATCCGTGATTGCGCGTCGACTTTTTTAAATACCGGATGTAAAATACTCGTTATGTAATTATGATGAAGGTCCCGAAACGTATTTCAGGTGTCAAGACGAATTTAAACCGACATGACAAGAAAAAAGTGTCAAAAAGTCATTCGAGAGATTTTTTTGTATTTTCATGATAGATCGATTACACGGGTATTTATTTTGGAAGATCTTTTTTTAGCGGGGAGGAGAACAGATATTTCAAGCCAGATGTTAAACGATAGTAAATTATAAATTACAGAAAAATAATTGTATTGATGGAAAAATTGACTATAAAATAAATAATTAGTTTTTTCTAAATTTTGATTTTGGTATAGTATAGTATAGTATAGTAGATTGAGAAAACTTCAAATATTTGCTTCTATCATTTAACAAATGAAATCACGCCATGACAATACTTTATAAAGATATAAGCCCATAATGCTGAAATTATTAGTTATTATTTAAACAAACAATTTTCTAATTGCTGGATTGGAACATATGGAACGGTTTGATTTTTTCACCAGAACTAAACCCTTTTGATTTTTTTATTTGGGAATAAAAAAAAAATTACAAATTCCACCTATGACAGTAGGTCAGAGATATTGGAAAGTGTTCGTAAAAGATTTATAAAAAAAGATAGTGCATTTGTATAAGTTCATGAATAAAAAAATACACTTAAGATTTAAAATTAATTTTATTATTTATTAATTATTATTTATATTGATTTGCCTGTAGTTTAGCAGGATATACTTATTCCAAAAGGATAAATAAGTTGAGAATGTTAGATTTTCGACAGCTATTTTAACTATGAAGAAAAAAAAATAGACATCATACAAACTTTTATTCGTCAAAACACAATAAGGTTATTATTAGCCATGTTTGCGAAATTCAAGATATAATACACATTTTAAGATAGTTTTCTGTTCATATAATATAGTACCTAATAAATAAAAAATACTGTAGTAAATTTTTCCTTTACAATATGAAAAACTAATAATTTAAAAAAATACAACCTATTTAGAACTTTTTAACTTCTTTTAATCTTTACGAATGATTTTTTTCATTTTTATAGCTTAATTGTTTGTTGTTTTCAGAAACTTAAAAAACATCTTAAAAAACCTTCTAAAGGAAAAAAATCCTTTGATTTAAAAGAGTCGCAATAAATCTTAATAAACCATTTTTTTCTACTACAAACATTTTAAAAATAACACCCTCTTTGATACACTCCAACGCAAATCACTTTTTTTTACCCTTTTTAATACCCTCTATTTTCCATGTTCGTGTCTTTGTACCTTTTTCAAGCCCCATTTATTAAAAAAAAAAACAAACACTTAGGAGATTTATTAGTTTTGTTCATTAAAAAGTAAATGGATTTCGTAAAGCCCGGTATTCTGTTAATGATAATGAATTGGTTATTTAGGTCGAAAATAGCTACTTAAAGTTATCTTTCTTTTGATATTTGACGAAGTTCGAGACTAGGTTGGGTATTCTAGCAAATGGGTAAACATTGGTGGAATGTATACAGCTGTCACTCGTAAGGTAACTTGGCGTTGCCTCTCTTGCGGCTCTTTTTTTTTCATTATTTGATCTTATAGTATGGAAGATTAGGAACAAAAATTAATTGAATAAAGAACTAATTTTATAAAGCAAAATTTGGTGAAAATCATAAAATAGATGACTTTTTCGACACCAAGACTATTGATTTTTTGTATTTCAAGAAACTTGATGGGGCAATTATTCTTGAAGTATTTATTTGTTGTACCAATTAAGAGATTCTCATCAACTTCGACTAACAAGAAGGAGAAGTAGGAAGTACTTATCTAAAATTTGTAGTCGATGGTGTGGGTGAGGATTTCTTAAAACTAATAGGCTACTTAAATTTAGTCATAACGTAAGTCCAGGATGGGATTTAAAAAAATCTTACGTTTGAGGTTATCCCAGGATACAGATTAAAATTAGGTTTTTGAACTTTGCTGCAGACTTAAAATTAGTTTAGATGCGTACCCTCTATCTAACATTCAAATCCCCACAACTCTTTTTTTCTCACCCTAGATGTTTTAAATTTGCTCTCTGGACTTCCTTATACTAAATGTTTCCAGTTAGTTAACACCCTACTCCGTAACAACAACATTAATCATCTTATTTCTAAAGACCTCATTGCTTTACTCACCTTCAAAATGTCTTTCAATTTAACAACAAATTTTATTGACAGACTTCAGGGCTGGCAGTGGAGTCTTACCTTTCCCCTCTCTTTGCCGCAATTGTAATAAATAACCTATAATTCACCATCCCCTTTCATACATACAATTCTCTTTTACACCCGTTATGTAGACGATTACCTAGTACTTTCTACTGCACTTGCGATAAATCTCTTACTTTTTTATCATATCTTAAATTTACAATTGAATTCGAGTCCTAACCTTTAGTTGATCTACTGATCCATAGAAATCCATCCTCTCGTCTTCAATTTGAAATTTACAGGAAACATACAACTACTGGCTTTCTAAATCACTTCTACTCGAGCCATTCCATGTCACACAAACTTGCGTCCTTTAACAGTGTTCTTTTTAGAGGATTTTCAATTCCACTCACTCAGTCTTCTTTTACTTTAGAACTCAACATTATTAAGCAATTAATAACAACTACTCCTTAGAGAATCTTAAACATGTTTTTTGTAAAATGGTTCATACAAGTTTTTATAGGTACTATTATAAACTCCACATATAAATACAAACTACGATCTGTATTTAATATCTAAAACTTTGTTTATAAACACAGAGTGACAAACTGAAAATCAACGAATAAAGTAGAATAGATATCTAATGCAGCTGAAAATTCTGTTGCATTTAACCAATTTTGATTGGCCAATAAATGTCTGTTTGTTTGTATTATGCACCAATCAGATGATATACATTTTAAAATCATTTAGACGCTCTTCGAATAATTCATTTGCATTTGATCAAGTAATAGTATCCATAAACAAATATCGTGAATTATAATAATACACTAGTGATTAATGAAATAACCATTAATTTTCAATCTGCTTGTCAAATTGACCCAACTTGCGACGGTGGCTTTACATATTTGTAATGATCTTTATAATTAATTTGACATTTGTAACTTTGACATTTCATATTTCAAAATAAGTAGGTATTTCTAAAAAAATTATGAATACGTTCTATTCGAAAGATATGGATTTGCATAAAAATGTATTATCGTGCACACCACCAGAATTAAGAGAAGCAGTTCAATATTTGTTTCCTGAAAGATCTCAAGATAAATACAAAACTGCCTACAAACATTTCTTATAGATTGGTGTATTAAGAATATCGTAAAATCTCGTACTAAAAATATTTTTATTAACTTTTTAGTCGCATATATATTATTCAACGAGATATAATGAAGGCTATTATTCACGAGGGTGGCGTTTGCGTCACGAGCGAATAGAGTAACCCAAACCACCTGTGTAAATAATAGCCTTTATATGCGAGTTATCCACGACTATTAAATAATTTTGGCTAAAACTACCGTAAACCTGTATTTAATGAAATCAGTAAAACCAGCTAATAATGATTATTCACTAGGGAATAATGGATATCTAGAAATAAGTAAAACCTGTAAATAATCATTATTCACTATTGAATAATGGATATTATTATTATTTAGTAAACCTATGTATAATGAACAAATAATAGATTAGTATTCAAGTCATGGTAATGGTAATAACTCACTTGATGAGTTACAGCACTGGCGTGAGTTTACCGCTAGTTGAATAATATACTATTAATGTAATCTGCAGAACAGAAACAGTTGGGTGTTGCCAATTTTCATATAATTTTCTTGTTTCTAAGGAAAAAGTGGTTGATTACAAAAATATTATTTAAATAATCCACATTTTATAGGTTCCTTAAAGAAACAAATTATTATAAATCTAGTCGCTTCTACAGAAAACATATTTTTAAACATCAAACAAATTTATAAACAAAAATTAACTTTGACAACACGTTTGTTAGAAAGATTTAGGGTTTATGTTGGATACAAATTCTTTCTCTAATGCTACATCTACTCCTGCCATATCTTTGGACAGTATCGATATACATCATCAGTATCAATATTTCAAACGTCAGTCATAATCCTTGCTAACTGGTAATTGTTAAATAAAAATATGGTTAGAAATTAAAATCAAATTTCACATCATTATCTTTGAATTTATTATTTTTAATTTGACCTCATAATATAATTGTACCGATATTTAGAAGTGTTATGGACACTTGGATAGTCTGTTATATTTAGCTCATCACTACTTTGAATAACCCCAAGTCCCCTTACTATAAATATATACCACAGTTGCAGTTTGGCCGAATCAAGTTTGATGTTGAATCGTCCATCGTGTCCATTCTGGCATTCTGCAATATGTGTCGACCCTCTTGACTTGGATGTTCTTGGCTCAAGTTCAAACAACTTTTCGCTTCTATTTCTGGACTGCATACACCGTTATTATGACTCCCTTTCTTTCTTTCTAACCGTGTGATGTATTGTCTCAGGTGACAAAGAAAAAGGTGAAATTAATGTTGATTTTACCTAAATTGTAGGTTAAGTTAGATAAATATGAGTAATTGTAAATCCCCTTTTTAAAAAATTATTATTTCGTCAGCATAATCCGTGTGATTATCTGAACCGTTATTGATTTATAGTAAATAATCAGTAATCGCAAATCAACAAATAGAATTAGTTTATCAAATAAATTTCATTGAAAGATCTGCAAGGAATTATTTATTTTAACCTTGAATAAATAAACGGGGCAAAATAAAAATATTATTTAATGTATTTCTCCCGTATTATCATTTTTATAGATTCGATAATTTTTTTAAAATTAATCCAAAAGAAAAATTATCACAGATAATAAAAAAATGTCAAAATTTTCGTAGTTTTAAAATAGAAACGTTTAAATATTTCCAAAAAAAAAATGTTTTATTTATATAATTTACAATTAAGTACACAGTCGCGAATGCTATGCTTAAACGTATCGACAAATAATTTCAGTTCTTTACGATAAATCGTTAAAAGTCACTTCTTGTTATCAAAAATATCTCTGTTTGACTAAAATCCATCTAATTGACCTAGTCAAAAACACCCTGTAGGTATATTATTGTTACTGTTATGTGCATTTCTATTGCAGCTAGTTCTGCAATATGATTATTGCTATTACTATTTTGATCTAAAAGCAACGTTACAATCTGTAAGTAATATTATTCTGAATTTTTTAAGGCATTACCTATTTTGGTTTAGCCAATATATGATTTTGCCAACTGTTCCTATATTGTCGTCTCTTTGCATCCAAGAAATACAGTTTAAAATGTATGTGTTATGCTTTCTTTTTGAGTTATTCCCATCTGTTTATAATGTGAACCTTTTTCCAATTATCTATAAGTTATTTTATGCATTTTTTTTTCTTTTCTTATAAAAATTCACATCTAGTTAGTAAAACAAACTTTATTTATTATCATGGAAATATTTTGTCATACATTTAACAACATATTAATTAAAGAAATTATAACTTTACAACCCAAACATAAGTTATAACTTTATATTATTAATACAATTTGAACAATTATGTATAGAAATTTTAGGATTTGCTACTTTACTCTGTTGTAAGTTGCTACGAACTTCCTCTAACTCCGTTTGATTTGAACTAGTGCTGGATTGTATATGCTCAAAAAAATCTGTGTATATAGATATACATTTGGAAATTCAGCCGTGCGACTATAGTGGATTTCTGTTAGTTAGAAAAAAGTGTAAATGTCTAACGAGACTAATTCTCCTCCTCTTGAGGTTTGAGACAAATTTTTGAACAAAACTTTATTGTATTTTTATAATAATCAACTTTACATATAAATAAATGTATTAAAAATAATATGAATCAATTAATGAATTCTTCTCCTAAGGTGTTCTTGCTTTTTATATAAAACTATTAGATCACATAAACAATAATAAGATAAAAACGGGTATAAAAACAATTCATCTTAATTTAACAGATAAGCCCGGAAAAGTAATATTCACCATAATGGCATTTATCAGATTAAATAAAGCAAAAAAAAGCCCCTGATAGGGGTAAAATGCGCATACGCCCTCTCACTTCGACAAAACCTGCGTTAGCCCCCATTTTCGAGGATGCTGAACACGATAGCGGTGGTTTATACTCTCTTGGAGTTAACCACAACCCCAAAAAGGAAAAAAGCCGCCCCCGACAGGAGTAAAACGCGGATACGCCGTCTCATACCGACAAAACCTACGTCAGCCCCCGTTTTCGAGGATGTTAAATACGATAGCAGTGGTTTAAACTCTGCGAGTTAACCTCAACTCACAAGAAGACAAAAAACCACCCCCGAAGAAAAAAACCACCCCCGAAGAGGGTAAAACGCGGATACGCCGTCTCGTACCGACAAAACCTGCGTCAGCCCCCGTTTTCGAGGATGTTAAATACGATAGCAGTGGTTTAAACTCTGCGAGTTAACCTCAACTCACAAGAAGACAAAAAACCACCCCCGAAGAGGGTAAAACGCGTATACGCCGTCTCATAACGACAAAACCTGCGCGAGTTCCAGTTTTCGAGGATGCTGAACACGATGACGATAGTTTTTTTGCCTTTTTGGAGGTGCGGTTAATTCGGAGAGATTTTAAACTACCTCTATTGTATTCAGCATTCTCGAAAACGGGGGCGGACGAAAATTTTGTCGACATAAGACGGCGTATCCTCGTTTTACCCCTTTCGGAGGGTCGTTTTTTGCCTTTTTGGTGGTCTGGTTAACTCGGAGAGAGTTTAAACCACCTCTTTTGTGCTCAGAATTCTCGAAAACGGGGGCTGACGAAAATTTTGTCGGTATAAGATGACTTATCCTTTTACCCCTTTCGGGGGTGGTTTTTTGCATTTTTGGTGGTGTGGTTTACTCGGAGAGAGTTTAAATCCCCACTATCGTGTTCAGGATCCTCGAAAACGGGGTCTGACGAAAATTTTATCGGTATAAGACGGCGTATCCTCGTTTTACTCCTTTCGGGGTCGGTTTTTTGCCTTTTTGCGGGGTGCGGTTTACTCGAAAACGGGAGGGGGAGAATTAGTCTCGTTAGGATCTGAAACGAAAATGGGAGGGGAAAAATTAGACTCGTTAGGCTCTGAAACATTTACATATTTGTCCGACTCACATATATAGTCCATCCAATATTTCTTTTAACTTTTTGACAATCCCCGTCTGAGTTGGCGAAAAGGAAACTCACTAAATCTGTACAAATTCTGTCAATAATCCCTCAATAATGGTTGTGTCTATTGATGAGTTAGGATGAAGGAAATTTTCAACAGTTTTCCTTCCTTTTTTCAGAATAATAAATAGTTAATAATATATTAAAATATGCTAAATTATATTCCCTGTAATTATATTTGAGATGCATATAATGTTCAAATAATTCACTTTTTAAACTTGGTACTGGCCCAGTAGACACATTCAAAAAGATTAGGCACACTGTATATTTTAACACAAAATTACTGGTCGATCTGAAGTCTGTCATTTTGTGAAAAAAGAAATATTGGACTGAGTGTAGTAGAAGGTATATCAACATTGACAATTTTTTTTGGCGATTTTCATGGTAGATTAATATACAGGGTGAGTTATAATAATAATATCGAAGTATAAAATACATGCAACTTGAAACGACATTTATAATAAACGATTATTAAAACAGTCGTGCATAAAATTTTGTATTTAGTTCGGGCGTAAATAGCGGTTATGGACCTTACGTGATAATAGCTCTCGCCTATCGGCTCGGGCTCTCACTTACAAGTTGGGGGCCA
Organism: Neocrepidodera transversa; assembly: GCA_963243735.1. Lineage (NCBI taxonomy): Eukaryota > Metazoa > Arthropoda > Insecta > Coleoptera > Chrysomelidae > Neocrepidodera > Neocrepidodera transversa. Next base: position 25,322,637 of record OY725339.1, read on the forward strand.
TAAACGCTTCTTTTACGCCTTAGATGCATAAATAACTATTATTTTGGTCGATCCCACGTCTTAAAATAACTGATAACCGAACGATATTGGTACCTTGAGACCGCATTTAGTTTTCTTTTTTCGTAAAATAAAATAACTACCAGCCGTCTGACTTTTTGAATAAAATTGTACAGATAATAACGGATATAGATGCTGTATCCTTTTGACAAAGCTACTGCGATTGATTTTTATATACGTATTTATTCTACACCGCATTTTAAATGTAATGATGTTTTTTTTTAAAAAATATGACATAATAATAACGGAAATTTTCATTGCTAATACCCATTTTTCATTATAATTGAACCGCTAATACCGGAGTGGCCTTTGGTCACTTTTGGCAAAGCTACTATTATTTAATGTACCAGCCCTCTTAAATAAAATGGCATTTTTTCATTAAAATTCGTTCAATAATAATGGATTTAGACGCCAGTGTCCTTTTGACTGTAGTACTGTGCATAATTTTTCTTTAAGTAAGTAATGTTGGAAAACGATATATTATGTATTTTTTTTGTAAAAGTAAAGAACTCGTATTATTTTAAACGTTGCAGAACTCATTCATACATTGATATTTTAATAAACTGTTAACTTCATGTTTATTTTCCTGCAATCAGAAAACGTGATTTGAGTATAACTGAGAAATTAAGCGGTTTTTTATTTCCATTTTGGTTATGGATGGGCGCCCTTATATATTTTTATGAAATTTGTTATACCCTATATAAGATTCGTTATAAATTGTTATAGTAAGTAAGGGTTGGTTGAGTTAAAAAAAATGGATAGTAATTGGAAGTAAAATTAACAGTGTTCCTTTATTTTTAACATTAAAAAGAAAAATGTAAATTAAAAAGAAATTTTACTAAATGATATAAAGTATAAATTAATTTTGGTAAAATGAATAGGGCTTAAGTCATTTGAAGTATGAAATTCTTTGTAACAGGTTGGATGACATTTCTTATCAGGTAAACTGATTTGTCATTGGGTTGGTATCAATCAAAATGATGTTAAAAATTTGTTTTTAAAAAAAATAGGTAAAAATTATGGGCTTAAAAAAATTGATTTATATAGATTGTCAGAAAAAAAAAATTTTTGAAAGCTAATTTTTATAAGTTGTTGATAGATTTTGCATGATGGGCAATTGCATTTGTAATGTATCTATAATAAAAGGAAGAAATAAAAAAATTAAAAAAAAGAAAATAAAAGTAAGCAATATTTATTTCTTTCATTAAAATAATAAAATACAAAAACAGAACTGCAAGGAGAAGAAGAAGATGAGACAGAATATAAATTTTTGAAGGTGAGTGGCTAATATAGAAGATATACGGGCAGATAGAAGAAAAGTCTTTAAAACGTATACATTTAAAAAAAAAGTCAGAAGAAAAGATAGCGAGAGATAGAGAGCAGAAGTGTTATGCAGAGATAAAAAAAATATCAAGAGATCAAGAGAAAATAAAAAAATAAAATTATTAATTTTTTTTTAATAATGTATTGTTAATTTTTTTTAAGCTCCTGAACCCTGGGGAATCGTTTTGCAGGTGAGGAATGGAATTCACTTATCAAATGGAATTCTTATTTCAAAATACATGAGTTAAATCTTATTTTTTATTAATGATCGGTATTATTCATGTGCTTATTATAATCTAGGCACGAACCCTAGAAAATATAAACTTAAACTCTTGCTTATTAAACTTAAACTCTTGTTTATTAATATAAAAAAATTAAGTTAAAATTAAGGTTATAAATTGGCTCTCGCATAGAAGTGAGATCTGACCAAAACAATCTGGATTTTATTAAACCTAATGCCGATTTTGAGTAACCAAATGTGTTCTGAGTTCTGATCAAGAACTTTTCACCTAGTTTCTTGTACACGTTAAAACGTATTTGCAGTATGTGAGGATTCAGATCAATTTGGTTTTTCTTTACTATCACAATCACTGTCAAATACATATATCACCTTCATGATGAGACAGATTATTATCAACAAAAATACTTTCGCATATATTTAAATACCACTTCAAGTTTTAAATATTATCATATTAATCAATAATTTCCTTCATTGATAATCACATCTAACGTAATATACTGCTCAATTGCAAAAACGGTTGTTCAAACAGGCACCAACAAATGGCTGCAACAGAAATGTTTGGAATTTCTGTATACAATGACACTGTAATTTGCCATAAAGAAGCGTGACCTAAGGATAATCATATATTTTTATCTAATATATTTCAAGAGTTTATCAAATTACCTATTATGTTTCATTTTCACTTTTACTACGATTTTACTACAACAACCCTCGTTTTGCTATGTTATTATTTTTTAACAATATTGCAAGTACACAACCCTTACTGTCAGTAGATAGAACGTCCATTAACTTTAAAGATTCCGTAAGTAAAGGTAATGACGTTTAGAATAAAACTTTACAAGTTGATTTCTTGTATAATTGTCACAATCCAAACGTCATTGTCATTAGTTACAGAACCGTTAAAGTTAACGAACGTTCTATCTACTGACAATTAGGGTTGCATACCTTTTTTATTTTTTGCGTACTAGTGTACTTAAGTGGATTTACCCCTTGAAGTACCTCTTTCCACTTGCCCAATATGCCGCAATTTACTTTTTCACATTTGCCTGCAATAATCCTACTACATTATATGTACTGACAGTTAGTCATTTAAAACTCGATATCCGCTTTCGGTATCATTATTCATTATCAAATTCTAAATAATGCACTAAATAATTTTAGACTTGATGTCAATTTTTAATTAAAAATTGACATTTATTAAGTATATAGAAAGCAATAATTAAAAAAATTATAAATAGTAATTTAAAAACAACCATCTCTATGTGATATTTCTCCTTCTGTAAAATATATCATTCGTGGTCCAATTAGTATGTGTCTTTAAAAATATCATAGTAAAAAGTAACATTTGTTTAAACATTTTACTGACTCAATTTGCTCTAAAGCCAAAAAAATGATATAAGTGGTATTGAAAAATATTGTATGCATGTGGTAATTTTTAATCTAACAGAATAAACCCAATTAGTCATTATCAAGCTTTTATTATCGACTAGAAAACAGGTAGTTGATTGTGGATTATTTATAAAATGCAATTAACTCAAAAGCAATATTATTTGGTTATAATTTGTCCATTGAAGAAATTTCTTAATGGGCCTCACGTCGTCCTTATCACAAAATATAGTTATTAGTTCTCCATTTTTATTTTATTACTCATGATGATTAATATTAATTGTTAGACTTTAGTCGGTTTAATGAAAGTATTTCTGGAGTATTTATAATTGAAAAATTAGAATGAAATGATTGTTATTAGCAAGGTGTTTTTTGTTTATTCCTTTTAATTAATTTTTAATTACATTTAGGTGGCACATATTCATGAAAAGGGTATAACTAATGCCATGCAACAAAACTATCTTATTTATTTTGGCAGGTGAAATTATTTAGTCTTAAAAATTCTCCTAGTCAAAAATTAATGCTTCGAAATATTTTGGGCGGCAGTATTTGGCAACTATAAGGAGTTGTGTAACTGATAAAATGTATTTCTGGAAGATGAATTAAACACTTTAAAGAATACACTTTATTTTGAATTATGCATTAATAGTATAAATTTGTTCCTACTAAATGGTACATATTATATTCATTATTTCAGTTACAACTAAAAAAATGGGTGTAGCCAGCATGACATTTTATCGCTAAGGGTGATGTACTGAGCCAACAAGGATATCTTGAATTTGGTGTACGTCAAGGTACAATTCTATTTAGCATAATTGTCAACAATTTTTTTTGGAAATGAATTATTAGTAGATAAACAAAGCTGATTCTCCAACATAACCGGTTGCTGTCATTTTAATTAACTATTTTTTTTGCGCTACGGATATTTTGCTCTTCCTGTATGTAGATACATCTGATCTGTGACAGTGACTTAGACAAGTTCCTAAAGTAGAGTTCATTGTCAAAGTCTAATAAAATAAATTGAAGCATTATACATGGTTGGATAGAGAAACAAATGGGGATTTCAAAAACTAAATAAAAAGTACAGGTCCGTATTAAAAAAAATAGTTGAGGGTGGCCCTTTAAAGACGAAACGTTGCTTTGAAAAATTGAATACGCAATGATTAGCGGTATTTGACCTTCAATAAAAAAAGCTGATAAAAGTTTTTTTCTATTATTAAAAATTAATCAAATAAAACGAAAATCGTCAATTTCGGTTTACCCCAAATATCTCTGAAAGCGGTCCTTATATTTTAATTTTGAAAAAACCATTGTTCAATTAAATTTGCATCACCCTATATACGTGCATGGATACATTTTTTAGAGAACGCTTTTTTATCACAGCAGAGGTGAATTATGATGAATTAAAAATATATATAAACAAATTGATTAATGACAATTAGAAATAATTTTAAACTATTTTTTATTCATTAATGAAAAATTATTTTCTGATAATATTGTATTTTAATTTCTTTCAAAAATTTTAACTTAACGACCTTTACACCATTTTGGGGATATACAGGGTGTCCCTCAAATAGTGTAAAAAAATTCAAGGGGTGATAGTACTCCTAAAATTAATAAAAAATGTTCCTATAAGCATATGTCGTTAAATGCATATTAAGGGAGTTAGGGGCTTTAAAAGAGTAGATTTTAAAAACGATTTTTTTTTAATTATATGTTTAAAAAACAAGATAAAATTTGGAAAAAAATACTAGGGGACATAAAATTTAATTCCAAATCCAACGGTGATATCAAAAAATTATTTTTATAGTCGGAAAGGGTAGTTATTGCAAGAGTAGAGGGTTAATTTATACATAACTTTTTTGGGGTTGTTTTTTTTTTTACAACGCGGGTACAGGTTTTAAAATCTGCATGCTTTTATCGTTCAGAAAGGTATTCTTGTTGCAAGTCGCTTAGAGTAACCGTTTTCGAGAAAATTAAAGGTAAACAGTTTGCTGAACAATAATTTGAGAAAAAGATTAATTATTTTGGTTGCTCACAGGTTAATACAATTTTATGGAAATTGTGGGCTGTTAAACTAATCATGTAAATCGAAATTTTATTCTGTTTTTTAAACTTATAATAATAAAAAAAAATATTTTCAAAATTTACTTTTAAAGCCTCTAACTCCCTTAATGTGCATTTGACGACCTATGCTTATAGGAACTTTTTCTATTAATTTTAGGAGTACTATCACCCCTTGAATTTTTTTACACTATTTGAGGGACACCTTGTATTTTAAAATGTCTGTTAGTAATATAAGCTATGTATTTAGCAAGACAACAGTTTTATTGGCATTATGTAATAACTAATCCTGTTTGTCGATACCATTTGCAGCCCGTTATGGTAAGATAGCTGCTACATATTATGGACAGTCTTGAAATATAAATGGAAAAATCGAATAATCCTGTATATCAGGCATTGATATAGTCTCCGTATAAAAGCTGAATTATTTTATTCTTACCACGTCTCTTTTGACATTTTTGTGTTTTGTTTTGTGATATTTTTTTTTAATTATAACTCATTCCATTGTAAATTTAGTAAATTTTTAAAATTAAGTTCTAATTTTCTACGACTGTTCGTAGAAAAAAAAGTGTATGCAAGTAATAAATATCTGGCCTCACTTAACTGTTCTTATAACTTATAAAAAATTCATTTGAGTCCTCTTAAACCCAATGAATATATGTTTTACCTTTTCTTAAAAAATTAAATAAACTATTAAAAAAATATCGAACTTAAAAAGTATTAAATCATATGTCTATTTCTTTCCTTAAAATACAATTTCATTTTTATTTGTAGGATAAATCATAACAAATTAGCCTTGTAACGTAAGGCATCTCATTTTTTTCTTTCCCTTTCCAAAATTTGTTTTGTTTATTTATTTTATCAAAGAAAATAAAAGAGCACAAGTAGAATTTTTTTTTTAATTTACCTTTTTTAAACATTATTTTTCCTTTAAAAAAGAAAAAGTCACAAGTGGCTTTAGATAACTAAATTTTAGTTATAACTTTGCTTTAAATATTTTTTTTCAACTAAAAAATAAAGGTTACAATGCAAGAATATAAATAATATTAACGCACTGTAACAATCGTGGCTATAGAGCGAAAACCCGGTAAGTGACTGGATTTATATAGAGAGTTACCGGGTTTTCGCTAGTTAATAAGCATGTAAACAGAAAGCATCCTCACACTACGACTTCCGTTTTCGACAGTAGTATTTGAATAAAACATTTCCTGATTTGTGATATTTCAATAATAGAAAACATGTTTTGAATTCCAAAAACTTTACAGTAACAATAAAAAATTTCTACTAAATTAATATAAACTTCAAAGTATATTGCAGTCGGCTGCAGTCAAGAGCAATAATTACGCGAAACTTCATAATTGAAGAAAGAGAATATTTCATTATAGTACTTTTATTTTAATAAACGAATACTTATTTTTCATTCAAAAATTGCAGTAAAAACTAATAACGCTACTAGGAGAAACAGAAATGGGAATACAAGTGCCTCAATTTCGGACCGAAGCGAAAAATTTCTTGGCATAAGAATTTTAAAATTATTTCAAATAGCTTAGTCCAACAGGTATGTGTGTATGTTTAACAATACAAACAACGTTAAGTTAAATTGAAAAGAAATTTAATAAATAAATTATGAGGTAGAATGAACTAGTTGTAAGTAGATACAATAATATTATTAATTATTGTTTTTTGAAATTTTCACGTTATTTAACAAAATGAAAACAGTTTTTCAAAAATTTAGATAAACAAGGTAAGCTGTGAATTTTTTTAAACACTGCAAGTCATGCATAATGTGTTTAATTATCACATCCTAATTCCCGTGAAGATGTCGATTTAATATGCAGTCCAATGGCCGTATTTCTGTCTAGTTATCTCCACGCCTTAGCCTATAGACTGAATTCAGGCCAGGAACAATGTTTTTGGTGGTATAATGTTGTTTCAAAGAGAGCAAGTAGCAGGCAGTTTCTGGTCCCACTTGAGGTTGTTCTCGCGTTTGTTATTTAAATTTCCATTCCATTACTCACCAGTTCTACCCGGAAGTATATTGTAATTCATAAACTGCTCTAAAGAACCCTCAAACACTGAGAATGACACTGTCATAATCCCCGTCACCTCAACTTCAACTGGATTTTAATTTTTTTTCCAAATATGCATTCCAGGGGCATACAGTCACTAAAACAATTCTTAATAGGTATCATGTTTGACTCTCTTACAGATTTCAGTATGAGCAATTCTCTCACCTTTTGCAAGAATGTAGGCTTTCAGGGCTGGCGTCAATGACATTGTTTATTTCTTTACTGTTATGCCGTGGTCTTCTTTGGTTATTACAACGTTTCGATTGCATCTGCGGCAGCTATCTTCAGTGGCGTGGACGAAGTACTGCCTATCTACCATACATAGAAGGTGTTATTGACCGGATTGGAAAAGTCTTAAAGAAAAATAAAATCAGCACTATCAGCACCAACAAAGAAAATAGGAGAGTATCTAAAAACAGCAAAAGACCACAGAGATCCGCTAAAATCAGTAGGAGTCTATGGATTTCCGTGCATTTGTGGAAAAGTGTACGTCGGACAAACAAAGAGACGCATTAGTATACGAATAACAGAACACAAACGAAGTTGTCGTTTAGAACAGAAAGCGCGCGCAGACACGCGTATAAGTGGCACAGTCGAAGCGAAGGAAGTTTCAGTTGATACGTCGTGAGTATTTCATCCATGCCACTGAAGATGGCTGCCGCAATTGCAGTCGAAACGTTTGGAAGTAATAACCCTCCTTTGGTTTCGATATTCCTCCAGTTTGTAGTCTGAAAGCAGTTTCCAGTGCTACTCCTCTTTGAATATATCTAGAGGTAACAGAAGCAAATGGCGTCCATCGATGAAGTAGTTGATCTTATTACACAAGTTATCTCGAGATAAGTAACACATTGCAATTATTCCAGACTGACTTTGGACATTTTTAACGTGGTTCAATTCCGCCAGTTTACGGCGCCATAACATAGCATTGGCCAAATGACTGCAGCGTTTATTTTATATCTCGTCAGTCCTTCAAAATTTCTCATTACTAAAACATTAGGAATGGAATTTTCTATCGAATTATTTCTTAATAGTAAACTTATTATGGACACTGTTAAATGTTTCTAACAGTTTTTCTGTTCTATATATTTGAAGGTACAATCAGAATTTTTTCGTTGCGCCTAAAATCATCCACTTTAACTCTTATCAAAGGTTCATTAAAAGACCATTAAATGGACAAATTTTGTTTAGTATATTCTTAAAAAAATAAAAATCTGGAGACTTATTTGTGAGACTCTTAAGGGTGGTTTCGGGCCTTAATATAGTTCTTGTATTTAGATGTAAAAAATCAACAAGTATTTATTATTGACATTAATCTGAAAAACAAGCAAGTAATGTATTCGTTTTTGGCCTCAAAAATACACTGTCACTATTATAAAAATAAAATTAGATTCAAAATTTCGGTTTCACTGCGTGTTGTATGTATTTAAATTCAATTGTTTAACCAAAAATAATAATAAACAATGATTAAATTTAGTTCCTGATTATCAACTTTTAATTTTAAGGTTAAAGCAGTGACATATTTATTGCCGAAACATCAGGCTCAAATGTTTATCTTTTAAATAGCACAAAAAGAAATAAAAAAATCAACAAAAACCAATTATCGATACAAAAATATTTTCGCTAGAGTCACTTCAAGTTTATAATCTTGACTTTCCATTCATATAAGTTTAAAACTGATACCTGTGTTTAACTGGGCGTCGGCGCAGAATCTCCTGTGTGTCCACGTTCCAACGATTTATCATATACATATGCACAGTTCCCAATATTTTTTTTTAAATATCGTCATTATAGATTTACAATATTCAACAGATTCAAACCAAATTTTATTGAAAAGTAGATGTCACCTGTGATATATAATTCTGTGCTGAAACATGGCTATACTAAGAATGTAGCTTACGCTAATTATTGGCTTTATTTTCTAATGGGTATTTGTAATTCTCTAGATAATAATAAATTCCTATATTTTTATGTTCCAACCTAATCTTCTTTATACATTAAATCTGTCAAGTTTCTCTTATCTGATTTTATCTGAGAATTATTTTTTTGTTTATATATAGAATGATGAAAATTAGTGCCAGTATAATAGTTCCTTGAATCCTAAGCATATTTTTTCAGATGTCCAAGACAAATCTATTCAGACTCACTTCTATACTAAATTAAAATTTTGCACACAATTTTTTTTAAATTTCGGTGGGAATAAACTATTCAAAAACTTTTATTTCGTTTTGTTCAGTTTTCGGCATATCTAATTTATTCATATTGTTAATTTTGATTCTTTTTTAAAATTTTTAATTATTTGTACAGGTTTTGTTAAAATTTTCATAATGTTTAATTTTAAAATTTACTTCACTAGAAATAAATATCAACTAGCGTCTCAGAAATTAATACCACCAATAAATTATTTTGGATAGATTTTTATGACAAAAATGTCCATCTTCAGTTTTTCAAAAATATTTTTTTAAAGCACCGTTATACTTCATCACACTATTGTAACACCTTGTAGATATTTATTCGGTGGCAAAAATATTTGATTCGTTGTCGCTGAGATAGAAGAAAGCGAGGAAGGCACGAAATTTGAAAATCCCTTGAATGAAAATGAAGAATGAAGTCATTAACAGCCGTTTGAAAGCGACAGTAAGTGCACTCGTACATCGTAAATCTGTCAGCGTATCGCCAATGGCGGCGCAAGGCAGGCATCCAGCGAGGTATTTACATTTTTTAAATTCAATCTGTGACTCCAGAGACGTTCATAGTTACAGTAATCGAGATCATTTATATTATTAATACTAATATGTAAAAAGCTAAATTGATCTATCTGAGGTGTGTAATACTATGTCACATATACAATTGTTGGAAAACTTTATTTTTATGGATTAAGAGGGAAAGTTGGTGACTAAATATCTAGTAGTCGGTAAATGTGTAGTTATCGGATCTGAAATTTTTTCTTGTGGTGTCTCTCAGGGTACAGTTTTTGTAACGATTCTATTTTTGTATACTGAAAACTTTTTTTATTCTATGCTACCTAGTTAGGCTGAAACATAGAGAATATGTGTTGAACAGAAATTTGATTAAGGGGAAATCCTTTATTCGGCGAACGGTGAAAGCTAATTGAGTTCTAGTTTCGGTCGAAATTTAAGAAAAAGAAAGAAAAAATGGATGTTAATAAAAAACCAGAAAAATCAGGAAAAGTTCATAATTCGACATAATTTAAAACAACCTTAATAAAACTCGAAAAAAATTAGTATAGAATAAATAAATCAATCATGAAATTTCAAAAAGTCTCCCGAGATGTTAAAAAATTATAAAAAATACAAAATACCCAAATATCTAGAAGAATATTTGTAACCGACCGACTTCCTCGTGTTTACTTTTATTATTATATGACGCTTATTTTATACTTGCTGTATCTGCCCTTTTCCCCCAATAGCTGTAATTGTAATTAGGACTCTCGTAATCTTAGTAATAATAATAGTAGTAACTTCAAAAATTCTTTTTAGAGTTTGGTGAGAGCTAAACATAAATCAAAACACAAAAATCCTAAAAATAATATTTATTCGTTAAAAAAAATTACTGTTTCGCTCTGGAGCGTCATACTGATGAATAATGACACCATTTGGCGTCACGGTATAATCCAACCACTATCATATTGAATATATATTAATTATAATTAACCAATGGTATTGTAAATAAAATTAAATACACTGAATTTCATTAGACTTGTGCTGTATCTTTCTCTGTAGTATTGGCAATGCTGTTCTTTTGTAGGATATCATAGATTATATTTTTTTTGTATAGGCGACCCTACTGATTTTCACCCATATTAGTACCAGCGAGGCAACTTTTATAGTTCGGGTACATAGATCCATAATTTTTGATATTGTTTGTCCCGGCAAAATTTGATCAATAACAGTGAAGTTAGACGTTAATACCCTTTTGGTTAAGCTACTGCGCACGCTTTTTCATTTAGTATTCATACTGTGTCACATTTTAAACACAATGGTGTTTTTTCATTATAAATGGACCACTAGTAATATGGATAGGCTTAGTGGCTTTTGACAAGGCTATTGCGCATGAGTTTTCGTTTAGTATTTAATGTGCGAGATGGGTTAGAAGGCGGCAAGACGCTGCGACTCACGATTTGGATAGTTTAATTTTTGAAACTAGACAGTTTTTTGTGGGATCGACGTGGTTTGTTTGACCAATCGATGTTGACAAATAGATTATGAATTCGTCCGGACCAGCGTGTCGTGGTAGAAATATGGGCACTTGGAGGGCAGATAGTGTACGTTGCGTCGGCGTCGGTACATTGAATTTGGATCATTAATTGGTAACGGATGTGACACGATCTTGATAGTTCAATTTGTGTAATTAGACTAGTTTGTAAGCGGTACTTCGGTGGTGATTTAACTGCGTTAAGTTTATTTTTGTGGGTCCTAACTAAGAGATAAATGTCTACGACTGTTAAGCATTATGATTAATTCTCATTTTATAGGGGCGCAGTAAATTAATTTTAAAATGGGCAAATTGTTTGGGTAACTATTTGTAAATATAGGCGAGTGTCTGAAGGAATCAAAACTAAAATATCTTAAATTTCACAGAGAATGAAAAATATATAAAAAAATTCTAGAAACATCTCCAAAAATACAAAAAACAACATATAGATCTAGAAATATCCAAGAGATTAAAACAGTGTTATAAATAAATAAAATAAAAAATACGACAAACTTTATTTAACAAAGTAAATCTAGTATATACATAATAATTATACTTCATTAATAATTTTAAAGTTATTCTGTTCTTAATAATAAATTCATACACTTTAGTAGTAAATAGGCTGGCAGAAGCTGATTCTTTTAGATCAGTTATTAGAGCATTGAAAAGGCGAACACCGTCACCCAGTAAAGGTGACAGTAGGAAATATTTGTTGGTAAACTCTATATTAAAGTTGTCCTTTGTTGATCCAGAAAGTATCTGATGTCGTGTAATTAGTAGTTTATTGAGGTATTATGGGACTTCTCTTCTATTTATTTTGCACGATCTAACGTATGTATTTGTTCTTTTGGACATGAAAGCAATAACGAGATGCAATACCTAAAATGTAGTTTTATCAGACAGTTAAAAATTAGCAATTAGCAGAAATCGTAACTTTTTTTCCAAATTTTTTACACATTTACTGTCAGTAGATAGAACTTTCTTTAACTTTAACGGTTCTATAACTAATGACAATGACGTTTAGATTGTGACAATTGTATAAGAAATCAACTTGTAAAGTTTTATTCTAAACGTCATTGCCTTTACTTATTGAGTCTTTAAAGTTAAAGGACGTTCTATCTACTGACAGATAGTCTAGTAAATTTAGGCCAAGGGTCAACAAAATCACCTAAGTATTTAATTTCATATACAAGCTCAACCCGTCCACAATTTATATATCTTTTACAATGTTGAAATTATTTTAAACAGTTTAATTTTGAACCATATACTTTGTTTTAAAAGCATTTAATTTTAACTTGTTTATACATAACCACTCATATAAACTTGTTTTAAGTACTTTTCCAAATCATTTATATAAATAATGAACAAAAGTGGACCCAGTACACTTTCCCGTGTCACTCCATGTGAACTCAATATTTTTGTAGATGTAGAATTTTAGGAAATGTTGCACACCATATAATTCTAATTTATTCACGAGACGATCGCGATTTATAGTTTCAAACGCCCTTTTTGACTCGACGAATACAGTTAAAATAACACTACCATTAATTATTTCTTTTCTCAACATTGAACACACCAACTGAACAGCAGTTTCACAGGAATGTATTTGACGGAAACCAGATTGTCCTACATACAACAGATTATTTGTTTCAAAAAATGATTGACGTTTTCAATGATCTTGTCAATTAATGGCAATATCAGGTGAAGAGTGAAAACGAGTACATCAGTGTGTAAAATATAAATTTATTATAAAAAATCGGCTAAGCGCTTTCGGCATATAATGCCATCATCAGAGCCTTCGTGGGGTATCGCTTTGACGAAGGCTCTGATGATGGCATTATATGTGGAAAGCGCTTAGCCGAATTTTATAATAAATTTATATTTTACACACTGATGTACTCGTTTTCACTCTTCACCTAATAAATTTATAGGCCTACAGTCCTTAGAAAGACTTGGTGGTGGTACTTTAGGGATGCTATAATTGTACTAATCTTTAAGTTCAGTGGAAAGCGACCTGTGATAAGAACTAATTTTTAATAAGTTTAGAAGAGGATATCCTATCAGACAGAATAGTAGATTCTGTAACAAGGTTAGAATGAAAAATTCGACACGAGTGGAAAATTCCGAACGCGAGCGTCAGCGAGTGTGAGGAACCACGAGTGTCGAATTTTTTCATTCTAACCGAGTAACAGATCAAAAAGTATGAATTAAAATTAAATTAAATCTGAACACAAGTTATTTGTTGACATATTTGTATTACATTGTAGTAATATTTATAGTGTTATGGTACACTTACCGAAATTAAAATCTGGTGCATTGATGTTTTTTCATAATTTGCAATTTTAGATATTATTAAATTCCTACTTCACTTGATTTTTCACTCATTATTTTGTTTAAATTAAAACTTGTTTGAAAATAATTATTATTGTCGCCATTTTGTATCTGACAGTGACACTTTTGAAATCCATGGCAATCCTATATCGTTTATTTCGATTTTTCGATTCTTTACCTTGATAAAGAATGAAAATACATGCAAAATACATAATAAGCAAGTGTTTTAGAATAAATATTCAGACTCTAGAGGGTGAATGTTTACATTCTATTATTAAAAATGATTTCGGAATTCATACATTCAATAATGGTCGTGGAGAAAAGATCTTTTTACAGTTTTACATCTAGACATTCGTCCCTAGTACTCTTGTTTTCTAGGGAAAAAACCATTTTCTTTAATGAATTAAAATTAATTTCTTGAAATTCTAAAAATTTTTCTGTTGGTTCTTGATATGTCTGATTAGAATATATACACTGTTTGTATACTACATTTTCTCTATTACTGTTACTGTATTATTTATTAAAATTTTTCTCTGTATTTTCGTTATAGCCTTCAAAAACTATTTTTTAGGTTTCCGATTTTCCTTTTTTTTTGACTCTTCTATTGTTCTCCACATTTGTTTACTATCTCTTTTGGAATTGCCTATTTTTTCGTTATATTTTTTTTTTCTTCTCTTATCTGATTGTATTTGTCATCTGATTTCTCTCTCCTATAATTATAATCTGTCCAGTCTTCTTCTGACTGTTTGTATGTAATTTCTTTGTAAGCTTGTCCCGTACCTTTTGAATTTCTCAGATATTCTTATTTATCCAGGGTTTAGTTTTGACTTTTATTTTTTCAAGAGGACATATCGCATCAAAAAGTTAGTAATATTAACAATATAGATATGATAAAGCAAACAATGGGAATATCTTAACATAATGAAAATTTTTTTTTTCCAATTTTATAGGCTGTGGCTAGGTACTCTTATTTCTTTCAGGTATTTAGTAATTAACTCATGTGCCAGTTCCCCACATTAAGATACCATAGTTCCATTTGGTTTCAAAGCAAAAAAAATGCTTATTCAGTTTGGAAATAATATTGGTTCGACTCATGTTTTTGATACATAAAGTCTTTTTTCAAAATCATCGAATCTGAAGCGAGACAATTGAATATTGATTCTTTTATTAACTCTCATCTATTACATTGGTCGTTTTACTTTAGATTTTTTGTAAGATATGAATTAGTGATTATATAAAAATATTTATGATGTACTTTTTTCGCAATGGGTACTTCACTGTATACCGTGGTATACTGTACGTCCTACGATCAAGCAGCCAACCAACGCCTCTTATCGTATTCAATTCAGTTTCGGGCCCACTCTCGTATGCCATGTCCTTCTAACATAAAAGCCAGTCAGCCAGTCAACTCGGCTTTATGAATAAATTGTTTCTTTATTTATGTATTCTCATGATGTCGTTCTGGCTCGACTTCGTTTGTATATTTATGTACAATCAAATCAAACGTATAAACGAATTTTATGTGTCGCATGGGTCGCAAATAGTCGATTTTTCTTCCTTCGACTTGAACTTTCTTGATATATTCCTAATAGATGTTAATATGGGAAAGGAAAACTTAGAATTGAAGTATATGAATCAAAGTTGTTAATTCTAAATTTTAGGAATATTTGAAAAAAAAACAATTTTACAAAATAAATTTGTATAAAATTGAAAGAAAATTTAAAATCTCATATCTCTAATTAAGAATTGAAAATGTTTGTGTACATGCATATTTAGTTGTTTGTTTTAGATAATTTTATACAGCAGGTAGAAATGTTTTTAAAGAGTCTTTGAGTCAATGAGAGTTTTCGAAGAATTAAAAGAATATAGATGATTTTAGAAGTTTTTCTGTTTTGTAGTATTTTATATGATATTGTAAAATTAATTAATTTGTTATTAGATAAATATTGACTACTAAATGTTAAACAATACGAACAAAAATATTGATTTACTAAGTCTGTTCAACCAAAGGACAATTAACTTTATACAGGGTATAATTATAATTTGAATTTTCTTTCAATAACTTTAAAAATAGTATAATTTAAACCCATAGCATGAGGTATGTATAGAAAGCCTATAGAATAGGCTTTTTAAATATTGAATATTATAGTAGGTAAGTAAGTAATTTTACATTGTCTATACTAAATTTATGATTATGACAAAAAGCATGTTCAGCAACAGAAGATTTCTCGGTGCGACCGTATTTCAAATGCGCCAGACCATGCAATATCTTGAGAGTATGCTCAGATCCAACAATTTCGATGACGAAACTATTTATGACTATTTACTTCTGACTAAACTTTGCATGGAGCAAAATTACTTTCTATATCAAAATCAATATTATAAACAACACGAAGGAACTGCCATGGGCAATTGTCTATCGTCGTTCTTTGATAACCTTTTCATGTGTAGTTTCGTAACTCAGATTAGTCTGGAGTATTTTCCGAGAATATGGTACAGGTATGTGGATGACATTTTCGCTATTTTTGATACTAAAAAAGAAAATTTAGATAATTTCATGATCAAATTAAATTCGAAATTTACATCAATAAAATTTACATATGAAAAGGAAAATAATGGACAAATACCATTTTTAGATACTTTAGTAATTATAAACAATAATACTTTAGAATTTGATATATTTAGGAAAGACACCACTACTAACAGATATATCCCTTCAGATCCTTTTCATTGTGGTCAACACAAGATGGCGATTTTACATTTTCTTGTACATCGTTTAATAAATTTTCCTCTCACTAAAGAAAGATATACCAAAGAAAAGAATCTGCTCAAAGATATAGCTGCTATTAACGGTTATAATAGACATTTAGTAGATTAGCTAATTAATTGCCATACATTTAAGAAAAACATAAAAATACCAGTTTTTTCCAACATGAGAGACAGGCTGAAAAGTTTGTTTCTCTGCCATATAACCCATACATCACTAAAGGGTGATTTTTCAGAAATCAGGCTTGAGAGTAGTTTTTCAATCAAACAACACTTTAAAAAATATATTAAACAACTAGAAGATCTGTGCAAACTAGGTTTAAAGAGCACATGGCACATTTGAAATACGGTCGCACAGAGAAATCTTCTGTTGCTGAACATGCTTTTTGTCATTATCATAAATTTAGTGTAGATAATGTAAAATTACTTAAAAATGAACCTAACAAAAGGTTGTTGGATGCATTTGAAAGGTAGAAATAATGAAATCTAAAAAGGACCTATTCCATGTAGTCCACTTTACAGTTTAATTAGATAAGGTTGGCGGGTTTTTCCCAACTGATTGGCTTAGCGCCGAAACGCATTCATACGTGAAGGTGGCAGGTATAAATAGCTAGATCGTAGGTTTAATATTTACTTTATCATTAACTCCTGATGATGCTAACATAGTTAGCGAGTGTTTTTAAAAGTGTAGTTTTGGTTAGTGGTGACGATATGTTGAAAACCAAAGGTTCCAAATTCCCAATTCATATTGTCATAAAGGCCACTGAAGTAGTAATCCAAAAATGTAAAAATATATAGGATGTCTCATTTAAAATAATCACTTTTATCCACTCGAATTTGGATCACTCTGTATAAATGAAACTATTTTCTAGTTATAGTGATTTTCGAACCAAATAAAACAGTTTTTTTCCGTTTTGATATCTTTATTAGGTTTAGGTCTATACTTTTTAATTTTGTCAACCTTTCAACAATCCTTTCTTACTGGTAATTTACGTCCCTTTTCCTACCTTTATTTTCCTTATGTCAGTTGTCATTTTTACCCACCCTTTTGTAGACTTCCACATTTTGTGTCGTACCTTTGGGCATGTCACTCTTACTTATATTGCTTTTAACTTTTTATTACACTTTTAGTGCTAAATATTTCGATTTGCGGACTTTTGTGTTACGCTGTTCATCCTGAGTTCCCTGGGTTTATCCAAGTTTACACCAATCTGTGACTGGTCGAATTTTTACTACGTTTTCACGTTCCCGCTATTATGGCATGGTACCATGCTGGTTGCCGCAGGGGACTCTTCATAGCTATCCTTTACCAGTACCAGTACCTTAAGTTTCTCGAACCTGCTCCGGTTTGCCTACATTTGTCCTCAAATTCCTTACCTTAACTCTTAATTAAATGTTTCTACAATTGTTCACGTACTTTACTTTGCCCTCTTGTTCCCCCACCCAATATATGTGCTCATAATAATTTTATATTCCAAGAATTGTTAATTTTTATATTGTAAGTTCGGGTTATATAAATTTTGTATGTCAATTTCTCGAACCCTTGTAGTCATTTTTAGACATAAAGATGACTATGAGTCGAAACCTTTAAAAAAAATGTTATAAACACATTGTCGTCCTACATGATTGCGAGTTCTATTTGCTATTAAATTAATTAATATCTGATTCAAGTTATTTCCTGGAAGTAATTGGAAAATTGAGGTAAACTCAATTGGGGTTGTCGAAAGAATTCGTAATTTTATTGTATTTGTTTATCATATAGTTAGTGTTGCCGATTATCGGATAATTATCCGATTTTCTTTAATTTTCTTGTAAAAAAATATTCAAACAGAAGCGTGATTGTGCAACGTTCCCCAGTATCGTTTCATTTTCTCTGCTGCTGAAAAAAGAACAAAATTTACTATACACAATGTAAATCGGCAATGTACTTAACTCTTAACTGAATTCTATTCGACTGGAACAAGTTGGGAATTGTCAAACCGTCAAATAAATACAATTTTAACCGCAAGCAATTACAAGTTAATAATTCTAATTTTATTAATAAAAAAAATCGGATAATTTCCGACGTATTCAGATCTTTTGAAAGCAGAATTTTTTCATTTTCATCATTGGTATTAAAATATGTGCAATTTCAACATGATATTCGTGTTAGCTGATGGTACATAAAATAATAATCTCGATTGATAATTGGTGTCTAGGAATAAACCTGCCAAAGCAAGTCAGCACCATATATGTGCTTTTAAAATTTATACAGAAACGTTAGAGATGAATATGTTTTTCCTGATTTTAGTTAGCGATGCTTATTACCTATGTGTATTAAAAAAATTAACGGTATTTTTCAGATAATGTATTGAACACTTAGTTAAATAACTTAACTTTACAACAATCTTACAAAAATTAAATGAAAATGTACGAAAATATCTTCGTTTAAATGAAAATGTACGAAAATATCTTTGTTGAGATGTATGTTTGATACTAACCAAAAAAATATTTAAAAAATTCATAACAATCTTATTATTAGGTCACTAAAAACCAGAAAAATGAGCGAATTTGTCTACTACGTATGTTATAACAGAATTATTTTTTCGTGTTAAAATATATTTCTCCACGACCATTACTGAATGTATGAATTCTGAAATCATTTTTAATAATAGAATGTAAACATTCACACTCTAGAGTCTGAATATTTATTCTATAATACTTGATTCTTATGCATTTTGCATGTATTTTCATTCTTTATCAAGGTAAAGAATGGATTTTCTGTAATCGAATTAAACAATATCCATTGCCGTGGACTTCAAAAGTGTCAGTGTCAGATATAAAATGGCGACGGTAATAATTATTTTCAAACAAGTTTTAATTTAAACAAAATAATGAGTGAAAAATCAAGTGAAGTAGATATAGAATTTAATAATATCTGAAATTGCAATGTAATACAAATATGTCGAACAAATAACTTGTGTTCAGATTTAATTTAATTTTGATTTATACTTTTTGATCGTGGAGAAAATATAGTCTGTTACTCGGTAAGAATGAAATAATTCGACACTCGTGGTTCCTCACACTCGCTTTCGCTCGCGTTCGGAATTTTCCACTCGTGTCGAATTTTTCATTCTAACCTTGTTACAGAATCTACTATTTTTGCATAATTAAAAATACATGCAAATGTTAAAAGTTTGTAATATTTAGTTTATTTACAAGATATTTGACAGCTATTGCGATTTACATTAACATCGAAGCACTAATGAAGAAATTATAATTGTAAGGAATTATTATCATAAGCCAAGGGCCGTTGGACCGGGCCACTTAATAGTATCATAAGTCGTTATAGATATTGAATGTTTATATGGGACATTCTTGAAGAGGCAAGAGGGAAGCAGGTAGAGACTGGAGACATTCAGAGGGAATCTGCCTGACTTGGCACACGTGTTGAATATTATTGAAATAAAGTTTAGTTCATGAATCGAGTATTTTAGTAAGAGACCCTTACATAGCAGCGGTGGGATTTACCAAAAAAAAAAAAAATGTATAAATGTATACATACTCGTGAAGTGATCATAATACGAGTGGCAAATAAAAACTTTGTGAATAAGTTAGTTTTAAATAGTTTTAATTTACTCGTGAAGTGATTATACTACGAGTGGCAATGAAAAAAAAACTTGGTGAATAAGTTTTAAATATTTTTTAGTGTTCTAAAAAATAGTGGAAGCCTCTAGTTATGCGTGACCTGCACGAAAAATAAATTTGAAGTGATAAGGTTGTAGCCTTAATTAGTAAGTTTCAAGTAATGATAATTTCTAAGTACTTTTATGAGCTGGTCGTCTTATTTGATAATTTTAAAGTACTTATAAGGTAGTAGTATTATTTGATAATTTTAAAATACTTATAATGTGATTGTCTTATTTGATAATTTTGAAGTACTTACAAGTTAGTCTTAATTGATAATTTAAAGTACTTATTAGGTGGTTGTCTTATTTGATAATTTTAAAGTACTTATAATGTGGTTGTCTTATTTAATAAATTTGAAGTACTTATAAGGTAGTAGTCTTATGTGACAAGTGTTTATAAGATGGTAGTCTTATTTGATAAATTTGAAGTACTTATAAGGTAGTAGTATCATGTGACAATTTTAAAGTATTTATAAGATGGTAGTCTTATTTGATAAATTTGAAGTACTTATAAGGTAGAAGTATCATGTGACAATTTTAAAGTATTTATAAGATGGTAGTCTTATTTGATAAATTTGAAGTACTTATAAGGTAGAAGTATCATGTGACTATTTTAAAGTATTTATAAGATGGTAGTCTTATTTGATAAATTTGAAGTACCTACTTATAAGGTAGTTGTCTTAATTGATAATTTTAAAGTATTTATAAGATGGTAGTCTTATTTGATAATTTTAAAGTATTTATAAGATGGTAGTCTTCATTGATAATTTTAAAGCATTTATAAGATGGTAGTCTTATTTGATAAATTTGAAGTACTTATAAGGTAGTAGTATCATGTGACAATTTTAAAGTATTTATAAGATGGTAGTCTTATTTGATAAATTTGAAGTACTTATAAGGTAGAAGTATCATGTGACAATTTTAAAGTATTTATAAGATGGTAGTCTTATTTGATAAATTTGAAGTACTTATAAGGTAGAAGTATCATGTGACTATTTTAAAGTATTTATAAGATGGTAGTCTTATTTGATAAATTTGAAGTACCTACTTATAAGGTAGTTGTCTTAATTGATAATTTTAAAGTATTTATAAGATGGTAGTCTTATTTGATAATTTTAAAGTATTTATAAGATGGTAGTCTTCATTGATAATTTTAAAGCATTTATAAGATGGTAGTCTTATTTGATAATGTTGAAGTACTAAAGAGGTCGTAGCCTTGGTTGCAGCCTAAGTTTATAAATTAATATAATCTTCGTTGATAATTGAAGTACTTAAGAGGTCGTAGCCTTGGTTGTAGCCTAAGTTTATAAATATTATAATCTTCGTTGATAATGTTGAAGTACTTAAGAGGTCGTAGCCTTGGTTGTAGCCTAAGTTTATAAATTATTATAATCTTCGTTGTTAATATTGAAGTACTTAAAAGGTCGTAGCCTTGGTTGTAGCCTAAAATGTAATTTATTATACCCTTCGTTGATAATTTTGAAGTACTTGAGAGGTCGTAGCCTTGGTTGGAGCCTAAGTTTAGAATTTTAGAGTACTGAAGGTCGTAGCCTCAGTTGATAATTAAAAGTGATAATAAGGTCGTAGCCTTAATTGGTAAGTCTGAAGTAACGATAAGATTGTATTAGTCTAAGTTTATAATTTATGGTACCCTTAGATGATAATTTTAGAGTACTGAAGGTTGCAGCCTTTATAGTTGGTAAGTTAAGGTGATAATAAGGTCGTAGCCTTAATGGGTAAGTTTGAAGTAATCATAAGATTGTAGCCCAAGTTTATAATTTATTCTACCCTAAGTTTATAATTTTAATGTATTGATAAGATTATGTTTGATTTTGTAGTATTGATAAGATTGTAGCCATACTTGATAACATTTAAGTAACGATAATTTTGTAGCATTAATTAAAAGTTTGGAGTTGTTAGCCAACTCCTTGATTTTATGAGAGGGTTGTAACCCTAAAGTGATGAGTTGGGAGTTGTTACTCAACTCCTTGATTTTTAAATGAAATTGTTTGAAATTGTAAGTCGAGTCTTGTATGTAAAAATGTTATGAACCTGATTATAGTTATTAAGTGGAGTCGATTTTTAGATTCATAAAAGTAATAATATAACACCAACGTGTTATAGTAATATTAAGATTAACTAAGTGTTTTATGTAATGTGATATTGCACTATGAATGTATATGTTTAGCGGAACAAAAATACAGGGTAGGGTGTCAATGTAAAACCAAAACTCGAATCTGTGATAAAAGAAAATTAAAAGGGTACCTATATGGATCTAATAAGTGGGCACTCGAGTTATCGAAGACCGTTGTAACCTGAGAATTTTTGAATGTTTATCTTAAGTTTGTCGAGATCGACAATACCCCAGATGGGAGTGCATTCAATAGGTATTTTAAACAAGATCCCATTTTTATCTGATTTACGGGTTTGCGTCTTGGTATTGTATAAACATCCTTTAAGAGGAAACTGGGTAACATATAGAAAAAGTACAGGTGCTGTTAATGAATATTATGTATATATTTAATTGCGGTTTGTTTTGTGTTAAAAAAAAAGTAATAGTAAGTTAAGTTACCCAGTTAGTGGAAACCTGTGGTCATTGTTTCGTAGTTAGCGAAGTTTGCATTTTGCAATATTTACAGATCGCAGATAGCGATAGTTTACTATTACTTTTACGATTCGTTGTTAGCGAAAATATTTAAAGTTTGCAGTGTGCAATGTTTACAAGTCACAGTTTGTATATATGATTATTGTTACGACACGTAGTTAGCGAAGTTCGTAATATTTACAGATCGCAGATAGCGAAACTTTACGATTCGTAGTTAGCGATAAAATTTAAAGTTTGCAGTTGGCAATAGTTACAAATCACAGTTGGTATATACGATTATTGTTACGATAGGTAGTTAGCGAAGTTCGTAATATTTACAGGTCGCAGATAGCGAAAGTTTACGATTCGCAGTTAGCGATAAAATTTAAAGTTTGCAGTTTGCAATTGTTGCAATTCGCAGTTGGTAATAGTCTACGATTACCTTTATGATTTACCGCTTGCGATAAAATTTAAAATTAATTTGCGATAGTTATAAAATAACAGTCATCGATGTGGTGTTTGTCAATTGCAGTTGGCAATAATACTTTAGTCCACAGGTGGTGTATGATATTAGAGATGGTACCTAGCTGGCGACAATAATAAATAAGTTGCAAATAGTGTTACAATTTTAGTTTGTAGTTTAACAATAAATTGTTAATTTTGCGGTTTGCAATAGTTCATAGTTGATGAACATGATAAAATGAAATTTATAAAGTTTACAGTTGACAGAGTACAGTTTGTACTAGACCGATATATTTGTAGGTCCTGAGGACAGGACTTGTTTTCAGGTTGGCCGAATGTAAGGAATTATTATCATAAGCCAAGGGCCGTTGGACCGGGCCACTTAATAGTATCATAAGTCGTTATAGATATTGAATGTTTATATGGGACATTCTTGAAGAGGCAAGAGGGAAGCAGGTAGAGACTGGAGACATTCAGAGGGAATCTGCCTGACTTGGCACACGTGTTGAATATTATTGAAATAAAGTTTAGTTCATGAATCGAGTATTTTAGTAAGAGACCCTTACATAATTCACATCAAAATTTTAAAAAGACTGATTTTAGATTTGAGGCACTAATTGAGCCGTGGTTTGAGTTATTATATTTTATTTTGTTTAAAATCAAATCCTTTCCTACAACATATTTTAGCTGTATTAAAAGGTCGTTTTAAAGATATGATTTAAAAATATGTATTTTTTTGATCAGCGATAAAAATATAGCCTCTAATCCTGATAGGATACGGGATATTTTTTAAAAAAGTTGTTATTATCAAATTAATTCTTTAAGAGCCAAGTGTACCAGATTAAAAAATTAACAAAAATTAACTTTCTTGCGGTAATTTCATATTTTTATTTTTGATTTTAAAATCCTGTATAAAATTTACCTCATAATGATTACGTGCCTATAACTAATTGTAAAATATTTAAGTATAATAAACATAAAAAATAATCTACTTCTAAAGATAATACCAATAAACTTCAAAGAGCTTTGCTATCGTTTGGATCACATAATTCGATTTTGTTTTTTTCGTCGTCATCAAATTGCATAGCATAAATAAAATATGAGACGTTGACAAATAGATATGTACATATTTATAAGGTGGGTAACAATGAGCCTTCTTGCACTATTGTTATGCATATACTTGATTGGAGACAAGATTAATAATATATAAATAAGAAAAAAAATACTGAAATAATACATCGTTATTGGTAAAAATTATAGTGTTTTATTTATTTTTTTTGTTGGTTTTGATACCGGGTGTGACTAACCAAATTTTAAAGGCTTATCATTTTTAAACACCTTTTTTTACCAGTCTATTTAGATATATTTTTTACTTTTATTTATTTTGTCCCTTTTCCAAAACCATATTTTCATTTGTTCTTAAATTATTAACAACATAATTCGTCATCGTCCAAACAACTTATTTAAACATTTCATTAAATATTAGTTATTTTTTAACATGACTTATTTCCTCTATTGAACTCACCCTGTATAAAATGACACTATGTATGCAATTAATTTGTGTTGTACATTTAAGACCTTTCCCACGCGTTCTCATATACTGATGAGTAAAAAGCGAACATTAACATAAACAAATTCAACAAACAGTCCGAAAAACTAATTAACCAAGCAACCGTTTTAATTGTGTGGATCTACATAAAAATAAATTGGAATGAATGTATGTATCTTTCATCGAAAAGCCGTTTCTTTTAGTTCATTTGCATCTTGGTATAAAAACAAGAATGCATCAACTAAACAAAATTTGGAAAAAAGTATTATTCCATATATTTTTGATTAGTTTTTTTTGATTTTTTAGTAAAATTTTTAATTTTAATTTAATTTTTTTGTTTTATTTGCAATTTGTTATAAATATAATTTTTTTCTTTAGAATACTAATAATACAACTATTTATTATTGATTGCAATTATATTTTTAATTGATTATATTTACGAATTATGTAAATAAAAAATTAGTCAGTACTAGGTTATACTAAAACAATGTTTTATGAAAATTTTGTTAAAATCGGTTTAGTACACACACATATGTATGGGGTATTTACCCAACTAACGTAGTTAGCTGTATAGCGAAAACCATTGATTACCCTGTATAGATTTTTCTTATACTAACAGGTATTGTTTGGCAAGTTAAGACAGGGACATGAAGCCGTTTTGTCTCAAGTTATTTGTCGCGCCAATTACTTAAAATTCAAAAAAATGCGATTTTCAATTGTGCATAACTTCAAAACAATGCAAGTCTAATAATATTTACTGCATTTAATAGTTACTTATTCACCAAGTGTGTTATATAGGTCCTAACGCCTGGATGGTAACATTCAGCCCGAGAGCCTCTCTGGCCCGAGAGATGAATGCTGCCCGATGAGCGTTAGGATCTAGTAGAGTTTCTAGTTTCTAACACTCGTGGTGCATACAAGATTTTATTTTCTACGAAAAATTTATTTAATTTTAATGAAAAATCGATTTTTAAATCGGTTCATTGCTCCTATCATTTTCGTTCTACTTTTATTCTTATAGTTGACATGCCATTAGTTGATATTTTGAGGTTTGTTGAATATTGCTGTCAGAATTTCATTATATTTACCAAATGTCATTGTTGCTTTGTGTTATATACGTCTTGTAAAAGTGTTGAAAACAAATACCGATTTACCAAAAAATAACAAAGAAAATGCAGCCAAAGCAACCAAAAATTTATTGCCGAAGAAATCCAAAAACTTGTACGACAAGGAATTTCGTTCTAGCTTTTGCTTCATTTCTCCTCATACAATGAGCGGGCGTTATGAGTGTATTTATAGCAACCGTATCCAAAGTAAAATAAACAAATAATATACCAATGAAAAATAAAGTAATTAAGAAACTTAGTTGATATTCGTTTGGATGGAACTTTTGTAAGCTCCAATAATTTATTTGCATACATTCTGTATATTGGTGGTGAGGTTTTTCGGTTTTACCTGTACCTTTATGCCAAATGTAGCCATCATTTATCCGTAAGATTCCCGGAGACGAAGCAGTAAATTTTCGTTACGAATAATAGTATTCTTAAGATTATTCAGTCCATCTGTCATTAAATTTTAATTCTAATGGGCCTTAAACAGTGGTGGATCGTTTCGGGATCTCGGCCTATTGAGCGAACACTTTTTATGCTGTGAAGGATTGACGCCCATTTCATGTCGACTTCTGATATTGATGGTTTCTTATATACATCGAATTTTGCTCGTTTATTCTTTGTTTCAAATTGAATATGAAAATTTTATGATGATAATGATAAATGGTAATTTATACCTTCGATTGTGTGACCAATCATCCTCCGGTATATCATTTTTTTTAATTGTTTCAACAATTTTGTAGAGCGACCGTCAAAATGTGTTATTTTTAATGTTATTTTGTTTTATTTAATTTAATTTTCCCAGACACTCGTGTATGTCTGTGCATGTTTATACAAAAAGTTAAGGAATGCTTGAACCATTTTTAGACATTAATGTCTCCATTTTAATCCCAAAAGAATGTTGAAATATTAAAAATAATTCTGTTCACGCATAAATATATATGGCTCTAAATAACTGCCATGATAACCAAAAACTACCATTATTATCGGAAATGATTACTCTAACTCAGTTTGAAATGGCGGTTCAAAGCTCTAGAAAAGACTAGTTGAATTTCAAGTGTCATATTACTAACACCGTCATCGAAGATTCCAGTCTATTTTTTCGACGTTCTTCGTCCCGACGTCCTAGATTTCGGCGCCTGTACATTTCTGCATCTTTTATCGTATGCGAATGAAAATTAAATCGGCGTCCTTTGGATTACAAAAGGTACTTGTTTGGTCAATTATTGATTTGAACATTTTGGCTTGTTGGAATTGATACATATAAGGCTTTGGTGTTATCGACAGTAAAAGTTTAGCATTATCCTTAAATTTATTTCTGGCAGAAGTCTTTCAATCATGTCTGGAACATTCTAAGCCATATTTTGTTCATAAATTTGTCTGGAACTGTTTTATAGTGATATTGAATCCAAAGTTGACCCTTCTCGTTGCTGTCAGTAATCTTCACGATATCCGTCAATACTTTGAAGTATTTAAAATTCGTTTGTTCAAAGTATATACAAATTTCTTCAATGTGTTCAATGTAATGGTTCCGTAAACAAAAGAGTTGTAAGTGTAGAAAAAATTCTTATTAGTTGATTTGCTGCCAAGAATCAATTGGATATATAGTATTGTGAATGAAAGATATTTTGAAACTTTAGAGTCATTTCGTTTTGGTTTAATTGGCTCAGTCTTTATTAGTCTAATATTGGAGCAATCAATGTATTGCTGTCAATTTTGGTTTGATTAAATACAGCCGAATGGTTTGCGAAGTAAGAGGATCGAACGCCTCCAAATTCAGATGGTGAGTTTGAGAAACTACACTAATCTTATTTCCTGAGTCGAACGGAAACCGGAACTCGATGGAGCTTTCATTCGAGAGTTATAGCGTTCACGTACATCGCCATCACGAAAGTAATACTGAGGCTTTTGGAGCTCAGTAAAAAAAATCTGAGGTTACTAATACGATTACTTAACACAACGTGGGTCATAACTACTTAAAAAGACGACCACAGCTATTAGGAAAAAAATTCAGTTATAGTAAGCGTTATATAAAGCGTTACATAAAGGTGCCATGGATGAGCAAAACTTAACACGGACCTAGGGGGATTGGTTAGAATATTTTGTTTTCTTTTAATTCTAAATATGCGTGTCTGTCTCAATTCTCAATAAAAATAAAAAAAATACAAAGAAAAAACTAGAATCATTTATATTTATAAAATGGGTAGTGCAATTTACACATGTATAAGTTATATTTTTCTAAGTTAACAGTATAATAACGTAAAAATGTCACCATCCTTTAAAGATTTAAAACCTTTTTAATATAAAATATTTTTTTTAAGATTTACATTTACTTGTCTTGCTTTTAAAAATGTTTTTTTTTCATTATGTATTAGAAATGAAGA
The DNA here is from genome assembly GCA_963243735.1 of Neocrepidodera transversa. Classification (NCBI taxonomy): domain Eukaryota; kingdom Metazoa; phylum Arthropoda; class Insecta; order Coleoptera; family Chrysomelidae; genus Neocrepidodera; species Neocrepidodera transversa. The sequence continues at coordinate 25,350,842 of OY725339.1, forward strand.
AAAGAAAACATCTAAAAAAATCTATTTAGAAAATTTCATCACTGAACTAATTAATTCCCCTATTTTTATTTCCATTTCATTGATCTTAATCCAGCTTTTATTAATAAATTGAAAAGGGTAACAGAAGCAATTGTGGATATAATAGTTTGATTTTCTCTTCACTTATCATATATTATATCCATGAAATCAGATTATTTAAGTCATATAATATGTTTGAGTTAATTTTTTAATCTATAAAATATTTTTTCTACTCCTATTTTATAAGCTTATTAAAAGAATAAAAATCAGTTTCATAGTGATATTCATTATGAAATTGGTTTTCATTATGATACAGCTCTTTCAGCCAATATGATCGATTAATTTTAAGCGAAGTAGGCAGTTATTTTGACAGTACACATTTTTCAGCCATAAAATCGAATTGTTTTTTAGAGAAGTTGATAATTATCTTGACAGGACAGTTGTCAAAATATTTTAAATTGCTTAAAAATTAATAACAAAAAAGTATAACTAATTAATATTGAAATGTTATATAGTGTTGAGATATAAATATTCATTAGAACTAAAATAAAAAAATTCAACACACTGTATTAAAATAAATTTTAATAAAGTAACGTACTGTACATCAGCTTACTAATGAAATAACATACAGTATATTAAAAATAATGTCAAAAAGAAATGTCAGATGTGGAATTTCTAATCAAATCAAATATTCAATTTGATTGGATAATAAGAAAAAATTATTAACACAATATTTACGAGCACTAATAAGTAAAGATATAAGAAAGTTGAAATAAATTTTCTATTATTGTTGAAAAATTTTTGAAAATAAACAATGCCTAAATATTAAAAATAAATTAAAAAACTTACATAAAATGTGATGTCATAAAATTGAGTGATTCTAATAAGTGAGATCACTTGGTTGTCTTGGAAAAAATTTCCAGGACAATAGCTAAATAAATAATGTGAATTAGAGGTTTTTCTAAATTCTTATTTTTCAACAGAAATTTTTATTAGTTTACCAATTTTTTTAATTATCTTCTTTGGAGCAAATTCCCAATCAATTTAAATTGTTGTTTTCAACCTGAAAAGGAAGCGAAAATAAAATTAAGTTAAAAAAGACAATAAATAAATCCAAATTTATTCACCAAGAAAGAAAAAACTTTTGAAGCAAATGGTAATGTTAAATAAGCAAGACGGTCTATACTTCGTTCCATATAATTATAAAATAAGGTACCTTGTGCAACAAAGGAATTTATTTATAATACCAAGTTGATATGTTATTATTATTTGTGGTTATGGTACACAAAAATATCCAGCTGATTCAAGGATGTTTCTATAAAAAAGAAATTAGTTACTTTGAATCTTAGGAAATGATTTAATAGTTGTTAAAAAGACATATAGAAGGTAATTGTTTATAGTTTTAATATTTACCCTAAGTTATTTTTATAAGCATTAAGCGGTCTATTCTGTAATGTTTTTAGTTAATTTTAACCGCTAGGTTAAAAGTTATTTATAACTATGCGGTTAAAATTTTAACCCAATGTCATGTTCAAATATGTCATACAGAATATAAAATGGAAAATAACCCCCGGTTACTTTTATAACCTAGGGTTAATTTTAACCAAATTTTTACTGAATAGACCCTTTACAGTTGGAATCTTACTAAAAATTTGCGAATTCTAACATAATTCTTGAGATATTGCCAACTGTGAATAGTTAATTTTTGTATGTTATAAAATAAGTAGTATTAGAGGTGGTTTTGTTATTTTTAATTCATTGTGAGTGAATTGATGAAAGCTCATATTTAATTAATTTAATAGTATTTGTGATAACATTGCTTATTTAATTAATCATTTTCAAACTACTTAAACATTTTAGAATAAAAATTGGTATTACCGTATTTGTTTTGATTAAAAAACTGTTTAATCATTTATAAGTGTTAATAGAATTATTATTAAACTTGCTATTAAAATGGTTATTGAAAATTAAAAATATTGCTATTGTTGCTGATAATAATTAAATAGTTTACATAAAAAAAATCTAATAAATTAATACTTACCTACATCAAATAGAGTGCCTATGAACCTACACTGAGATAAAGATATCAGCTCCACCGACTCAGTAGCAAAAGAGGTAATTTTTTTTTGCAAATGAAATACGTATTATTTAATTAAAATGTATATAAAGATTTTTTGGTGTTCTAAAAAAGTTACTAATTAATATGTCGTGAAAAAAGTATTACGCTTTACATCCGTAAAGGTAGATGGATAATGTGGATTAAGTAAGTAAAAAAAGTGTTGCTTTTCATTATTATAAAAATCTTCCTTTTCATTTAAGATAATATAATATTTTCTAAAAATAAGAAGAAAAAATAGTGTATGTAACTCTCATGTAAAGGCCATTAATGCATGATCGTTGCATAATATATGACACATTGAATTTTTTACAAGGGTTTTTAGAAACCGCCGAACTTTTAGATTACAATAGGTGTTTCTTGAGTACGTATACAAAATATTCAACATGTGTCATTAGTTTTAAGAAAAAATTGAAATTCAATAAAACTTTCTTTTTTACAAATATTTTGACTCATCCTGTATGAGTATCATATGCATTTCGTTGCATATACACGATGAATGAAGAGTGATAGGGTGGGCAGCTCGCTGTATAAATAGAATAGAGATATTTATGAATGATTTGAATTGACTGGACGTGACCTTGTATACTCTAGACGTAAAAATGCTGATCGAAGCCAACACTACTTCTTTTGAATGAACGAGAAAGAGTAGTTGTTGCAATATTATACTGGGTTATTCAACTAAAAGTGGACTAGAACTTTATAAAATATGTGGTTCGTAAATTGCATGTAAATAAAGAGCGATCTTATCTTTTTCTTCGTGTCATATTTTCTGCATTATAACGATATATAGAGTCGATTAAGGCACTTAAGTTAAAAAAGTGGTTTATTGAGTTTTTCAAATACGGATCCAGATTATTGAATCAACATTGATTGCTAAGTTTAATTCTACTGATTATTGATTTTGAGAAAAAGTTATTCTTGATAAAAATTGGTGCTTTAGAGAAAAAGGTTATTTGGAATACTTGTTTAGAAACTGAATTTACTTCCAAATATGAAATCTGAGCCTCTTATCTCAAAACAAAATTTGATACAAGGAAATAATTAGAAAAAATATTGTTTTGAGACTATTTAATTTAATATTTGGACGTAAATATTGTTTTTAAGAAATTTTTCAAATAACATATTTCCTTATTTTTTAAAATAAGAATACCTTACTCTTAAACTGAATCCATATTTTCTGACTTCCCCGTACATGGTATTTTTTTTTAAATGTGAGTTAACATTATGTTTCATGTAACGCACCAATTTTTATCAAAAATAATTTTTGCTCAAAACAAAATCTTTGAGTCACACTGGATTAAGAATATTTATGTTTTTATTTTATGTATTTACTTATTCCTTATTATAATTATTTTTTTCAGAATGATGATACGGAATATTTGACTCCTTTTTCGGTTATGAAACAAGAGATTTTAGACGAAAGCGATGAAGATCAGCCGCCCAGGGCTCTTGGATCCATCCAAAAAGTACCATCGATCAGCGACCTATCTGATCCAGAGGCATCTTTGGGTAAGTCAAGTTTTTTATTTACAAATTCAGCTACTTACCCACACTGTTTCAAACAATAGATATTAAACATGTTGATAAATAGCATATATCAAGAAAATAAAATGAAGTACGAAAATCGATCTTTATGTCGCTTACGTCAAAACTGTAAGAACTGCGATGTGACTATTTTATTTTTTTTAACCTGTAGAAATGAATCGGATGTAGGAAATTCATCTCCAATGAGGAATGATAATACCAGTACTTACTTTGCCGAGTGTAATCAAAAACTTGTCAACTAGCCCCCATATATGCATGATTGTTATTTGATTTTAGAACTGAATTAACAAATAACAGACTTGTTTTGTTTTGCTGATTACTTTTTGCTCCTCAATTGTTCTTTATGGAGACGGAAATGAGAAAACAGAGAGATGAATATACCAGGCTATGTCGAATGGTGCTGATCGACACTGTTGAATAAGTATGTACTATCGCCCGACTATCGATTCGACAATAGTATTGTGGACGTGTCAAAACATATTGCTCAACTTTTCAGCTACAACTGTTGTTATCAGATAACTGCTGAAACTTAAAATCAACAAAATATTCATTCTATTCAGTTTTGTTTTGCTAATTGCATTACCCAAAACGTCTTTGGCGGCGACAACGATCTTGCTGACTTCCAGCAACTGGGATGACAATTGCAGCAGCCGCCACTGCAGCATATTCGGAATCACACATTTAAAAGTTAAATTTATTGAAAACTAGGTATTTAAATTCCCTATTTACTGATGTGTGTCTCTTGACTAGTTCACTTATAATGAACTCATGTAATGGTAATGCCTTGTCGATCGACACGTCTCGATGGGCCTTGTCGATCAGCATAATCTGGATGCACCTTAAGAGGTGTAAGGCAATGTTATATTATTTCTCTATTATTATTTAATACATATTTAAAGAGACTTTGGAATATATCTATTCGGGCCACCCCGTACATTGAAATGTTTTTGTTTAAACGTGGAAACACTCATCCCTGGGTAAGTGACCATCTGTGGTATGATAACTGACGAAGATGAATTTCGCCTCTCAGCATAGCCCATTTTTGACAATAATTTGCTACTTTTAGGGTTGTATTCCTTTGCTCTCCATTGAACGTTGTTCTAATACAGTGGGCAGTCTGTTGGTTTTATTTATATTTTGGTACCCACCTAACCCCCCCCCCTCAATGAGAGTATTGTGTATTTTTAGTATTTGTTAGTTTAATTGTGCTGTATACAGTGTGTATATACAAAGTATTGTATACGTGGTAGCAGCAGGATCTCTATAGTTTAGAGATATCACACCTGAACTTAGGAAAGTTCTTTATTGGAAAGAAGACACCTGTTGGATTTTTTTTTTGAACTTGATATGTCCCTTATGTATCACGAAGATAAGTTTAAATAAGCACTTTTATGAGTTAAAACAGTTATAGTAAATTTAGGAACAAGTATAGAGAATTTTGGGAACATTATTTAGATACAATTGGTTTTAAATTCTATGAAGCTAGCACCACTATAATAGGTAAAATTAGGCTAAAGGTGTCCTTTTTATTCACATGTTTATTTTATATATTTTTACACCCGTTTTTAAGCTATTATACATTTATACATTTAATACATTTACATTTTTTATACCTTTGATATTTTTAATTTAACAGTTTTATTAAATACTTTTATTAAATATATTTCTTGAATTCCATTGAAATATCAACCAGGTAAACTTAATCCAACCGAAAATTCAATAGGAACTGGTGCCTATGGGAAGCTGCCAAAATAGTTTTGCTCAATTTTATAACTTGGGCAACCCTGTTTATGAATTGTACACTTGCTACTGGTATGGTACGAAACATAAATTGGTGCTTTGATCCAGATTCTTGGTTTTTGAGATTTTGTTTATGCTGAAAATTTGATTTCAGTGATTCTAAATTTAATTTTACACCTAAATTTGATATTTTTTAACTCGTACACCTTTATTATATATTTTTTTATTATTTTTTAATTTCTCACCTGTATATATTGACATTTGCACAGGTTCGTAACCTCTTACTTACAGTTGCATTTTGGCATTGTTGTGTAGTTCATAATCTCCTTTAGTTTTCGGTGATTATTTTTATATTTTAGATAATTGTGTTATTGTGAACTTAATTGTTAAAAAATGAATCTGGACACTCTTAAGGTTATAACTCGTATAGACATGTTAAGTACCGCCTATAATGAGTACTATGAGGCACAATATTTGTTAGAGGAAAATCTCGACAACAGAGATGCTATAGAAATTAGGTACTGTAATATTAGGTCTAAAATTCGCAGAAAAAATAAAACGCAAACTCCTGTTGAATCTTCTCAGCCACCTACGCTCCCGTCTCCCTCATACCTACCAATACCCTCTCCCGCTGTATAGCTCCCTGAAATTGGAATACAGTCTTTTTCAGGAAAAGTTACAGAATGGATTCGATTTTTTCAAATTTTTCTAGATAATAAGTTTTTGACAGATATTCAATGTTTCATATATTTTAGAACATTTTTACGTGAAGAACCTTTAAAATTAACAGAAAATTTGCAGGTCACTAATGATGATTTAGAAATTGTTCTTTACATCTTAAAATATAATATTTTTTAAATGGGGAACGAATTAACAATATTGGCAATAAATTTCAGTTACGATTTTTTTAGGTTGTATTTATTAAACTGTATTAATCTCCTTGAATCGCAGACATGCAAATTCTATAATTATACGTACATTGGCAAGTAACGCATAAAGTAAAATCTCGCTCGACATTATCTAGACGAACGATTTTAATTAATAAATTAAACAAAGTTGTCCACCTTTTAATGAATTAACACGATGTGGGCTGAAAAAAGATACAGTCATGCGCCACTTCCGGCGTTCTTCCTTTGTTACGGATTTTACTTCATTAGGGCATTATTAAAAAAAATGACAGTTACTACTAGAAGCAAAGAAACAAAACAAACCGGAAATTATAAATTATGAAAATTAGAGGGTGCCCGTTGGACATTTTAAAGGGTAGATTTGTATATTGATCACGAAATCAGTTAAATTATATACAGGATGATCCCATCAAGGGGTACTACCTAACATAGGATTTTGGTAAATGGTAAGTCTTGAATATTTCGTAAAAATAAAGTTTATGACGCTTCTTCGAAGAATAATCAAAGGGTTTTGCAATATTTACAGTAAGCTGTAGATCGCACAAAGTTTTTGTGTAAATTAATAAATAAATAATGGCATTATATATTTGTTGGATTGATATGTTTTTCGGCGTTTAATATTCTTGTTTGTATATTAGGTATATACAACTATGTGAGTACAATTTAAAATTTTTTAAAGTAAAAAAATCTACACAGTGTTAAAAAAACTTACATGGAAATTTAGTAACATTTAACTGCCTTATTTATTTGTATTATCTGATGGATAATTTAATTACCTTTAAAATTGCCATTAACTTTATAGTTTTTTTATTAATTAGAGTTTTGAATTTTAAGTATTTTATAAACTACATATTTTATTAGAATATGATATTTTAAATTGGCTAAAATTGTTTCTCCCTTATGATAAAAAATAGGAAACTGCGGTTTTCACCCATCAATTCTGTCTTTAATTTATAACGCCCGTGTTGGGCATTTTTTATTATTAAAAGAAGTTAGACCACTATAAACTTTCTTAGCACTCTACTCTATTCTACGCTTAATAAATTGGAGTAGAGGGTAGGAGTACTTAACTTATAAGTGGCAAAAATTATTTTTTGTTGTTTTTGCTTTAGAAGTGGTAAACCAGTTAAAAGTAGAAATAAAAATGTATTTTACAAAATAGTAATATTACAATAAAAAAAACTGCTGGTTACCTATGGTTACCAGAGGTCCATTGCAAATTGAAAAATCATGGAAACCATTACTGATTTTTAGAGACAACACAGAATATGAAATTTTATTTTAAACAAAAGTATAACATTCGAACTTAAAAAAAAACAAAAAAGTAAATAATTAATTTTCATATTCTGTTTATTTTCTAAGCTCTTATTAGTAAGTGACCAAAAGGATTTATACATTTTTGGGGACCAGATTGTTTTACGAGAGAAAAAAAACCTATAAGATTTATCTGCAATTTTAGATGACTCACTGGCTTTATAGTTGGATCTTTTAGTATTAGATGATCGCTATATTTAGCGGAGCGTATAGCGTTCACAAGATAATAAAATACATTTATCCACCAGCGCCGATTTACACCACCCATGTAGAAATTATAATTCGATTTGGCTGATGGACCAGATAGTTTTTGATTCCGATTTGATTGATTCTGGAAAGTTTGAAAATTGTGTAAGTTACTAAGAAGAGTGACACATTTTTTTCACGGTCCTTCCACTTATAATCACAAATACTTCAATCTTTATAATCTACAGAGTTAGATTAATGGGTTTTCAATGATTTTAGCATAAATATGTTTTAGGGAAATTTTTTTCTCACCTCGAATTATTCCAGAAGCAAAAAGTTGTTCATTTAGTAACATTTAGTATAAATAAATTATTGAAAAAATGTTATCAAAGAAAACGCAATACCATTTTTCAATGAACGTGTTTGAAAGAGTTAGGGCAACGCTTTCTCCTAACATTGCAAATTTTTCTTGGTTCCCTTGATATGCATTAAAATCTAGAATATACCCAGTATTCGAAAATGCAATTGTCCATTCTTTAATGCCACGTGAGTTCTTGAAAGTTATCATGCCCTCGTCCACACTAAGGTAACGAGTTGATTTAGAAATTTGGAACCTTTGGTTTTAAACACGAAAATTTTAATCATTTAGCCAGTATTACTTCAGTGTGAGTAAAAAATGAGATCCCATTGATCACAAGGAACCTATAAATGCAGAGAGATGGACTGCTAGTTCACACTTCTTTCATACATAACAAACAGTCTCGTATACTTCGACCTGATTGATTCTCGGAGCCAAGCCAAGCTCAGTCGACCATAAGTCAGTGCTCAAGACAGAGAGAACCCTGGCCAGAGGGATAGTATAGAGGAAAAAGAGCTCAATCCACATAGTTGTTCCATAACTATCAATCCGTTCACCACGCCAGACGTGAAAGAATCTTGTTGCATACCTTTTTGTTTCCCGCCGGGTTTTTATAAATGTTTCGGGTTTTGTGTGGTTTTAATAAAAGTTAATTATTTTTTCTTAATAAATTTAATTTTTTTGGTTCAAAGTATTGTGATTATGTTAGCGAATACCATTACCACAGCCGTTAAGACATAAAATGTCGTATCAAAGATTTATTAATACACTTTTGTAGCAAATTTGAGATACAATAAAACTTTCCTTTTCCATTTTTTGATACTTTTTATAATAAAAATTCTATGCGTAAAAAACCAAAAAAAGGCATTTTTAGTTCTCCCTGTATAACTCGAGACGGGCGAGAGCCCCTGTATATTTTTTTCGACCCATGTAATGTTTTTGCCCATTTAATCGTCTTCGTATCTCGTTTAGAATATTTCAATGTTACCACATGTTAAAAGAAACAGCCTGTATGTATGTGTAGTATGTGGATCCAGTGTAATTTCACATAAAAATGGTGTGTGTGAAGTTAGCCCCCCATTATTCGAATTTTAATATTTTGAAAATTGTTCCAAATTGTTTTAGGTTTGTGCCAAATTGTTCCAGAAAATTATTCCTTAAACTTAAATATAAAGGCAGGAAAACTCAAAAAACCATTTTTAGAGCTAGCCCCCCATTATTTTTATTTGGATTTTTTTTCTGTTGCACCAGATTGTTCTAGTTTTTCTGAACATTGTTCCAAATTTTCATTTGTTTTACTACATTGTTCTAATTGTTCTTAGCATTTTTCCAAATTTTCAAGTAATAAAAAAATTTATTTCAAGCTCAAAATCAATTAAAACCATTTATAGCTAGCCCCCCATTATTTTTTTCGATTTTTTTTTATTGTACTAAATTGTTCTAGGTGTTATTAGCATTGTTCCAAATTTTCATGTCTTAAAAAAATATTTTAAGCCCAAAATCAATTAAAACCATTTGGGTCCAGCCCCCCATTCTTTTTTTTTCGATTTTTTTTTGTTGTACTTGATTGTTCTAGTTGTTCTTAGCATTGTTCCAAATTTTCATATCTTAAAAAAATTATTTCAAGATTAAAATCAATTAAAACCATTTAGAGCGAGCCCCCCAATATTTTTTTTCGAAATTTTTCTTGTACTAGATTGTTCTACTTGTTCTTAGCATTGTTTCAAATTTTCATGTGTTATAAAAATAACGTCAGGATAAATTAAGTAAAAACAATTGAAGTCGTAACTTCAGTACATATTATTTAATTCTGTTTTTAGTGTTTACATTAATCTTTCGAAATATTTTTTTTTATTGGCAAAAGTTGTTTTTTTTAATTATTTACAAAAATTTGAAACCTTTGATATTAGTTACTTTTATAAAGCGTGTTATTTTATCAACAAAGCATAAAATGTTACAAATATTTTTTATTTGTTTTCATTCTTAAATTTTCTATAAATAATTTTGTTTTTGTATGACCTTTTAGACGAAATATTTTAAATTACAGGTCCGAATTTAAAATATATTCCCTTCAAACCTTTAAATAATATTTTTAAGACATGAAAATTTGGAACAATGCTAAGAACAACTAGAACAATATAGTACAACAAAAAACATTTCGAATAAAAAATAATGGGGGGCTAGCTATAAACGGTTTTAATTGATTTTGAGCTTGAAATAAATTTTTTTATTACTTGAAAATTAGGAAAAATACTAAGAACAACTAGAACAACCTAGTACGATAAAAAAAAATTCGAACAAAATAATAGGTGGCTAGCTATAAATGGTTTTAATTGATTTTGATCTTGAAATAATTTTTTTAAGACATAAAAATTTGGAACATTTAGAACAATCTAGTACAACAAAAAAAAAACAAATGGTTTTTATTGATTCTTTGCTTGAAATAATTTTTTTTAAGACATCCTAGCTCTAAAAATGGTTTTTTGAGTTTTCCGACCTTTGTATTTAAGATTAAGGAATAATTTTCTGGAACAATTTGGTACAATTCTAGAACAATTTGGAACGACCTTCAAAATATTAAAATTCGAAAAATGGGGGGGCCAACTTCATACACACATAAAAATGTCTCTTTATTTTGCTCCTAATTTCTTGGTAAGACAACTTTTTCTTCAAAGAGATTTTCAAAAATATGGGGACTTATTGATTCCACCTAGAAACCATATTTTTGTTTCTTTTTAGGTTAAAAATATGATTTCAAACGGATTAATCAAACCATCCCCATCCGTCAAATTTTGACTATTGTGTCAAATGGACATTTTTGTAAATTATTATTATGTTACAAAATTATTCTTTTGTTTTCTTAATTTGTAACGTATATGTCTTTTTACTTTTATCTATTTTTAATTCTTTTTCTTTTACAAGGTACATTTGAAATGTATTGTTAATAATTTATGATAAATATTTTCATTTCTATTATTTTGGTTTACATAATTTCATTGTAATATTTTTTGAGTTTATTTTGAATTTTTATTTATTTCAATTTTTAGTAAGTACGAGAAGTTTTTATGGATTCGCTCTAAACGTAACGTCCGAAACACTGATGAATCGAATACATCTTGGTGTAACTGTAGGTTATTTAAAACCATCTTTGTAGCCTTTATCTACCGTTAACATATGCGTATCTCAGATTGATATCAATAGAGATCCAATCCATAGTGTATTATTTTTATTCGCAGAATTGTTTAGAGCTACCTACCACTGTAATAATCTGTTTCTAAAAATACATCTACTTCTTCATATTCTCGATACTAGTTTATTTTTACTCTTTAGTTTTTGTTTTAACAGAAAAAAAATCAACCTGCACACACACATCCACATACGGTGCCTCGCAGAGTGGCTGTTATTATAATAATCACATGTGGTAAATGGTCTAAACTGTGACATCCTCATTAGTTTTTTTTTTAAATTATATACACACACGTTCCCTCATCTCTGCCTTATTTTCATTAAACCGTTCATTACATCAGGTGGTGCAATTTAAAATAATCTCCACGCAGAAAAAACTTGCTAGAAAATTCAGTTCATTCTTGGAATTTTTTCTTTGATTTTATTGTCTTCCTTATCCGTATCCTTCTGCTCTATACGATTGTGTATGTATTTCTTTATACGCTCTTATTTATTTAATTTCTTCTATCGTTTTTTCTTTGATTACCAAACTTTCGTCCTGACCTTTTCATTCTTTTTATTGTTCCAATTAATATTATTTTTTTGGGTTCCAATTAATATTATTTTTTTGGGTTCATCTTTGATTATTTATTTTAATTAGGTTTCGATACCAGTTAAATTTGTTTAGAATCTAGGGAATAACTTAAATGACTTTGACAATTTAAAGGACGATGTAAAACATCTAAAAATCATGGATAAGTTTTGTTAACAAAAGCAACAAAAACCGAAATATTTTGTTTATTATCTATTCTAAAAATAAATCTTTTAAAAACTGCTGAAATTAGCAGAGTTGTCAATAGGGCATTTTGCACCACGTAACAAATGTATGTATTTATGATAGATTCTGTAAAAAGGGAACGAGAAATGTTGATTTGTATTCATAAAAATGCAATATAAATTTCATAATTCATTTTTTTAAACCTGTTCTTCAAATGTCTAAAACGCTATTCGCCATGACGTGACGTCACTTCGTTAGTAAACAAGATAAAGTGTTTTGTTGTGCTGTGTGTTAATTTAAAATTTTTTGATTTATTTTCACATTTGTGGACTTTTATCCCGTGTTTTATTGAAATGATCATAGAAGACGGTTTCATAAAAACAGACAGTACTAAATCTGCTGGTGACGAATTTTTTGCATGCAATCCCGATTTCTGTTCTGCCGACTGGAGGAATGTTGATACATCAATATAAGTACCTATTATATATGTTTTGTCGGTCAACTTTAATAAGTCAGAAAATCGGGAATGAATAGATTTTATACATACATCTAATATTGGTAACATATGTTTTAATTTCAAGGATTTTTAGTCTTTTAAATCATTAAATTTCAGGCATAAGAATATAAGAGTAGGAAGCAGCTATCCATAATAAATGTTACATTCTTCTTGTAAAATATCTATGGCTTGAGCTACTGGTTGGAGTATTTCACAATATTCTTCAAGGTATTCAATATCTGTTGTGTTTAACATAAACAGTGATTTAATCTATAAATTTCTGTATAAAGATATGAGAAATGTTTTAATTTTTAAAATTTGGTCGTAAGTAGAATTCCTGCGGGTTACTGCAGGATTACTAATTCTATGACCTAACATTTTTTTTTATTAATTCGGCTGATTTAGGCCTTCCAGCCTTTTTCCATAATACATTACACTTTGATATAATACTTGTATGTAGAGATCTCATTGAAGTATTTTTGTTTATTGTGTTTATAGTATCTGCAGAGGCAATTAAATTTAAGGTATGTGATGCGCAACGCAAATGGTATCGTATCTTCTTGTTGTTCCATGTGTTCTCGTTCTTTTATGGTAACCTAAACCAAATCTTCTAAATCTTCATCCATTTCCTTAGATTGTAATAATTCGTCAATATTTATATCAAATGTTAAATGCCTTTACAAAATTGGAACCATTATCTGTAACTGTTGCCACCAGTTTCCGATCATTTAAGCCAAAAGACATGTGGATATTATCTAGTATTACTGCTATTCTATCATATGTGTGACATCTTGAAAACCTTCTACAAGCTATAGCTGCTGACTTTCATTCTAAATCATTCCCTTATGCAGATGTTACCCCCAAAAAACTGCGCGTTTTTGAAGACCAAATATCTGCAGTGTTGCAAAAAAACTTATATTTTGAAATTCTACTTTTAAGTCGTCTTGTTTCCTGAACGAAAGTTCCGAATTTTTTTTCATTGTAGTTTTTCTACTCATAACGTGTACGTTCATTCCTTCAAACAATCCTTTAAAACTTTTATGAACAATAAACGGTACAGCTGACATTGTGTTAACAAATTGATAATTCGCTGGTCAAACTGTTCTTGGGTCATTTTCTTAGATCTTTGAAAAGCTTGAGCCATGGTTAGTTGAGACAAATTGCTTGTTTTAAATGATTTGGAATAGAATGAGTCATTTGACTTGACCACTTTTGTGTCCCATTTCCGTTTGTTTACATTTATATTTTCTTTGTGTTTCAAGTCGTCTCGGAATGCCACCTCCTGTTGTGTTTTTAAATGTTTAACAAAATTTTCGTTTGAATTTGACACACCTTGCAAACGTTTTTTGTTAGGTAAACAAATTATGCATTGTACTATAACTTATCGTCTTTTTGTGCCACAAACCGAACCAATTTTTCATCAAAAAGTGGGTTTATATTTTTATACGTTATGGTGTTACTTCCTGATGTGGTAATATTATCAGGATCTGGATATGGAGTATCAGTTACAGTTGGTATGACTTCTCTTTTGCTATTGTTAGGCATGGTTTAGCTATTTGTCCGACTGGCGCCGGAATCGTGTTCCGGTCTGTACTCTGGATCGTCTGAATCATCGGTGGGTAGATAAGGATCGGCTAGCGATTCTAATTACTTTCTGTCGTATCTTCGTTTGGGTCCATCTTAAAACAGAAAAATTGACTTATTTTAATTAGGGCTTCACACGAGAACGATACTTTTCTCGCCTCGTCTCGTAAAACCGAAACGAGACCTTCTTCAAACTTATTTAGGCGATACCGTGACCACGTACGGCGAGACCCGAGAGTCTCGTTCATATTTCAGAGCAGTATAAACATTTAATTTTTTTATAATAAAGAAAACGTCTCTGCATAGGTTACGATACATTTGCCAAATCTAAAATCTGGTTACCATCTGTGACTTGAGTACTTGAACGAATAGACGAAGCGATAAAACTATTAAAATGAAAAGCCATGATTCCGTAAAGAGCGTAGTAGTCATAAACTACCATAGCTTTATTGATACTCATACTTTTAACTTATTTTTTGATTAAAAATTAAATAAAAATCTGAATCTTATACATTGTTTGGCTAACATGCATTTGTATTCGTATTTTCTATTTGGTGGAATAAACATAATGAAAATTATTATATGAAATAGTAAAAATAAGTTTAGATCTTATTTTAAAAATTAGAATACGAAACCCTTAAACCCTCTTGAAAAGATCTTTTAGTTTTATTTTTCTACCTACTACAAATCCATAAACTTTAAAACATGTGCCAAACAAATGGACCTACAAAAAAGAGAATCTATTTTATTGCTTTTTATATTATTTTATTTAGAAGAGCTTAATTTTTACTAGACTTTGATTCGGATTTCAGTTCTCAGTTTCGGCTTTCCGGAGTTTTCGTTAACGACAACTTTCAAGTAAAAATTTTAAAGTTATTGAGTGTTATTAATAATTATTTTTATTTTTCGATTATAAAAAAAACATGTTTCGATTTTTCTCTTTTGGTTCGGACTTTTTCTACGTTTTCCATAATGAAACCTGGTGCAGTTAAATCACACGTTTATCATCGACTCCTGATGATGCTAACATAGTTAGCGAAACGTATGCAGTGTTTTAAAAGTGTAGTTTTGGTTAGTGGTGACGATATTCTTCAACATTGTTGAAAACCAAAGGTTCCAAATTCCCAATTCAACTCAAAGTGGTGCTAAACAAGTTTGTTTGTTTATGTAAAAAGGTATTTAAATATCATGGAAATGCTATCTTCCAAATAATTTCTAGCAATAACGAGATTTGACGAGACGAGACGAGACAAACGGTTACGATACGAGACCGAGACTGAAATGAGACTCATTTTTTTCTCAACTAACGAGACCGAGACGAGATTTTTGAAATTCTCGCCTTATCTCGTCTTCTGTGAAGCCCTAATTTTAAGGTCTACTGTCTGTGGTAGTTCCTAAATAGAGTAATACCCGAAGGTTATACAGTGTTTTTTAAAAAGCTTATTTTCGACGAATCTTAAAAGTTCGTTACTGAATTTGTATGTAGCATTTTTTAAATTTTGGAAATTTTGATTTCAAATTCGGATTCTACATACCCCAGTTACTAGTTACTAATAAAATGTGTTATTTAAAAACTTGTAACTCTTTCTAATTAAAAGTGATTTTAAAATTTGTGATTTTTTTTCTTATAGGTATGTATAAAATTTAAAATTTTTATTTTAGACTTGGATATATACAGGGTGATTCACGACCGACGCCTCGGAGTTTTATGGCGAAATGGAATATATTCGTAAACTTCTATTGCAGTGGTATTATGAGGACTACATTTTAAAAATAATTTGAAACATACAGGGTGCTTCAGGAAAATGAAACATCTGAAGGTCATATTTTTTTTAAAATGGACACCATATATTTTTTTACATTTTTAGAATCGTCCTGAGAAGCTGATTTCAAAAAACTATCACACTTATATTATAAATTTATTAGTTTTGAAGTTGTAGACAATTGAAAATCGCATTTTTCCAACTTTATATGATTGCTACGGCCAAACGACATAAAATCGAATAAAACGGCTTACATATCCCTATCTTTACTTTTTGAGTTCTACTTGGTGGCATAAGAATAAAATGTATACAGGGTGATCAAAAGCACGCAAATTTTGACACTCTGTATACATTTTATTGTTATGCCACCAAGTAGAACTCAAAAAGTTAAGATAGGGACATGTAAGCCGGTTTATCCCAATTTATGTCGTTTGGCCGTAGCAATCATTTAAAGTTGGAAAAATGCGATTTTCAATTGTCTATACCTTCAAAACTATTAAGTTTATAATATAAGTGAGATACTTTTTTGAAATCAGCTTCTCATGATGAGTCTAAAAATGTAAAAAAAATAGGGTGTTCCGTTTAAAAAAAAATATGACTTTCATATGTTTCATTTTAATGGAGCACCCTGTATGTTTCAAAATATTTTTAAAATGTACTCCTTATTGACTTACATAATACCACTGTAATAGAAGTTTACAAATATATTCCATTTCGCCATAAAACTCCGAGGCGTCGGTCGTGAATCACCCTGTATATAATTTAGTCGAAAAAATCATGATTGCAATACTTTCCTTCTATACAACTTTGTTCGGTTCGGAAAGTAAAAATATAAAAAATAAATGATGTTAAATTTAAAAAAATATAACTATGGTGCAGATCTTTTTATTAATTATCAATAGACCCTCTGCAGTATACAATCTTCCCGTTTTCCATATAAAGACCGACGCGTATATGATGGGCCACCCTATGGATAAGTAAAATATAATCAATCTGCGCACCAGTGCGTAATGTAAAATGACAAGTTGTTAGTTGTTGATTAATGTTGAATTCGAATATTAAGAAAATCTTATTACGTTAAAATAAAAAATCGTGATATCATCACTATTCAATTTAATTTAAATGTCCAATGTCAACGTTTTTTAAATCTTGCTAATATTTAATTAGTGTATACTATGAAACTTAAGTATTTTATATATTGAAATACCTATATACATTTCGATTTAGCATCAAAGAATCGTTTTCAGATATCTCTAAAACAACTGGGCCAAATAATAACTATTTTCTAAAAAATGGCTTATACACGTAAATCATTTTTATTGAGACCCTTAAAAATCTTTTTGATAACTACAACGATTTACTGATTCTAGATAGACGGATGATCGACATTTTGGAATATATAATTAGAATAAAACGACAATATCAAAAGGACAACCCAAACGTAGTATCTAGATGTACTACTTGAAATTGGTTTATTATTCTGTTTAATAAAGACTAGATTTAGTTAATAAGTATAAGACTATTAACCAATTTCTAGATTTTATATAAAAAAATACAGAACTATAACAAGTTTTTTATTTTTTAAATAGATTCGAAAATTCGAATACAATAGCAGAAACCTAATCAATAATTCCATGTTCTATATCTAAACATTCCTATAAATAAATATTAGAAAAGGTATATTTAAGTATACTAGAAACGATATATAGGTAATTAATAAGTAGGTGTGGAGGTATTTTTTAGGTGTTAGGTTATATTGGTTGGAAATTAACAAAGACGAGACTCATTTCCACACAACCCTAGATGTAGAGATTTTAATCTGTTTAAAAAACGTTGACATTAGACACTTGAACACCCTATATCTCGAAAAGTGGTCATTAAAATATGTTCATATTTGGAAATTATTTTTAGATATATTTGAGAGCTTACATTTACCGGCTAGAAAAAAAATACGGAATTTAACCGACAAACTTTTGAAATACACAGTTTTTTTAAAATAATGCAATTTTGCACATTTTTTCCATGTTCCACCTTTGGAAACACGCTGTAGATATGTTAAGTATTTTTTTTATTTTAGCTAGGGAGTGTAGAAATACATCTGACATATAACAAAATATACAGATTGTCTCACTAAATAATGGTCATGCACATTTCACTACTCTTGACTCAACCTCTTGTGCCAGATTATTCTTAAATGGTAGTTGTTGTTTTTTTTTAGTATACAAAAATATTACTACTTCCTGTTAGAAACGTAAATACAGGTACCATGAAAATAGCACCCAATTTACTCTTGACTCACCCTGTAGCTTCTTGCAATTTTGGTAATAGGTAATATTCGTGGTCCATTGCATAATTGAAGTATAATAAGTGAATATTTATGTGGCATTAAAGAAATAACGAAAGATTAGGGATATATTGATAATGTCGTAGTAAAAATATGTAATTTTAAAATTCAACACTCTGTAGAAAAAAAAACTGTCCATTATTAAAGATCAGGATGGTCAAAAGTACAACATTTCAAAAATTTTGCGAATTTCACCGAGAGCCATTTTGCGTCAGAAAAGTGCCGGGTCTTTTACTGAGAATTCTTCTGGAATTAAAATTTCTTAATAGAAATAAATTTGTTTTCTTGATATAATAAATCTCTGGAATTGTACGCAATTTTAATTCAATTCCAAAATTTTCTGTTCATATTCCAAAATGTTTTTCCAAAATTTTAATATATTTTTTTAGCATTTTGCCAATTGTAAGATTTTTGGGATGTTTTGAATTAGTTCCTATTATTTTTGTTTGTTTTAATCTTTTTCTTATTTTTTTAAATTTCTTATTATGATGTCAAATTTTTATGTTACAATAAATTCGATTTTTTTTATAAATTTATAATTTTTTCATTGCTTAAAAATTAAAAAAAAAATCTCTTCTAAAAATATTAAAACGATACGATTTGCCTAGTTAAAAGTTTTAAATTTTGTAGAAGAGTTCGTTCTTTATTTAAAAAATTACTATTTTTAATTGGAAAATTTCAATTTTTAAAAACCTAATTTAGTTTTTTATATTTTCATTAGTTTAAATAAAAAATAGTACTTCTTTCGCCATCTGTGGGCTTCCAGTTCAACCTTCTATTCTTTTACTTTTGCGAACATAACAACCTGCATTACCGATCACGAGAGGTTCGGCCACTCACCGTTAGATGGCGGTAGCTGTACAAATAAAATTTAAAATTATTTTACGATGAAGACCTCTAAAATTATTCAGGAACAAACACAATAGAAAATATAATATTCTAAAGTAATTTATAATAATTTTAATAATAACATTATTTTGTAACAAGAAATCACTATAATCGCATCAATGTATAAAATTTGTGAAATTTTTTCTATTTATACTAATTCATTCTTAACTGGTTCAATTTATAATCAAATTTTAGAGTTAATTTATAATTAATATTTCTTTTATCATGTGAAGTTACTTTAATGAAAAAATACATTTTTTGAAATTCGCCTTATATAATAAAAGAACATTGATCTCCTTTACGCTATAGGGCATAAAGTAAATTTCCTATATTTTAATATTTATATATTTTTTGTTCACAGAAAAAAAACTGTGTGAAACTAGTGTCTAAAGCTCTTTTTTCACTTATGTGATTGTCGCACGAGCCAAAATCATGAAAAAAGTATCACTTTACACATTTTTTGCAAATTTATCTCTAAATTATAGGCAACTCAAAGAACAATTCCGGTTTTAATATGGATTTTGGCCCTTTTTTTCAATTTTTTATTTTGAACTTTGAACTAATCAAAAAATTTTTATTTTCATCATTGATGCTTCTGTTTGTATAAAAGTTAAATTAAGAGGCGAGCACATCACGTTACTAGCGTGGCTGCCGTTTCGATAATTGCCCAAGGAAAATGTCCTTGCACACTTAAAAATGTGTGCATTTATATTCAACAATTGTAAACATTATCTGATTTACATAATTTGTTCCTTGAATGGACACAGAATCAATTTGTGTAAAAATTGTCAAATTCTGTAATCAACTTTATTGTTTTTAATTTAAAAGTTCTGAATTATTTTGCATATTTTGGATTTTTTATATATGCCAAGTAAAAATAATTCTATGAGATTTGTGAAATTAGTATAATTGTTTAATAAATAAACACATTGTGGGTATTTCTATAATAAACACTTTGAACATAAAGTACACAAGTTTATGATTTGTGTACACAGGATTTTATAGTAGATTCAAACAGCATATTTTTGTTTAAATTGGGCTGTAAAAATTGTACACAAATTAGGGTTAATACTTACACAATTTGTGCCATAAATGTGAATATTTTAATACGTTTATGCATACTTATGTAGGGTTAGTAAAAACAATACCGGTGTCTTTTAACACAGTGCTGTGTAGTTTATAAAATTATGTAAAATTGAGATATATCTACTTATTTGTAAATAATATTTTTATATATATTGTTTAGAGAAAATCTATAGAATCTATATCTATGCCTTCTAGCCTCCGACCTAGACGATCCGCTTCTCATCAGGTTTGATGCGCGTACGCCATTAAAAAAAAACCACACCGTTATGTAGATAAAGTAAAAAATTTATTAAATATACAGATGTCCCATTTAATGAAAATTAGATTTTACATTTTGAAATGGCGTCATTTTGGTTTTTTCTAAGCCGAAGTTACAATTTCATTTCAAAACTTATGACTCTAATTGGGTCTTTAGTGAAAACAGCTTTGGTATATCTTAATTATTTCGAAAGATACAATTCCTCAAAATGTGGAAAAATATAGTGAGACACCCGGTATTTTTTGGTTAATGTTAAAAAATCCTATCTAGTCAATTTTTTCTGAGCAGAACACGGTAGAGCGCCACAAAACATAATTATTTGTTTTTGGACGACACGTCGCCTAATATAGCAATTAAAAATATTGCGTTTTTTTCAGGATAATATATAAAATATTGATTATAAGAGCGCTATTTGCTACTTTTTTAATTAAATACAAAATCGATTGATGAAAACCGCAGCTTCCTATCATTAATATTAAGGGAGAGCCCGTCCAAAATCCATTTCAGGCAAGATAAGGTATGATTATAAATTAAAATAACTGACTTTAGAGGGGTCAAATTAAAAATTTAAAAATATCTATTTTTACATTAACATTACATTGTACTTTAATTTCGTGGTTCTCGAGCTAAAACTCTGTTTCATTATTTGAAATTCTGGAGTACTGAAACAAAAAATTCATAAGAATCAATTTCCTTTAAAAAATAAAAATCTTAACTAATTTGAAAGCTATCTGGACATTTGTTAGTCATTTTAGGTATTTGGGATCTGCACTTTTTTTATTATTTTGGAAAAAACTGGTAAATATTTTAAATAAATATTAGATAGATATTTTGGTAGTTATATTTTATAAATTCTCCCATTTTATATTTGGCTGCAAGGGGTCGTCTAGAAATTCCAATCTTTTGCACAGGCATTATAGATGAACCCTAGTATGTACAAAACAAATATTTTAAGATTTGTCTCTTGGGGCAGGTATCTTTATTTTACTTTTTACAAAACCTAATGATAAAATTCTATAAGAAAATGTGGTCATATTTTTTAAAAATTATATGACCCCAAAAGGTCATCTGGATATTTCAGTTTTTTGCATAGTGGGTGAACAAAAGTTCAATTTTTGAAAACAACATTTCGTCTTTAGAGGTCCACCATCAACTATTATTTTTAAATACGGGCCTGTACTTTTTATTTTATCTTTGAAATCCCATTTTTTTTCTCTATGTAGAACACTGAATTTTTTATTGGGTTTCGTCAATGAATTGTATCTTAGGATCCTTGAATAAGGGAGAGGACAATTTAAGCAATAATAAATAATTCACAATGACTATTTAGTTTAATACATTGTAATTTCTACTTACTATTATCATTTAATAAAATTGAAATTTAAATAAATTTTATTTATTCTCTGTTTGTAGTTATTTAAGAAAATTTAATTCATATATTTAATAGAAATTAAGTATACATAGGTTAAGCTCAAAAAAAATTATAAATATTTCCAGTGAAAATGGAACAGAACCGTAGTTACTTAGAAAAGTTCCTAAAGTACAGTTCATTGTCGAAAGCTAATAAAAATTAAGTGTTAAATGGTTTGATAGAGAAAAATATGGGGATTTCAAAGATAAAATAAAAAATACAGGTCAGTTTTTAAAAAAAATAGTGGCCCTTCAAAGACGAAACGTTTTTTGAAAAAAGTGGATACGCTATATACATTTGTCCCTCAATAAAAAGTTTAATATAGTTTTTTTTCATCTTCAAAAAATAAGGTTAATTAAATCATACAAAAATCGTCAATTTCGGTTTTTCCAAATATCTTTAAAACCGGACCTGATATTTTAATTTTGAAAAAATATTAAATTTATCTTGAAAATACACATCTTTTTTCGCATATAACCAATTTAGTATCTAAAACAGTTAAATTAAATTTGAGCCACTCTGAATATATGCCCGTCTTTTTAAACCCTTGTTTAGCTGTTTCAATGATGGCACCTCTAGTAAATACAACTATGAAAAGTTTTCCAATTTCATAGATTGTCAAAATTAATAATTTTCTGACTTCCTGTTCATAATATATCAAGACAAACAATCTGTATTTATTTACCCTATCATATATTGTTTCTTTAGTAATAAAGACGTTTCCGATGAGGACAGACAAGACAACCTGCCTTGGTTCTTCTCCTGCAGAACCAGAACTATTGTTAGTTTGTCAAAAACTGTTTTCTATACTGTAGATATATCATTAGGCGAGAAGTTGTATTTTCCATAAATAAAACTTTATAAGATAACAAAAAATGTATTTTTCGCCAAATAAATAACACCTTTAAATCCACCTTCATGTATAAAATATTCGGCTCTTAAGATTGTTAAAATTATTTATTAATATAATCGGCGCTAACATAGTAAAAATATTCATAAATGATAAATCTCTTAATAAAATCCTAGTATTACAATACTTGGTAGTAATAAATGTTACTAAAAGAACCAGACATTTGTTGTCCTGATAATGGCTTAAGATAGGTCGAAACGTTGATAAATCAAACCATAAAAGTGTTTTTTCCACCCAAATTCTAACTATATTTAAATAATTATTGTTGTTACGCCACTGCTTTAGCCTGAGGCCTACCGATTTACAAGTCCACTATCTTCTATGAAACTCTTTACGCGCAATCTTTACATACAATATACATTCATTTCTGTCTCACAGATATCAAAAACGTGGGTTAGAAAAGGATGCGAGGTATGACTTAAAGTCCGTTGTTATTGAAACGGGTGGCAGGTGGCGCTCAAACGAGATTTAAGGCTTTTTATTGCTCTTTTTAGCGGATTGAACTCGTTAAAGGTTAAGGCTTTTTGATTTGTGGAATTGTTTCTAACTGCCTTGGAGGTTTTCTTTAGGTTGGTATTTAATTTTTTTATCTGTACAAAAATGTCCTCTAGATGCAACAAAAAATTTCATTACTAGAAATAGTTTGCGATTTTGTACGGTAGAAGTGTAAGGGATAGTAAGAAAATTACTGTTTTTTTTAATTGCCAATGTTCCCACAGTTTAGTTATCGAGCTTATAAAAATTACCATGTCGTGTTAAAAAATCGATAAAATAAGTAAAAAAAGACGTGAGAATTTAAAAACGGACAGACATTATTATTAATAATAAATATACCTTTTAAGATTAAATATACTTTTATTAAATAATTATAATTATTATATGAACATATTATATCCAAGAAGAATTTTTAATGTCTTGTCGTTAGTTATTTTACTTTTTTTAATTTAAAAATTTGTTAATTAAATTTATTTCAAAAACTGAGTTAGAAGTGTATTTATTTTATATGTCATATATGTATAAAAAATGGTTTTGATGGTTGGTATATTTTATGTTGTTATGGAAACAAAATAAAAACTCTGAAAAAAGACTTTTAATCAAACAAAATTTGTTCGAGTTAAACACTTTTGTTTCAATAGAACTAATAAAAACGTAGTGGTTAATTTAAAATAGGTTTGGAATTTCTAACAAATTTTTAGTAGGTTTAAATAAGTTTTATTTCAGTTAAAAGGAATTTTTATTATATTAAAATAAGGATTAATTTCAGTTAAACAATGATTTGTTTCAATTAAACAAGGATATCCATGAATAATAATTTTACAAAAATGTCATATCAGGATTGATATTTTCTACAGACTCAATATTTTAATTTACACTTAAATTTAAAGTGTTTACTTTTATAGTAATTATACAGCTTGGGCCAATTATCTTCCCGCGGTTTGTGTAGAGTCGAAATTAATAAAAATATCAAAATGAAAAAAACTTTTATTTGGTTAGAAAATTATACAGAGTGATTCATATTCGAGTGGGTAAAAAGTTTGTGATGTTTTTAAATGAGACACTATATATGTTTACATTTTTGGATTACTACTTCAATGACCTTTATGACAATAATTTATTTTTTTAAATCGGATACTACGTTGCCAAGATACTCAAATTTTAATAAATTTTCTGAAAAATCGCTGCATTTCAGAATTATTCAAAAATTAATGTATTTTACGAATTTGAAAATGAAACTTCGGTTAAAGTTAGTTTAGATATAAGTTTACCTTGTCCATATTTCATAATTATTTAAATATGTACATTACAAAATTGTAATTAATTATAAAAAAACATTTTTTTTTAATGAAACACCTTGTATAAAATCCAATATTTAGAAAGTTTATTCTATAGGCTTTCTATACATACCTTTATACTATGTGTTTAAATTATATTGTTTGAAAGTTATTGAAGAAATAGTCAAATTATCAAGACTTTTTTTTAATAAACACGATTGACTATATGATCACCAAACCGACACTATACCGACTTAAGTGCATTCTATAACAGAAAATAAATTATGAATTTCAGCACAGAAATAAATAAATAACTACTTCTGTTAATTTTGATTTTTTAGGACTTTCTTTGGTTCAGCTCGATTTGAGAAAACGAATAAATAATTATATTTTAATGTTATGGATAGTATATAGTATATATATATATATATATAAAAATAATAATTAAAAGTCAATATTTTGTCCCCGGTATTAATAATTTATTATATGATTAAAAAGACTATAAATGTATTACACTTGTTAAGCTAATTAACATTTATATTGTGATATACTATAACTGTCACATATAATGGTTAATACTAATAAATTTAATATAAATTATTAATATTTAATAAAAAGTGACCTTTGAATATTAAATAATTAATTTATACAATTTGAGACATTATTATGAATTGATTATTAATCTTATGAAAAATGAAATTCAGATGTAGTTCTTAACACATTTATCAAAAATAACAATTATATGTTTTATAGGTCTAACTTAAATCTGAATTATAAACATTTTGAACTTCTTTTATATATTAAATGTAAAAAAGGAATAAACGTTTTTTAAATGTTACTATTGGATTCTTCCAAAAATATTTATCCAAATTTTAATTTCTTTCAGCCGTTGAATAGACAATGTTGAATCCTTTCAAATGATGTACCGTTTAACCTATATATTAAAAAAAATGTAGCGTGTCAGGAAAAATAGATTGGCGAGAAAACGAACTGATCTCAAAAATATTCCAACGCTGAAAGAAATGAAAATAATGAGATAAAAAATTAGCAAACTAAATTTCTTCGAACGCAGTAAGAAATAATAAAGAACATCCTATATATATATCCAATCTCTTTCCGTCTCCGATTTAAAAGCAGATACTTCCTGATCCAAATCGTATTCGAAGAGATTTTCTTGTGAGCTCATTCGATTCCACTTAATTACCTTTTTGTTTCTCTAATTAACCGAAAATTACCGTTCCCACTGAGCCGTGACGAATATTAGAACGACTTTACGTCGAAAGGAAACGTCCATTCTTAAACCGGTATTTTTTTATACGTTTAATCAGTGTCTCTGCCTTCGTTTTATAGATCTTCTAAAAAAAGAAAGAAAATAACAGTTAACAAAATTACGACATAATAGTCTGAAGATGATCGAGACATAGTTTGCGCTGATTTGCAAATTTTTTATTAACAGTTCAATAAACATAAAATTATTTAATTTTTATAGTTTAAGGTAGGTTTACTTCGCTGTATCGATATCTCCATTTTTTGGATTCATAATTGAATAAAGTTTCTTTATTATGTAATAAAACTTGTATCTGTCCCATTGGGCGTCTCCCTTAATAAGTGAGACCTTTTTTAGCTCGTCAGCCAACTTACAGTTTTATGTAGTTGACAACGTCGTATGGTGTCCGGTACTCACTGAACACAATTTGTAATTGACGGTCTTATCTTCTTGTTCATACTCACTGCAAAGTGCGGAGTTTGACAATTCGTTGTTGTTGAGGTATTTTCGTACTTGACAGTGACCATTTAGAATTTCCTGTTATTAAGCTCATATTCTAACTAATCATGGACAAGTATCTGTTGGCTGCTGTGTTGTCAGGGTAACTCAAGAGCCCCCTTGCAACTCTGCAGGTTCTTGTTTCATCCCATCTTTCCTTGAATTTTACAACGGAGTGATCCTTAATTAGGTTCATCACGACTGATGTCTTTAATCCAATGGAGGAGCCAGGTCCAAATAGTTTTTGGTTAGTGGTCTTCTTGGCCAATGAGTCGGCGAAACGATTAACTTTTTATGTAATGTAGCATGTGATCTATCTTAAGGTGACTACATTGTTAATGGATACTTCGATTAATGCTTGTTGACATTCTAGTACTAATCCTGAGAAAATTCGTGATCTGTCCAGAGTTATTAGTAGTTGTCTGCCATCTGTATGTATAAGCATATTTTTTCCAGTAAATTTATGGCGATTCCTTTTACTGCTACTAGGATGCCAGTGAGCTCAGTTTGAGCTAATGTTTAGGTTAAAGATCTAGAGTGTATACCGTTCTCTAATCCTTATTTTGTTTTGCAGTCGTCAGTGTAAATATGAATCATACCTGCCTCTTCTGGTTCTTCTATATTTTTCGTGATAACTGTGCAATACCTGTGAAATGTATATCACGGGAAAATAGAGTCCATGTTCGCTTATAGCAGTGGAAACGCATTATTCTTATGTTCAAGTTTGTTTATAGTTTTTTTTGTTGTTGGGTTTTTGGTCCACAAACAACTTCTCTATATCTTAGTATAAGTCTGTTACGTTCTAACCCCAGTCCAAGTTATCTTTAGAAAAAGGAAGACTTTCCTTATTCTAATTTATTTAATTTTGTCACGTTTTGATCGTCTAGTCATTATATAGAGTGTCCCCACATTATGTAACATATAGTTTTAATATTTGGATGCATCGCGCTATCAAAGGAGAAAGATCATGAAATAACAGTTTTAAATTCAACTTATTTGTTTATTAACATTTACAATTACAGTAATGAAAAAATAAACTATAATTTTAATAACAAGGTTACTGATGTTTAGTCTAGTGACTTTGTTTATGTACATCCTGTTATATATTATGACCAACAGCTGAATCATGACATTAATATTACAAAACCGGTAAGATGTAAGGGAGCGACCATTTTCCACCAACAGCAGAGGAAATACCCATACCTCGGACAGGGCTCACTCGGAGATCCAGGCGTCTACGCAGGTCTTGTAGTGAGAACTCCTCCAGATGAGTAGAAGATCTTTAGTATATACAACCCGCGGGTCATAACAAGAGCCCACCGTGAAGCGGTAAAGAGTCAACTAACTAGGCGTCCGTCGTTGTATTGAATCGAGAACCTCACATAGTGAGAGGCGGCCTACACCGTAAGGGATTCTCTCAAAGTGAGGTTGATAAAGTATCTCCCGTTGTACTAAGCATCTCCCATATATAAATTTTATATCGCTAACTGGATTTCTAGACTGTCCAAATGACAAACTAGCTTTATTTAATACCATTAAAGTACATCAGCAACCCGTAATACAACAGGTTAATTTAGATACACTGAATCTTTCTTTAAGTAAATGAATTTAAACATTTGTTTTAGTTAGTTAAACTGAGTATGTAATATTACACATCCTATACCTTAGACCATGGTCATATCAAGGATGTCCTCTTCCTCCACATCTTGTGCTAAAAATCAGATTACATACCTGAAGTGACTGGAGTATTATGGTTAGGAATTATCGAGGACTGTTTGATCTCGGACACATCTTTGCATCTATAGCTGTGGAACATAACTGGGACAGATATGGAAATAATATTCTTTTTTTTCAATTATTAGCTTATTTATTACCCATTTATTAAAATTTATTAAATTCGGTTAATTTAAGATTGGCCAAAAATGAGTGGTCAAATATTTCTTCTTGGAATATTATAGTATTCCATAATTTTAATTTTTTTTACCGTAAAACATAAATATTGTTTTGTTAAAGAGGATTTTCTCCAATTTAACAACATTGAAATTCTGTAATAGTAATTAATTTACAGAGTGATTATTTTAGAGAGCTAATTAGGGGTTTTGAGGAGAAGTAGGCGGAATTAAAATCTGAAATTTTGGGATATGAGGTTTTCGGGGATGCTCAATCGGTCTAAAATATTTAGAACAATCAGCTACTTGCGGTTATACCGGAAGTGAACATCAACTTTGTTATTTTAAATGCAACACCCTGTATTTTTCAAACACCTATTACACTTTTAATGTAAACTGCATTTTTCCAACATTAAATGATTGCTCGGGCCAAACGAATCTTAACTTTTTGAGTTCTACTTTCTGGCATAAGAACAAAATGCATACAGGGTGATTAAAAGTAGACAAATTTTGATCACCCTGTATACATTTTCTACTAGTTAATCTTTTTTTAATTATAAAATTTAATTGATTCATTATGTTTTCAAAAATATTTGGTTTTTTGAAATTTGATATTAAATTTTCAAAATTTTCTGTAATATTAATTTTTTCGAATTTTTTATATATTTAGTCATAAATTTCAATATCTACAACACGTAGATAAATAAACTAAGAGTTCTAGAAGAAATAGCAGTTTTTTTTTAAATGTACAGAATTCAATTATTAAAAATTAAAATCACCCTGTATGGCCACACCGTATCGTTGCAATCAATGACTAACGATTTCCGATTTGAAGAGTTATTTCTCTTATACGCGTAATGGTCCCAGTGAGTTTAGAGGCGATTCTCAATGAGGTAACGTATATACAGAGTGGTCTAGGGCACCGGAAACAATATTCGAATCGAAGTTGCATACTAATCGACTTGGCCAGGTCTTAATCTTTCTTCTTTATTTTAATGAATTCATTCGCTTTTTATTTTAAATAAAACTCAGTGACGTCGATACCACAAGAGGTCCGAATGGTTGGACTTTTAATATAAATTTATAATTGTTGCTTTATTACGAATAATGCCCGAACAAATAATAATAATTGCCGTCCCTTCCCCATACAAGCTCTGGGTTTTGGGGTTTACTTGTAAAAGGGTGAAATATAAGGATAGTATTATTATATTTATCTTGACAACACTGATTAGTATCAATGATTCATTGATCTCCAAATTAACATTAATACTGAAAATAAATATTCTCTGACCATCTCATTTTGCACTTAATTGATTTTATTTTTAAATTCATTGAAGGAAAATGAATACAAAAAACATCCTATTTCATCTAAAAAAATTATGTCGTTGTTTTGGGATGATTTTGTCCAATACAACTCTATATACTGAACGCACCTTACAGACAATTAGACAGATGAAATACATTTATTTGTAATAAATTTGTGTGAAAATGGTATCTTCTATATAAGTTAATATATCCTAAGATAAATGTAAAAATCAATTTTTATTAAAATTTGGTCAAATTTTTTTCTACGATTTTTTTTTTAAATTTGTCTATTTTCCCGCAAATTTAAGATGTTTATAATTTATAAAGACTAGACTGTAGCGCACCAAGTGACAAAGAATTATACTTAACTTACGTTAACTTATTTGATTATTTTTCATTGTGTGGCGTGTGGTCCCGTGGGTAAAATACATGCTTTACATATAGAAGATCCGGGTTCGTTCCCAAGGAAATATTTTTTTGTTTTTTAATACACAGGCTAGTTTAGATAGTCAAGACTTCTTTTAATAAAAAAAAATATTTTTTGAGTTCGATTCCCGAGGAGTGACAACTGAATGACAGGTGACAGAAATAAAAATAGAATTTCTGTCTCTAGACTCTAGTTTTATAAAGTGCTTGGAATAAAAGCAACTAAAACTTTTAGTTTCATAGACTTTGAAAATTAAGAGGGCGCCTATGGCCATCGACTTATGGGCGGATGTGACATCACGACTTATAGTTTTTACGATCCACAAGATGCAGATCATTAATAGAAGTGTGTATGTGTATGTGTGTATACAATGGTTAGGTTTGGCTTAGAAGCTAAAATTGAATGAAAATACTTACCATCTTTAAAGATACTAAGATACGGGGTGTTTGAAATTGAAATATTAGAGATTCTTGATTTTTTACTAATCAACGATAATCAATAAAAATCTTACATTAAACAAGTGAAAAACGGCAATATTTTTGCCCTAATTTCGAATTTTCGAAAATTTTAAGTTAGGAAAATAAATTTATATATATAGGGATATACCTTATATACTATGGTATATATGGTATAAGTAGCGGGAAAGTAAAAATAGATAAAAGATTAATATCATCTGTGGGGTTTTTAACGATGCTAAATCGATTTCAGTTGTAAGTTTGTCTTGTCGTTTTTTTCGTCGAAAACTCTATGGTCTTAGCTTTGTTTTATCTGTTATATTTATTTTTATTTGGCTTAATTACTTTATTTTTATGATATTAATTTCTTTTTTTTCCCTCATTCTTTCCTTACCACCAGGGCTTCACGAGTACGATACTTTTCTCGTCTCGTCTCGTAAAACCGAGACGAGATCTTTTTGAAAATTATTTAGACGATACCAAGACCACATACGGCGAGACCCGAGAGTCTCGTTTCTGGTTTCTGGTCTTGTTCATATTTCTCACAATTTTTTTCTAAATTTCCAACAAAAATAAACTAGTAAGCAGTATAAACATTTAATTTTTTTCTAATAAAAAAGGTCTGCGTAGGTTACGATAAATTTATGAAGTTTAAAGGCTGGTAAACATCTGTGAAATATTTTATTTTATATAAAATGAAACTTTAAATGTTTTTAGAATTTTTTAGGACTTGCAAACAGTTTAAGGGTAATAAAATTTTATGACCCAGTTAAGTTTTATTTACCCAAGGGTCAGAAACTATTGTATACACTTTATACAATGCAGAAACTACATTTGTTGTTGAAGGTTGAAGGTTTACTTTTTTTATCATTCTTGACGTTATAAAAGTTTGCAATTTTAAACAATCGAAAGATTATAAATTCTACTTTAAAACAATAATTACATGAAAGATATCTAGAAAATTACTCATCAGAAAAATAAAACATTTTAAATAAAACTTACAATTCTATCGAAAACAGGAGTAACGAAATCAACATTAACCTGCCATCCAGTTCAAATTCGACAATTGTATTTTTTTTAAACTGTGTTTGGTTATAAAAATAATTTGTAATAAAATAATATTTTAAACTAATTAACATTTTTCATCAACGAAATGTTAAATGTATGTTGGCGAAAATATTTTAGTTGTGTATGAATGAAAAAAGTTTAATTTTATTAATAACAACAGTTTTGTACTAGAAATAAGTTCTAGCCATAACAAGATTTGACAAGACGAGACAAATGGTTACGAGACGAGACCGATACTGAAACGAGATTTATTTTTTTCTCAACTAACGAGACGAGATTTTTGAAATCCTCGCCTTGTCTCGTCTCGGGCGAAGCCTATTACCACTCTTCCTCTTTATTACCCATTATGTTTTGTGTGAATTTGTTGAAAATAATGATAGAAAGTCATCGCTGAGAGAATGATTTTTAATAACAGAAATAATATTTTCATACAGAAAGAAAAGTACTTGGCCTAAGAACTTTGTGGTATATACCAATTTGAATGTGGTTTTCATTAAAGTTTGATAAAATTAGAAATTATTCTATTGGATTAAGAAACGATGATGTCCAAGAGTGGACTATTCCTCTTAGTCTTGTTTTTTCAACTTTACTAAAAGAATTTTGAAGTTGACACAGTCGAAATCTCTATGCGATCATAGAAAATCACAACAGGGCATTAGATGATATCTAAGAGTGCGTTGTTCCTCTTAATCCTGTTTTTCAACCTTTCTAAAGGAATTTCGAAGATGGCGCAGTCCAATTCCCTACTCAGATCACTGAAAATCACAAAAATTTTATTATCATAAACCGGAAATTTTCTTTTCGGTTCTAATTTTTATCACCGCTCAACAATTGAAATGGATATTGTAAAAATCGCTAAATGTCCAGCTGAAATGTTTAAACTGAAAAAATTGAATTAGATTTAATTAAAGTTTATTGAAGTGCAATATAATAAGGCAAAGGAAAAAGTCTTTAATAGAAAAATAAGTAACTGGAATCGAAGTACCAAATTTAATTGAATCGCTTGAATAATAAACAGATTTAAAAAATAGTAAGAGCCGTGCAATGTCCATTTCTTGAATGATTTTCTTTAATATTGCGAGCTTATAGAGAATCACTTTCACATTTGTAGTAAACATAATTACAACTTGTTGTATTATTTTAACACTATAAAATAGCCTTTAATTTTACTTTAATTCACTTTATTAGTGATATTGAAAAATGCCGATAAAAATACCGCGATACATGCATGTCTTGCAATATGTATTGATTATAGTTTAAGACTGAAGAACGAACTGAATCAGGTCATCTTCGCCAATCTTTCCCGGGAAATCATTCCCCGAATAAAATCTTCCTCATGACAATCATTTTCCACGGCAATGCTTCACCGCGACAATCCTTTAATCATTCTCCCCTAAACAATCCTAAGACAATTTGCCCACAATTATTCTTTAGTTGGAATATATATTTTAAATTATTAATAAAATTTGATCTTATTGTTAATACACTTTAACATTTGTATTAAAAACATTTAAGATATCGTATTTTGTGGTACCTATAGCCTGATTTAATTTAATAATTATTAAAATTATAAAAGATTTAATGCTGATCAACAGGAACTATAAAATTAGGAGCACTAATAAAATTTTTCTAAAAATAGGTCTATTAGTAAAGTTAAATACTTAAAATATTAGAATATATAGAAAAAAAATCAGGCAACCAGATCGAAATTAAAAAAAAAAAAAACTTGACTTATAATTTGAAATATTATCAATCTTCGACTAATAACTATGTAAGTTATAATAGATACTGTAATATATAAAAACTAAAACTTACATAATCATCTTCTCTGCATATATTAATAGAAAGTTGGTAGCTTGACCATTCACGGCATTTTTATAATAGTCCTCTCACCGGACGCATTAAACTGCATTTTTCCGTTGCTAATAATTTTCTCGCCAATAACATCTGATTTTATAATTATTACAAAGTACCGTTCAATTTGATAACACAGCAACTAGTGCACATATTATTAATTCGATGACAGGGACAATAATATAGGGTGTTTCGTTATATTTTGATCGACTATGAAAAACACATTTATTATTTTAAATTAATACAAAGGTATAATATTTAATAATCTAAATGATGTCGTATTAAACGTAAACACTATCTAAATCTTTTATCAATCAGTTTATTCTCTTTGAAATACTTCTGGTGCAGAGGTCAAGCCAAACGGTGTATGCCGATTGAGCGCAACCATACTAGACCCCATAAAGTGCGGAAATTTTACCTACAACTTTACAAGCCGATTGAGCGCAACGGAATGATTAAGATGGATAAATGGATTTCTCAAAACTTGCCCATGGATTAAAAAGTGTCCAACCACAAACTTATATTAAATTAAATAGTGTTCATTTTGAAAACAAAATTAGAAATACTAATTATAAGAAACGTTTAGAATATATTTCAAATTTAATTAACATTTTATAAAAGAAAAAATATTTCTAGGATTGATTTTGTAAAAACTGTAAGTTATAAAGTGTGACAATAAATATTACAAATTCCATTAGAATTATAGTTTTAATTAATTGATCGAGGAAATGAAGGCGCGTAGTTTTTGTTTTATGCGTCAAAATTCATTTACAAAAAATAATTTTTTTTAAACGGACCTTTCTTGTTCATTTTTTAATAAAACAATTTTAAAGACCTAAAATAATTTAAAAAATCACAAACTTGTATAAAAATTTTTTTAAACCGCACACGGATTAGGATTGTATTGTAAATATTATTATAATAAATTTATTTAAAATAAAAATAATTTGAAATTTCGTCATATACATACATTTAAATGTATAAAACGAGTAAAATTAGTTCCTTCCGCTTTGCGCTCAATCGTAACATACTATTTTAAATCCTTGCGCTCAATTGGCACATAGGATTATAAGTGCCATGCTGGGATCCCAGCTTTTGCTCGCAATCGGCATTTGCCCAAGCCAAAAGAGTTTTCTAAAACCGAAAGAGTAATAAAAGTTGTCAAAGACGTGGCATTATAACCTACTGATAAAGGTAATTGTAGGCAAGGTAATTGTAGGCATCCAAATTGACATCTAGTTGAAGCGTAACTTCTTTTGACTTGACTCAAATGGCAAAAAGTTGCACCAGGCCTTTGAATACTTTCGTTGGCTTGGAATTTTGTATATAACTAGAACTCGTCGAAACACAGATTGTGACGAAGCCTGAATTCTAAAATTTGAGATATTTGAGGTTAAAGAACTAATGTTAATAAATGAGTGTTTTATGTAAACAATTTTCAGTCTTATATAGAGATCAATGAGATGATATTTCTATTCGCTACTGCGTTTCAATAGAGTATTTGTGTAACGTCTAGTTTATAAACAACAGTAGCAAACTTCTAACTACCCTAAACCTAAGTCTACGTCAGAAATTAGAAAATTCTCTCTCCCTACGCTTATACTTAAATGTGAAAGATCCATATAGATGCGTATGTCTTTCGTTTCTGAATATTTTTTAAAAAGATCAAAATTGCACTAAACTAACTTCAAATAATTTCTGATAAAATACTAAGTTTCTCTGAATCATGTACACTCAATACTGTATTGCATTACTAACTGAGTATAGTTTTTAAAAACAATTAATTTTAACATTACCTGTAGA
The DNA here is from genome assembly GCA_963243735.1 of Neocrepidodera transversa. Taxonomy (NCBI): domain Eukaryota; kingdom Metazoa; phylum Arthropoda; class Insecta; order Coleoptera; family Chrysomelidae; genus Neocrepidodera; species Neocrepidodera transversa. The sequence continues at coordinate 25,386,052 of OY725339.1, forward strand.
ATCTAACAATTTAAATTGAGTAGATCTATTTACCCCGCTCCTTCGTAAAAGTGTCAAATGCACTACATCATGCACGCCTAACATTAGTTAGGTTAGGTTAGTCTAGATCGGGTAATATACAGCATGTGTCACGAAGAGGGTAAACTATCTGTATATCAAAAACTACTCACACGATAATTATAAAAAATTGCAGGCATATATTATAGAGTATGCTATACTTAAGCAAAATATTTTAACAGACAACACTTCCGGTTATACCGGAAGTAATGTCAACTTTATTGTTTTATATGAAACACCCTGTATTTTTTTACATTTTTAGATTTGTCCTGGAAAGCTGATTTCAAAAACCTATTACATTTATTTTATCAACGAAATAGTTTTGAAGTTATAGACAATTGAAAATCGCATTTTTTCAACTTTAAGTGATTGCTGCGGCCAAACAATATAAAATCGGATAAAACGGCTTACATGTCAATATCTTAACTTTTTGAGTTTGAGACATAAGAACAAAATATATTCAGGGTGATCAAAGTTTGCGTACTTTTACTAACCTTGTATACATTTTTCTCATATGATACCAAGTAGTACTTAAAAAGTTCAGATAGGAACATGTAAACCGTTTTATCCGATTTTATGTCGTTTGGCCGGAGCAATCAGATAAAGTTGAAAAAATGCGATTTTCAATTGTCTACAACTTCAAAACTATCTAGTTCATAATATATGTGTAACAGGTTTTTGAAATCAGCTTCTCAAGACGAATTTAAAAATGTAAAAAATACAGGATGTTCCATTCAAAATAACAAAGTTGATGTACGCTAAATTTATCCATGGATCACCTAGCTACAACCCATATTTCTTTAGCATTTTTTTGATAATTAATTCGATGTCTTATGAAATTTTATAATTTGCCGCAAATTTAGATTATTCACAAAGTTTATATATATGTACCGAAGTATAAATTTCCTGTGTGCGCCTTTTGAATTGTTATAAAATTATTAAATTGTTTTAAATAAATGTATGGATTAGCCATTAAAAAGCATCCGCACGCCGCTGATTTTATGAGGTCCGCGATCGCGGATGCTGAACACGGCTGAGATCGAAGATCTTCGCTTTGAAGTGAACGACAAAATCTAGATACCTATTTCATTCAAAGGCGAGGGTAAAGGGGGGACAAGCCATGAATGAACGGTCGCGTGGCCCGCCTGTGACGTCACTGCACTGCTTCGAGCGTCGAACCTGTTCGAACCACCTGGGGCACTAGATGAGTACCGACTTAGGCGCCTCCATCGGAGGGGGCCAACTCGGAATTTTTTATCCAGTGGGAAACTATTTTATTAAAATTAAAAATTATTTTTATAAAGATAAAATACATTTTTTATTGTTTTAACAAGTTCGGTGCAGAAATACTGAAGAGTAAATCTTTCGTAAGGGGCAAAACAGGAGGTTAGAAAAAGAAATGGTAATTTAAATATTTAAAAACATTCTTATTTTAAACTGTAATTACCTTAAAAACTAAGATATGGTTGTCACTTTAGGAATACATATATTATTAAAAAACAATTAAAATTGATATAAAATAATAGATAAAATTAATATAGAGTTTACTAATAAATACACTTTTAGATAAAAAGAATTGAAAAATTGTGTTACGCTACTGACCATCTAGGCTTGTTTCTGCTTTTTCTCACTGAGTGTCAAGGCTAAAGTAGATGTACCGTTTTTTTAATTACAATATTTTCGGTAAGCAATACATTATCTCCGATTAAATTCCTCTACTTTATTTTAACTTTAGCTTGATTTACATCATGGGAATTTTTTTGGTAGGCGCCCGTTTTTTTAATCTATTGGCTAGTTCAGATGTTTAAATTTTTATTATTATTTTCCTCATAAATTAGTTGTCAATCACATATGTAGTGACAGCTGTTTAACACTCATTAAATCTTTTAGATAACACTTCTGTTAATTTAGTCAGTTAATTTATAAATATTTCAATTTAGTATATATTATTTAGTGTTTGTATCAAATCGGATTTTGTTGGTACAATTTTATTTTCTTGCGACCACATAAATCAATACACAAAAATGTCAAGAAATAGTTTATTCATTAAGAAAAATTACTGTTGCCCTTCGGGGTGTCTTACAGAAAAATGATGTCATTGAGCACAAAAGGTATGGGGAAACCTGGAAAACCTAACCACCATGATAATGAATATATTAATTATAAATAATTAACCAATTATATAAATTAGAAATAAACTGTAAATAACCTGTTGGAGCTTATAAAAGCCCCATCCAACGAATACCCACTATTGGGACGTTTACCAAAGAATATGTACAAAAAGTTCTTAATAACTTTAAATACCGTAAATGTCATCAGACCTGCACTGTATTAGTGTGCATTATTGGCAAATATTGCTCTTTTGTAGGTACCAGAAATTAGAGATGGGTTGCGACGACCTTTTTCGGTCGCAGTGCCAAACTGCTATTGCTCCGACAAAATCGCAGTGCCAGAACATTGCGATTTTTCGGAGCAGTGATTTTCTGTTTTTTTTTTATGAACAACCATATTGCACTGACAGATCAGTGCCAGCGAAATAACCCATATTTCAGATCAGTACTCGACGATCCATAATTTTAGAAATATATAATGAGATTGACACAATACGTCTCTGAGTAACATTAACAATATATTTTAGAAAAATATATGATAAAAGTTGTTACATAAACAATTAATTAATAAACGTCACCTCCTCGTGAACACACGAAAGATGGAAATCTTGTAAGCTGTTCCAGTCTATACATATTTAACCTCTGGCTAACTGACCATAAGAAGTTGGCAAATTAGAATTTGAAAATAATTATTCTGATTTATTTTTGAGAAGACAAAATAAATCCAACCGATTGTTTGTTTGCGATGAGATATGTAAAAATTAGTAGATACCGACTTGGACAACGGGAGGAAGACGTCGAATGTTGCAATTTCTGTTGATGATGTTGGTAATTTAATTTGTGAGAATATACTGGTGTTTGAAGAAGTAAAACCGAACTGTCTGTCGAAACTATTGGCGTCGGCGTCTCGACGCTGGGTACAGAACTTCGGTGACGTGTTGGTAGTTTGAAATTTGAAAAATATAATTAAAAAGAATGAGTTTTGACAATATAAACACAGACAGATGAAGTAGCTGGAAAAATGAACTTGAACTAACATCAAACAAAACACATTAAATATAATGTGTTTTGGTGATCTCTCTCTATATAATTTCTTGAAAAAATAATATGATATACACGGAGTTGATTCGTTATAATAGTAAATTCGTGTATCAATAAAAATTTTAGTGTATGCGATATCTCCAGATTTTTAAAAATTAAAAAAAAATTCAGGCGGTCACTATTTTAACGAAGTTAATTAATTTTAAAATTTCCATCTATGATTCATTGTAATACTAAATTGACACAAAATTTTACCCTTGATAGAAGTTTCTAAATCCAAGATTTAGTTTGTAATTTGTTAATAAGACAGAAAATTTTATTTCTGATAAAAGTTTTTGTAATGGAAATAATGATTTATTTATTATTTAAAATCTTTTGAAAATAAAAACAGTACAAATTTGTAAAAAAGTATGGTATAAACATTCGAAATGATCCTTTAAAACAACGTGTAAGCCCTTCGGTCCCCAAAGTGATCATTTATTTGAACATCATGATCGAGAACATAATATTAAAATTACTCAGCGCCTTCTGGCCGCTTTATTATCTCTTCAAAGGCCTGCAGTTCATGTTTTACTTCCGTTTAATTGGTCGTTACCAGTTTTCTAAGTGCGCACTACACTTACTAACATCTCATTTAATAAAATATATACGTACACCTACTAGAAGGATGCACGGTTTTGTACAGGGCAAATAAGAACTCACGCCTGCAAGATCGTTACTGGGCTATTAGTATTTTAAAAGTTTATTTTTGTGTTCTATTATTAAATTTGAATAATTTTTATTTAGAACCCAATGTATTTTTATGTCGTTCGAAAAAACTTAGTACTTAGCTATCCAAAAATATAAGTGTCATATTTTTTTATTTTATGATTAATACTTTAATTGCTAACCGTCAGTAGATAGAACGCTCATTAACGCGATTAATGAGTTATTGTCTAAATTATAGCGTTAGTGAACTTTTATCAACATGTTAGTATAAGTTTTACCTATATTTATCTGCTTATTTTGAATGCATTAAATCATTCTTTATTCAATTTTATTCTTCTTTTAATTTTATTTTACAGGGTTAAAATACATATACATATTAAAATGGGTTAATCTTTAGACTGTTCTAAAATGTGGAAAAATATTACTTTTAAAAATACGTATAATTAAATGAGTTAATACATTTTGAAAATGTATATTAAATCAGGCGTACCCCACTGAAGTAGGTCATGTTGAACTTGATCGGATTTAGACATAAAAATGTTATTAGTCTACGGTTTTATATTTCGAGATCCGCAGTGTTGTCAATCGTACTATAATTTGTATTATAATTACAGCTTGATTAGAGGAATTTAAATTTATTTTTATCAAAAAAAAATTAATATTACATTTCATTTTTTTATAGTTTTATGTTCAAGATATTAAGTCATACACATTTTTTGTTTGCAAATTTTTGTAATGTATTTTTTTCAATATTTGGCTTCTCTAAGACTCTAAAATGGAATACTCTAACTTCATTTTCAAGTCTTCGAGAACTTATTTAAGACCTATTTTAAAACAATAGATTTATTGTTTTCAGTCTCTTAAAATTTTCAAAAAATTTACTAAACTACGTGTGCTCTGGTTTTTTGTATTACAAGAAATAAGAAGAAATCGACCTATATTTAAATTTTAGAATTGAATGGTAAAATTTGTCATATTAGTTTTGTACAGTTTTGTCAGTTTTAATATGTGCATGTATTTTAATTACATCTTCTGTCAGTAGATAGAACGTCCTTTAACTTTAACGGTTCTGTAACTAACGACAATGACGTTTAGATTGTGACAATTGTATAAGAAATCAACTTGTTAAATTTTATTCTAAACGTCATCGCCTTTAGTTATTGAATCTTTAAAGTTAAAGGACGTTCTATCTACTGACAGCTTGTATATTACTTGTTGTTCTTCAGTATTATTTATTTAACGTTCAATTCTTCTTTACAAGGACGTAAGTAAGTAATTTTTACTATGGGAGGGTAAACTTTTTTTCTTGGGCGACTATTTAGTATAGAACATTACCATATTTCAGTTAATGTTTTTTATATTCTGGAGAGTAATTATACTCTTTACCCGTCATATCTATATCTTTATTTATAGGCAGTAGCATATTTCCTAAACATGAATTATTAATATAAATTCTGTGTAACGCCCTGGTAACAAATCCATAAACAAAAAGCAGTCAACGAAATGCACTATTAATAAGACGCTGATAATTTTTGTTGTAGAATATAGATTATTGGCAAATATAGCAAACATGTCTCTATGATCATCATTTCTGTATTGATTGTTGATATCACAAATTTGAACCATGAAAATCATATGTACCCCAATCCCCCATACTATATCTTCCCTAATGACTCCGACTACCGATTTTTATATCCTTGTATCCTAAACTATTCTTAATTGCATCTCACTGAGAAACAGCGAACAGTAGCCGGTGTTGGTGACTATAAAAAAAGTAGTTCTGATTGTGATGTCAGATAGACCGGCTTAATTTTTCTTTTTTTTTCATAAACAGATACGGCTGCGTGTAACGGTACCAGTCGGAATAAAAGAACGCAACTTATAGATTAATATCCCGCTGAGTACTTTAATATCTACGAGGTACTAACAATGATGGGATTGTTAAAGATTCCAAGAGGTATCGGTTTGATTTATTAACTGCCGCGAACAGTGGTATATCAAGTGATCAAAAGTAGTTTTCGTGATTTGGTTATTATAATAAGAATAATATATTATACAGTGCTTTTATTTCAAAATTAGTCAACCCAGATAACTTTAAACTTTACTTAAATTTAAAGAAAATAACATAAAATAGTTGTTTTTTATGAAGTACGCGAAATCAGTGTTTATTCCTAATTTTAATTAAGTCATTTTGAAGTTTGTACTGTCAAACTATTACTTTAATTTTACCGACTTTACACTTAATTTGTATTGTAGTAATTACTTAAATATTTGTATATACATAAAATACTTGAAATTTAACTAAATTTCAACACAGTGAAAAAGATTTTTTACGGTTGAAAAATAGCCCATTTAAGCTATCAATAAATTAAAATTGCCAGTTGGGCAAAAAACATTTTTATGTTGAAAAGAAGGTTCAAAAGCATTAATCGTTGATTTCTAAGTATCACCACCTCAATCCCACATACTCATTCTTTAAAACTTTCAATCTCAACCTTACCTTCTCATTTTTTAAGGTTTTGATTTCATTTTTATTATGTCAACGTGGTATTTTTAGTTTTTCCTTTATTCTCTAAATTATCTAAACCCTCATCGACACTATTTCCTTGGACTACTTCTATTTCTATAACATTATTATGGGACTGGTATCCTTTTTAAGATTATATAGTGAAAGGTTTTTCTTCATACTGAAACATAAATGATTGGTGTAACAACTTAAGATATATTATTGAACTAAGGTTCAGCTTATGAATTATATGTAATGTTACGTGTTGAGCTTTCCACTAGGAAATGCTCAAAGTGAGTTAGGAGGTGAGACATCGACGGTTCAGCGGAACTTCCTCGATGAGATCCTAGAGATCATCCGGAAGACCTTTGGCCTGCTGTAGTATCCTGATATTCGGTTGTGGGAATTTCTTCATTGGTCTGCTGCTTATCAACTATCAACTTGTTCAAATAACTTTTGGAGATTGGTAGTGTCCATGCTCTTAACGTATCGTCCCTGGATATTTTTGAATCTGCAAATAATTGGAATAGTATTAGTGGATGAGCCTGAAAGTCCCAAGTAGTGGGTTTTCTGGAGAATTCTCCAATCAGTGGAGGTAATGGCGTGTTGGTGTCTGAGTGGGAGGGTGGAGAATGTGAGAGCTCTGTAACCGAAAATAGGGCAGATGTAAGTTTTTTAGGTGTAGAACAGAGTTTGAAGACTACATCTCTCAATACGTTCACCAAGAGCTTCGAGGAGATTTGTTTGGATTTCGGTCTCCCAGTTGAGGGTACGCGAAAAGTATCCTCCCAAGTAGATGATAGTTTTTTGGGGGTTAAGAGAGTAATTATCCAGTTGCTGAACCATCGGTCGAATTGATTGGGGAGTTTTGGGGGGGGCTTAAGAACTTTATTGGTTCGATGTGTGGCGGAAATGAAAATGTTATCAGCGTAGAGCTAAATGTTTTGGTTTGGAGATAGGGGTCTGGGGATGCCGTGTTTATAGATGAGATAAAACACGGGGTAGCTTGAAAAATAAAGGGAATGGGAAGAGAGATTCGACTTTTTAGCGCAGATGATTCTATTTTTCAGGTAAGATTGAATGAGATTGATGAAGGGGAGGGGAAGATTGATATTAGAAAGGTTCCGAACAAGTCAAGCATGCCAGATCTGATCTTGAGCCTTAGGGATAACAAAAAGGACAGTCGATACACAGTGACCCAGGTTGAATGATTTGGATAGGATGTTGTGGAGTCTCACTAGTACGTTTTGGGTAAAGTATTTAGATCTAAATCCATGTTGGAATTGGGAGATCGTTCCTCTTTCATCCAGAAAGCTTGAGATGCGATCCTTGAGAAGAGTCTCAAAGAGTTTACCCTGAACATTCGTGAATACATATAGGTCTGTAGGAATTTGGGAATATAAGATCTATGTGGGGCTTTCGAATTTGGATAGTGTTGGCATTTTTCTAGCTGATTGGAAAGTACGAACGCTGTAGCTGAGAATGGTGAGGATAGAGAGTATGGTAACATGAAAGTTTTGAGGGCTTGTCCCCTAATTTGGTCAGGACTGGGACCGGAGTTTTTTCCCGTTCTCACGCTATGTCAGCTGAGGTGAAGGAATGTAGGATTTGGTATTGGTCTGGACGATTATGTCTTTCTAAAATGTCAGTCAGTATGTCTTCAATTGCGTTTTTAATTGTCCGTTGGATTTCTCGGGGTTGATGAAGGTGGCCTGGAAGAAGTCTTGGAAAGCAGTGGCCTTCTACACTGATGTGTGGAGAATTTATCCATTTATGTTAAATGGGATTTGGTCTTCTGACCGGTTAGGTGTTTGAATTTGTTCCAAAACCGGAAACCGGTTCTGTGGTCGAGGTTTGAGGTGGTATCGATCTACTTTTCTTGTTTATGGTTGTTTATTTGAAGTTTTATAGAGGCGGTTCCATTTGGTGTTAAAAGCGCAATCTTTTGGACCCATTTTTATATAGAAATTTGAATATTTAAGCGGTGATATCTACGACTTGAAAGAATTATTATCAATCTCTTGTCTTCATATATGGATTATTATAGGAACTCAGTAAATCATTTTTAAAATGGCCTAAGTATTAGATTATCTATTTGTAAACATAGACATACAATTGTATATTATGTATCTAATAATTGTCTTTGGTCCTCAATTGAGTCTGCCCTCGAGAATAGCTACATTTTTAAGAATAGTTGTGCAAATTGTAGTAGCTTATATTTACAAGTAAAGAAATAACTATAGTTATTGTAGTTAGTATATAACAACACCGCATTGGCGATCCCTGTTTCAATTAATATTCAAAGAAACTCCAAAAATATTTATAAAGTGGAGCAGACTAATAGTAAATATTTAAAAAAAATTAAATACATTTTTTTAACTAAATTTACTAAGTACATATGTCGACAACAACTTCAGATATCAGAATATTCATAACAAGAACCCGATTGCAATCGTCAGTTCCCCGTAGATAATTTTTTTTAAATTGTAAAATCCAACAAATCACTCTGTATCAAGCGATTTATTTCAATTAAAAAAATCTACAATATACGTATATTTATATCGTGGCGTGTAATCTAGAATGATGCCCCAAGGGTCCGTTCGTAGTAGGTAGGTGAACTGACCCCGTATATACAAAGTATACCTGTTCATTCATAGAGATCGTGGGAACTTCCATCAACTAAATACATATGTACGCGAACGAATCTCCTCTCTCTTTTTTACTCTCACTCGATATATTGCGCAGTCTCTTTGTCTCTTTCTAATTTTTCTGAACGGTTTGGCCGCGGGCCGCAAGTCCAGTTTCAGTAAATGCATGCCCGGCAGTCAGTCAGTAGCTTTTGCTTTTATTTCTCGCATTCGTTCTGTTTTCTCTCTATGGTATTATAGTTGAACATATTTTATTTGGTCTATTTGTAGTCGCTGATTTACTGTTACGCAACTACGGGTTGATTTGTCTGCCTATTCAGATTGATATTCCGCAAATGTACGGGAAGTATTTAAACACCCGATGCCGCCTACGCAGACGCTGTCAAAAATCGGTATTTGAAAAATTAATTTAAAAAAATTGTCAAAGAAAACTAACTTATTTATAAATTCAATTTTAGTGTTTAATTGGATTTATTTTTTAATAAAATATTAAATCGAATAAGGTACATTTTACGCTATCCATTATAGGCGCAGTGTGTCAAGAGTACTATTGGTCACTGTCACTGTAAGTCGTTGCCAACTACTTATGTCTTTTGCCTGACATAGACATACTCTTTATTCAATAGTTAAGAATTTGTAACTTAGATACGACGCACTGCGCGAATGCATATTCCTATATAGCTTATTTATGGGGACGTAGACATTCCCACTTTTCAGAAGATTTATTCGGCGATTTTATTTTTCTGTACAGTATCATAATTAATAGTTTGAGGCGATGAGTAGTCCAACATTGTGATCTAGTTCCCTGAAAAACTTACAGAAAAGGGTCCGACAACTTTTCACCACAGTAGGTGCCCACTGTTTGATGTTTAGTGAGCGTACTCAGACATTTGCCAATAATGAAGAGGTAGCTGTGTGCAAAATAGAGCATACAATACAAAATCTAATTATTATGCAAGTTAACCTTAACAGCTTGAGAAAAAGGCAGAGACAGCTGAAAAAACTACTTGTACGGATCAACTCAGACGATTTGTGTGTTTCAGAAAACTTGATGATGGACAATGCCAGAATACCCTTCTTTCCTGAATAGATATTTGCAATACACATAATGTTTAAATCTTGGGCATCAGACTGAACAACTTATCAGGCGTTGTGGTGTATAGGAACCAAATATCAAATTGTGCTGAACTGATAGAGATCTTAGATTCGAATGATAAAGTATAGTCAATCATGGCTGGATATTTGGACGTTCACAGTTATTCATTATGATAAAGTATAGTCAATCATGGCTGGATATTTGGACGTTCACAGTTATTCATGGAGCTCTAATGATAAGACGCATAAAGAGTCAGTGCTTCTTGACCTGTATGGTGACTAAAGTTATGATGTATATGCATCTGAGTAAGCGACTAGAACAAATCACAGAAAATCAGACTCTACTCTTGATATTTATATCACTAAGAATGTGGCATTAAAGAACAGCATGGCACTTCACGAGTTGACTGATCATACAGCAGATATCAGCACAATTTGAAGACAAACAAAAAATTTTATTACCAAGCAAATTGGAATAATACAGATAAACAATTTCGCGATGAGAAACGATTTTAATAACGGAAATTAAATTATCCACGAAATTAACGGCGACTATTCAGGAAGCGAAGGCTATAAATATTCCCTTGGTAATAACAAATAAGAGGAGTTTGATAACAAATATAGAAACTGTTGGATTAGACATCAGAAAACAGAGACATGGCCACGAGAGACGAGTTGGAGGTAATCAGTAACGAGATTCATGCTAGATTGATGTTATTGCAGAAAGAAGCCCGGTATAAAAGAATCCGAAGATAATCTAATAACAGGCCAATTTCACTTAAAAAAGTAATAGGAATATTATTTTAAAAGATACTCAACAAGAGAATGCTTATAATATTGAAAGAGACCAGATTCATTAGAGAGGAGCAGTTTCGTTTTGTTAAATAGAAGCCTGCAAAGATGGATATAGCGAGAATCGTTAATAACGCTAGGATGGATTAAAAAATCATTAAATTGGACTGGCTGTGTTGGATTTGGAAAAGGCGTACGACACGGATTGGTAGGACGTATTTTCTAAATTATTCGTGGATACCTCAAGAATAGAACTTTGTGGATATGTACAAATGATCAAAATCCAGAGAACTTGTAGTAGAAAAACTGCCACAGTGTAGCTATTTGTTTCCCATTATGCTTAATATTTTCAATAATAACTTGCCCATCGATTCATATACTTAATTTGGTAATGACCTAGTTACTTTCACTAAGACAAAGAGGAAAGAAACTTTAAAAACAATGAAAATAAAGAAAGAAATATTGGCTAAACCCAATATATGGACTTGCCATTCAGAGGTTACTAAATCTTGAGGAATTGATGAACTAGTTATTGCTATCCTTTTATTCTTTGATTCGAGACTGTCGGTTATTGGCTGAGATGGGTCGGTAGAAAAAAATATCAAAAAAGAAAAAAGAATCCTGATATACCTAAATGCAGTAGCTCAATATTTTTTAAATAGAAAGCAAGCAAAGTTATAAATAAATTCTCCCCAGTCTTACATAAGGGATGAGCCCGACCCAAACCTTAAATAGTGACTTTTTTCTTTTTCTCGGAATCATCCAATAAAACACGACGAATTTAAAAGAAAAGTATATTCCATGCTTTTGGCGTACATTTGGGTACTATAACTTGCACCATTTTCAAAAATTATTTTAGGCATGGACGAAGCTTCAAACAACACACAAAATAGCAATTCATTTAATAAAAGTAAGTGAGGCAATAAAAGAGTCAAAACAATTCCCTGCTTGGATACGCTTTGAAGTAGAAAACAATAATTTCTTGTTATACATAAGTGCCAAAAATAAAATTTATTTCGAAGAAATAAAAGAGGGACAAAATGGTTGATTTTTTTAAGAAGCACAATAATTTTTTTTCACTATTACCGAGCGGATAAAAAAATAGTCCTAAAAGCAGAGCCCAACCTCGACATCGAAGAAGTAAAAAATGAACTAACAGAAAAGCAAATAGAAATAATTGACATAATTTCAATGAAATCTAGAAAAACGACATAACGTGTCCTAAAAACCAAGACCTCAAAATTAAGATGGGAACCCTATGTAAGACAAAATGAAATAAAACAGTGCCACGAATTCGGCTATGTACAAGCAAATTGCTATTACCAAGATGTTCAAAATATGCAGTGACAAGAAACTGCAAATTACCGTGGATGCTATGTATACCTTGAATACATCTCAAGATTAAATAAAATTAAAAACAAAAATCAAACAAACTATAATGTCAAGAAATAAAATCGAAATAAAACATTATTTTCTTCTCGCCAAAAACTCTTAATAAAAAATCTACAAATGGATTTGTTTATATTTCTTCCCATTAAATGACAATTGTCACTTTCTCATTTTACCAATTTTTTTTGATGTGTTACATCTTCGCTCTCAATATGCACATCTTTGCAACTACGGGAATAATTTTTTAAATGCAGCGAAAATGGATTTCATGTTGAAGAGGAAATGTATAATTGGAAGTAGGGAGATGCGCGCGCCATACAAATTACTATAATATGATTCTTCGGTGCGGTATTTGGCTCGTCCTGTAGCGTGTCATATACATGACGTATACCGTTCTTTTTACTTCCTCATTACATAGTCAGATAGGGTCCCAATTATATCAATATCGGAATAAATTGGAAACATTGCGTTACGTTAGATGTTACATATCATTGGCGATGACTATAAAACTTTAAATTTTTTTCGTTCATTTTTTATTAATATTTTTTAGAAATTATATTCACTGTGCTAACAAATTTTAGGTAAGAATCAATATAAATTCTATAACTAGTAATTGCGAAATTAGCGCCTTTATCCATTATTCTTTAACAGGAAAAAATAATAATGCAACAATTTAGACTCCTAACTAGGCTTCCTTTTACCTAAAAAAATACATTATAACAAAAGTCTTTAAAAATATATACCAAAAAAAAGTTCTATAAATTGATCTCTGTGATCATTAAATTTCTCCATACCATCTGGTAATTCAACTCAACTCGATAATACATAAATATATATTTGTAATTAGAGAATTATTATTATGTTATAAAATCGAAATCATAATCGAATCAAATTATACACCTATAGAAATAATCGAAGGATATTTCTTCACTGCCAATTTAAATTTATCTACTATCATTGTAGTAGATCTTTATATCTAGACAAGATCTTAAAAAGAGATAATGAGTCCAAACCAGTAAATTATGAAATATATGAATAAAAAAACCGGTCCTTGATCATTGACTGAAAGAACCACTGCTCAGCAAGGTTTGTAGAAAAAAATCGGCACAAATGTAAGAAAGTCAGTTCTTTCGATTACAATTAGTTTAATCCTTATTCCCAAATTGAATATAGATAATATAATTTATTATATTACCTAATATTTGTTCTTAATGTAATGGAATCTGGGTTAGTAAAGTATAACATGGGGACATACCCTTTAAATATGGAATTTACCATCAATGGGCACCCATCCAAGGAGCGTCTGTCTATAAAATATTAGTGAATGTAACATTATATGTAGCCCAAGCTGCCAAGAAGCAGTCCATATGCCATTATTAAGCGATATATTAGCCATAAAAATGCAAGTACTTCCTGCATTAACTTAGAGATTAATAGAAGGAAAAAACTTCAATTTCACTATCAGCTATGTTTTTCTAATCGATTTATATCGACATAAATCGAAATATATGCGTTGAAACACGTGTGTACGTCGAAACTTATATACCTACCTGTGACCATGGATGTACTGAAAAATTTTACTCGCAAGGTGGCAAATACGTCAATAATTTTTTACTTGTTAATAAACTTTAAAGTTGGCTAGATAGATTTTAATCAAAACATGTAACTTATGATATGTATTTAACTGACAATTTAATTCATGTATAAAAAATCCCTAAGCCGCATGATTTTGTCATTATGACAGCGAAAAAAGTTTGCCCTAACTTTTTCAGCGACAATAACGGAACCTAACTTTTGAAATCATGACAACCAGCATTGTAAACAATTTTTTGATGACGTTATGTCAATTTTTCTCAAACTTGTCAGAAAAGTTTTCATTTTCCGACTCAAGCTATTTTTAATAATTGTGTTTTTAACAATTGTACTTTTCCGTTAAATTAAATAAACTAATTTACATCTTATTTTTTAATTTATTGATTTACATATTCATTAAATTGTCTTACCGAATTACACTCGAGTTTTTTTTGAGTCGAAGTAAACTTGACATTTATTTATAAATTCAACAATTATAAGTGAAAATCTAAATGTTTAATAAAAAGGACAGTGAATTTGTAACGCTATAATTTAGTCATTACAATAACAATAAAATAGTAGGCTCGAAACTAAAATGACAGCCAATAAAATGTGACAATATTTAATAATATTAAATTTGGTTGATTATTTTTCTTAAACTAATTATAGTTTACATAAAAATGTGCTATACATCAGTTTCATAGAAATGCTCAGACTACATATGGATTATAATTTGAACGACACCCTGATCACATGTGTCGATTTTGTAAAAATTTGGAAATATATGGATCTTTTAATGAACCCAGATCAAAATTGTATCGTAAAGTAAAAGAAGCTAGAAGTATTGTAAATACCACAATCAACAAGAAATGCTGAAATAAGTATTTCACATAGTTAGTGTGTTGAAAAAACCTAACAGAACTATAAAAGTGCATAAACTTAATCCAGAAGATGCTCAGAGAAGATTTAAATTTACAAATAAGTTCTAGTGTTATGAAATTTCCTTACTAAACCGTTTTGTTCTCTTTTCTCAAGGTGAGACCAAATCAAATCTTTGATTAAACAAAATAAAATTTGAATACTTTTAATCCCATTTATTTCCTCCGATAGCATATTTGACAAAAAAATAACACCATAAAATTAATTTAAAATTTGAACCAGTAGGTTCACACCATAACCAAAATAATTTAAAAAAAATCTGTATTATATCTTCTTTCCAGTCTTGTTCACTCTTGTTTATGTATAATTATTTCTTCTAGTTCTGCTCCACTCTTAATTCAATGGGTCCTGGTGAATTCGTAACTTTTTAAATCCCCAATCCTAATTACAGGTTTTTGAATTTTTTTCTACCAAAAGTGTGTTTTAAGGATTACCTGACAACATTAAAATATAAACAAAAAAACCCAATATAATCCAGAAAAAAAATTAATTTGCATGTGACCATGGGCCGGCGTTTTAAGCATTGTGAGTTTACTATTAGTCTAATAAAAAAAAGTTGAAGCAGTTTGTAGATAATTGGTATCACATGAATTTCTATTGAAAAAAATTTAATTTTTTTAATTAGTTTCCAAATTTACTTTAATTTTTGCTAAATGTTTGTAATACAAATTGTAGAAGTATGTATTATTTAAAAAATAAAAAAATAAAATTTTAAATTCATTGAACAATAAGTGCCTAGCGTTTAAAATAAGAATCTCGAAATCATCATTTTTAAAACCAAATGTTGAGGTTATTTGTTCATATTTTAATGTTGTCAGGTAGTACTTAAAACACACTTTTAGTATAAAAAAATCAAAGACCCATTTTATAAATTGTGAATTTTATATTAAAAATATCGCAGCGCACCTTTTTCGGTATTTTTACTTGACTCACCGGGGCAACTCTTAATGTACGTTTTTAAAAAGAACATTCCAAATCAGATGCTAGGAATGAATGGACAAATTCGTTGACCTTGATGGATCACCCGATTCGTCCCTTTGAGTGTTTTTCTTAGGAAAACTCTAAATTTAAACCTTCAACAAATCTGTATGTACACCACTACCACTGTCTTGATCTTTGAATTATAATAAAACTAATTTAAATAAGTTCTTCATACAACTCGTAATAACAGAATTGTCTTATGTTGATAAATTTTTTTCGTAACAAGATTTCCCCCACACACATTTTTTTTATTTTGTTTGGGGATTACTACACTCGTACTCCCTTTTAGGTACGCCGTTGTACCAACCTCTATATATATAAATATAATTAACGAAGAAAAGGCTTATTTTTGATTTAATAGATCGGCTGCCGTATTCGCATTCCTTCATTTATTTTTCTTATATTTAAAATCCTTAGACACGGTTTGCTGAGATCGTTCTTCGGCTATTTCTTCGCTGCTGCTGCTGCTTCTTCTTCTTTTATTCTCCGTAATTAGCTGCCAGGAATTTATGTTTTATCGATGGAAAATGGATTTCGTTCGCGCAAGAAACAGCAGGAATGTCGAGTCTGGATTAAATCCATCTCTGTATGAGTGTATAGGAATTTTATAATAATTATAAAGAGGTGGTATCGAGATAAATACAATTCATGACTATTTTCTTTCAACATACTTTATAAACAAAATATATTACAAACGTATTCAATATACAGTGTGTCCGACTACTATAATAATAACTCCTATTTAAAAAAAGTATACAGATCATTTCATCCAGAATTTATTAATCTATACATTTTTTTGATAATAGATCAATCTAGTTTCTCTTCAAATTAAAATCACTGAGAACAAAATTGCATAAGGACAGTTTTTTTGAAATAAATATAGGATTTAAAATTTAAAATTTTATTGTAAATATCGGTTTGCATACAATTTAAATTTTAATAAACGTATTTCAAATTTTGGTATAAAAACCATTTTTTCTCTTTTACCATAATATTTTCTTTAAATTCACGAACATACCTAATCGAGCGGCTATCGCAAAGTACAAAGCTTCAATTCATGTTAAAACATTGTAAATTGAAATCGAAAATTAAAGACAATTCATTACGGCGATACGTGTCGTAATACCGGGTGATGTAACCGACATGTAATACAACAATTACCTACCACTCTGCCAATTTCAATAAGCGATAATGTCGGGTTTAAAAAAAAACAAACTACCGATTTACGGACTTTCGAAATTTGGAAATCTAAAAATAAATGTCGAGGTTAATGATCCAAAAAAGTTCTTAGGAAAAGATCGACTGCACATGAGGTCGTAGCTGTTTTCGTTGATGTTTTAAGAACATTGTTTACAACAAATTGCAGTGCTGCATCAAGAAACTTTCGAAAACAAAATTTTTTAAATAAAAACTAAGCATTAGTAATAGTAATTGTGGTAACTTGAATTGAAAATTTGGAACTTTTGGTTTTTTTTTTGTTAATATATGTAGTTTTGATTAGAAGTGGCAATATTTTTTTTTTCGTTTTCTCTAAAGAAAAGTGTTTTATTATGGTATTCGAGGTCACTAACGGCTTAGCTGCTTTTCAATTATTTAAAAGAATCAGGGTCAAGATGATGTGTGGAAAATCTCAAGAGGAGCATGACTTAAAATTTTTAAAAGTTGCCAAAAATTGACATAAAAAGAAATCTAAATTTTCTATAAATTCCACTAATCTTCTGGGATATACATTAAAAAAAAAACTCAATGATTATCGTCTTTGACTATTATTAGAACTCCATCTTCCAACAATTCAAAACTCTCAAAAAATATACAATCTTTAATGAGGTGCAAATAATTTTCAATTTTTGGTTAATAAAAAAAAATCGAATGTCAGCTTTCAAACCACCATTTTGTTTCAACCAAATTTACTCGAAAGTTACTTTACATGTTCTTCAACTTTCCTCCCCATATCCATTTAGGTTGATTACTGATTGTCGGAGCTCCCCAATTTCCCTATTTTCTTCCGGTTTTTTCTTCTTGACAATCATTAATTTGGATTTCGTTCGAACATATTTCACTAGATAGTTTCTATTTATTTTTATTATTGAGCTCCCAACTTTTTCCCCTGGTATATGATGTGCCCCCTTATTATTTTTGAGAGGGATTGTTATTATAGGGTTGAAGATGGCTTTTAGCCGAAATTAGTCACCGTTCTTTACAACTTTAACTAAACTTTGTATTACTTGTCTTATTACTATATATTTGACCACATTTGAGCAATGGATAATCTTTTAGATTTAATTTTCAATCAGTCAGTTTAAACTATCAAATTCTATTCTTTCTTCTCACATTGGTTCTATTATGCATTTCTGTTTCTTTTTCAACTACTTTTCCGGTTTCAGTCTGCAGTTCTTCACAATATTTCACCATTTCTACTTTGTACTGAATTTCTGTTACGCTTTCTTTTGTGTCTTTTATTTAAATTTCACAAGGCTTTCTAGTTTTATTTGCAATTAGCATCGACGGTTTTTTTCTGAGATCTACACTGTTAACGCTGGTATCCCACAGTGATCCATTTTGTTTTTCACCTTGATATTAATGACTTACGGAAAAAAACAAAAAATCCTATCTATACCTTTACCGATGACCGTACACTCGTGTCCTCTTTTGTCTTGAATGCGCAAACAGCAGCTGCAGATACATATCTTCGCAGACAACAAGAAAGTATATCTTAATAAAGACCTTTAAGAAATTTTAGTTCGGGGTGACAGTGAGCAAGTAGAGTTTAACGCTATGAAAATTCAAGAAGCCCTTTTTTTTTAAAAAAAGGTTAATATTATGGAACCAGACATATTTATGGAACACTCCATTCCATTAGCTTCGCCACTAAATTTCTTTGGTGTCAGTTTAGGAAGATATGACATGGCATTGTCACGTTGCAATCATGACGAAAAAAGCTTTACAAAAGTTTTTAACCTTGTTTTTCATAAGACAGCTCTAATCACCGCAACAACTTTTATTGCTTTACATGACTCAATTTCGACCATCACTGGAATACTATTTGTACTCCCTGTACCAGCCTATTTAAGAACTCCTTTATCTGGAAAACGTCATCACTCTGCAATGACATTTCTGAAACCGTATTTCCCAGGAAATAGAATCTTCAGCGATTCAAATCTATTTAAGCGTGTTCTGATAAGTTTTATTTCGTTCATAATTTTTTTATGTACTACATTTACACTTTTTTAATTTTCCCTATTCTATTCTTTCGATTTTCCCTTATAATTAACTATAATTTTTCTAGTTTTCTTATTCTTCTTTTTTGTTTGTTCTTATCTATTTATTCAAATAATTTATTTTCCCTTTTTAGAGTTTTCGAAAAAAAACTCTTATACAACGGCTCTATCCGTCCGTCCGTCTGTCTTTCTGTGCTACAAAATTCAACACAGAATAGATAGCGACAGACTGACTACGGCAATCGACTCAGCATCGTTAGAAACTCCTAAAATTATATTAATCTTTGACCTGCGACCTCAAGGTAATTTTAAAATTTCGAAAACTGGAAAAATTACGTCAACAATATTGCAGTTTTCCACTTATTTGAGATTGCGATCAAAATTTATAACTTTTTTTTAATTATTCAAATTATTGTGACACTTAGCGGCACTTGTTAAATTATTGTCGGACTGGAATATTTGAATCTACCTTCAACATTAGATTGACATTTACAACGTTGCTGTTAAATTAAAAAAAAAACAATTTAAGTCTTGGACTAAAAATTAAAATATTTAGTATAAGATTGAAATTCTTTGACCTAATTAAAATATTTTTTAAACAAAATTTTAAAATCTATAAAATTCAAAAAATTTGCAGTACATTTCGAAATGTTTTTAATAAAATTTAGAGTTTTAGATGTGAAATTTAAATTGTTGATATTAAATTTTAATTTTTAGACCACAATTTAATTTTATTTAAATATAAGTATATGTATTTTCTTTTTATCCAACACTAGGAAAAAATAATTTCCCATATTGTTATATAATAATTTAAAACTAATCAAAATTTTGATAGAACTTGTGCGAGAAATGAACGAAACATTATTATTTCTTCAGTATTTCCTGGGAAAATTACTAATGATTGAAGGTCCTATTTGGAAACATTACATTAAAATCTAGGAGATCATAATGTGGACATATAAAATAGGGAAATAGATATAAATAAACAAGACTATAATTTCATTGTTCTTTTATTTTGGTGCAGTTGATCCGCTCCCGAAATCTTCATTCATTTCGTACATCGAGATGATGGTCGAATTTTTGTTTTATTTATGTTTTTGTTATATTTTCGGTTCATTCAGCTTTCGCCTGAGAAGTGTATCAACCAACTTGATGAGGAAGATCAGGTTGTGTAATAATTGAATATGGGCTACGTGTATCACGTAAATTATTTTTAGTTTTAGTCCATGGGCAAATGGATCAAGTCATTTTTTGCTGATTGATAAATCAGAAGTAACGACAAGATAAGAAACAAGCCATTTATTAGCGCAACAAATTCAGTATATTTAAATAAGCATTAATACAGAGAGTAACCAAAACATGGCCATATCGGTTTTATTGTTATACGCCTGAAGATGCCTGTAAGCCGAAACCAACTGTTATTTAAAATATACAAATATTAACGAATATTCCCAACCCTGGGACTCAATACCTTATTTAAGCCAACACCCGGTAGATGGAATAATAAATTATGATAAAAACAGGGCATTATAAATGCGAAGCGTATAATGAATTCCACAAGCGATTCTCACGTTAATTTTTATTAAAACGTTTGTGATGTAATCATTTCAATTCTATCTTCGGTATGATTAGCACTTAGGTCTCATTAAAACGAGCTGGTGTTTTAATATTGTAAAAGACTTGGCTGTCATTCGGTGACCTTTATTTTGTTGTTTTTATTGGCCTTTGTGATTTATTATTTTATTTATTTATAGTTGTTACATTGTATTTTGAATTGATAAAATATATAAAATCATCATCTTGGGTCAAGGAATCACTACATAAATTTCGGAAATACTAAAAAAATATTATATCCGTTTTAAAATATATATGAAAAATCGTTTTTTTTTTAATTCTTGACCAGAGTAACGAGTGCCATCAATATTTGTAATCGAATAATTAATATTAAATATTAAAAAAAAATATTTCCAACTAATCTTCCAACATAAATTATAATGGTATGAGCATATCTTCAGTTTCCTATTAGCTGATGTGCCACGAAGAACTAAATAAGTAGTAAATTTAGTAATATCAACAAGACGTTGAATGTTGACTCCTAGAATCCTAATTAATTTATGAAAACTTCCTCATCATCGGAAAAAATTATTAACTAAACTTAATTAACATATTGAAGTTTTTTCTTTAAATTTCAATTATAATATTTTTGATTAACTACTGGGAAAGAAAAAAGTGCTGATAAATAGTTTGTTCTATTTATCATTAATTTTCTCTTGTCATTAGTACTAGGACATCTTCTAGATTCATTAACTTTATAATAATCGTGTGTTAAAATATTCTAATAAAGATTGCTTTTTATTGATAGAGCTTAGAGATAATAGGACATGAATAAGGGTTTAGGGGCGCCAGTGTGTTGTTACAATTATTGTAAGTCCCGAAGAATAAACAAAAACGGACTCTTTGTTTTCCATAAATGAAATTTTACAACTACTTTATTTAAAGTGATAGTGAAATCAATAATCATTTAATTCCAAAAATATACTGTCACCTTATGGAAAATAATAGACAGTGACTTAGTCGTACAATATTCGCCTTTATGTTATGATGCGTTATTAAGTTCAATCATTTGGTAATTTTACCTGGAATGTTTTCCGGGAGTTTTGAAAATTCATGATTTTATAGATTTTGATGTGTTCTTTTCGAACGACGCCTAATATATAATAAATTAAACTATAGAAAAAATTTTCAACATTTTTTGTACCAACCTTTTTTTTTGTAAAATCAATATTTTTAACATACGAGCGCCGCAAAGTCTAATTTAACATGCGTTTTGGCCAAAAAAACTTGGTTCCATACTACCACGAGGTACTATAAGTGGCGCATTTTTTTACGTAGTATCCTTAATGGGGCCAATCAACATGAAATGCACTATTCCAAAACTCAGCGCATTTACCTTCGCTTCGCTGTTGTTGTCCAGGTGTTAGGAGTTCATTAACTTCAGTACCGATCAAAACGTCCCAAATAGAAATTTCTTCCACAAAATCCGTAATATGCGGACTCGTGAAATTAATATTTGACAACAAGTTTCGTGAAATAACTTAAGGGATTATCGATACTCAAGATGCCACTCGTTGTATTATATATGATAACGGGTTTTTCGTAAAATTTAATTAACAGAAATTCAATATAACAAGTAACAAATATTATTAAATAAAGTTCTTTGAATAAAAATATTAAAGAGCAAAAGAAATTACCTGTTTTTCTCTCAGATTTTGCAAATTCACATACCAAATACACTAATTACTAGTAACGATGTGTTTTTTTCAAAGTCGCACAGCAAAAAAGATTTTTTCTTCTGCCGTTAAACCACCATAGATCTTTTTTCTATGACTAAAATTTGAAGCGAAAGAGATCTGAAATTGAAATTATACCATTGATACATAGATGGCGCGCAACCTACATCTTAATGAATTAAAAATTAGAAAATTAGAAGTGACTATTGTGCTTTTTAAACAGATTTGTTTAATTTCAAAAATACCAATGAGAATTTATTACAAATTAATATATTCCTATAGATAGAGCTAGGCGGTCAATAGTATCCGGTACTGAAGTACTGTAAGTGCACGTGCAGAGTCTTTTCATATTGAAATTAATAATATTTTAAATGTTTCAACTTTACGCTTGGTTATCAATTTACAAAATCAGCTCCGAAACATTAATGTAACGAGATTGTACGTACAAACCAAGTAATATTTGATATTTTATTTTAATTCTTATCCCCATAGCGGATCTTTTGATGTCGATCGCAAAGCTTGATCATGAGCCGCCACAGGAGGCTATCTCATTGATCTTATGTACAATCTCCCATTGCTGCACCCACCCCGCTCGGTGACTTGTAGTGAGTTCATGTCCAGTTTTTGATATATAGGTTTGTGGATCAATTTAAGGAATAGCTTCAATCTGTATGACGAAGCTTATGGCGCGATAATCCTCACAGTTGATTAATTTGTCAAGCAGATGAAACTAACAGTATTTTAATTTTATTAAATACTTATAGCTAGACCTTAATATCTTTTTGGTCAAGAATGTTTAGGATATCACCAAAAAATTGTTGTACGTAATTTCTTCCTTGGTAATATCAAGTTCCATTTCTTCTTGTTTTTCGTTTCTTTTCTTCGATTCTTTGCCGATAAAAAATTATTGAAATGTCTTCATTAAATTTTAATAGATCTTGAAGTTTGTTTATGAAATCTGCTTTTACAATTTTTTTTTGCATAATCTATAATTTTGCTACTGGACACCATTTTGATATTTTTTGAGGAAAAATGTGATACATCATTTTAAAGGTCACAAAACTCATTTTCATCAATTTGCTTTGTTGTCACAGGAACTTCAATCATACTAAATTGTTAATAACAGTGTGGGCTAGGCAGATATCTAATTATTCACTGTAAGATTGAAAATTATAATCTAATTATTTGTTTTTTTTTTTTAGGTAAGTCAGCAAGTGATTTAAGATCAAAATAGACTAAAAAATTCCTAATTTTTCCATGCTCACCACAGAAAAAAAGATAAGGTAAGACTTAGAAGTAACAATGTTTATACTAATTGTCCCTAAACATTCGAGAAATATATACAGTTTGTAAACTTTTCTGACGTGCTTAACAAATCTGGGTACAACGCGGTTGCCGTAATGCGTACTCAGGACATTTGCTATGCCCAGCAGAAAACTTAACGAGCTGTATACAGATAATTTTTTTCTTTGCCATAGCCAAAAAGGCAAACAAAGGCATTACGATGGCGGATGGGTGCCATATATCGGCGCCAAGTTGTACTTGGCCAGTCGCTTTACAGAAATGTGTCCTAATAAGTGGCTGTGTGTGTTGGTACCCATCAACCTACGCTAGATGTCGTGACTATCAAATTTAAATTTTTAAGTTACTTTATTAAATGATATATACTTTATCATAATGCATTATCATAATATCCATAAACATTTATAGAGACATTTTAAAGAAACACAAAAATGTAAAAAAAACATAATTATAATTACAAAAAATAATATTCAGAAAATTTTAGAGTTATCAAAATCTGATGGTGTGATTTATGTATAAAATAACTTTTAATGTTTTTTGTTTTTTAATTTAGCCGTAAATTTCGATTTTTCTTGTTAATTTTTTGTAATACTTTTTAAAATTTAATTCAATTTTTTTAATTCTGTTGCAAATTTTTGTGAAACCTTTAATTTTTTTTAATTTATTCATCACCTTTCCAATCGATTTGAAAATTCTGTTAAATTTTGAGAGAAAATAAAATTGTGTTTTTTTTCATGTTCCATGTTTTTTTTAATTTATGGTTATTTTTAGAATTTTTAAAATTTGTGAAAAAATAAACGAATATGCAACTCTTTTATTTTTAATGGCATTGAAATAAAATGTGGTAAAAATCATATAATTTTCTTTTACCTCCGGTTTAACCGAAATTATCTTATAAGACTTTTTTAAATGATATGTCCGATATATTTTTATTGTTGAAAGGTTAGTTTAATTTTTAATATACAATGACAAAAAATAAACAGGGTTTTTTTCAATAAAAGTTAAATTCTAATTTTGATTTTCAGTAAAAAAATTTCATTTTAGTAATGATACAAAAAGCAACAAAATATATGTATCTCATTTACATTTGCCATATTTTTGAACAACTTTATTTAAAATGAAAATTAATTTTTTTTTTCGAAAAATAGTACATAAAATTCTACATATTTTAAAAATGCAAAACTCGCAGGTCATCCTATTTAAACAAAGTGTTTTTGGCTCATTTTCCGTATAACTGGAAGTAACTTAATGATCTTAATGATCTTACTTTGATACACCCATATACAGGGTGACCTACAATCAGATAAAACACCTTACATGTCCATATCTTAACTTTTTGAGTTTTACTTGATGGCATAAGAACAAAATATTTACAGGGTTATCAAAATTTGAGTATTTTTGTTCACCCTCTATACATTTTCTTCTTATGCCGCCAAGTAGAACCCAAAAAGTTAAGATAGGAACATGGAAACAGTTTTATCTAAATTTATGTGGTTTTTCCGGAGCAATCACTTAAAAAATGCTATTATCAACTGTCTATAACTTCATAACTGTTCATTTTATAATATATGTGTAATAGGTTTTTGAAATCAGCTTCTCAGGACGAATCTAAATATGTAAAAAATGTAGCGTGTTTTAAAAATATAAGTTTAGATGTCAAATTTTTTTGAAACATCCTGTAAATTTATAAATATTTATAGAATATAGCTCATATTGACATATAAAAAGATTTGTATAAATTTTTATGGTTTAGGCATTAAATTCCGTGCCGTATGTGCTGCCTGATCCTGTATTTCAAAATAGTTTTAAAATGTGGGGCTGGATTCGGTCTATACAGGGTGTTTCATAGGGTAAACCGACATACGTTAACTGCAAATAGAGGGCACTTGGGTGATTCCAGAAAACTTATATTTGATGGGTCTAATCCGCCTCATAAGTGAGTTACAGGGTATTTTGTCAAAATTGCTTATTTCTTCTAACCCTCGTTTCTTCGGAACCATCCTGTATATTTATTTCATATTTAGCAAGCTTGTTTGAGTCTATTAGTACATTACACTGACATAGTAAGCAAAATAAAAATCCAGGTCCGGCTTCAAAAAAAAAATACCAAAATTATTTTCATGATGAACAACACTCTGTATATCAGAATTTTAAAAATTGGATAGTATATTCGAAAAGAGCGGAAAAAGTTAAGCAGGAAATCATGTTTTTTGAGACTGCACCTCTCATTTTGCTACTAAAACTTTTAACTCAAACTAAAAAATTGTTCATTTTCGTCGAATTTGTGCGATTTTGCTTAATATGGAAAATTGGTTTAGTGATGGTGCTCCTGGTTTTGAAGAGAAATAAATAATACTTTTGAATGTAACATTTATGGTTTTACTTAAAAAAAGAACAGATTGTTTCAATAATAGTAATATTATAAACTTATTGGTATTTTTCGAAGGCAAATACATACAGTAAATAAAGTGGAAAACTATAAAAAATATATTTATTTATTTTTTTTATTTAATTATTATTATGGCTTAACACTACTTAATGACTACATACTTATTAATATTTACGACTAAAACAATTTTTTTAAATTTATTTTATTTTCCCTTGTTTTAGACGTAAATATTAATTAATTCAGTTTTGTTTTTTTTTCATCAACGTAGAAAAATTTATTTAAATATTTAATTTTCTCATTATGTATTTTGACTCTTACTGGATAGAACCATTTTTGTAGAAATAGCTTTTTTAATGCATTGTGGAATTTAATAAATTAATATCACATGTATGTAACTTAATTCAAGGTTATATACCTGTCGGAACTCTTCTCAAAGAATAATTAGAATAAGCATCCTGGCTAACTTTTCGCAACACACGAATAAGGTTCTTTGAAGAAGAGAGAAGTACAGATTCGGCAGGTTGCATAGTTATAATTTAATCTAAAGTTTAATTAGTATAAAATCACGGCTGTGTCCCCCGAATTGAAAATTGAATTCTTTATTCGGTTGTTAATTGCTTTATTGTTGATTTATAAAATTTAATGACCAAAAATTATTTAGTGTTAATTATACATCTTTTATTCATTCTGTTTTCCAGTTAAGGGAAGGTCATCTAAATAACTCACAGACCGTAAATAATAACAATCGACAATTATTTTTTACTTTCCCGGTCCCATCAAAAGCAAAGTATAGTGAACGAATAAAAAAAAAACTTTGACATATCGATGGACATATCCATTTTGAGCTCCCAGAAGAAGATTGATACCTTTTCCAGAGTAAGGTCTGTCTGTGTATCTGTGTGTAATCTTCCACGATAACTGTTGAACCATTTGACCTAAGCTGAAATTTGGTATGAACGGTTGGTGTTGTGCCTCGAATGCGACCATTAGTTGACCGACATTGATTAAATACACATGTAAGATTTTTTGCCTTTTTTTAAATTTTAAAGACAAACAATACACTTTAGTGCAAAATGGTGCAGTGCAAAGTTTAAGAGCATAAAATTTCCTACAATTTTTTTATCAAACTTTTTCCAGAATTTCCAATAGTTGCGTCACTAGAGGGCGCGCAAAAAATGTGCATGTATATTTTCCGTAGTTTTTCCAAATTTTGAGGACAAACAATGCACTTTGGTGCAAAATTTTCTGGGGCAAAGTTGTAGGGCACCAAATTTCCTGTAAGTTTTATATGTAACTTTTTTTTGAATGCCCCATAGTTTCGCCGATAGACGTTTAGGCTTTTTGCCTTTTTTTTTAATTTTGAAGAATATCAATTAGGTAGACGTATTCACCATCGGCATACTATTTAAAGCCGATTTTCTTTTTAATAAATGGCGCAGATTCAGTCCTAAACAATTAGACAAAGTAATTAAAAAAATGTTGGACATTATTATTTTTCAATTATTTTATTATTTTTAAAAAAGACAAAAAAATGCAAATGTTCGATCAATTTAGAAGCAAAATATAAATGTTCTTTTAATTTTAAAGTAAAAATGACGATTTTCTGACACTTCAGAAATAACCAGTTGAGAATACGCAATTTGACACAAATTATTTAAAAAACAAAAAAATTCACACTTTTAAAAACTTCTTTTTGTCACAACACAAACTTTTTTTGATAACTTTTTTATCCTGAATCAAAATCTGAAATTAGAATTTTAAAAAACCATGGAATACAGAAACAGACTTGTAGAATTTAATGTTCGCCAAAAATTACTATTTGATACCATTTTTGACATATAAGGATTTTAATGGTTGTTTAATTTCGAAATACTGGAAATATCACGACATTTAAAATATTTTCCATAGTCTGAACCATTGCTTAATTTTATTTTTAGCCCTACAAATATTTCACAGAAGTTTACATTGTATATTCGAAAACATTTCCACTGTTTCGTTATTATAAAATTATGACTATTGTGTTATTTAACGGGCAAATAATCTATGTATTTTTGATTGAATTACCCTGTACAAATTTAATCAATCACACATTCTATTAATCCAAATATTTAACTGGACAAATTAAAAACTCCTCATACCAACAAAAACCACAATATCCTGTGATAAAATCCAAACAAAATTTCAACGCATTCGTTTTTACTTTTTGTGATTAATTTTTCATTTCCTGTATACCAGTCGGAACTAAAACAGTTTTTTTTTTCTTTTTCTCTCCTGTGGCGTTTAACGTAATCGGGAACTCGGAAGTAACGTGTCAACCCTCTAAAACAGTCGAGTGTTTGTTTGTTTTTGGTTTTCGGTGTTTTCTGTGCCCGCTCGGATGATATTTAGTTTATCTTGTTAGACGGGATGTCCTGTAAATGGTCCCTCATGATAAATAATCGAAAGTTCGATAAGTAATTTTTGTTTTGGTTTATTTTGGTATATACTGTATAGACGAGAAGGCGGTTGGTGGAATTCCTGGTATGTATATAAAAATGACATCGATATTTCATTTTTACCAACCATTGATTAGTGAGTCAATAGGACATTTTTGCCTACTATGTAACGAATCTCGGCCAACTCGATAACAAGAGTGAAAAACAAATACATTGAACATTACGGTTTCTATAGAGACACATACGTACTGCATTGCATTTTACCATTTTGAAACTATAGGATATCCATTTTTCACAAAAAAGTGCAGAAAGTGTGAAAGTTGTGACTCGTATTCATTCGTGCTACAACAACTTACTATACCTATACTTTTTCTACGACATTGTTAAATATCATATAATTGCGCCATTTTGGTTTTTTCTAAGCGGAAGGTACACTTTCATTTCCGGTATAGCCTAATGAAACTTATGACCCTACTTAAGACTTTGGTGAAAACCGAATCGGGATATTGACTCAGAAGATACAAGTCCTCAAATGTGGAAAAATATAGTGAGACGGTGTGTTTCAGCAAATTTCTTTATTGCAATCCTTTCTCTTGTCCAATTCCTTTTAGAATTTGGAGATACTTAAAACACAATAATCAATGTTAGAAAAGGTAGAAGAGACAGCCATGGCCGCCCACTCTGCATGCCGCACTTCCATCTATTTTTTTTCAAAAACTATTAATATTATCCGTATCAAATGTTTTTTACTAAATTAAACAAGCAATTGAAAAAAACAATTTTCGAATTTATCCAGTGGCGTAGAAAACTAGGGGCATACCCAACTGGAACGCCATTGGTAAAAAGTTTTGAAAAAAATGTATCATCACAATAAGCGTCGTTAGTTTACTTGCAACGTTTCGTTAAAAAATATCTATTTTTAAAAAAGTTGCAGTGAAAATGCTGTTTTTATTTATTAACTTTAACACCCTGTAACTCAGAAACTATAAGCCCTTTAAAGTTATATGTTCCTATATCAAAATTCAACAATTAACGAGAGCTCTCTGGGATAGACCGTTGTCGGTCGAATATAGCAACACCCTGTATTATTATTTAATAGTTGTAATCCAGATCTTTTATACTTTTTTACATGGAAAATTGGTATTTGTCAAAGTTATTTACAAAAATAATGACTGTTTGATAGATAATGTATCACATGATCAAAATAAGTGCGAATAATTTGCCCTTATCTGTTTTTGGTTGCCATGCATGGACATTGTTTTGATTGCGAATTTTCCCACTTCAGATTCCACCTAAAGACTTTTTTTAAAGAATTTTAAGACACTGGAGACACTTCTAACACGTCACTTTGATTCAATAGTTCGTTGCCATCAATAGTGATAAGGGAAGATATTCACAATAAAGTTTACCCCTTGAAAGTTTTCTTCAGTCTGCAGTAATTCAGGTTTTATCATTTTTTCAATGGGATTTTTGGAATAAATATGTTTTTACGTTTCAATTGCACTAAAAGACTGAGAATTAAGCCATGATTATTTTATGTATCGCGTGGTCTTAAAGCTCTGCAGAAAAAATACTGAAAATACCAGAAAGCTAAAATTTACTTGTTACTTTTTGATACTTGAGAGCTAATTGTATGTAATTTGGCCGAAAGGTGCACAACAATCTGTACAACTGGATCGAAGAGTAGATGAAGCACAGGATGCGCTTTCTTTGTCTCCTCAATATTCATCATATAGAGCAATTCCGGTTGCCAGAAGTCTGCTAAGTTTTTACTGCCAAAAGTATAGCAATTGGTGTGAACAAAATCCAGTTCCGTAAGTAGCAGATTCTAACTCATTTCTGCAAGCAATGTCCGGAAATCCATATAAATTTTATAACCGTGCTCTGTTAATTAATATTCACTCTCTAGAAACAGCAAATTAGCATATACTTTTTATATGGGTCAAAGGCCACTCTGGAATCCCAGGAAACGAATATGTAGGTCTGGTAGCACGGCAAGCATGCAAAAATGATATGATAACGGAAGTACTAGTTTAGTTCGACTTATTCATTAGCTTTAAAAATCAAATTAGGAAAAACTTAGAATCAGACTATAAGAAAAGTACTAAAAATTTTTTCAATCACTACTTGCTTAACCATAAAAATCTGCTAACAACAGTCCCACGTATTTCTAGTTTCAGATTCTGCAAATTCCAATCCTTAATCTAAATAAAATAGGTGTCCTGGACTATCCACGTTACTGTAACAATGCATCCATAGCTAATCTTAACCACATTTTTTTCCAGTGCTCTAAAAATGTTCAATCTTCTTGGGGACCTCAAAATGAATATTACCATCTATATCTTGAATTTTTTTCTGCGCGTTCACTATACTTTTCCTTTGATGGGACCGGGAAACTAAAATTAAACATCAAATTGACAAATCTTTTCATTTCTATTTGATTTAATTTCTAGATATTAATCTAGCCCAGACTGATTATTTTAAACAAAACATCTGTCCCCTTAGATTAAATTTTCTTATTAGTACATCACATGCCACCTCATTTGAAAACTTAAAATACTATTTTCAAAAATGTATAATACTTGTTTATCTAAACTTTACAGATTCTAAGTTATGCGAGAAAAAAAATTTAATACGTACCATACCCTGTAATAACCGAAATGATTGTATTCAATTTGATTGAAATTTTTTGCTGCTGGAAGGAAAAATACAAACATAGCCAAATTAACGGATACTTTATTAAATTGTAATTCTAGTTAATCCAAGTTTGTTTAACAAATTTCGACTAACAGCTAAGGGTAATATTGAAAATTAAATTATTCAGAATCCATACATTTTTGTAATCAGTATTTTAAAAGTTTAGAAATGAAGAGTTTCACGTGTTGTAACTTTTTCGTTAAATGAATTAAAGGTGCGACTGTCGCCTGAAGAGGAATCACCCAAGGTGAAAACTTTTATGCCACACACAGATGATTCGAAAGATATATTTTTTGTTATATTGTGGACATTTATGTTTATTTTTTTTTGAGTGCAACATGACTGATTTTTGTCAAAGGAAAAACAAATCCTTCTAGTTGTTTTAAAAAGATTCTATAATAGATGACATCAGAGTAATATATTTGTATATACCATGTATGTATAAATTTTAATTATCTTCTAATAATTTCAACACAGAGATCCAACACTTGATTAACAATAACGGTTACAGTCCCAATATGATAAACAAAATGATTAACAAAAATAGAATTAAAATTTTTAGAACCTTTTGAACAACCATTACTGTTAAATCCTGTTAATTTTTTATTTGAAATTTTATGAATACTTAGATAACTTTTATAGGATAAACTAATAAAAAAGTATCAACCAGAAATAAGAAACAATTAAAGATAACTAATTAATCTAGTTTTGGACATCACTTAAAATGTAATATAAAATAAACAATTAAAGCGAACTAATTAATCTAGTTTTGGACATCACTTAAAATGTAATATAACTTTAATAAAAATGCAGGTACTATTTTTCACGAACATAATAAAATAAATTACGATACAAAATCATTTTAACTTTAAATATTTTAAGTAAAATTAAAATAGTGTATTATTTATCGAGTATATAATGAGGGCTATTATTCACGGGGTGAATAATATCCTTTATATGCGAGTAGAATACTATATTTTATCGACGACTATTAAATAATTTTGGCTAAAACTAGTATAAACCTATATTTAAACCAGTGAATAATCATTATTCATTAGTGAATAATGGACATCTAGAAATCAGCAAAATTAGTGAATAATGAAATCATTATTCACTGGTGAATAATGAATATTATTATTTAATAAACATATATATAATGAACAAATAATATATGTATCAGTCGGGGATAAATATATTTATGTGAATTATTCTCATCAGCGCCGACCACTTAAAAAAAGTCATTTTGGAGTATTTATAAACAACCAAGAAAATACTATTTTTTAGACTGTTGCCATATCCGAGCATTTCCAACCTCCCTCAGATCTTCACTTGTACCAACCACCCTTGCAACGGCTCTGCTTCCCATATATTACATTTTTATGCGAACTTAATCCATATATTTTGATGAAAATCGTTAGTATTTTAGTATGAGTTCTTTAAAAAGCCGAGATCAAATTCAAACATCTTACATTAAAAAATATATGAATATAATATTAGCTACCGAATGTCAAAATGCTAACAGCTCACTAATTTAACTTTAACGTGACACTTTATATGTATTATAATGGCTTTGTTGAAAGTTAAAACTATTTTAGTTTGGTGTTAAAAGAAACGTCTTACAAAGTGTGTAAACTACTACAAAGAAGCACTGACCATCACTAATAAGAAAGAAGATACGACTCATATATGATACGAGCAGAGAGTGTGTGTGTTGTGTGTATGTTCTGTAAGAAGTAAGAAATAATTTGCAATTCAAATAGCGCACCTGCGTTAAAATTTTTCCCATGGGCCGCTTGACAGTAGAGCGAATTATTTACGCTTATGTTTATTAGCGTCTCCTTCCATGCTATACATTCAACAACTACTATTAAATATTATTTTATTTATAGGCGTACTCAAGCCACTGGCACTCGAGAGACGACGCTCGAGGGCTCCCTACACGGCCGAGATCAACGAGAATATGATTTAATGGGTACTTGGGCTTTTAGTATCTCTCTTTTTAGATTTGCGGTTTTTAGACTTTATTAGTTCATCAACGTTCAGATGATTTTAATAACGACATAAGATGTTTTTAAATAGAGCAAAACGTCCTTAATAAATGATCAAGGACATTAATGTTAAGGGGCTAATTGGTGTTGCAATTTAATGTCTTTAACGCTCTAACACATTCACAGTCTTAAAGTTAATTACCTTTTTTCCAAAACATTTCTTACCTGCTTTATTGCAAAATATTAGCTCAAGGGTCGATTTCTTCACAATCAAAGAAATGATGTTATATTATTACATTTTCGTTCATTAATAATATCTTTGAAATTGATGCATGAAAGTAAAAAATTGAAGAAAATAAAGGAAATTGAAAAAAAAATCGGTTGTGTCGCCCCAAAACTTTCTAAACTAAAGGAAATTGAAAAAAAATCGGTTGTGTCGCCCCAAAACTTTCCCGACGAGTATCTAGAGACGAATACTTTTTCAGATTTTAATGTTAAAGTTAAACATTTGGAGACATAATTTTGATTGTTCTGAATAGATTTTTTCAATGACTTTCAAATGACATATTGTAAGTCGAATTCCGTGACATATTGCTTCTGTCTTTTTTGACAGTGACACTTCCGTTTGACAGATGTCATTCAAAAACTAATAAGTTCTTTCGACGAATAACTCGAAACCAATAAACCAAATTACAGCTCATTCGGATTAAACGTTTGACCTCTATCGTGGAAGAACATACAGACGACAGACAAAGTTGGTTAAATGGGAAAAAGGATGCGTATTTCCAAGACAAATTCAATGGTTAAAATATAAGGTCCGGCTTCAACTCGGTTCAATGTCATTTTTCTAAGAACTTAAGGCAGGTGACAATACATTTGTATTAAAAGGGCGCCACGTACAAAAACAAACCCAAAAAACTAGCTAAAACCAGTAGCGTAGTTACATATTCGGAAGAGAATAACCAGATAATAAAATACTTAGGGATTTAAGTTCAATTTTGTATTTTGTAACCAGTGCTAGTTTTCATAATTGTTAACAAAAAAACTAGGTTAAAATTTTCAAAAATAATTTGGATTCTGTCTTCTTAAATTTCGCCGCTACGTAAATAATCCAAGTATACCTGAATTCAGCTCTCAGTCAACCAACGGCGGAAGTGTCTGCTAAAAGTTTTGTTTTCTGATTCCACTTCCACCTACTTTTAATCTCGTATACACCAAAATGCCAAAAACTAAAAGGTCTAAAATAAAAAACAAAATATGATTACAATATGATTACAATCTTCAATTCCAACTGCGCGCCCAACATGTTGGACTGTGGAAGGATAAAACATCGAGAAGATCGCCTGGCACCATTGACATATACTCATGGACATGCTGAGCTGTAAGAATTGTGCTTTTTCGAGAGAAAGGTATGAAACGATTGTACACTTGTTTTTTAATTTCTGGACAGAATGTGTAGAGCATGTAAAGTGAACATAGGGATATTAAAAGTAAAAATTATTGTAATAAGCACATAAAGAAAGATTGGTATGCTGTATTGAGAAAGCAAAGGAATTGTTTCAGCGGAGCGACGAAGAGTTCGTGAAAGTAAAATAGAATATATGAGAGCTTCCTTTCATACCTTCTTCCACTGGCTAAAAACTGAAGTGTGGCAACAAGGCGCTCCTTTCCTATTACACAGTCTCTCATGTTGGTAGTTTGCTTTTGAATAAAGGTTGCAACACGTTCAAGTAACTCTTGAAATATTTCCTCATTCATCCGCAGATATTTATGGAAATCTTGTGGCCTGTTGGTGGCCAGTTTAGCAACCAAAGACATGTGACTGGATTGAATTTGTTTCGCTGTAACGCCCAAACACGAAGTGCTTTCCTTTTTTTCTTTTCATCTACACATAACAAATCAACACAAATCTACTACCGCGTTAATAGTAGTTTGTACAACAAGTGGGCAAAGCGTCACTTTTCCCACGAGCTCAGAAGTTTGTGGCACGAGAAGTAGCGAGTGCCGCAAATCTAGCGAGTGGAAAATTGCTTTGCGTACAAGTTGTACACAATATTTTTTCTACAACCACATTTATTAATGAAAGAAAAACATTAACTTGTCAAACAAAGTTGACAGGTCATAGCTGTGTTTGACATTTCATAGCTGTGTTTGACATTTCCGTGAGGAAAAGTGCCATAGCGTGTACTTTTCGCACTCTAAATTATTACTTTTCTAACGGATATCAAAGGTATTAAGAAAATGCTTGCTTTGCGGATAAATTGTGTATAAATTGTGTAGAAAAGCGTATTTTGCAAAGTGGTTGTAGAAAAAATCCATTACAATACTAATGTTGGATGTTTGGTTGAACCAACATGCTCGATACTAAGTTCGATTGTGTATGGAGTCCGGTTGGGTTTGGTGTTGAGTTGGGTGTCAGGTACAGGATTGGCCATCATATTAGACCATCGATGGGGGGCTTTGAGTGCCCATATGAGTAACATATTTCCAATTTACGAATTGGATATGCTCCCGTATGAACCTACGATTCTGACGCATGTTCCGAAAAAAAATAGTGGTGTATTAGAATAATTTGGCTAATGATGTTTAACTTGAATTTAAAAAAAATAGCGAATGACGGTTTAAAAATAGATAAACACACCCTGGTTACCTTTACCAGTATTAATAATTGTACAACACAGAAAAAGAATGAAGAATTTCCTCGAATGAACCAGAACCTCTTAACAAGAACTGTATTTTAAACTTCCAAGTTTTTACAAACTTTGACATCAATAATTTGAACCATAAAGACACAGGTCAGTAATCAATCCAATGTGACCGAAGCAAAACATACATAATTGACAGCATATGGAAAAAACGTATAAAAGATGAAATTTGTAAATTTGATATTTTAAACTGTTCGCTAAATATTGATTATCAAATACTTAAAAAATTTCACTTATACATTTCTTTCTAATTTTACAGTACTTCACCGCTCCTTACGTTTAGGTTACTAGCCTGATTACAATTCTTATGTATTTTTTAATTCTTGCTCATTTTTATGACATTATCAAATAATCTTAATACTTGGCTTTTTTTACAAGTAGATATGGATATGGAGGTAAAATGGGTAACTACCACCCCTAGAATCCAAAAAATAAGTGAAAATCTAGTATTTTCTGCGTTAATATTTTTCTACCAAGTATTAAAACACATATTTTACCACCCAGAAAAAATATTTAACGAGAAAATTTCACCTTTAAAGTTTAATTTTATTAACATTTCATTATATAATTTCAATAACATTTTTTTCAGTGTAAGTACTTTTGTAAATACAATAAAAATTAGATTAGACAAGACGTATATTCATTTGTTCCCACATAACATACTTGGCATACCTTCTTCATTTGTCTCATAAAATCATAGAACACAAACACGAGAGTGTTGAATCTGATTGGATAATTACGCCCCGCCTCCGAATGACCTTTGACCCAACAATCAGTCGCCAGTTGGCTACGGAGAAGGCGACCACGACCGACTCCGATCCACAAATTCAACGACGTTTTTATGCGCGATGTTCTGCTTTTGTTTATATAAATAAACAATCGATGTTGAATCAGCGCCTACTATCTATTCAAGTGGAGGTTAAATTGTTTTTTTTTTTTTCGTAAAATAAATAGAATATTTCAGTAATGGAAAAGCGATTTAGTGATAATTTCGTCAAATTTACAGAAAATCTAATAATTATTTTTTTGAACTAAAATAATTAAATCATAAAATTAATGTTTTTAAAAAATGGACAGATTTTATGAACATTTTAAAATTTGAACAGTCACAAAAATATTTTCTCCAAATAACTACCAGTAGTATTTAATTAAATAAATTCATCTTTTGTTTACTTTTTATTTTTATTCTTTTCCCATCGAGCGAACACTTTTTATGCTGTGAAACATTGGCGCTAAATACATGTAGAACACTATTATACATGATCTGACAGATATTTTTCTTATTTGCAGTGTAAAAAAGTTTATCCCTTGAGAAATTGATTTTTATGGATCATTGTGGGCGGGCACCGGAATGGCTTGTGCTATACTAGCCAAACTTTTCACATACATGTAGGAAAATATTATACATAATGTGAAGTGGAAAGAGTTCTAAAAATTTGAATTGGAAAAAAGTTTTCCCGCTGGCCACTTTAAGTTGTATGGTGGGTACCGGAAGGGCCGGTCAGATCCTGCTCAAATTCAATAGGGTTCTTCCTTAGACAAAACTAACTCGGTAAAGTGAAAACCTGAACTCGATCGGAGCTTTCGTTCAAAAGTCCAGACGTCTGGACACGATTTTTTTTGCATTTTTGGACTTTTGGGCCCATGTACACAAGTTTATTACCAACAATTGTACAGTTTTTAATTATAATACAGTGTCATCCCCAAAAGTATGCACCATATGAGAGACTTATTTATTAAGAGTTTGTCGACAAATAGTTATTCTTGGTAAAAGTTTGTGCATCCCCTAAAAAAAATTATGCAAAACATAGTAAAGCACACGTAATATTCGAGGAGCCTTCAAAAATTTGATTGCCTGACAGGAGTAAAGTAGATACCCTTATTTTGAAAAATCTCGGGAAATGTAATTCAGCATTAAAAAATACATCCAGATTTGAATTCATGGCCATCTAAGTGAAGTTTTTTTTTTTAATCCATTTTTTTAAAACTGGGACTTTGAAAAAAAAATTACTAAAACGATAAATAGACAACATCCTGTATTCGACGGTTTATTTAAAAAGCTTGTAACATTACAAATTGTGTTAACCACGGTTAATATTTTTGAAGAGTAATAGTAGATTACATACCGAGGCGGGAAATTCATCACTACTGTCGAGGGCAAATATAGATCACCGAGGCGCTCGCGCCAGATGATCTATTGCCCGAGATAGGAATGATAATTTCCGCCATGGTTTGTATACTATTTTATTCACAATCATTTTATTTTAATCCACAATTTGAAAAGGATATATACTTATTAATTTTAAAAGTGATGGCTGTGTGACATATGCATTAAAATACTCTTGTCAAATTTTCTTTGAAATCAAAATACTTTGGCATTTAGATATTACATGACATTTTATTTTTGTACTATCAATTTAAAAAAAAATTAAAAAGGGAAAATGACAAATTATGGTCATAGAAGATTACAATTAACATTAACAAATAAAATAGGTTTTGGAAGCACGTATAGTTTGTAATAGTCTATTACTTGATTGTTGTAATTAATAATACTATGTATCGCTTTCTGCTAATACAATATACAGTTGGGCCAGCGAATGATTACACGTGCGTCACGGATACACGACGATATCAAAGATGTCCGTCTTATATCTTATCAAAGTTCCTTTACAATCGACAGAAAAGGATAAACTATAAAGTATTGTCTATGCCATCTAAGAAGTACGTCGTTGGAATTTGCTT
The DNA here is from genome assembly GCA_963243735.1 of Neocrepidodera transversa. NCBI lineage: Eukaryota > Metazoa > Arthropoda > Insecta > Coleoptera > Chrysomelidae > Neocrepidodera > Neocrepidodera transversa. Next base: position 25,424,657 of record OY725339.1, read on the forward strand.
TAGATCAACTTCACACAATAAAGTGAGACAGAAATATAAGATGACATTATTTATTAATTCATGCTGTAATATTTATAGCTTTTCTTTGACTAATTTAGTAGCTGTCAATGCTGTCATTCTTAGTTGTTATTGTACTTTTATTTCTGAATTTTTGTGTCTTTCTTGCGTTTTTAAGTCATATTTCCAAATAAAAAACAGTTCTTTTAAGGGCTAATTTAGTTTATTGTTATATTTCAGTTTAAAGTAAGTATATTTTTTATCAATGAACACATTAACCTTACATTTGGACATTGTGACTAATCTTACGGTTACGAGTCGTTTTAAAATGAATTAGATGAAAGATAATATCAAAACCTAAGCACGCTGAATAATAATACGGTAAAACTGGTATTGCAAAATGTTTTTATCGTTGCTTATTTCTAAAATATGCCTGGAAAAACTCTGAAGACACAAGCGCAGCAGTTTAAATAATGAACTAAGGAATAAAGAAATAGTTTCTACTTCAAAATCATCTTTAAGCATCCTATTAAAGGAACTGGGTTTTAAATTTAAAAAGGATGATAATCGAAGAGCCTTAGTTGAAAGAACTAATATTGCATCACAAAGAGCATGTTTCTTTCGTAAATATATGGAAAACCGTGAAAATATTTATGCAAAGGAATTAATTTTTTTAGATGAAACGTGGATTTATTCTAAAGGAAATAAAACAATGTCTTGGCAAGATAATAATGTCAAAAGCGTTCGTAAACCAGAAGGTTATGATGGTAAACGATTTATTATTGTTCATGCTGGTTCATCGAAAGGATTTGTTCAAGGAGTAAGTTTATTGTTTTGTTCAAAATCTTTAACTTTAGATTATCACGGAGAAATGAACAGTGCGATTTTTAGCAAATGGGTTACTACACAGTTAATTCCCAATTTAGAGGAGCCATCTTTAATAGTAATGGACAATGCACCGTACCACAGCGAAATACAAAATAAACAACCTTTGACTTCTACAAAAAAAGCTGAAATAATATCTTGGCTTAAAGATAATAATATTAATTTTGATGAAAAATTTAAAAGACCAGAATTACTGCAATGTGCAAAAATGAATCGAAAAGAAAATATATATATATAATTGATGAATTGCTACGAGAACATGGTCATGAAGTATTAAGGTTACCTCCTTATCATTGTGAGTTTAATGCTATCGAGTTAATTTGGGCTGATGCAAAGACATACTATAACAAATATATTGGCAGAGATGGATATAGTGATGAAAACATTCTAAATATGTGGAACGAAGCATTAGAAAAGTGTAACGCTGAAGTGTGGGCTAATTGTGTGAGACATACTGACAAACTCATTGAAAAATGGTATGAGCGAGAGCAACATTTAAGTGACACAGATGTTGAACAAATAATTATAAACCTAGGTGACCAATCGGATTCTGAAAGTGATGATGAAGTATAATAAGTATTTTTGAAGTTATACATGTAAAAAATATATTTTTCTTTGTATTCAATTATTATGACATATATGAAAGGCTTTTTAAATTTTAAATAATAAAAATAGTAATAATAACACTTTCTTTATTGAATTGCTAGATGACAGGGTATCGATAAAGTTCTTGAACCCTAAATATTTATATAATCATCTTGTGTAGCTACTATTAGCACGCTTTGTTTATTAATAATAAAAGTGCAAAATACCAATTATGCATTCTAAATAATACAAGTGCAAAATTTCAATTATGTATTGTATCTTACATCTTACCAAAACAAAATTCATATTTAAATCTTTTTTTTTTGATATATTATTGTAATTGATTCTTAAATCTGAGTTTAGTTCTTATATCTCCTTAAAATCCACATATTTTTCAATTGCATACTTAAATATCTTCCAAATATGTTGTGGCAATATAACGAAATTTATATAATAGGTATTTAGTAATTCAATGTAAAAGCCAATATTTGCACGTACGTGGTGGCAGTAGCCACGTTGATTGTGAACACAAGACAGTTTTTGTTTTGATTAAAACTTTTCGACTAATTTCGTTTGAATATTATTGATGACGCACGGGTAATCATTCGCTGGCCCGACTGTAAGTATAGAGAAATATATCCAATTCACGGGTGGGCAGCAAGTAAAGTTTGTAATAGCTTATTTTCCGGCCAAAAAAGTGTGTAATTGAGCTATTACATATACGTTTGTGAATAAAGTAATTTTCAAAGTTTTGGTCAAAATTATACAGTATTGTAACAAGAACTCAATATTCAATATAATATTAAATCAAAAAACGTCAAAATAAACTCCTTGATTTTCTGGAGATTTTCTCTTGTATTATATCGAATTTTGGACGGGTCATCGTATACGTGTGTTTTAGTATATTTTGTTGGTGCATGTTTGGTTTTAGGGGATGCACAAACTTTTACCATGAATAAATATCGTTTTGTGGTTTTCTTTCGTGTGTGCATGGTCTCACTGAGAGGATTGGGAAAATTTTAAAGAAAAAGAAAATCAGCACCATCTACACAGCAACAAAGAAAATAGGAGAGTATCTAAAAACAGCAAAAGACGGCAGAGATCCACTCACATCAGCAGGAGTCTATATAATTCCGTGCACTTGTGGAAAAGTGTACTTAGGACAAACGAAGAGACGTATTAGCACACGAATAACAGAATAAACGAAGCTGTCGTTTAGGACAAACGAAAAGTCTGCAGTCGCCGAACACATATTATCCGATGGATACCACAAGGTTCTTTTCGAAAACACCGACATGCATATAAATGGCACATTCGAAGCTAAGAATGTTTCAGTTGATACGTCGCGAAGAGTACTTCGTCCACACCACTAAAGATGGCTGTCGCAGTTGCTGTCTAAACATTTGGTAGTTAATAACCAAAGAAGACCACGGCATAACAGCCCAAAAGTAAACAATTACATTTGAGAACGTGTTATTCGTCAAATTTCAAGTAACAAATTTAACCCAGCAGAAATCAAAAATAGTTGGCGCGACACCTGACAATGATAATTAATTTAAATCCAATTAGTCAAAACAAACTTGTATAATTTTAAAATGTATTTTGGAATGTTTTATATGTTACACAATCTTTTTTATTTTGATTGTTTTTCCCATTTAATAATTTTAAATTTCTTTTAATCTTTTTCTTCTGTTCTTTTTTATTTTTTTTATACCCATTCGTATTTTAGTTATTCTGTTAAAATTTGTGTTTTTCCACACTTTATTCCAGTTATCTTTGGGTTATTAAACATCCATTTATAAATACATGATCACAACAAGAGGAATGTAAAAATAAAATTTAACTAACAGACAATATTAACCTGCAGTAATATTAAAATTCGTCACTTGAAAAATCTATACTAGAAGTTATTCATTTATCTGAGTAGTAAATCAATTTCTTTCGAACCTTACATCACAAAACTCTCAATTGAAAGCGAACCAATATTTACCTAATTTCTCCTATACCTTCGGGCACATTTAAGAACTCGAACAATCCGTTCTATTAAGCCTACGATCTCAAAATCAAAAAAGAAGTTGGCCTCTATCTTTATTTACAACTCACAGTCCGCTCCAGCGCTCCCTTTGGTCACATTAGTAAGAACCAGCAGGCAGCGATCTCTTCGGGCGCCGTTGCCACCTTTAACTCGCATCGTCCTAATTAATTTCCGAAATTAATCTGGAAGGCGAAGGAGTGTGTTTTGATCTTGTTGAGCGGGCGCCGCCGGAACGCCTGGCGTCTTGTCAACATGAAATTGTGCGTCGGAAGTGACGAAACGCCTGAAGCAAAGAAGTTTTGGATTTGATTTTGGTATTTACTGGTCGCTTTCTCTTAATGCCGATGCTTTTAAAACTACAAAGTGTTTCATTAATAATGGTACAGAATCATTGCAGTAATTTTTTTGTTTAAAATTAGAGTAAAACATAATAAATACACTTAGAGAAAAGTGCATTTACTTTAACTTAGATGTCAAAAGTATAAAAATTGTAGCTCCCTTAACTAATTTTCATAGTTACTTAAAATATACGTTCATGATAATTTCCTAGTATCAAGAACAATTATTTAATGAAAGATGAAATTGGGGATAAATTTTCAGAAATTAAAATTAAAAACAACACTTATTTTACCCTTATACGATCACAATAATATGATTGATATTAACATTTTTAACTTGAATAAATTTTTATATTTTAGAAAATCAGATGCAATCATCAATTGATTATCACACCCATTAAAGAACAATTTATTTACCGTAAATCGCAACAAAGTGCTATCGATATTTCGTTTTATTTTTCATTTTAGAACATAGAAGAATATATTTCCTGGTTCTCAGAAACAACCACTCAACTGGCGCAATAATAATCCTTCATGCTTTATCCAACAATTTTCTATTGCTCCAATTATCGTTAACGGTCTTTTCAGCGACACCTGCCTCACATATATAGTTAAATTGGGTTCCCACGCATCAGAAGCCAATAAAATCATACGTTTTAACACGCAGTTAAAACAAAACTAACGAATTTTACGTTTTGCATACGTACTTGCACGTGTGCGTTGTACTAGCCACGGTAATGAAGCGTAAATATTCTATAATTTCAAGTAATTATTATTCCTAAGTTGAATTTTACCAACTTTGGAGTTTTATTAATAATAGTAATATTTAATCACCGAAAAACGGTTAAAATTGAAGTGTGTGATAGAAAGCAGTAATAAACTCATAAATATAAGAAATGCTGATTTTTGCTTTTAAAGAAAACTCGTGGTCTTCCCATACGAAATGTTTATATTATAACCAATTTTTTGGTATTTGTGACTAAAAATGTATTTTAAATTTCAATAAAATCAGTATTAAAATACGAGTTTCATAAAACATATTGATTTGATTAACAGCATTTTTGGTGAAATTTTGTTTTGATGAATTGGCACCTCTGCTTCTTTTGTAGAAGTCTATAATAATTGTTTAATATACATTTTAACAGGTATTATAAAATTAATTGGAATTTACAAACTTAACTGAAATTGAATTTACAAACCCGAATATAAAAAATAATTAAGGGTATAATAGCACCTCAGTTAAATTTGAAATCGAAAATCCTTTTGTAAAATGGCTGAAATTTTAAATGTATATATTGGAGGAAGTTATCGATTACTTCCGATTTTTTTTTCTTAAAAGTACTTTTTGTTAAAGAGAAAAAAATTCGGTTTCCTCAAAAAATTGGAATTTTGAAAAATAGATATGACCAGACCTAGATAATGTCACAATAAATATGCTGTAAAAATTTTGTTTCTTATTATCAAACCGTTGTCCTTCTCCCGAGTGTACAGAGTGAAGTTGCTGCTAGGATATAATCTATATAAATAAGAAATTTTGAAAAATGTTATTTCGACAACGGTTTGATATCAAGAAACAAAATTTTTACAGCATATTTATTGTGACATTATCTAGGTCAGGTCATATTTAATTGTCAAAATTCCAATTTTATGAGGTCGGCGAATTTTTTTCTCTTTAACAAAAAGTACTTTTAAGAAAAAAAAATCGGAAGCAATCGATAACTTCCTCCAATATATACATTTAAAATTTCAGCTATTTTAGAAAAGGATTTTCGATTTCAAATTTTACTGAGGTGCTATTATACCCTTAATGTAGATGTAGTTTGAATTAAGAATTTGGAACATTTGGTTTTTAAACACTCTACTACGTACACGTTTCGCTGATATTTATATATTTTTGAACAACATAGATATAAATCAAACTGTAAAATTTTTACCTAAAATTGACATTTTATAATGGCAAACAACTATTTTTAACGGCAGAGGACCTATATATTTTAAAAAGAGAGAACACGCTTTTTAAAAATGTCAAAAATTTTAAATATTTCAAAAAGTTGAAAAATTTCAAAGTCAAAAATTCCAAAAATGAAATTACAAACTTTTCAAAAAATTTCAAAAAAGTAAAAAAAGATCAAAAATTTTAACTCGCGTTTATCCTAGCAAAGCAAGTCTGTGCATTCTCAACTGTTAACTGTTAAAGGACTCATTTTCGGCGTTGGTCTAGTACTTCCAAAATTTCTATAACATTGGATTATTCTATGCAAATTCACAACAGATTTATGATATAATTGAAATGCTTTTACCATACTGTTACCACTGTTACCAGAATAGACAACTATATTATATTTTCTGTAAAATTTGTTGGAAATATACAGATATAGTACCTAACAGGATTGTTAAATTTATTTTTAATTAAAATAAAACAATCTACAATTTTATTTTTCAAATAGATACATTGGCGTCTCTTAAATCGATTTACAATTTTTTCACAAAGACTTTCCTAATTCTTAAAATACAGGAATTTTTATTAGAATTGGTATTTCGTTTTTAGTGATTTATCAGTGTTTTATTTATTAGTTCCGTTTTAATTTTTTTTATATTTCTTCTCCACGTATTTAATATTTTATACATTTGTGTTTTGGTACATCAGCACAATATAATTGGTGTAGGTTAGTCCTTCATCATTTACTTACTTTAATCAGTTTAGGTATATTTAGTATTGAATTGTTCTGTCCATCTAAAGTACAAAGCTGTATTTACAAAATTATCTTGTTCGTCAAGCTTCGAACAAAGATGTCAATACTTTTAATGTGTACTTAAAGTATTATTTTAAAAAGCGATAATAAATTAATAATCTAGAAATTAATTATATATACTGAACATTAAATCATTATTTATTTTTTGTCTTTTTTCCTCTTGTTTCACCCTGTATACATAAAATTATATTACTTATAGTGATGATTAATACATATAAACTATTTTTCTTTATAATATAAATCTATTTCACTCTAATCTTTAAGCAAGTCATTAAGTTTGCAAAATAGTCGGGTTGACATGTAGTTAAAGTGGTTCGACAAGAAACAGAAGCCATGCAAGACATACGTCAACACTCTAATTTATGTCTACCTAGTTTGAGATTAGATTGTATGCTACAGGCTGTAAATGTGTCTTTAATTTTTGTTTTTTTTTTATCAAATCCTCCAAAGTAGACATGTTTCTAAAATCGTCAAATAATTGTCCAAATCTAAAGGTTATAAATCTCTTATTTTGTTCAGATAATTAAATTTTATTTTAATTATGGATAGTTATAAAGATTTTGATGTATTATAAAAAGATCTTGAAAATGGATTAATTTCTTTACCATTTTAGACACAAACGGAGTAGTACAGACTAAATCAATGACAATCCTTCCCTGGAAAATTCTTCCCCATGACAATTCGTCCTAGCCACAATTCTTTCCCCAAGACAATCCTTCCCTTCTACAATTCTTCCTAAGTAAACCAGTCAATAATTTTATGTATTTATAAAAAAAGGACTTAACTGAGCAATGCAAACCAGTCTCTATTTTTATGTATTTAAAAAAGGAAAAAACTGAGCAATGCAAGCCAGTCACCATTTTTATGTATTTAAAAAAAAACAGGACTTTACTGTCTTTATAGAATACCCAAAACGTAGGAAGGATTGTCGCGAGGAAAGATTGTCATGGGGAAGAATTGTCCGGGAAGAACTGTCTGTGCAAGAATATTCCGGGGAAGATTGTCGTATCACCGTACATACTTGCGATAAAAAAATTGTATGCTTTTTATTAGCTAAATTACTTTCAAGAACGAAAATCGTTTACTAAATTAATTATTCTTAAAGAATTTAATGAGAAAACGTCTACCTTTCTGTCTCAGGTAAAACGTTTTGTTTGAACAACTATTCTACCTTGAAATTGAGTATTGTTTTAAATGTGTTTCTAAACTATATATCCGCCTATTGTCGATTATAGGAATCTGAAACTAAACCATTATAAAAATTAATAGTATATTGTCTGTTTTTTTTTAAGAAAGTTTAGGTAAGGTAGATAAAAAATGTATGTTTAATTATTGTGACAAATGCGAGGTTTTTGTTATAAAATGTGTTTATACCGAGACAAAACTGTTTAACACGTTTACTGCAGCAGCAGATTTCTGAAAGTACATGCGCCGTTCGTCAAATATTTCTTTTATACTAAAATAATCAAAATTCTACTCATACATTTTTAGTAACATATTTTTTCTCTAGTCATATGGCAAATAGGTTAAATAAATCACATTTTTAGTGGGGGAATAAAAATAAGTAAAGGGGTCATACTTTCACCCAATACAGAGAGAAAAATTATTTAAATCAACCAAATTTTATTTGAACAAAGTAAGTATGTTGTTTTTTGGATAGGTTCAACAAAATGATTTAGTTACAATAAAAAAATATTTCGTTGAATGATAGAAATTTTTTGTTAAATGAATGAAATGTTTTGTTAAATAAAAAAAAATATAAAATAAAAAAAAACCAGTTTTCTGTTTCTAGAAGTTTACCAAATTTTATTTAAACTTTCTACTTTTTAGTGACTTTTTAGTTCTGGACATTTTATCTGTGTAACATTTTATAGCCATCTTGCCCAAAAAAAATAAAATGTTCTTTTTTCTAAAGAAATTCCATGAAAATAGCATCTATTAATCAATGGTTCATTGGGATGAAAATCTAGTATAAAAACATAAATTCAGTAACACATTCTATGCCATATTTAAATATTTATTAATAATTATCAAATAAAAAATACATACAAAAAATGAATGTTTATTTTCTGTAATCTTAATTTAGATAAAAACGGAATAAATCAATAGAAGGTAGACAAAGAGCATATTTGTTTTCTTTCAACTTTCGACAGTTCTTAGAACTACGAGATATTTTGCAATGAAGGTTTTTGTTGAAGGCATTGAACAAACACATCTTGCGTTTAAATAAACGAAAGGAGCACAGACCCACCCATACAACGTAGGCCCCGTATCTATCACTCATTTTCGTCACTGATTTTTCACCAACCAGATAAGATAACATCCATCTGTTGTTTCTATAACTATGACTTTGTTTATACAGGGTCATTCTTTGTTCAAATAAAAAAAAGTAAATAAATACTAAATATTATCGAAAAGATGAAAACAAAGTGAAAAATTATTTTCGGATTTCTATTTTCTAAAAATAAATTTACAAAAAAAAAGTTTTCCCTAAACCCCACTGTCTTATTAATAATAAAGATTAAAGTGATTTGTTATTTATTTTTTTATAATTCAGCTGAAGATTGATCTTGAATTTAATGACGATACATCTAGAAGCTAAAACACACTATTGACAGGTTCACTATACGGGAAACTTTTTTATTATCTAGTTGTCAGAAAATTTTATTATTGATAAATTAACTCCTATGTAAAATGTGTCATTTAATGATGAGAGTTTTGTCAGTTAGACAGCGATAAAAAAGGTGCATCTACTATATCTAGTAGCACGTCACTTTAACCTTAGTTCTGTCAGTTAAAATTACTTGTTTGGCTGATACTGAAATATGGAAGATGAATAATAAAATAATAAAAATTGTTAAAAAATAGTAATAATGAAATAATTTAATTGTATCAATATTGTTGTTCATTCTATATTTTGCCGTTAATTTATCTTGCCAAAAAACACTCAAGCTTTTTTTTAAGGATAAATTTCTTTTAAATTCAAAATTTAACCATCAGTAATTTTCCTCGAAAAACTAACATTTGGCAAAATCGCGAGACCGTAAAATTACTGATTAGCAAAATTTTTCGTTACAAAGAGAAATTTATACGATAAAAAAAATGCTCTTGTGTTTTTACTGTTGATAAAAATTGGTGTACTACGAAAACTTCCATTTGAGTTGTCAAAATTCTAAATTTCCAAACTATGTACAAGGGAGAAAAAATATTAATTTTGATCAGGTGTTGTTTATACTTAATTAATTAATTAATTTAATTATTTTCTTCCATTAAATCCTACTAATAGTTATTATGAATATAGTGTAAAATATCAAATTTACACCAAAAAAACTAGTAAAAATTAAAGTAGGTACAAATATTAAATTGGGCCAAATTTTGCATTAAAATATTATTATAGTAATATGATAATTTAATTCACTGGTTTCCAAATTGTGGGTCGCCTATCAATTATCAGTAGTCTGAACTATTGAAAATTATCGATAGTTTTTAGCTCAATCGATAAATATCGATAGTTCTAGATTTTGTATATCGATAACTATGGATAGTCGCGGTTTTGTATATCGATAACTATCGATAGTCGCGACTATCGATATTTCCAACTCTAGTGGCGATTCGGGAGGTCACATGGAGGGGGTCCATTAGCTAATCTCTGGTTTATCACTTCTTTACTAGTATTTTTTTTAAATTGTATAATTTTTTGTTTTTTAAAAGTAAATAAAAACGACCTAACGACTGTCACTAATGAAAACAGTCAATCAGCGACGAATGTTGATGTAAAAAATATTTTAAATAAGAGAGAATTTAAAATAGAAAATATTTTGAAATGAAAATAATACCATTTTAAAAATGTATTTTTGGTCAATTTTGTAAATAAAAGAAGCATTAACTGTATTCGAAAAACTGGTCGCTGCCTTAAATGACTCACCCCATATATTTTATAGGTCAAACAGTTTTCCCATACACATTAAGTAAACTAATTTCGCAGATCTATAAACAATTGTACTCGGAGCGACTATTTCTTTCGAATCCCTTATCTGAATAAAATTTTAAAAAATCGTCCCAAGATTATTATAAAAAACTGAATATATTTTATATTTATTATTTTGAAAAATCCAAATATTAAAACATAAGTAAATAACTTTGTGCTGCCACCACGTAATAATGAAAAGAAATTTATTATGTGGAACAAGGTAATGGGGATATTTACGAAGTAGGTGGAGCTTTGGTCATAAGAAAAAATAGAAAATTATCTGGAATATATAAATAAAGTATTTTTTAAGACAAAATATATCTAAATTTAAGTTTTTTTATAATATGGAAGATAGTTCAAAAGTAGCATGTCCAAAGTCTCCAGTAATATTTTCTTCTACCTTAACAACCGGTCGGTCCGTAATATGACCGGTGTAACAAAATCTCTACTTTTTTACATATTATTACGCATTATATACATTTTACTTTATTAACTTTAGACAGAGCGAGGCACATGTAAGTTTTAATAAAAGAATAATGTAAATCCGGGATACATAGTAAGTTTCATTTCGGTGTAAAAAGATATTTACAAAATTTATTTACTTCCGATCTTGATGTTAATTTATGTTAAATCAGGCGTACGCCACTGAAGTTAAGTGTTTCTTTGTAATGTTGTCAAATTTTCATACTTTTTAATATGAGGTGACGAATATGTTTTTATTGTAAGTGGTAAGTTTCACAATATTAAGTATTTTTAACTATAAAATAATAACTTTGTAATAAACCGGAATCAGAATTATATGTACACACTAGTTAACAACCAAGCGTAGAATAATGTTCGGAAAAGAGGTAACTTGACCCTAATTTAAATTTTGGAAGTTAATTGTAAAATTGGACATCATACATTCTTGTCGGTTTTAATATGACATGTCATTTAATTATACCCTGTAGAAATGGTTATTTATTGGCACATATATCACTACTTTTCCCTCTTAATGTTAATAACCATATTTGCAAAATTTAAAGAATTTTTAAAAAATGTTTTCTACTTTTTTAAGGTTCAACTCTGTTAAGTTGCTATTTACATTTTTATACGGTACATAGGTACATCCCAGAGAAAATAGGTACCATATACCTTATACCTACGATGGACGGACGGCGGAACCACGGTCGGGTACCCACGTGGGGCCGGCCGCGCCTCCTCCAGACTGTTCTCGCCCTATACCCCTGACCCCCTCGAGACCCTCTACCAATAAATTCACGACGTTGTTTGTTAATTTCGAAGAACTACTCGAGACATGCACTGACCTCTTCACCTACACAATCGTTTGTTGTAATTTAATCCAGATAAGACGAAATACCTTCTTTTGTCTGTCGAATTAAATGTCATTAATTTTGGTTCAAGGTTTTCGCAAAAAAATCCATACAAAGAAAAGAACGGATGAGAAGATAATTATACTTTTATTAATAACTTTGGGAAATTTGCAACCATACGTAATTATAATACTTTTTTGAAGAAGTATTTTTTTAAATATAAATGGCATAATTTGCCATATATTAAAAATTTTTACTATTTGTTTTTTTTTATTTTAATAAAAAATGAGCGCTTGTATAAACAAGTTTATATTACACAAATAACAGATGTGTGTTATCTGACCTTGTTAGTAATATTTCTAAAAATAATTTATCTGAATTTAAATTTTTTTGTTAAATTCCTATTTTTAAAATTTACTGTAACTTGAATTTTTCCTAAATAATTGTTATATGGTTTAAATGCATATGTCAATTTTAATTATTTTAAAGACAGAGTTTTGAAGATATCTTCTTAGATAAGGAGGTGTCACCAAAATTCACCGAAAAACAAACTCACCAAAACGATCCCACCGAAAAAAACTCAAAAAAAACTCACCGAAATAAAAACTAACCGAAAAATACTTGCCGAAATAAAACTACAAATTTTCAGAAAATGGTTAGGTGGACTAATATTTGTAACCACAATATAATATTTATAATTACAATACAATGTTTTATGGAACTACAAAATATGTAATATGTAGTGAATATTTGATCTAACTTTGAGAGAGAGAGAGAGAGAGAGAGAGTTCTTCTTGAGTGAAGGTGTCCCTCTTGTCAGAAACTGATTCCACAACGTTTTTGAATCGCTCAGTTGCTTGGTGATACTTCATCCGTGGCAGATGGACAGATACGCCAGTATCATTTTGGCTAAGACTGATGGCTATTAATGGGTGTTCAGCTTTGAGTTCTTCAATGAACTTCCATATATTGTAAGATGGTGACATAAAAGTCGTCCAACGAAGACATTTTACCAACTTTCCAATACATTGTTGGTACGGGGAAGGCCTTCCAGAACGGTGTCATATTGATTCTAAGTTTTGCGATCCAACCACGGTGAGTTTCACGCCCAAGCCATGTCTTCTCGAAGTAGTCCAATAACTTTTCGCATTGACTCTCATGAGATGATCAAAACTCAGAAGCAGTGCGTGCCTTGTCTGGGTTATCGACATTGCATATGTTGGCAACACCGAACTAACGATTATCAAATATGTTATATCTCGATCTATATGGTTCACAAGCACACCCTCTTTTTTGATTTCAATATATCCAATATCATGAATGGTGGAAGTCGAAGAAAAGAAAGTAAATTATTGTACTGAATCATACAAACAAATAATGAAGGAATAGGAAAAATTTTCAGAATATTAATTAATCAACTTTCTAGCCATTCCTTTTAATAATATAAATGTTTTTATAAATTTTTATCAGATAAAAGCCTGAATGCATTTCTATATATACCTCGTCTGTCTTGAAGTCATTATAATTTTTTTGTTTTTTAAATTTTTAATTGATTTCAATAAAGCTTATTTCTAACCTATATGAAATTGATAAAAAAATTGTCAAATATATCATCTGGCATTCGACCACTCTACAATTTGTCGTATCGAAAATTGTCGAATGCGACATTTGAGAATAGAGATTGCGTTTTTCATTAGACAATGTAAAAATCTCGCATGCGAATAGACCCGGTAGAATAGATACGGTAATTCATGTCGAATCCACATTAACCAATCTCTGCTATTTTAGTTTATTTTCTTCAATGTTTTCTTCTTAATATATATTTTAATAGTCAAGGATTTTATTTTCAATATTTGCAATATTTGCAGTCTTTTAAAAGTTTCTAACCACTACCAGTGGCTTGCGATAGGGATTCTCCAATACTTTTGTAGTAAATAACGAAATCTTCACTTTCACAAAGTAACTATAGTTAAGAATAGTTTTTTTTTGTATTTTTTGGACAGTTGGTCATAACCTAGAAATGACTTTGGTTGAAAAAAAAAGTGAGCTTTGAATAGGTATAACTCAACTTCTTTCCTATGAACACTTTTTTTGTATAACGTTCTATTTTTTAAAAAATGGAAGAGAATTTTTTCTCGGTAGGTATAAGGTTTATTAAAATATTAATACGACACTTCGTGTTTGACAGGACACACTCAACCAGAGTTTTTTAAATACTGATCTGGATTTTTGAATAACCGTTTTGATACCTTATCACCATCTCGATGATTGCCCGGTCTTTATTTATGTTATTTAGTATAGGGAAAAATATAAAAGAAAATTTTGTTGTAAATCAATTTTATTAAAATGCTAATTCGGAAGGACACCTTCGAATTTAATTTTTCAAATTAAATCTATTTTCCGTGTTTCTTCTTTAATTTGAAAAAAAGTTTTGTACTAAAAAAGACATTTTTTTTTGTTTGGTTAAATTTTTAATCATTTGATCACCGTTACCAAATTCACTAAAAATTAAATAAATAATTTTTAAATAAATGTAACTCAAATAATTTGAAATTTCTGATCATTTTAGAAAACTGATACTCCATAAAGTGGAAAATTTAGTGAATTTGTGGAAACTAAAAAAATATTTGAAAAGCAATTTATTGGATGTGATTGCCCCTTCTTTATTTTATTATTGTTTAATAATATGAATTCTTAAAATTCCGAACCATAATATGTTGTGAAAACAAAAATATTATTCTGATTTGAGATTTCTCTATCGTCAGTATTTTAATATTGTCACATTTTAATGGTTAATATGAATTAATAATTCTATAAAATGGTTTACCAAACATGGGAAACTAATAAAGCAACGCGAAGAGAAAATATTTTCCGAGAATATAACAACATTTTAGACTTTTTTATTTTATGTGATTCCAATTTACCAAACCAGATTAGTATTAAGGCCTTCTACTTTTTTGACCTACACTACAAAATCTTAAAAAAAAAACATGGCAACCCTCAATTTACCAGAATCACTCATTATATTTTAATTTAGATGCTGAGTAATTTATTATTTTAATCTTTTTCAAGGTCTAGTAGAAATAATAACAAAACACAATAAAATAAATATGCTTAGTAATCTAACTATAAAATTTTCATTTATTTTTATAGGATCAACGTAATCACATACAGGATGACACAAATTTAATTGAACACTATTGGGATTTCGTAAACCGTTATAGATACAAAGTTGGTTAAATGGGAAAAAAGATGTCTATTTTCAAGACAAATTGAATGGTTTTTACAAAATGAAAAGGTTGTTACCGTTTTCAAGATATTTGGCTAAAACCGAAATTAACTATTTTTTTTCGGATGTTGGTCTTTTTACCAGCGTGTGCATTCCGATTTTGTTCTACAGCACCCACTCCGTAACTCTAGTTATCTGCACTAGTTGGATGTTGTATTCTTCGGGAGCTATCAGAAAATATAGCTTGTCTTTTGCGGTCTGAAACCTCACATTTCTAACAATATATGCTTGGCCGTTTCTGTCCCTTTTCAGTATTGTCTGCGGGGAAGTTCTTCGTTGTACAGCCCTATTTTATGCTGCTGTCCTCTCATTAAACTGTGACCACTGAGGAGACCCGTTATAGTTCTAACTTGGTTCCTACTCATTTTGAATGCTTTCCTCTTGGTGCATGAGAGGGGCTTTATTCCATTCCTATTTGTTTTCGTTTGACCCAGTCCAGAATGCATACTCGAATAGCAGATTTTGTGATTCTGAGTGCGGGTTCTGAGCCCACGTATGGAGTTGATGAAATTTTCTGGCTAGTTCATCAGCTTTTTCGTTGTCATCGATGCCAGTGTTTCCTGGACCCACATCAAAGTTATTTTGTTGTGTTCTAATAGGACACTGGTATTCCCATACCAGTCTTGGTGTCACTTTTGGGTTCATAAGAGCCAGATGTCACTGGCTATTACATATTTTGATCCGTGCGTTGCGCACTTTCCTTGAAATACGGAAGTATTCATTTCCGGTGGGATGCTCAGTTGGGAGTTCCTCCCCTCGCTGTACATTCCAGCACCAGTTCCTTCCCTGGTCTTCAATCCGTGTGTATACCAGATCCTCTCTCCAGGTTTGCTCTTGATGTTGTTATCCGTCCATTACATTGCATGTTCACCTCGACGTTCATGTTGAAAACTTACATAGGCGTTGTGTGGTCCGTTGGTTTCATTTCAAGAGTGTTATCTCCCACTATTTTCTGTATATTGTTATGATCCGATCTATTGCTTGTGCTTTGTAGCCTTGAAAGTCCCATTCTTGCCTCCTCCATGATTGTTATGTCAATCGGGCTAAGGTTCAACAGAGCTTCCATGGCTGCTGTTGGTGTGGTTTTCCTAATTCCCGTTATGCTGAGGCAGGCAAGTCTTTTTACCTTCCTCAACTCAGTCGCGGCTGTTTTTTAGATTATCTTTGTCCACCATATACCAAAGATGCGTAGGTGATCATGGGTTTTACCATGGTGTTGTATGTCCAATACATTATTTTGGGACTTAGCCGGATGTGCTCGTCTGTCTACCATTAGTGTCGCCTCCGCTTTCTTCTTTACCTTTGCCAGTTGTTAGTTCCAGGTAAGTTTTGAGAATAAAATAACCCTTCGTTTTATTTAATTATCACCTTAATTTTTAGAAATAGTTTTTTTATTGAAGGTCAGATACCGCTTAACATAGCGTATCCAATTTTTTTAAACAACGTTTTGTCTTTGAAGGGCCACCCTCAACTATTTTTTTAAATACGAACATATACTTTTTATTTCATTTTTGAAATCCCCATTTTTGTCTCTATCCAATCACTAAAATTTTTGATTAGGTGTTGACAATGAACTGTAGGTACTTTAAGAATCTTTCAACAGTGTTAAATTAAATTTGCGCTACCCTGTATATAATTTAAATTTGTTTTCCGTTAATAAAACTTAATTTCTATACATTTTAATTTTTGAGCTATACATCTTGTTTTTCACCCTCTATATTTACGCTATTATATAATAATTTGCTTTGGGAATAAAATGACAAAAATTTAATTTATAGCAAGAAATTCATTGAAAATACTACCCTGTTTTCCCACGCAACTTACAAACTATCAACGTCAAAAAATCCAATTACCCATTCCATCATAATTAAGATAAAACCATTAAATTAAAACGTACAAACACGCTGTTCTCCACCATCGAAATTTACAATTTACATCGATGTAGATAGAGACAAACACCGTAATCACATGGGGGAGTTGGAAAGTTTTCTAACCACCTGTATACGATTCCCACAGTACCGACTGCAGACACCTGAGCGCTGTCATGCTTCAAGGAACACACTGTATTTTTACGGGTCGGGGGAAAATTCAAGACCCCTTTGTATAAATAAAACGATAGAATTTAAATTGGAACGATTCATGGAAAAACGCACTTGTTTGAGTGATTTTATCGTGTAGTGTAAACTGGGTTAGCAGTAATTTGTGTTTTTTATAGGTATAGAAAATCTTTGGTGCAAGAGACAAAATAAATTAAATTTCACGAAAGTGTAGCAAAAATTTTAAATTTCTTTTTGTAAGAATTATGACTACTTATTCTATTATGCAAATAATCTTTTATTTTGCCTACGTACAACTGATTTAAAAATGTTTCAGAATTTATTAAATAATTATTTTCTAAGATAACCGAATATCCTCGCTAACCAAACGCATGGATTTACATAATATCTTCGCACTTCTACATTGGCCTATTGGAAAATTAACTTATAGAAAGAGAGCGAGTGAAAGAAAAGAAAAGACGTTAGGAAAATAAAAATTGAAAAATAAGCGCGATACGGATGAATGCCGAGCAATTTGCATTCAGATGTTTGTGATAAATAATTAGATGATATCAAGCAGTCGCCTCTGCGCTGATTTTAAAATATTATGTCGACTTTGCTTCGACTCTATATTATAATGTACATATAAGATACCGATTGCCGTTTTCTGATCGTTTTTTATTTTTGTTATTTATTTTTTAATGCAAATAATAAAAGAAACTTTCAGTGATATTAATAACAGTAATAAAGACAATATTATTATTTATTAACCATCCCCACCCAGTAAATGTATCATAATAATCTAAAATATTGCTAACACTAATAACCATCAAAAAAACGATTAATTGTCAATAATATAAACTTATTTAATATCCAAATTTGTCATAAGTTTTCGTAGAACCCACAAGCTATTTAACGTGCCTGAAAGACCTGACAATATTTGCACCGTAAATATTATCAAAAACAAACGAAAGTGTCAACTCTCAAACAATATTAATAATTATATTTCGTTGTTCAAACTCTTTTTGACGCTATTTGCCCGTGTACACAAAAATTGTTTGCTCGGTACACACATAATAATCGACTCTTTTAGACTCGTGGAATCTCATGAATGTCCATCTCAAATAACTGAGACGTTGGTTTGTTTCATCGAAGAATTTGTGTAAGTTGACAAAAATTTGTCCCGGTTTTGGGGTGGGTAAATAGTTGTTTAATGTATAAAGAATTTTGTTCTTATTTAACGGTTTGGTAAAATTTCGTTAAATAAACATTGAGATAAAATTTTACTTACATTATCAAATGATTTAAATAAAAACGTATTTATAAAAATTACATACGATATTGTATTTCTAATAAACTAATGTTCAATTCTCAATAATAAGTGTAAAGATTGTTATCGCGAAATATAAAATAATAATTCTTTGTGCAAAAGTTTTATTTTTTCTGCAGAATGTGCAATTTTATCTCTCTTATAAACGTCCAGAGCGTAGGTACAATAGAAAGTAGAAATTTGATTATCATTCACTTGCAAATTTGATGTAAAAAATCTTGATTCAATGGATTTTGACAAAAAAATTTACGACCCCGAAAACCCTCACATACCAATTTTGAATCAAATAACCATAATCACAAAATTCATCTGCCATCTTGGAACCGTCATCTTGAATTTATTAATTTTGACAACAAATTGATTATCTCCAAAACGTATTTATTCTGGCCATAAACGACATGTGTAAAGCTATATGTCTATAGTGAAATTAGCCTTATATGCTGATTATTTTTGCCATGGTGAAAGAAAATCTCTAGCCATTTTAGGTATTATTCGAAATGCAGTATCGTGCCTCTTCCACCATTTTAATACATTTTCTGAACTATCAGAAAACTTTCATCAATCGGGACTGAGTTTTTATTACAAGATGTTTGAAAGAGAGAGGTAGTACATCTATATCAAAATTTTCTTAATCTGCATTGGTTTTGGAGGGTTGATTTTATTAATAATTCATTTTGATTGTCCTTTACTATTTCGCTAAAATAATCGTAATATTGGATTTTGTAAATATTTTCAAACTGTAACATAGCTTCTTCTTGCAAATCTTTGCCCCATGAAAGTTTCTAGTTTATGACGTGAATCTAATATTGACACCACACAATACATCCAATTGGTGTGCGTGCTTATAATCAATTTCATTCGTATATTCTTTACCATCTAGATGTAAGGTCCATTGTTACAGTTTGCCCAACAACATATTTATTCCTACTAGTGATCTTCCAGTAGTCGAAATTCGACCATAACTTTTTTTTCTTTTTTTTCTCTTTTTTTCTCTATTTTTCTTAATTCAAACTTGACTTGACAAATCAAACTAGTTTGATTTGATGCATCTCTATTAGTCAAGATATGGGAGAAGTAGGGATATTTGAAGAAAATATTGTGTTAAATTCAGTTTTGAGTATGTAGATGTAATTTAGGGATATGGTTAAGACTGATGGGATAATGGTAGTCAGGAAGGAGTAAAAAAGTTTAATGAAAGTGATACCTTAAATTGTTCTGTGTTAAGTTTATGCGGTTTATATTTTCTATCAGTGGAATTTGCTTCGATGTGTGTCTCATTTTATATTTCTGTGAGAAAATTTTTGAAAACGCAAGATTTTCTTTGAACTAGGAGAGTAGCACAAAGAAAGATATTGTCGTCTCAGGTTAAGGTTCTTTCGCTATGCAAGTTCTATTAGACTTCTTCTGTAGACTCCTCTTGCTATACGTAGTGTTGAATGCGGAAATGTTTGCAATTTATAGCATAGTCTAACTTGCCTCTTATATTGAATTGATATAAATTGATAAGCATACTAATATCACGTCCCCATTTATGATTTCAACAGATCAGGACTTAGATTACAAAAATTTTAAAAGTTAGCTAATATGCTTAATCCATATGTGTTTTATTCCGCAAATAGCGCTTTCCGTAGAGGACGAATTAATTGATGAGTCAAAATTAGTCCAGAGCTCTTTTTTATATTTTCTTATAAGCATATGTCTTTAAGGTTTTAAAATTATCTAGGAGCTCACTTGTTTTGTGATTTTTGCATACATTACAAGCCTGTTTTTTTGTTTAAGTGCTTCAGATATCTCATACCACCATCGGATTAGTACATATTTTTTGTTATATATAGATACTTACTTGATCAATCTATTTTGTAGTTACATGTTTTTAAACTATAGATTTTAAAGATCCCAGATTTAATATAAAAGTATCAGTACTGATTTTAAGTAATTTTTTAACAAAAATCGAAAATCGAATTCCGATTCAAAATTTAAATTATTTTCAAAGATTAATTCAAAGCCTACTTCAACCAAACTTCAATTTATTTACAAAGATAAATTTAAATCCTTTCAGTTGAGATACTTCTATTTACCTCGTGACATTACACATTAAATAAATTAAAAGTATAGATACTACGTGAAAGGAGTTGATATTAGGAATAATATTCTAACATTAAAGTATGTTATGATGAAATTAAAAATCGACGTGTGAATGCATTTTTTGGTTTACATCTGAGGAAAAAACAAATTGTATAAAATTAAATACAATAAACTTTTAACAACTTTCTGTGGCCAAAAAACAACTTTTCGACCGTTTGTAAATTACTAACTACGCATACTTTGTCGTGCGTAAAGTTCAACTTTACACACTAGTACGTAAAATGAAATACTAGGGCGTAAAGTGAAGTATTTTACGCACCAGTGCGTAAAGTAGATTGCTTATTTTTTACTTAATACCTACATATTTTTTGGTAGTCGAAAAAGAAAAAATATTGTATGCAATTAGTATGTCAAGTGCCTTTTTTTCACTCATGTGATTGTCGCACTCGCCTTTGTCTCGTGCGACAAAAATTACATTCGTGGAAAAAATATCACTTTACACACTTTTTGCATAAATAACTATTCTATAGTCAAAAAAAAAATCAAAAAAATTAAATTGTGTTCCTATTCTTGAAGTCTGCCTGCCCATTGACCCGTGCCGCACACTTTACCATCAAACCCATCAATGAATGGATAAAACGGTGCTACAAAATTAATTGGTACACTTCGGTATACTTTCTGGCTTCCTTCTTAAGCCAGATATCCCGCATCCGGTCTTACACTACTTACGTACGTCAACCACCAACTAGTTGGCTTTTTGTCAAGACACCTTTTAACTGTACACTGATTACTAGTTAATAAACTTAAAAAGGCATTGTCGACTCAGCAAGTTCATCTTTTTTACATACTTATAATATTTATAAAAAAATATTAGAATACAGTTTAGGGTATATTTTTAATATTGATGTCTTGTTAATTAATAAATGTTTCCAATATTATTTTCCATTTTTTAAAAAATGTTATACAGTATATATCAGTAAGTTGGAACCATATGGAAAACTTTTTGATTATCGATTAATTTTAGGAAAAAAACTTATTCTTCATAAAAAGTTCTGCGTGTTCTAAAATCTAAAATACAATCATCAGATATCAATTTTTTCTAGTAGTATACGAGGTTTGTCAAAAAATATGAATTTTACTCAATAGTGTAGTACTTTTAAATTTGACAACATCGAATAACGTTATTTTAAAAAAGTTGATCAAAACTAAAAACCAAGTTCAAATAGGCAATTACACATCCATTTACATTGAAAAAAATAGGTTTTGTGCTTGTTTAATATAGTTTCTATTTTGAATGAACATTTATCTCTTGTCATGATAACCTTCTTGTTTCTTAATGTTTTCTAACAATTTTGCAATTTAAACACGTAACTATAGTAAAATTTGCTTTGTTATTGCATTATAACTATATTTCAAACATGAATACATTTTTTCAGTAATTGTATATTTGAGTGAGTTTTTCTTTCTGATCAACTTTTTTACATAACAATTTTCGATGTTGTCAAATTTAAAGGTAGTTTACTCTTGAGTAAAATTCATATTTTTTGACAAACCTCGTATACCACTGAAAGAAATTGATATCTGATGATTTTATTTTAGATTTTAGAACATGGAGAACTTTTTATGAAAAATAAGTTTTTTTCCTAAAATTAATAATAAAAAAGTTTCCCATCCAACTTACTGAGACATGTTGTTGCCTTTTTTAATATTAGTTTTCTATCCTATCCTAAAACTTATATACATTTTTAACTAATTATTTACAATTTATATATTATTCCAAATAGAATTTGATTTATTCAGATAGTTTTAAAATTTTACTGGTATTTTTTAAATTTTTGATTTACAATTTGTTACACTAAAGTTTCCCAAACTAACGAAATACGTGCACTAATGCGGTAGTTACTGAATAAATAAAAGAATATTGTAGACATTTATTGCGGTAATTGAGTTTTTACTACCCTTGAGTGATTGCATATATACTATTAAAATTTACTATTCATCTCTTCAAACACAATCCAAAACCATTAATTGTACCTATTAATTTTCTTTCGGTCTTTGTTGATTCTTGAAGCACGTAATTCAAACAATTATCCAGTCAATACAGCACATAGTTCAAAATAATACTTTATTATTGCTATTCGCTGGGTGCAGAGTGCATGGTGGGGACAACTGAAACGATCTCGGCGCTCGTAGTGGTCAACATTTCGTGAAATCTGGCTCTTCTCATAAATAAACACGTCAAAATTAAATATAAAAAAGGTTCATAATAGTTGTTGTGTTGTAATTGCAAAAATACAGAGAGAAATAGCAAGTGCAGATTTTACACATTTTCAAGAGCTAGTTGGAAAATAGAGAAAAGAAAGAACTGGATAAACGCAATTAGGAGAAAAAAGTAAGTAATGTATAACCTACTTCTGTAGCATGCTTACTTGGACGAATGTGTGTTTTATTCTACAATTATTCGACGTGATTAAATAACTTTTGCCACTATGTCTTTATTCTTTCACATATCTAACGTGACCATCCGCGACAAGTTGCTTCCCTTTGTCCATAGTTTTTGGTTGAAATGATATTTGATGAGTAATTGACTCCAATCCGGTTTGATTAGACCGGTTTGATTGAATAATTACATCTCTCTTTTTTTACATGCTTAATGTGTACTCCAGATTCAGTCTTTTATTATTATTTGTTAACTTTGTGTTCAAAGGAAAATATTAATCTTGTATTTTTCTTCATTTATTCTTCACTTCTTTGTGTAAAACGCAAAATATGAATTTTGTATTCTCTTCATTAACATAGCGGCGAAATAAGCAAAATTATATCATTATAAGAGTATTACCGGGTGACCAAGTATATTTTATCCCATGGTAAAGTATTCGAGAAATTAATGTCGGGTTTGCAGTTGATAATTTCAAAAAGAATTTTTTGAAGCGCGACTTCCGGTTACCCCAAAAATAAACCTTTTTCGGATATAGGACAACTTGTTATTTCAGTAGTTTTTTAGATGTTCACAAAGTTTAGTCTTTTCCCGTTAAAAAAAAATCTGATTTGGCCAGCACATGACCTCTCGCCATTTTTGAATCACAAATTTACACGTTAACACAGAAAAGTATGAAAAAGATTGACATTTGTAAATCTGGCAACAATGGCAGAAGTTTTGAAAACCATAAAATGTGTTTATCCATTGAAAACTCACTACGAAATTTTTAGCATTATTACTATATTTCTGTTTATCTGAAGGGCGAGAGGTAATATAGCAGTTGTAAGTTTTTTCGTTTTAGAGAAAATTATTTATTTGAAATTTTACATTAAAACCAAACAAAAATAATTGGTCCAATAACTGTTCAAAGTGCTGATCATTTTTTCACTATACTTTAGTAACTCCAAGCATGTTCGCCATATTGGATCCGACATTTTCTTTTAAAAAAACTTCAATTTTAGAGATATTCAAGGACCAGAAAAAAACAACTGGATTTTTCAAATGAAATCATTTTTCCAAAAATATATCCGCCATATTGAATCATTTTATTTTGGGAAAATTTTATTCCAAATTCATAATCAGCGACCCAAAAATCCCCTGGATTATGAAATGTTTCGCAACGAAATCAATTTTCCAAAAACATCCACCATATTGGATCCGCCATTTTGTTTTTGGAAAATTTTATTCCAGATGCATAATCAGTAAACAAAAAAATACCTGGATTATAATTTTTTTTCAATTCAAATAATTTTATCAATAACATGGAACCACCATTTTTTTAATCGATTTAGATTTATAATAAGCGACCCAAAAAAACCCAGGATTTTCCAAATTAGATCATTTTTTCGAAAAACAACCGCCATTTTGTTTGGTATAATTTGTTCCAGATTCATAATCCGGGACCTAAAAAATCCCTGGATTATGACCGGAGGTCATTTTTTCGAATACATCTTCGCAATTTTGGATCCGCCATTTTATTTTTGAAAAATATTATTCTAAATTCATAATCAGCTATACAAAAAACTCCTTTTTCTCAAACATATTTTCCATTTCGTTTTTGGAAATTTTAGCTCCAGATTCGTAATAAATTGGAATTTTGTATTCAAATTAAATATGTCCGCCATATTGATACGTCATTTCGACCTCAGTTTTGTAATTTTCGACTAAAAAAACACTTAGTGACAAAATGACAAGATTTTGTACAAATATAACTTGATTATCATATTTTCGCCGTCTTTTAGTGATTTAGTACCACTGTGCGTGACAAAATGACAAGATTTTGTACAAATATAACTTGATTATCATATTTTCGCCGTCTTTTAGTGATTTAGTACCATTGTGCGTTCGTTACTGATGTTTTAAAAATAATTAATTCAGAATCAGATCTAAAATAAGATACAGGGGATGAGGTTCAAAAAAATATACGGCCCATATATTTTACAAGGGGTAAGGTTCCCAAATATGTTTAAAAAAATCAAACATTTGGCGGGAAAGAGGCCAACTATTTTTACTTTAGTATGCTTATACAGTAAAGGGGCAAGATATATTTACGTAGAGGGGTACATGGTAAAGCGACCAACTATTATTACATGAACAAAGTGTCAAAGGACCCAAATATTTTAACATAGGTAGACCTAAGGGGCAAAGGGCCCAAATATTGTAACATCAGTAAAGCGGTAAAAAGTTTTTTAAAAACATTCCTAAAAGTTTCAAAAAAATTAAAAAAATTTCGAAAATTAAAAAAAATATCGAAAAACTTGAAAAATCTCAAATCTCAAATATTTGAATATTTCAAAAAAAAATACTAGGAACCCTCAAACGATAGTGCACCGTTTCGGCTTGTGCGATCATGACCAAGCTTCTTACATACATATATATACATGATATGACATAGAAAAAGTTCTAAAAATTTTAAATTTTCGCTCAGAGCTATAGCGCCTCGGAAGTAAACTACAAATAATAAGCGACTTCTACTCCTAGTAATTAATATATTCTATACTAAAATGAAATATAGAATATTTGATTTAAAAAAATGAGAAAGTGATATCTTAGTTTTGAATAGCTTTTTGAAAAATGTACTACCTAATGTTCAGAAATAAACAGCGATTAATTGCATTTCTGTTTTAAACTGAAGTGTTTTTTGGAAATATATGTGAATGGAAATTGAGAAGTATTCAAAGTTATTTTTTGATACATTTTGAAAAATAGCTTTATTTTAGCAATGTAATCTGCATAAATTAATAAATAAATATAAAGTCAAAGCAAAAAATTACAACATATAATTTTGAATATTTAGAGTATATCATATAAATATAATAACTAAAATTCATATGTCTCATTTATTTCAAGATCGTCCCATTCATCATTTCTTAACATTGAAATAACGCTATTTATATACGTATAACATATACCGTACAAGTATTTTTTAACCAAGTCTACTCTAGTGAATGAAATGAGCGATGCTTTAGACAAATCCCACTAACATACGTCACACCGGAAATCAGTTATAATCTTCTAGTCAGAGTCAGTAACAACTTAAGTACACACATGATGATGAGAAGTTGTGCATCGTTAATAACGTGCGTTATCAAAGAAACTGGTTGAAAGTTAATGTAGGCCACAGCTATACATTCTAAAAAAAAACTACTTTTACCTGTTGCAACTTACTCGATTCTCTGATTGTAATTAAAGATATTGGAAAGCTGCATGAGGTTTTTAATTTGGTCATCTTGATGTCTTCATTTTGTCTATAGTTGTAATCTACACTCAGAAAGATGAATTATACATTTAATTTTTAGTTCATGCAATTAATTTTATTAGTTTTTCGTTTTTATAATCCAGTATATATTACTAGGAGTAGAAGGTGCTTATTATTTGTTGAGCTCAGAAGTTTACTGCCGAGGCGCAATAGCCGAGGCAGTGTAATCTGAACGAAACACAATTAATGAGTAATATATACTATTTTTTCTTCAAACGTAAAGATAATTCAAGGTATATGTGGTAAAAAAAGTTACTTATATTTTCAAAACTGACAAACGTCAAATGATATAAATATTAGAATGACAGTTCCTAGATACTCGATTACAATGCCCATAATAAAGAGTTGCTATCTTTTTTCTTTATTATTGTACTAGTGCAATAATGAAAACTCATTGTACTAGTAAAACAATAGGATATTTCTACGGTCTCTATTGACGAAAGTAATATAGTTATACGCTTGAAGAAAATTTATTGTCTTATAAATAGTTAAATTTAAATGACGTAAGAGTTAACGAAAAATTATTTTATAAAAACCGGATTAAACTATTTGTCATATACTTTTGCTAGTTTCAAATTTATTTTGCTACTTTGTACTTTTCTTCAACCACGTGATGTTAGTAACCTTTACCTTGACCGATTTTCTTTCCCTAAAGAAAAATTCACTATTTTTCAAGCTTGTTATTGGTTTGTATTTCTTAATTTATTTAATCTTCAATAAAAACTCTTTTTGTTAGTCGAACTGTAATTCCATATTTTGCATAGTTTATTTACGGCATAGCAACGCCTCTGGTGTGTGTATGTACGGAAAATATGCTAACATTAAAAGCAAACTCGATTGCTTCTGTTAAATATATTTATTGCATCCCTAGATCCTTATCTCTCATTAACATTTAACAGTGAACAACACTGTGAGTCGCGCAGAAAATATTATAATTGAATTTTATTCTTTGTCTGTCACACGCCGGCTTTGTTTATGATTATTATCGCACCTAAATCGTATAATTATATTTAGTTTATTAAAATGCACACAAAGCATTTCATTTTGAATTTAACAAAATAAATTCACTTTATTTTTGAGTCCTCTTTTATTCAGAAAAACGTTAAATATATACAGGCGCAAATTTAATTGAACACTATTGGGATTTTGTAAACAATTATAGATACAAAGTTGATTAAATGGGGAAAAAGATGTAATAGTTTTTTTAATATTAAAATATCAGGTCCGGTTTCCAAGATATTTGGGAAAAACCGAAATTGACGATTTTCGTTTTATTTAATTAACACTTTAATTTTTAAAGAGAGAAAAAGTTTTTTTTATTGAAGGCCAAATATTGCTTAACATAACGTATCCAATTTTTTAAAACAACGTTTCGTCTTTGAAGTGCCACCCTCAACTATTTTTTTTTAATACGGACCTCTTCGTTTTATTTCATTTTTAAAATCTCAATTTTTTTCTCTATCCAACCATGTGGAACACTTATTTTTATTGGGTTTTGAGAAAAAGTTTTTTTATTGAAGGCCAAATATTGCTTAACATAACGTTTCCAATTTTTTAAAACAACGTTTCGTCTTTGAAGTACCACCCTCAACTATTTTTTTTTAATACGGATCTCTTCGTTTTATTTCATTTTTAAAATCTCAATTTTTTTCTCTATCCAACCATTTTGAACACTTATTTTTATTGTTTTTTGATAATAAACTGTACTTTATAAATTTTTTCAATTTTGAACTTTGCTCCAAGAAAAAAATTGGAAAAAATATTTTTTTTTGAGATAGGGGCTGTGATTTCATATTTGTACGTACATATTGTTTCTAAACAAGTTTTTCAAATAATATTTTTCTATTTTTTTTAAAATAAGGGAACTTTACTGCTCTTATTGAGCAAAATTTATATTTTTTGATGCCCCCGTATACGGGTAAGAAAATGTATTATCTGATGGTTTCATTTTAGGTTGTAGTAACTTTTTTTCATAAAACTAAGAATAAAAAAGTTTCCCATATGGTTCAGACTTAATTGGACACACTATATATTAAGATGGTTCAGTATTTTCGATAAGGAACATTCAATATAAAAACTGTTTTTATTTTTTAATTTTTTTAATTTGAACATAAATTTAATTTTAAAATTAAATTTGAATGATCTTTTGTGTAAATTACAAATTAGTATAATTTTGGTATTTATTAACCTAAATTAATTAGTGTTATTTATAAATGTATATGCATAATACCTGTTTTGTGTTAGTTTTAGTCAAGATTTTTATCTCATAAAGCCGTCTCTGATTTGTTAAACGGACGTAAAAAAATCTAAAATTTATAAAACTACACAAATAAAAAAATTACTTTAATTCTTGGGGCAATCCATCTTGACAGCTGGTCGTCGAGAGGTCAGGGCAAGTCAGTCAGTCCATCGACTATACATTTAAAGCCAGCAAACACAATAATATTAAAACTCTTGAATATTCATACCACTTTGTATTATATGTAGATTTGGTGGATTAGCATAACCATGCCGACACTTGTTGACAATACAATATTTTATCGATAATACAGAGTGACCAAAATTACCGAACTAATTGATTCGATGGTATCGATTTTGTTTAGTATTTTAATCCTTTAAAAAAAAGTCTGAAGAAAAAATATTTAACCACATAAATTAATTTTTCTAAAACTCAAGATTTTCATCTACGAGTTTTTTCATTTAAATGTATTTTAAAATTTTTCTGATATTAATATTTTGCAAAATCAAAATTTCATTTTTTTTTAAATTCCGTTTTTTAACTCCATTTTTGAAAATTTGGTTTATTAAAATTTAACTTTAATTTCATCTGAATTTAATTTTTTTTAACCATTTACATATTTTTAAAATTTTTTTGGTTTTTAAGTTTTAAATATATTTTGAAATTTTCCTTTGGTTCTAAACTAAAATTTATATTTTTTCAAAATTTGAAATTGTTCAAAATTTAATTTATTAATGTTTTGATTCCATCTGAATTTAAGTTTTTCCCAAAATTTGAATTCTTGGAATTATAAAATTTTATAAAAATCAATATATAAGATTTTTTTACTAAAGTTCATAAATTCTATTGAACTCTTTTATCGCCATATAAATAAATATTTTTAAAATTTCTACATTTTTCTGGCATTTGAAATTTTCTGTGGTTCTTTTCATCTAAAATTTATATATTTTTTAAAATATGAATATTTTTCAAAATTAAAAATTTCAATTTTTATAAAACTTGTTTTTTAATTCTGAATATTTTTTCATCTATTTTTTGTAATTGAATTTTTTTAAATTTGATTTATTAAAATTTTTCTTTGATTTCCATAATTCGGTATTTTTGTCTATATCTATATAACTTTTGTACAAAGTTCATAAATTTTATTTAAATCTTTTATCGCCATTTCAACCATATAAATAAATATTTCTCAAATTTGTGTATATTCACTACGTTTTTTGGAATTTCAAGTTGTGAATGTTTTCTGTGGTTCGAATTTTCAAATTCTTGGTATATTTCAAAATTCCAAATTTGCGTTGTTAAATATATTTTTTTTAATATTAAGTTATAAATATATTTTCATCGGTTTTTTTTTTAACTAGATCTTTCAAAATATGATTTATTTCATAATTTTCTACTTTATGTCTGAAGTTGTTTTTTTTTCCATAATTTGAAAAATTCTAACAATCAAGATAACTTGCTTTTTATAATATAAGATTATAAATTTTACGTTTTACTTCAACCAAATTACGATAAATATTTCTAAGTTTCTGGATTTGTTTTTTTCATTTGTTGGGTTTTCAAGATTAAATGTTTTTGAAATTATTCTTTAAATCGTAATTTTATCTAAAATTTAGATTTTTCAAAATATTAATATTTTTGAAAATTTAAAATTTTTTTTGGTTTTAAATAATTTTTTACATCAAATTTTTTCAAAAGTTCATCATTCAAAATTTAACTTAATTCATTTGATTTTTTTTTCTAAATTTGATTCTTTTCAAAAAAAAATCTGAAATTACAACATTTTCTAAAAATCAATAAAACTTATATTTTTATACTTTCAAAAATTTGTTTTTTTTCAAATTTATAAAATTATTAGGTAAAATTCATAAGTATTTGTTCAAAATTTAAAATTGTTTTTTTTTCGGTAAATCTAACGTTTGTCGTGTTTTGAATTTTTTAAATAATTTTCAATATTCGTCAATAATTGATATTTTTTTAATTCCTTTTTTTTGCCCGAGTTTGAATTTTTCCAATTATTGACTATTTTAAAAATTCATTTTTTTTTTGATTTACAATTAAAAAGTTAAAAAAGTAAAAAAATTTAAGTTTTCAATTTTCATTTTTTTTTCTGTAATTCAAATTTCCATCTAAAATTGGGATTATTCCAATCTTTCACTTTTTTAGAATAATTGTATTTTTTATATATACGTATTTTTTTAAAATTTGATTAAACATGAAAATTTGGCTATTTTCAAAATTAAAAAAAAAATTTAATTAAACTTAAAAGTTGATTTAAAATTTAAGATGTTTAAAAATTTAAAGTTTTTCATTTTTCATTTTT
Source organism: Neocrepidodera transversa (assembly GCA_963243735.1). Taxonomy (NCBI): domain Eukaryota; kingdom Metazoa; phylum Arthropoda; class Insecta; order Coleoptera; family Chrysomelidae; genus Neocrepidodera; species Neocrepidodera transversa. The sequence goes on from OY725339.1 coordinate 25,455,573, forward strand.
TTTTCATCTAATATTGGACTTTTTCCAAAATTTAATTTTTTTAAAAAAAGTGTGTTTGATATTTAATTCTGGGCCGGTTTTGAACTTCTCTGAGTTAACAATATATTTGGTATGTAATGAATTTTTATAAATTTAAGTTTATTTTTTAATAATATAATTTCATTTCTAACACTAATTGTTAATAATAATTGTTTTAATTGTTTTTTTTTTCTGTTTAATTTAATGCATTTATATTTTTTATTTAAAAAAAGTATATTAAGAAATCATAATTTTTTTCTCCGAAATAATTTTTATAAATTTAAGTTTATTTTTTAATAATATAATTTCATTTCTAACACTAATTGTTAATAATAATTAATTGTTTTAATTGTTTTTTTTTCTGTTTAATTTAATGCATTTATATTTTTTATTTAAAAAAAGTATATTAAGAAATCATAATTTTTTTCTCCGAAATAATTTTTATAAATTTAAGTTTATTTTTTAATAATATAATTTCATTTCTAACACTAATTGTTAATAATAATTAATTGTTTTAATTGTTTTTTTTTCTGTTTAATTTAATGCATTTATATTTTTTATTTAAAAAAAGTATATTAAGAAATCATAATTTTTTTCTCCGAAATAATTTTTATAAATTTAAGTTTATTTTTTAATAATATAAATTCATTTCTAACACTAATTGTTAATAATAATTAATTGTTTTAATTGTTTTTTTTCTATTTAATTTAATGCATGTATATTTTTTATTTAAAAAAAGTATATTAAGAAATCATAATTTTTTTCTCCGAAATAATTTGAGTCTTTCCAGTATCAATTGTAGATAATATTGTTCAATTAAAACCCATTAATACTTTCTTTTGATACTCCCGCCCAATAAACCTGTACATACCTTTTTTGTTATGACCATTTATAATTGTTGGTAATTGTGGTCTTGATGTCACGATATTATACAGAAAATATTGGTCATTGATATTGAATTAATTAAAATAGTTTTCTTAGAAAGCCAAAACACTTTTTTCTAAATACCTTGTCATTTATCTAATTAATTTTATTTTGTTTCAGGTAAGCCATATTTATTGAATTCACGCTATTTGGTAAGTGCTAAAAGTATATCCTAGACACAAATACAATTACAAAATAATTAGAAGTTACAATGCAAAAAATAGTTTCCATGACCTGCGTTGAATGTCTATTTTTTTAATCTATTTTTTTTCAATTTAGATTTTTTATGTTTATTATAGTTTCTCTCTATAAACTTCAGAATTAAAAAAAATCGCGGCTGACTATTATTTTAACGATATTATTCACTTTTAAAATTTTTACTTTTTTCGTAATTATAGTGACATATTTGGTTATAATTATCTGTTAAAAAAATGTATATAATCCATTTAGGATATTATTTTATTATGCAAAAATAGTGAAAATATTGGATTTTAAAACTGAGATAATTTTTTTTAATTTCGACTGACCGCCGATTTTTCTTATTCTTGTTTTTAGAAGGTTTGGTTAGGATTTTTTTTCTTTAACGGATGGTCCGTAAACTGCATTAAAAAAAAATAAATGAATTAACTCAATAAGGAAATTACTATGATTCAAAATTATTTCACCAGAATTCTGCGTTTAATTTTTGTAAAAAAAAATATTAAATCGAGGAAAACATTTTCTAGAGTCCTAACTCTGTTATTATGCATATATATCGTATAAACGCACAAAAAAATAAAAAAACATTTCTAAATGAATACACGATAACGGTCATTACCGTTAGTCCAATTTTCGTGCCATCGCACAAAACAAACCAAAACGAAATTGAAACAATCCTAAATCAGATAAGGATGATAATTTGGGTGTTTCGATGTATTTTTAATAGTATCATCAGACAAAAGAATCGTCCTGCAACATACATATATGAGCATGAAGTAGACTTCGTCGAAAATGGCTAAAGGTCATTTGGGGCCCGGAGAGGGGCCTCTTCATGGTCCGCTGGCTCCCCCGTCCACACAATGGACAACCCATGCCACGCTGTAACATGTAAATAAAATTACGAAAAGAACAATAACACTATGAAAAAAATTGGAATGATTGCTACTCACTGCTAGTTGGGGCTTGTTTTTCTTGGTATTTTTTCTTTTGTTTAGTTAAACACCTGCTGGTTTTTGTTTTTATGAAGCTTTTTATTAGTGCGCCAAAAAGGTTGAAAATAGGCGACATTTAAATATCATCAGATCTATAGCAGTTGTAGTATTTTTACTTTTTGGGTAAAAGAAACATGCTTTTCATTTACAAAAAAAAGTGAAGTATCTGCGACGTTTAAAGTTGTTACTGTTCTGTTTCACTACACACCGTGTTGAATACAACTGACTGTTTATCCTTTTCTATTTAATCTAGGTATTCAAAAATAAAACTTTGATGACTAATAAGACATAATGTGTTTTATTATTCTAAATGACCATAAGCGGATCATAAAAAAAATATGATGCAAGTAGGAAAGACGCAAAGTATTTTATATATTTATTGAGTTTAATTATTGAGTTTAAACAATTAACGTATAATACTGAGATGACTTTTTTTATACAAACTTTATCAATTATTTTGATTTTATAGTTTAAGAAAAATTTTAATCTTTGGTACACGATGTACAATCCAAATTTTAATGTTTATAACCAAAGAAATAATTAATGCAATAAAGAAATTAAGAAAAATCAATTAAGTAAATCAAGTCATATTGAATGTGAAGCGTATAAATTTGTAAATTTAGGAGAAGAAAGATATTTTAATTAAAGTTAATATTATAAAATTTATATTACCTGGTTAGATATTATACTAAAAGGATATAATGTATAAAATTTTAATAATAAAATCTTCAAATCTTGTCCAAATGTAAAGTTTCATGAAGTTGATAGATCATGGCAATTGCATTTAAAAAACTTTCATCTAAAAATAAAAGAAAAAAATGCTAGTGGGCAAATAAATAAAAAGTGACTCCATTTTGAAAATTGTAAGAGGAAGGACCCTAAAAATAAGACTTTCAAAAAAATTAAGTAAAAACATAAGTTAGTTCATTCTAATTTGTTTGTTTAAATAGTTTAAAATATGTTGCAAAACTAACGGACAAATTCTTTAACCTCACAAAACATAGTCTGCATTATTTCCTTTCATTGTAATGGTGGTTGTATAAATTGTTAAAAATGTTAACCAAAAGCGCTACATCTAAACGGAAAATGCCTGTACTAGTGTAGACTACAAATCTCGAGAATTATAAATGTTTGAGATTTAATATTTTCGGAAATTAATTTTGTATACCCGATTTAGGACATCTCCTTTTCACTTAAAATTGGTGACCACAAATTGTCAAAACTGTCAAAAACACAGCTACACTAAATGATGGATACATTCTTTATTACTCCTTAAATTTAATTCAAAAAAGGAAATGTCCTATTCCAATGTTGTAAGCTTAGTCAACAAGTGCTTTTTGGCTCAAACTTTTTCTCCGCCTCCGAAAAATATTAACGAGGTGTCATTCGATTCGGAATAGCGTGTAGATAATTTTTAAAAAATGTCAAGAGCAAAAATTGCAAAAGTTATAAACAATTAACTGAAAAAAATGGGGTTTGGTTTTTTGCAAATATCTCAAAATCTATTTGACATTTTTCAAATTTGAAAAAAGATTCAAAAAGAGGAGGAAAGTTACCAAACAGAAACTATAACTCCTGAAACTGTAGGACCAAAATTTATAATTGTGTTGAAAATACGGCCGAAAACGGGGACTCCGGCTTGCGTAAACGCTGCCCACTTTGGGCCTTTAATTAATAAATATTATTTAAACTTATTTGATATGAAAATTAAAATTTGTAAAAATTTAGGCATCTACTGGATAGATTTATGAACAATAATCCGCGGTCAACAAATTTTTATCGCGATTTGTCTATTAATTATGCATTAGTAAATTAACAATTTTTTCCTACATGAACATTTTAAGAATTTTTTTCGTTTTGTACCTATTTTTAAAAAATTGTTATTTTTCACTTTGTTATTAACAATTTACTTACGTTAAAAATTAAGAAGCTTGATTAATCATTGAAAAAAAAAATTTTTTCATATTACTATTGATTCGTTTTTTATGATCAGAAGTCACATGAAAATGATTATTAAAATTTTTTATTTCTTTTTGTTAAAAATTGTTATAAACAAATGCGTTGTTTATAAGATAATTTAAAATTTCCTTTTTGGAAACATGATCTTTAATCCAAGTTAAGATTTTTTTTTTTAAAAATCGTTCCTTAAAAAAATTTTTTATTAGTTAAAAACGTATTTGTTAATTAACAATTTTTTTCCGTAACCTGGAATTATTATTAAGGAACCTTTTTTTAATCAAAATTTTTCTTGGTCTTTGATAACTAAAAAAAACTGTTTTTATTTAAATTTTAATTGTTTATTTAATAAACAATTAAATGTTTTCTATATATTTTTTTCCTTTTTCTACATAACGAAACAAAAACAACCATCTGTTATTTTTTGAAAAAAATTGTTTATATGGTAGAAAAAAAAACGTTAATTAATACATATGGTTTTAAGGAATAAAAATTTTTTTTAAGGCACGATTTTTTTTTTTAAATCATAATTTGCATCAAAGATTGTATCCAAAAAAGAATTTTAAATTATCTTATAAATAACGCATTTGTTTATAACAATTTTGTAAACAATAGAAAATAAAACTTTTTAAAAATCATTTTCATGTTACTTCTGATCATAAAAAAACCGGATCAGTAGTAAGATGAAAAAAAAAAATTTTTTCAATGATAAATCAAGCTTCAATTTTTAACCTAAATAAATTGTTAAAAACAAAGTGAAAAATAACAATTATTTAATTTTTCCAACGGGAATCTCTTCTGAGACCTTTCAAAAATGGGTCCAAAAAAGGAAAAAAATTCAGATTTGTTATTTAACAATTATCGCACTTACAATGTTCATGTTTAAGTAGGAAAAAATTGTAAATTAATTAATGCATAATTAATAGAAAAATTCCGATAAAAATTTTTTGACCGCGGATTATAGTTGATAGATCTATCCAGTAGATGCCTGAATTTTTTCAAGTTTTAATTTTTATATTTAATAAGTTTAAATAATATTTATTCATTAAAGGTCCAAAGTGGGCAGCGCTTACGCAAATCGGAGTCCCCGTTTTCGGCCCTATTGTCAACACTGGGAAAATTATATATATTGGTCCTACAGTTCCGGAAGGTATAGTTTTTTTTTGTAAGTTTTATCCTCTTTTTAAATCTTTTTTCAAATTTGAAAAATGTCAAATAGTTTTTGAGATATTTGCAAAAAATCAAACCCCGTTTTTTTCAGTTAATTGTTTATAACTTTTTTCAATTTTTGTAAGCGGCTCTTGAATTTTTTCAAAAATGATCTACACGTTATCCCGAATCGATTGACACCTCGTTCATATTTTTCGGAGGCGGAGAAAAAGGTTTAACCAAAAAAGCACTAGTTGACTGGACTTTTATAGGTATAAATATTTTCTACAAACAAAAATTTAGTTCGAGATTTGTAGTCTACAAAATCGTCAACTGAAATCATGACAGTCCATTTCGATGCCGCTCTTAACATATTTTTCAAAATCTAATTACTGATTTAATTACATATATTTCAATAAAACCCTTTATATTTAATTTCGTCCTCGATAAAGTCAACTGAATTCTCTATTAAAAAATATATTCTTTTATTACCAAAATACTGACAAATCAGAAAGAAGAAAAAGTGGAAACATTAAAACTGTGAATGAAAAAATTTTAAATATGTTTTAAATTTTAATAAAAAATATCAAGAAGGTTTGACAAGTAGACTTCTGATTATTTTGTTTTTAATGTTCGATATTTATATTACCTTATAAACTACAGACTATCTTTACTAACAATCTATTATTTTTATGAAGTAATTTCACTTAACTTTTATTTTCAAAATCATTCATTCTATTCTCTAGACTGCGAAGCAAATTAATAGTTTGCTTTCACTTAATTTTATAACCTAGTTAATAATTGTTTTATAACAATGATAATATAAATATTTAAAAGGCCACTTTATGATTCACTTCAACCTTATTACTTAATAACTTGTACATTGTACACGCCTCACCTCTATTATGATTTAATTGTTTTGATTTATTAGAATTGTTATTAACAATTATTATCTAATTTGATAATTAACTAGTGCCATATATGTTTTGTATTTGTAAGTTTTAGCACATTTCAAGCATAAAAAAAATTGTATGTAAAGAAGTTAAGTTTTAAGCCTTTATAAATGAATATTTGTACCTAGATTGTTTATAGAAAGGTGGCCGCCTGTAGATTATAAACTAATTAAAATTGATTAACAAGGAGAAAAATAAGTATATTAAAAGTAACCCAGAGAAGTTACTGAAAATTATATTTTAAGATTATGTGTCAACCGCTAGAGATAGGGCGTAACTACAACAATAATATTGTTTTCAATAAGGATATTTCTGTCATTTTTAGATTGGTCCTGAAAAGGGAATTTCAAAAAATCATTACATTTATAATGCAATCTAAATTAAAAATTGGCACATAAAATAAATATTGTCTCAATTAAATCCAACTAGTATATTGACTAATGTAAAATTGGTGATTTGTTTCATTTTGTTCATCATCGTCTTTCCCCGTAAAAGCTTTCAAAATTTCAATAAAAAGAAAATCAAAGCAAAATTAAAACATAGACTTGTACTAGAACCACAAAAAAAAAAACAAAAATTGACAGTAAGAAGAAACCACAAAAGCAATAGAAGAAAAAAATGGAAGAATATAAAAAAAACGAAGAAAATTAAAAGCAAATGCAAGAAGATTCTAAAGAAAATTAAAACTTATATTTATGGTAAAAGAATCGACTACAACAATCGAAGAAATCAACACGTAAGAAGTCACAAACTATGACGAAGATAAACCAGCAGAAGAAGAAAATAAAATAGAAAAATTAAAATCTAATATTTCAGTAAGACAAAAGTCGCTATAAAAGAAAGTAACAAAAACGTAATTTTAGTCGTTTAGATTCGTCCTGAGAACCTCATTTCAAAAATTTATTAACATTTATAATGCAAACTAAATAGCTTTTAAAATTAAAAAAAAAAAACTAAAATTTTTTATACATTTTATTTATATTTCAGTAGTCTTTCTTCAAATTTATTAATAGATTTTTTCCAATTTTTTTACCGTTTTTACATTTGCGATGACAATGAAAAAATCCGTTAGTTAAAACAAGATTTGTTCATTATTATTATTAAAAGTTTAAATTTCGTATTCGATTTTTGATCAACTTGTTAATTAACCAGAATTTTAAAATTTTTAGCATTTTTTAATTTCCTAAAACAATGCAATAATGAATTATGTAAAACATAATTTGTTTATAATTATTATTGTTAATATGTTTTTGAAACGAAAGATCCTCTAGATAAATATCCTATTAAAAATATAGTATTCGTTATAGTTTCTTCTATTTTACATATCTTTTCTTTAAATCATTTTTCTTCAGCTCTTCTAAAATTTCCAACTTTCTACTCTTATTTTTGTTTGATTTTTTTTCTCTTTTTCTTTAATATTTCATTTTTATTCATCTTTTCCTGTATTTTTTGGCGTATATCCAATTTCTTTCTCATATCCTGCATCTCTTTTTGACATTATTTATCATGTTTTTTAATAATTTCTCCTCTATTTTTTCCACATGTTTTGTATCATCTTTTTACGTTACTCTATCTTTTTTTTACCTTCTTCAATGTCTTCTTCTTATTGCTTTACAATAATTATCCACTTTCTTTCCAAATTTTTTTTTGTATTATTATCCACTTCACACATCATTTTCATTAGCACATCTATTATATAATTTTGTTTTTTTCACAATAAATTCTATTACACCTATCACTTCACTATTTGAATTTTTTTTCGAATTATATTATTTTGTTTGTTTCAATTGATTACTTTTTATTTTATATTTCCAAATAATTTTTTCTTTAATTAATATTCCATTTCTTAGTTTTTCTCACGTATATTTAAAAAAAATAGAGGGAAAGGGAGTTTTCGGGCGATGTCATTAAGGGAAAACAGTTGTCAGATATTTTAAACTGGAAATGCAATAAGTGGAGACATTAAACTAGCAGGAAGATGAGAGGAGAAAATATTAAAATTTTATTTTTAAGTCATTGTTGAGACAAAACTTTCATTATTATCGCACACGGAATAAATTCGATTTGATCAACTGAAAAGGGGTCAACTAATAGGAGATTTTAAACCCACTGAGATATCAAAGAAAATGAGAGATGATAAAAATTACAATGGCAAAATCTAATGAAATTACAAACAGCGGAAAAGTAGTGACAACGAAAATACAAATAAAGAAAGGAGTGAGCAAGGATGAATTTACGGAAGTAAAAAAGGAGATTAAAAATAAACGTAAAGAATACCAAATATATAAACTGCAATAGAAAGGATAGAGCAATGACAATGTTCAAATATGGAAGTTAGAAGTTCGAAGAAGTCGAAACATATCTAGGAGTTTTATTAAATAGAAAAAACGATAAGCAAGATAGAGTTCTAAACGGATATAGGACATTTTTTTGTAATAAACATTTAGTCAAGTAGAAGCAGAAACAGTAAACTAAATATAAAATAGCAATTTGTCCAACTAGTATCGATATAGACAATCCACAGGAGTCGAATAGTATATTTTTTCAACGGCCACTAAATGAAAAACTACAAAACATAAATAAAAAAAAGATTACAGTCAGCGGGTTTAAATCCGTAACCTTTCACTCCGAAAACGAGAACTTTACCTATCACTCGTTTTTGCCAATATGTTTCTTATTAGTGTAAAAAATTCTGCCAGTTATTTTGACAGGTTATTTGAAATTTTTAAAGAGTTGGTGACGAAATACTAAATATCCGTTTAGTGCCTACATTCTCATTCTATAAATTTTGGGTATAGAAAAAACAATAATCATCGGCAGTAATATACGCAATAGAAACAACAACATTGATCAAGAAGGAAGAATAACAACTTAAAATTGTGAAAAGAAAAATTACTAGAACAATGGGTCCATAGAAAATTTATGACAGCTAATACAGGCAACTGATAAATCATGAAATAGATGAGATACTATATAGGAAGGGAAAAAATTATTAGAAATTATAAAATCGATGCGAATTAGATGTTATGGCAAAGAAAAAGAAATACAATATTAAGAATTATTACTAAACGGAACCCAAAGTACAGTCAAAAAATACCGAAGAGCAGATGGAAGGATCAAGTAAAAGAGGATAAGGATAGAAGAATGGAGAACAATAATATCTGACTGGCAAAAATGGAGAAAAATTGTTCCCAAGCACCAATCATTGTTAAGATACAATAAGAAAAATTAAGTGCACATATTCATCCTGTTAATATGATTGTTTGAGTTCTTATAGTAGAACAAGTATTCCCATTAGAGAATTTTAACTTTTTTCATTTAAAAAATAATAAAATTTGTTTACTTGCCTATTTTGTTTTGATATTTCATGGATATAAATAAAATGTATATTTTGAATAATTTTGTATACCTACCTCGGTTATATCTCAGAAAGTAAATTCTTTAATAAATAAACGGTTCTTAAAATCTATTATTATTGATATGAAATTAAAAACCTTATAAATCTATAAATTTAGCAATTTATTCATTGTATGGAAACATTCTTTACGATAGCGGAAGTTTCATAATTATCTTTTAACATCATTTATTTTTGCAATGTTTGAGTATATATTAATCACTTCCTGCGTTAAGGTAACTTTTAACCTAGTTGTAAATTAAGAGTGTGACATGTTTTCAGAACAGGTTTACGACAAAATAAATTTCCAAAATGAGCGTTTCCTCTTACGATCGACACTTCGATTTCGTTAAAAAAAAAACGTTAATTAAAATGACGGTATTAATAATTTTGCAATGTTGGTTCGTTATAAAAGGATAATCTTTGTTCTGAAGGAAACAAGTGTGATGCAAGCCTTGTTTACTTATTTTATTCTGTAGGATCACGAGAATCAAGACTTTACTGATTATTTTTAATTTTATAATTAACTGGTTGTTCCAATTTTTTTATTCGGCTTATCTGTCACAATTCTTTTTATCATTAATGTAGCAAAATATTTTGCTCAAACACAGCTTTTTTTGTTTTTATTAAATAAATAAACCTTACTTTTATTAATTAGACATTTTAAGTACGTCGCTTTATTTTTTTCGTTGGACAAAATTATAATTGATTTTCTTACAAATAATTGCTCTGTATATGAATTTAAAATATGTGATGACAAATTGTTTTATGACAAAAATTTATTAGAAATAAAGTCTTAAGTACATCCTGTAAGGGTGGCGAATAAATAAAAATAATTTTTTTTTCAAGGTGCGATAGCTTAAAAATATTAAAGGAACAAATAATAAGAAAATTTGAGATAAACATTTTTAAATTATATTGAAATATACAGGTTTATCTCATACACGTTTTACCAAAAAAAGTTTGCACTAGATTTAAAACCTAAATTCGAGTAAAATATCAAAGAAAAACCAACGCAGAATCTATAGTAAGAGAGTTTATAAAGAATAAAATAAGGAACAAAACAAAAATGCAGCTAAAAATTCAATATTGAATTCTATTAAAACATAATTTGAATCAAATTAAACAGCAAAGATCAAAATTCGTAGTAGAACGCCAGAAAAATATGGATTTGAAGAAAACAAGCAAGATATCAAGGAAAAATAAAAACCTAAAAATATAGGGAAGAAAATATTATAGAAATAGAAGAAATCAATAAACAATACAATAAATTTCAAAAGCAATAGAAAGAACACAAAAACCAATGAAGGAAACGCAATAACCAATAAACGAGTTCAAAAACTAAATCCACAAAGATACCAAAGAATAATTAAAACCCAGTCGCCACTTAAGCAATTAAAAAAAACGAATTGACGCTAATGAAAAATTAAAACCTAATGGAATAAACACAAAAAAAATCAAAGAAAAATTAAAACATAGATTTATAGTAGTAGAACCCCAAATAATAACAAGAAAAAATACAAAAATCTTATAGTAGAAGCGAATCAAGTCGACACCAAACAAAAATTAAAACCATACTTACAAAAAAAACACAAAAGCAATAGAAAAAAATCAAAATGATACTAGTACAAAATAATTGGCAGAAATTACTACAGAAAAGGAAGAAAATCAAAAAGATATGAAAGAACATAAATAGAAGAAACTCAAGAAAATATTAAAGAAAATTAAAACCTATACTTATAGTAGCAGAATTGACTACAGCAATAAAATAAAGCAAAAAGGATACCAAGGACAAAGTCTTATAATACTAAAAAACAAAAACTATGATGAAGATAAAACCAGCAGAAGAAAGAATCTAGTAATGAAAAATGGATATGACATAGAAAAATTAAAATCTAATATTTTAGCACCACAAACTTATTTTTCTTTGACTGATTTAACTTTTGCTTGTAAATTTTCTAATATATCATTCTGGCAATCATTTCTATTCTTATGTTTGTTTTGTCTTTTCTAATTTATCTTCTTTTTCTTTAATATTTTGTTCTTTTTTATCTTTTCTACTATATCATATATCTCTTTTGGACATTCTTCATTATCTTCTTTATAATTTTTCTTCTCTATCTTTTTTATATTCTTCTTTGTCTTCTTTTGTGATATAGTGCATCGTTTTACAATAATTATTCACTTTCCTTCCAAAAATTTGTATCTTTTTTTATCATTGTCTACTTTACATATCATTTGCATTAGGACATATTCTTTTGTACTTTTTATTCTGATCGTTCTCTTTTATTACTGACAAGAAATTCTACTACATCTTTCACTTCACTGTTTAAATTTTATTTTTTAAATTATGCTATTGGTTTATTTTAATTGATTACTTTCTATTTATTTCTATTTAATACTCTCAAAGATTTTTTCTTTCTAAATAATATTCCAAATTTTCATTTCTTATTCATCTCGCATACAACAATTTAAAAAAATCAGTGGCAAAGGGAATTTTTAGGTTGTCAGAAATTTTTAAATATTAAATTTGTTAACAAAATAGTTAAAAATGTTATCATTAAAAAATCGTTTGATAAAAATTGAAATAAAATAGTGTATTTTATTTATAGGGTGATTTTTTAAACTAGTAAAGCAACAGAAGAAAATTAAGATGATGCCAAGGAGAAATTCAAACAAAGTTTTATAATAGCAAAAACTACTACACTATAGAAGAGACCAAAAAAAATTCAAAGCAAAATAAAACGTAGAAGAACCTTAAAAAGGTAACACCAAATTATATTAAAAGAAACCATAAAAGCAATAGAAAAAATAAGAAAATTAACAAAAAGTCTTATGAAAGCAAAATTTACTACAGAAATAGAAGAAATCCAAGAAGGTACTCAAGTGAATTAAAATCTATACTTATCGTAGAAGAATCGTCTAGAGCAATGGTTTTCTCTAATAGTAGAAAACAAAAACTATGACGAAGATAAACCAGCTGAAGATTGAATTAAAATGTAATCCTTTAATATACAATAAAGTAAGTGAAAAGGAAGAATCAATTATAGAATCTAAAACAGGAATCGGTGGCATAACTTATTCATAAAACATATTCATCAAACCATAATGTCATCATAGGAAGGAATAGAGATGAAGCATTGACAGAGAAGACAAATAGAAATATAGTAAAAAATAGTGGTTTATTCCCAATTAATGCATTTTCATTTCAGTAATAGCGCAAGAAGGAACATGTAAATTATATTAAAACTAAACACCCTGTAGACAGATAACCCATTAAAAAAATCTCAATACTACAATAAATACTAAAACAAAATATGTGAATACAAAATAAAATAATTTTTAAAATTATTCTGTATCCTCTTCCTCCTTCTTCTATATAGGTGAATGTTTCCCATCTCTGCCTTTGTTGTTTATCTAGGCCTCTCTTAGGGTTTAGTCTAGTCTCCTCTTCTTTTGAACAATATACTAGGATTTCTTATTTTAGTTTCTCTCTGTGATTATTCCTATGTTCTGTATCCTCGTCTCGATTGTCTGTTGAAATCACTGTTACTTTTTGTTCCCTTATTCTGTTAATTTTTTTTTTTGATTATAAATAATACGGCCTCATCTTGTTGTACATTATTTTCTTTAACCTAAAGAAAAAATATTAATTACCTTATCAATAATAATTTTTTAATCTAATCTAACGTTTTCAATTCTACCTGATAAAATAAAGTAAATTTTCAAACCTACCATTATTTAGATGTTTTTCTCTTCTTCGTAATTACTATGGCCATTTTTATTTCAAGGATATTTCAAAAACCTTAATCAATAATCTTACCCTCAATCTTGTATCTTCTTCACTTTACATTTCTAAGAAATTGTTGCAAAAACTTCTATTGTGAAAAATTGAAAATATTACTGTGTTTAATAAAATTCTTTGATCATCATTTCTTACAGTTTATTCCTCGTTAATACAGTCCAAAACATGAGTGTCCTTCGTATAATAAACCTAATACATTTTGGTCCTTCGAGCCGAACTACTACTACTGTTACGTTTTATTAACAAATGAGAGAAAAATCTTTATTTTTAATGACCAATTAGTCAAATTGTCGTCCTCATTCTAACATCTATTAGTTTGTTGATATATTGTGAAATCTAGTTTAAAATCGATCACGATATATATGAGATTAGACTATTAGACACTGATACTAATAAATAATTTTTTTATGCAAAATGTTAACTTTCATGACATAATAATTGTATAAAAAAATCAAATTTATCAATTAAAATAAAATATTTTAATTTATATATTTTTACTAAATTGGGCCACTTAAGTTTATTTTATACAAGCCAGTACAAATAGCCAGAACCAGGACAGTATTGGCGTCGTGTACATGGGAATTTCGAGACTGTCTTGTCTGAACACACGTCGCCAATACTGTCCTGACACGTTGTGCAATAACCTTTACTAATATCAGAATTTTACATCAATTATAATTGTTTACATTTTGAAATCCTAGCCACGAGAATTCCCTTTTACCCATGATTCAAAAATAAATGAACCAAGAACTTTACTCTTAGAAAGAGATAATCAAGAAGTAAATGTTGTTTAATATTTACCACGTTCTTTATCGAAAGAAAGAGAATAGATTGTTTTTTATGCATTTCAAAAATGATTTATTAAATTAGTTATATTAACCATAATGAAATTAAAAATTCCAAAGAATATAAGTACTCAAAAAAAAAAATTCCAGTAGCTGCATATTTTAAACCCAACAAAAAAAGAACATAAATAAAATCGTATTGACGGTGCGGTGCGACCAAGTGGTTTTCAGGTAAAAACGTTTCAAGGATTCCCCAAACGTCGACGATAAGATGATGCAGAGAGGACCGGAAACGGTACGAGGGAAGCCACCCTCACGCGTATATTCATTCGCCTTCGCCGACAACCCCGAAGGCCGGAAGTGTAGTAAGGACCCGCTGCGAGGCTAGCACAACATTTTACACATACACACACCAGATAGTGTAGAGGTGGAAGCGTCTGAATAAATAATCTTTGAGGGCTGATTTGTAATTTTTGCGATTATATTTTTTATACATATCTGTGTTAAATAATTTCAATTATTATTTATATATGAACACTCAACTACTATTAAACCAATTTACTTTTGACATAGGCGAGCATAGGAATATTCTCGTGACTTGGTATGTTTAGTATTATTTTTCAGTATAATATGTTCGTTTTTATAATCAGTGTATTATCAGAATTATTATAGATATGCAGGTTAATACTCTGTCATTTTAGTACCAACTGTTGGGTATACAAATTCAATAAATTTTAGGAACATAATTAACTAATCTAGTTTAATGGCATAACTTGAAGTAGAATTTAAAGTATGCATTATCTGATCTATGTTTCACACGAAAATTTAATTAAATATTATCGGTCATAAAACAAAAGGGACTATCCCTCTATTTGGTCGACGGCGCCACGTGACATGATACGCATAACTCATCGTGACTAATGCAAAATGTCTATATTTTACAAATATAGCCTAAACAGTGGTGGACAGTCATTAGAACGTAATTCGTAGTAATGGACATGTATACACTGTCTTTAAGTCTCTTCAAAAGTACTTACAAGACAGTCTGACAAAACGGGCTACTTAAGGTTCAGAGATATTTATAAAAAATTGTCTACAACACCAAACATAAAATTAACGGTGTACACGAACTCCGGTCCATTCTTACCAGCTTGGTACGCGAAGTCCCTTAATTGATTTTGGGTCATAAATGCCCTTATACATTCTTTACTCCAACGACCATAAGCCTAATAATCCTTTATTGCTGTAATATGAAATACATTTTATTAGTAAAAAGCACGGATTGAATTTATTGATCTGTTAAAAAAATGTAATATAAAATTATATACGTTGGAAGGAATATACAATTTAGTCAGTTTGAATTGAGTAGTAAATCTGTTTTTTTTTTCATTTTCCAAAGGTGAAGTATAACCTAATTGATTTTAGTTTTTGAGTTATCTTGCGGACTAACTTGTTTAACAGTTGGTATATTCTGTAAAAGAATTCGCACATTGTAAATATGAAAACTATATACTATAGCTTAATAGGCCGTTTAGGCCCAGAGCTGTGTAATTATTTTCCATAGTTCTGTATTTTTTGATTTTATCTTCCGGTGTACCTCTCAAATTTTCTAAATTTATTTTTTCTCAATCGTCCTCTTTTCTTCTTACCGCTATTTGTTTTTGTATCCTATCATTCTTCATCTTTTCCAAATGTCCCATTCGTCTCAATCTCTCTGATAACATTACTTCGTCTATTTTTGGTTCACCATATGCTATATATTTCTTCATTATTAGATCTTCTTATGCAATTCTCTTCCGTTTTTTCCTCCAAGAATTCTTCTCTTACCTTTTCTTTTTGCTTTTTGTTTACCATGCACGTCTCGCAAATATATAGTAATGTTGGTCTTTAAATAAATTCTGAACATTATTCTTGATATGTGTTTTGGCTTGATTAAGTGGTTTACCATTTCTGTTTTTATTACTCATGTTAATTTCTTTTTCTTCGTCGAATTTGTCAAGTAATTTGGAATCCGTACTTTACCGCTTCAATCATTATTTTGCCTTTCACGTTGCTTCCACCATCCTTTTTGTAACTTCTTTTAAGTCGCCTTATTAGGTACCGCTATAACAAATGACTTCATGACTTTTGAACTTCTTCATTAAGTTGACTGTCTCTTATAATTTAATTATAAAATCACGTTATCTAATCCCAGTAGCAATCTACAATTCTTCTGATTATCTTGGACATTACTGGAAGTTTTTTCTAAAATTATTCTTAATAGTTTTACTATATTCGATGGCACTGAAATTTCAATCATTTTCGTTCAATCGTTGTGAAAATCTGGTCACTTTTTCCTCTTACAATTACATTCTGTAATAATTAAATTTCAAACAGAATATTATAAAACACGAAACAAGTAATTTTAAAAAATAATTAATAGTTTGTATTTTTTTTAACAAAGTTGTTATATAAAAACGGTTATTTATATAGTTCCCATCTTTACATTGTTTATTTTATGGCTATGACGAAATGTCTAGTTTGTTACGGACAAAATTAATAAAATGATCAATGAAATGTGCCTAATGAGGAAATTAAAACGTAAATAAACATAAATTCCTGTATTTACTAATTATTTTATTGGTATTTAAACCACAATGGAAATTTTGTTGTACATTTTTTATCTTTATTTTTATGCAAATTTAAAAAAATCAATCGTGGTTAAATAAATTATTAATTTTAAAGATATGTGTATAATTATAATCTATTCATAATCGTAGTGTTGTTAAAGAAAGGGGAACGAGTAGGACAAAGATAGTTGCAACAAAGATAGTTGGCAGGAAATCATATAAAAATTAGAATTACGGGTTGCAGCTTAATTGGATGGTGGGGGAAATAATTTCAACTTTTTTCTCCCCTCCCTCTTTTACTCCCAACTTAATTACTAATTTCGTTTTGTTTCAAATTTTCTTTCTTTCCACTTTCCTCCTCTTTTTTCCTACTTTTTCTTTATGTTTCAATTTGTTATTGCACTTTTTCCCCTACTTTTTTACTAATTTTGGTTCTATCTGATGCGCTTCCAGGTATTGGGCCCTTAGTTCATGTTAATTATTGTTTCATCTTCTATCTTTCTTCTTCAGCAGAATCAAAACTTCTTAAGTCCTTTTAGTTGGCAATGTCCTATTAGATTTCCTAATTAACTTCCCCGATTAACTAAATAAATTCTCAACGATATGAAACATGTAATAGTAAAATACATCAATAAATCTCCATCAAACTTTTCTTTTTTTGTTGAAGAAACCAAAACAAGTAGCAAAAAAAAAGTTGAAAGGAATTCATATAAAAATTAGATGCACGGTTGCAGCTTGATTGGATGGTGGGGAAAATAATAATACTTAACCTTTTTCACACCTTTTTCCACTTTCCCCATTTTTTCCCCTATGTTTAACCATTTTCTTCATGTGTCAATTTGTTTTTGCACTTTTCCCTACCCCTTTGTCTCCCTACTTTTTTACTAATTTATTCATTTAAACTATTTTTCAATTTTCTCCCGCCCCATTTTTTCCTCTACTTTGTTATTAATTTCAGTTCTAACTGATGTGCTGCCAGGTATTGGGCCGTTAGTGCATGTGGATTGAGGTTTTGTCCTCTATCTTGCTTCTTCAGTAATCTAAATTTCTTCTCTTTAAGTTGGCAATGACAAAATTTGAATCAGCCAGTCTAGTAGCAAAGTTGTTTATGCTGCTGGAAAATCTTGGAATATTCATTTATAACATCCTGAAGCTCTACTTTTTGCACTATACCTTCTCTTTTTTGTATTTCATTTAATATAACAATTGTTTCTTCGGTTTCCAGTTCTGCAGTACGGTAACCGCGCTTTGTTTAACGCTGCAGTGGGCTACAGAGGATCCAACAGATTCTTCTATTGCAGGACCCTCTACTTCAATTTATATTTTGCTCAAATTTTCATGATTATTTTACATTCTTAAAGACATTTTCGCCTAAAACTGACATTTTACCACAAACTCTTATAAGTTTATATTTAATGTCTGTTAATATATACTTGGTCCTCCCCATGTTTGTTTTTGGGTGTCGCATTTTTTTGTTTCGATGAAACCCCAAAAATAGTAAATTATGTACCAAGGGACTAAAGTGCCACTTTTAATCCCGAGAGTGAAGATTGCTGTCCGAGCGAATCGAGTTCAAAGATCACTCGAGGGATTAAATCGCTATTTTTTGTACTGCTCGGACTAAAACTTCATACGATAATTTTGTGAAAAGAAACATTTAACGTTATTACTTATTCGTTATAAAAGAAAAATTAAAAGAACCGACCTGTCCAGGGTTTGAACCTTTACTCCTCTTGCTGACATGTAAAGATTATTAAATATTTTAAGGTAGTAAAATTGGCACTTTAGAACCTATACATATAGTGCTTATTATATATTTTATACCCAAGGGATTAAAAGTGGCACTTTAATTCCTAAAATGAGGGAGTAAATGCATGTTTTAATTCCTGCGGTGCAAAAAAATATTTGGAAGAATTATTGACGACTAGTACTATTCAATTTTTTTTCTGGGACTCGGGAACTCTTTTTATTACTTACTCTTCGCCGTTGTTGGTGGGGGGGGGGTTCTAGCTGCTCCGGAAATTGTATTCAACAAATACGCCAAATTTTGCCAATCAGCTAAATTGTGACATTTTTTTTGTTGTTGAGCACATTAAATGTTACTGTCTTTGAGAAATGTTGGTTCTATCGTGCCTTTTCTCATTTCTATTAAATTAACCACAACAATCAAGATTAAATTCTTACCAAGCAATGACATTTGACATCACAAAAGTTTAATAGCTAGAAGCTTGATTCACACTATGCAAAGTAGCTAAATTGTTTTCATAACAACCATGATGTTAAAACAGGTACCAGAATACCAATTCTTCTTTTCAAAGTTGTTTGAAAGAAGTCAAATAGCAAGTTGTTAGAAAATTGTTATATAACCATTGTATTTATATCCAAAACGTATTTAAAATAATATTGTGTATCATTGTGTAAGTAATTTGCGGTTAAGTTTGTTTATTTTATAAAAAAAAATTACTTTCAATTACATTTTTTCATATTTTTGTTACAAATGAAAATTACAAATAAAAACATGCAACATGATAAATGAAAACAATCTATATTCAAATCTGACAAATTGAGGAAATTTAAAACAAAATCAACGACTTTTTCCGCTTGTTATAATGTTATTAACCCCGATCATCTGTCAATAAATCGGATGTTAGTCCAATTAAATTATTACGTGACCAAAAGAGATACCATCTTAAACCTGTTTTTTCAATGCAAATCAGCGGTCGGCCTATTAATTAACCGATTATACAAATCGGATGTGATTGTGGTTTTGGTCGATTTTTTCCTACCGAACCTTCTTTTGGGCAATTAACAGGATTGGCTTAAGAAATAATTTATGTTTGGAAAGGGTTTTTTGGAATTAAGGCTAAAAACTAAAAAACAGTATATACAGTTTTTAAGTTATTTTTTGCAAATTAAAAAAAAACAAAAAGTTGATAAATCTTCATTTTTTAATCAATATTAGAAAAAACCAAATTTCCTCCAAAAACATTGTATCAAAAAGAAACTTTTATCTGTATCAAAAGCTCGGATAGATCGATTTTTATTTCTGATGAAAAATTTTTCTGCAAAAAAAAATTAACCCTAATTTTTATCTCTTGCACAGGGTAGCTACCCCCTTGAAATTTTTAAACCCAAACTGGAGTTGATCGATAACTCATTTGAAAGGGTTTTTAATTACCTATTTATCTGTTTAAATAATTTTAATTTAAATAGAAAAAAAATATTACGAAATAATTATAATTAAGTTTAAGTTTTTAATTTTATTTTTTTTAATTTTTTATTTCTGTTTTTCTATGGAGAACATTTCGAACATTTGATAACTTAAGTTTCAGTTTACAATGATATAATACAATTAATAAACCAGCGATCTAAAGGTTTATTTTAATTTGCGTAATAAATAAAAAAATTTTCATAGTTATTAAAACACTATTATGAGAATATACTCGATCCGGATCTGTTTCGTTGTTTTGATTTGACTTTGTCAACGTGTAAAAGATGATTTCGCTGCAGGGCTTTTTGGAAAAAAGTAGCCGGTGAGGAATCGCTACGGAGACGATTCCCATGTCACAAGCTGTGAGAAAAAATACGATATATGCTAATAACTCAATTCCAAATAATTTATTGCAAATTTAGTCAAAAATTTGTTCTCTCCCACGTCGAAAATAATAATCCAGTGACGTTTAGATTGATTAATTTTGATTTGTATTTTGTACTATATTGTTTAACGAGACTGACACAAATCGCTTATTATTAATAAAAATTTAAATTTATAAGAAATTCAATGGTACGTTTGTACGATTTTTTTTTTCAATACGTAATACTACACATTATTTATATCATAATTTTATCGTCCTAAAATCATAAAACATCAAAATTCGGTATCCTTTTTGAAGTATCTTAAAAGCCAAATATTTTATTTAATAAAAAAAGATCATCTTAATCCGATAATCACAGCTATCCATTTACCTTGAAAAAAAAACCAACAAAGAATCCGAATACTGAAAAACTCAGTAGGACATTTCACAACGTTATTTCCAAAAATACTATAAATACTACCTATACCAAATAATTATTATCCCATCGCAATTCACAATTTGCAAAGAATAAATACCCTAAAGGGATCCCATTCATTGTAGGGGAAGGTTTTAGGGATATGCCCTTTTCGCACAGGTGGATATATAGTACAGGGGGATTAGATGTACTTCTATTATTAATTTTCTATTGTGTCGATCAGGTCAAGTGTACAGGAATCTTTACAAATTCATTGGATATTGATTTCTTCTCTTTTTTTGGGGGACGATGTATTAGTTTGAGTAAGTGGTATATTGCTTTTAATGTGCGATTTTTATGATTACAATATGTGAATAATTGTCAACAATTTTTTATTTGAACAAGGTTATGGTATCTTTAAAAATTTGTAAACCAAGATAAAGCTAATAAATTACTTGTACCTATAAAATACATAATTATTAGGAGAAATATAAATAAACTTAAAAATAATGTAAAGAATAATTTACAAAAATAATAATTATTAAAATTAGCAAAAAAATATAAATAAGTAAAAAAGATGGTGTATTTACTTTCCCACTACATATAAATAAAATAATATAACATGTAACGGATATTGGAAATTATTGTGTTCCATGTTGGCAACAATTTTTGGAATACATTTAATTTATGCATATTCAGTTTGTAGGTCTGTCTGCCTGTACGTTTTAGCTATCTCGAGAAAGGCTCGAGTGATTTTCTTAAAATTTGTCCTATAGACACCCCTTGGACTACTGAAAAATTAGCTATCGCACATATCTGGAAATAAATTAACATTCTTAAAATTTTGAAACCATTTTATTTTTCCGCTATAAAATCTACAGTTATAATTTTAAAATTATAATAAAAATTATAAATATAGTACTTTTTAAACTCTTCCATCTTTTGAATGGTATAAGTTCCATTTTAATATTTTAGATATATTAAAAGTTATACAAATTAATACAAATTTTTAATTAATTTTAAAGCTTTTTCATCTATTTTTGTTATTTTACAATTTTTTTATTAAAAATTTGAAAAAACTCTGTAGTATTTTTTATTGTCGATTTGGTGATATTTATTTTAATTTCATCTTTAATATTTTACATTAAAATTAAAAATTTAATTGAAAGAAATTAAAATCATTTTGAAGTCAATAATTGCTCAGTATTTTATTAAATATTATTTAAACTAAGCAATTAATATTTTTTTTTTCGAGTTTTTTGTATCAAAAACAGTATAAAATTATCAAAAAACCAAATGTAACCCTTAAAATTTTAAAACTTAGTTTGCCGCTATAAATTCCACAATTATTTTAAAATTTAAAAAAATAACACATACAATACTTTTTATATTTTTTCCCAAACATAATATTTTTTTAAATTAATTATAATATTTTATTTTAAACCGTTGTTAAAAAGATTTTAATTAGGTGTCAAGTCATTTTTAAGAAAGATATTCAAAATTAATATTAAGCATTACCGTCCTGTAGTGGGGATCAATTCAATATGTAAAACAAAATAAAATAAAAATACAAAAAGACACATTTGTATTTAAATGATTAAATCAAACCTGAAATTAAAAACAAACAACAATATTAGACTAATAATGACATCCAGTAAGGTGCGTTCGGTAATTTATTGGAAGTCATGAGAAAAATTGATTTTGAAAGTTAGAAGCGATCTAAATTTATCTTTCGGACACATACACGTTCAGCAAACATAAAACAGTAGAATAGGTCTAAAGGAGTTAAAGGATAGTTAAAACAATGTATAATGACTACGAAATAAAGAAGTACTGCTCTGCAGCTTTTCTAGATATAACGTCTGGCGACTTGTACACCAAACAAAAATATACCAAATATTTTAAGATTATCTAAATAAAGTCCAGCTCTGGATTCAAAAATAAATAATAAAAGGTAATGTGTCTAAATTAGTCAGTCTTACTTTCACTCTAAATTGTTGTTACCCAGTATATAACTGCCCTGTATTGAAGACAACCAGAAATCTATATATTAAAATGGTTTGTTCTTATTCATAGTTTTGGTGCTCTTTATGTATTGTAGAGTTAAATGAAAATGAAAGGTGATAAGTGATTTGTCATCTGTAAGTATGACAGGAATGAAAATAGGTATTAAAAAGAAAAGAGTTGGAAGCTGGTAAAGACAAATAAAATTGAAAAAAAATTGGTGGAGAAAAAGGTTTGGTGAAGGTGGACAAATAGAGATAGAGGGAATGAAGGAGAATTATTAGCAGGTTGAAGGAAGTATTTAATGGTATAGGTGAACTAGAAGGAATAAGGAAAAAATATAGTGCTTTATGGAATAGAATAAAATTATGGATATAGGTGATAAGATGGAATTATAACAAGATAAGTTTTTTTTATATTTTTATATTTGGCTTATTATTTTGTTAAAAAGGAAAATTGCAGATCTGAAATTTTTATTAATAAAAATTTTAAAATTGTCAAAATTATAAAATGAATTTGTGAGTGGTTTAGGTTCATTTAAAATATAACAGAACAGACCAATTTAAAATATATCTGACAGAACATTAACATGGCGAAACTACATCTTCTCTAAACAAAAAAAAAACAATGTTTAAAGCTTAAACATATGTATTTGATTATTGGACAAAATTAGAGATTCATTTTAAACGTTGGAAGTTGTTAGCTGATGGTTGAAGGGTTTACATTAGCCCTAGTGAAGGAAAAGATACGCACTGCCGGGCAGTGGTGAAAAAATTTACTATTACCGCTAGTGATAATTTTAATGGCAATTTTTTCAAAAATTTAATAAATTAATTTTTTTTTATTATTATTTTAGTATAGTATATACAGTGATAGTCATCTTTTTAAATATCAATGCAGAACCTTCGACATTTTTCTAATATTAAATTTGTTGTTATTTCTTGAAAGATTTTGTGAATGCGTTGTGAAGACATTTCTACATAAAATACCATTTTTTAAATGTAACATTAATCTACAAGTGCGTTTAGATTAGATATGATTTACCTATTTTTAGCACTATAATCCTATTTCAAAGTTTTAATCCCCGAGTTAGAAGGTGAATACAAAAAAAACTGCCTATATCAACAAATATCTGATTTAATTTATTATTTAAATAAATAAAATTTTCATTAAGAAATAAAATGTTATGGAAATATTTCTTATTTTTGACTGATATAATTTATTTGTGTAATAATGTAGATGGCGGCAGACTTAACATCAAGTATAAACATCAAAGAACAAAGATGCATAAACTATTAAATAAATAAAAATATAATGTGAAGACTGAAACTTTAAATCAGAATCAATCTTTTACTTGTAAATGTCAGAAACATTTGTTATTATTTATAGTGATTTAATAAAATGGTAAGTAATATTACCTAATGAAACAATAAAATTTAGTTATTGTTTTTTGCTTCGACCTGCCAAAATATTCATAATATACAATTACCACACACCAGGAAATCCATAATGCCCCCGCGTATATTAAGAGGCGCCAGTAGGATATGTTATCTTGCCTGAAATCGTTTTTGGACGGGCGCTCCGTTAACATTAAAGATAGGAAACTGCGGTTTCACCAATCGATTCTGTACTAAATTCTTTAGAGCGCGTCTATGGCACTTTTTTTTAAATTATTTTTAGTAAGGGAGATACGACTATCAACTTTTTCCTCTAGATAAATTTGCAAAAAGTAGCACAGACGCACTCTTCTGATAAATATTTTAAATATCATGAAAAAACCCGCATATTTTTATTGCTATATTAGGCGAGTTCTCGTCCAAAAACGAATTACTTAACATTAACAAAAACATACAAAAAAAACAATTTTTACACCCAATTCATTACAATACAAGCACATTTTCCTTGGGTAATTCTCTAACCGGCAACCACAAAAATTACCATATCTAAGCAATTAATACACAATAATAAAATATTAAGACATAAAAATATTAAGATTTCCCTTAAAAAATTGTAAAATTTTAGATGCAAATAGTAAGAAACACAATTCAGCAATAATTGTAACACTAAAAAATGCGTAATACCTTCTTAGTTGAGCGTTCATAACAGTAAATTGAATTTAAAATAAAATATATATTGAACTACTATTGAGACTCTTAGAGATGGTTATAGGTCTTAATATAATATTTTGTTTGAATTATATTCAGGAATGACATGTTAAAGATAAGGATTATATAATTACCGAAGAATAAAAAATAGTTATTTAAATGTCGACTTCAAAAACATATTTCTGCCTATTCAAAATAAAAATCGACATCTTAGTAAATACTTAATACATATTGTATTATTATTAATAATTAAAAAAAAAAACTGAACAATCGCAAAATAAAAACAAATATAAACGAATTGTACGCTTGTGTTGTTCTTTTTAAATAATAATAATAATAATAATAATAATAATAATAATAATAATAATAATAATAATAATAATAATAATAATAATACAAATACATTATTAATTAAAAAATGTCTAACATTCCTAAATAATGTTGGTATACTATCAGAGATCTAAAAAGCTGAATTTTTTTTTAAAACTAAAAAGTCTGAAGGCCAATGACCTTGCAGTCGACGCCTTATACAAAAAAAAAAAAAAAAAAATAATAATAATAATAATAATAATAATAATAATAGTAATAATAATAATAATAATAATAATAATAATAATAATAATAATAATAATAATAATAATAATAATAACCCCTGGGGGAGACACCTCTAACCCCTACCAGGCGCGTCCCCAGGTGGCGGATCGGGGAAAGCCCTAACCGGCTTGCCGGCGGGTAGGAGGGAAATAAAATACCTCCCGCGGACCAAGAGGATTGCACTAGGATCCCCAGGGATCTAGAGGAGAAAACCTCGAAAATAAATCCGCAACCCAAGGTGTCAGGCGAACCGTGCCTAGGGGTGAATGGCCATGCGACAGTTGGTCGAAAACGGTGCACTCCGGATACCAGGTGCCCTCCGGTTTTAAGAAGCCTTGCTGTGGTAAGGGAGCACTGCCACAGTTGACTCATAAAACTGCCCAACTCGTGGGAACAAAATGCTACCAATAAATAAAAACAACCAAACCTCGGGTGGAGATACAGGTGCAAACTCTACTACCGATAAAAATATGCACCAAGATAATCAAATAGGCAGAGAGACGGCGGTTCCCGAACCTCGGTTCCTGCTTATTAAAATGAAAGATAGCACTGATTTTTCTAAAGTTAATCCATTCGTAATTTCCAAAACCCTATACGGACTGGTAGGAGAAACTAAGAGTATTAAAAAGATTAATGATGGTCTATTAGTTGAAACATGCTCAAACGCTCAATCACAAAGACTATTAAAAGTAACTAGATTCGACGACAAAGATGTTGAAGTACTTCCTCACGCTACGCTAAATACTAGTAGAGGCGTAGTATTTTGTAAAGATTTACTAAACTGTACAATAGAGGAGCTTACAGAAAGCTTGAGAAGTGAAGGAGTTATAAGAATTACCCGAATAAAAAAGAAAGAAAACAACATATTAATTGATACCCCCAATCATATCATGACCTTTAATAAACCTAGATTACCATCAAGTATTAAAATCGCATTCTACAACTTAAAAGTAAGACAGTACATTCCTCCACCCCTCAGATGTTTCAGATGTCAGAAATTTGGACACACATCACAACGCTGCCAACAAGAACAAGTATGTGTTTGTGGTAAACCACTACATACGGGAAATCCATGTGAGAAACCAATCACATGTGTCAATTGCAAAGGAGACCACTCCGCAAGATCCAAAGAATGCCCCATGTACAAAATAGAAAAAAGTATACAAGAAATCAAATGTACAGACAAAATCTCATACACTGAAGCCAAGAAAAAAGTCACTGTGCAAACTCCAAAACCAAATGTATCGTACGTACAAGCAACTACTAGCTCAAAAACAAATAGCGTTGAAAACATTTTACGTGAACTTACCCCTCATATCACAAACATCATCAAAACAACCCTGTCGAGTATACTTCCTTCACATTTCCCCTCACCTTTTCCTTCCTCAAATACTACATCACTTCCTGTGGTTAGTCCACTCTCAACATACCCCAGATCACGAGTAGGAAAACATCAAAGAGATGACAGCTCTGACCTCGAATCTATCACCAGTGAAACTTCGGGAACGCAAACAAGCAAAAGAAAAAAAGGTTGGCCAAAAGGCAAACCTCGTAAAACTCGCTCAAATAAAAACTCAAACGAAGAGATCGATATGGATGCTGACAACCCAAGTCAGTATCTAACTAAACCAGATAATTAACTTTAATACACCAAAATCTTTCTATTTTATTTACCCCGTTTCTAACTGTTATTCATTCTTCTTTTACCAGATATACCAATAACTATTTATCTATTTCCTTCCTATAACTTTGCTATTTAATACATTCTGTTCCATATTTAATTTATATTTATTTTCACTACCTATTTATAAATATATACCTATATTTTACATATAGCTTATAAAATGCCGAACGAAAAACTAATCCAGTGGAATTGTAATGGCATCAAAACACACTATATGGAACTAAAAGACATCCTTCTGAGGCAGAAACCCTTCTGTCTATGTATCCAAGAAACGCACCTGAAAGAAAATGAAAAATTTACCTTAAGAGGCTATAACACTTTTAGATGTGAGACTCAAACAGGACAACGTGCTCATGGCGGTGTGATTATATTAATAAAAGAAAACATAAACTCTGAAAGAATTACACTCAACACACATCTTCAAGCAATCGCTGTTAAAGTCAATTACCCATACAAAATGTCTATTTGTAACATTTATCTCCCAGATATCCATTGGTCAGCAGTAAATCTTCAAAACTTAATTAACCAACTACCAACACCCTTTATACTTCTCGGAGATTTTAACTCCCACAACTCTCTCTGGGGTTCTATAAAAACAGATCAACGAGGCAAGAACCTAGAGCAAGTAATTGAAGACTCTAATCTCAACCTGCTGAATACGGGAGAGGGAACCTTCATCAATGCTAGATCAAACAACCTATCACCTCTAGACCTTACCTTTTGTTCTCCCAGCCTAGAACCAAAAATTAGTTGGAAAGTAATGGATCCAGTTACAACGGATCATATTCCAGTACAACTGGAATTTGCAGACAGAGTTATTTACGAAGAACTACCTCCCAAATGGCTAACACACAAAGCAAACTGGAATCTATATCAAATGAACATAAGCAACTACAATCCCCCAATTAACGCTGATATAAACTATCTTGTAAAACAATTCTGTGAAAACATTATGAATGCTGCTAAAAATGCAGTACCAATAAGTAAATCTTCTCCACACATTAAAAAAGTGCCTTGGTGGAACGAAGAGATAGCTAAGGCAGTAAAAGAAAAAAAGCATGCATTCAACACCTATAAAAGAAACCCTACTGTCGATGCAATGATTAGATTTAAACAACTACGAGCTAAAGCCCGACGATTAATTGTGGAATCAAAGAAAACTTCGTGGCAGACATATATAAGCACTATTACCTCGACCACAACCACAAAGGAAGTTTGGAAAAAAATTAGAAGCATCACAGGAAGAAAGTTTAAACTTCCATCCCCACAACTTATTGTGAATAACAATGAAATAGTAGACCCCAAAGAAATAGCCTATGCGTTTGGAACAACGTTCCAACAAGTAAGCTCTATATCAAATGCACCAATTGGAAACAATGATTACCTCAACTTTGAAACAAACGTCCACTACGAATATAATATGCCCTTTAAAATAGAAGAACTTCAACAAGCTCTAAAGGAATCAAAAACTTCAGCACCTGGAAATGACCAAGTCATTTATGAATTTATTAACTATCTACCAGAAAATTTAAAAATTCACCTGCTACATATTTATAATAAGATATATGAATGCCATAATTATCCACTCCAATGGAAAGAAGCTATTGTCATCCCGATCCCTAAAACAGACAAAAACTCTGAAAACCCTTTAAATTACAGACCAATATCTTTAACGTGCTGTCTTAGTAAAGTATTTGAAAAAATGATTAGTCTGAGACTAATGTGGCAACTTGAAAAATATGAATTCTTATGCGAATCTCAAATGGGTTTTCGCAAATACAGATCGACAGATGATCAATTAGTTCTGTTAGAAAATGCTATCCAAAATAGCTTTGCAAGAAGAAACCATTTGGTTGCAGTATGCTTTGATATAGAAAAAGCGTTTGATCAGACATGGCGCCACGGTATCCTAAAAAGTCTACACAAATGGGGATTTAGAGGTCATCTTCCACACTTCATCAATAACTTCCTACAAGATCGAACCTTTAGAGTCAGAATCAACCAAATACTCTCTGATCTCTACAACCTTGAAAACGGTATACCTCAGGGGTCAACGCTAAGTGTCTTACTTTTTGCTATCGCGGTAAATGGTTTAACATCAGATCTAGAAGACGAGATTGGACGAAGCATTTACGTAGACGACCTAATCATATACTACGAATCACAGGATATTGAAGACATCGAAAACGTATTGCAGAGGACTATAGATAAAGTTTCCAAAAACGCGAAAGATTATGGTTTCACCTTATCAAAAACCAAAACCCATTCTATTCATTTCTGCCGACTAAGAACTCCACATAGAGATCCCATATTACGAATAGAAGGACAGCAGATTGAAACCAAGCTATCAATCAAACACTTAGGTATTACCTTTGACAATAAGCTGTACTGGAAAGAACACATAAACAACCTCGTATTAAAATGTAAAACATACTTAAACATTATGAAATCTATAGCAAGTATCAAGTGGGGGTGTGATTCGAATAGTCTGATTATGTTTTACAAATCATTTATATTATCCAGAATAGATTATGGAAGCGTCATATACTCCTCAGCCAGAAAATCCACTTTAAAAAGATTAGACACAATCCAAAGATCAGCCATTCAAATAGCACTTGGAACATACAGAACGAGTCCGTATCTCTCCATTTGTAGCGAAGCGTCCATACCACCTCTTCAGTACAGAAGGGACATTCTATTAGTAAACTATTGCAGTAAAATCCTTGCTCAAAGTAAACACCCCGTCTATAAGATTATTTCCTCCATCGAATATGACGAAATTTTTAACCGACGGTCCACAATAACCAGACCAGTAAGAATAAGGTTTAGACAAGTACTAGAAGAACTAAATGAAAACTTCCCTCGATTTTTAGATCTCCTAGAACACGAAGTAGCTCCATGGACTCTAAAACAACCAACCGTTCACATAGAATGTTTGAAACATAATAAAAACGAAACACCAAGTGAAATAATTAAACAGGAATATCTGGCAATAATAAATAATTTCAAGGAAAAAACCATAGTTTACACTGATGGATCTAAAAACTCAGACAGTTCAGCTAGTGCTATTGCCATTAACAACAAATCATTTTCATGGACTCTACCGGAAGCTGCAACAGTTTACACAACCGAGTTATATGCAATTTGGCAAGCTTTAAAATACATTGAATTCAATACGTCACCTGTTAACATTATATCCTCTGATTCCCTCAGTTCACTCCAAAGTCTGTTAAACTTATTTAACAATGATCCCCTGGTGAAACAAATAATCGCTTCAATTCACTATCTTGAATCTATAGGGAAAAGTGTAATATTTACATGGGTTCCAAGCCATATAGGCATATTGGGTAATGAAACAGCTGATAAAGCCGCAAAACAAGCTTTAAACAAACGCAAAGAAGACATAACTATCAAATATGATGACTATAAACTATATATAAAACAGAAAATACTTACACAATGGCAGGAAAAATGGCATCAACAGAGATCCGCATTAAGTAGAGTTAAAAACTTCACATCTCCATGGTGCCCAAATATGAACCTGAAAAGAAGAGAACAAGTAGTGTTAACTAGAATGCGCATCGGACATACTCGACTTACCTCCTCCTATATGTTGCTTGGCAGAAACCAACCCCAATGTAATACCTGTCATGTTCCCCTAAAAATAGATCACGTGCTATTAGAATGTCCAAAATTTGAACAATCGCGTCTCATATTACAAATACCTAACAACATAAAAAAATGTTTAGGAGAAAAAACATACATCGAAAAATGCTTACAATTCTTAAGAATAAACAATATATATTATGAAATATAAAAGAAAATAGCATAACTTACCAGCCGGCTAATGATCCTAGCAATCGATGCCGAATAACCAAATAAAAAAAAAAAAAAAAAAAAAAAATAATAATAACCGGACACGGTGGCCGAGTTGGTTAGGGCACTGGCCTTTATACTTGGTCATTGTTCGGGTCGTGGGTTCGAGCCCCATGAATCTCAAGTGGAATTAAAGTCAGATAAGACTTTGGCAAGTGCAAAAAGGTATTTGTGTCATGCGCAGCTTCATTCACGCCGGTAACCAGGCCGGATGAGATCGGATATCTCGTGGAACTGATAGGGGTTGGTGGCACAATTACACACTTGCTAGTCGGTAGATCACCTGAATGACAAAGGCATAGTCCTGGGTTTAGGGTGATTGAGGACCGTGGTTCGGAGTCCACGATAAGCTGTAGGTCCCGTCCAGATTAGCCTTAGTAGCAGAAAAGAGACGTTAAAATCACAAGCAAGCAAGCAAGCAATAATAATAATAATAATAATAATAATAATAATAATAATAATAATAATAATACTCGCCCTACATTTCACCCCCTTACGAGTGAACCCCAGAAGCCAATGGCTTGTGCGGGGAAGGGACGGCTATTATTATTATTTGCCGTGGCGCTCTGGGGCGACTTACTGACGATTGATGGCGCCATTTGGCTATAGGTGCAGGAAAACCCGGAAAACCTCACCACCATCAATAAATGACTGACTTAACTCTTGAAATTTTGTAACAAACACTCACCAACAGTTTTCGTCTACACAAACAGAATGCTGGTTAAAAAGTTTCTGAATTAGCCTCTAGGGGCGAATTTACAGTAAAAGTATGAAAAAATTATCCACAACTGGAGAATTTTAACGGAAATTATGTCCCCATGTTGAAAAAGATGTTACCGAATAGTTAATCCATATGATTTGTAAGAAAAAATTGCTGATAAAGAAAAATTTGTCATATGGTGACCAAAAAAAAAATTCAATATGCCGTACAAAAATTAATTAAAAAAAACGTCCCTTTTAATTGAATATGAATGTTAATTTGAAATTAAATTTCAATAGGTATTAATAAAATATACTGGCATCTAGTTTTTATCCACTATGTGTAAATGCTTAATTTAGTAAAATTTCTTGCTAACCCAAAAATGAATATTATATGGCTTTTCGAGCACGCCCCTCTCTTGAAGCGGCTTAAAGGATTTCTTATCGTGCGTGTGCTGTATCCATAAAGTAAAAACAATTACCTCTTTTTTCCAGTATTTTCAAATTCACATATAATTGACTTAAAAAATAAATCATAATGCATTTTGTTTTGCAACCACCAACAAAAATAAATCTTGTCCGGCTCGCTTCAAACACGAGGCTGATATGACTTATTTTTTTAATAGTAAAAGAAATCTTTATTTGTATAAAACTAATGAAAATGTATACAAACATGTTTTACTAAGCTTACGATATTAGTTATATTTTTCAAAAAATTCCATCTTTATGACTCACCCTGTACTATCTGTGACAATGGTCATTGATAAATTCGAGCTTTCATCGTAAAAATGTAGTAGAACAACTCTACATCACTAGGAGAATTACGTTATCTATGAACAGGTAAAAATTTACAAAAGTTTAAAATGTATTTAAAACCAACATTCCTATTGTATCTGCCCTTTCGACAAGGGTATACGAAAAGGGCATTTCGATACCAGACTCCTTTACTTAGTCTGGAATTATTAGAAAGGGGAGATTTATATCTGGTGTTTATTTTTTGATTACAACGAATTTCTTCGATTTATTTAAGTTATTATTTTTTCTGGTTTTTTAGAATTTAAAATGTTTTTCATTTATCAGAAAAAGCATCTGTTCTTTTTTAATAAATGCATCTACTACAATTCAGTTTTTTTTCACTTTAAAAATATTTGGGATAATCAAATAAAATAATAATAATAATGAATACTTGCCGCATAGGTTTTATAGGTTTAATGATCGAGCCTAACCCTATACTTGATATTTGGGATAAGTTAATCTAGTTTAATGCTGAGATAGTGTGTGTACAAATTCGATCATAATAATAATAATAATCCCTATACCTCCTATAAGTGAAACTAAGTAATGAGAGCCTTTTCGAGGAAGCACAATTATTATTATTTACTAATGATTGATAGTGTCATTCGACAAAGTACAAAAGTATCTGACCACCCAAAAGCACGGTGGCACTAAAATAAAATCGATCTTTCAGTAAAAATACATTTTTGAAAAACACTATTTTTATACAAATACCAATATAATTCGAAAAGTGTTAAACAACCAAATAGAAATCTTGTTTATGATAAATGTAAATATTGTGAAGTTGTAAATATTTTATTAACATAACGAATTATACAGCGATATGACTCACTCTTATATCTTTTTTTATGGTGTGAATTTATTTTGTTTCTATTTTTAGTTTTTTTTTTATTTAAAATTTTTGTTGTGCGGAATATTTATTTTGTTTAGTTTAATTTTTAATTTTTTTTTTAAATTTGTATTTATAATAATTAAAAATAATGTCATATGTTTGAACCCTGACAATTTTTTCATAATTTCTATACCGTACATTTCAAGGCCTGTCTATCTAGGTATACAAAATAAAATTAAAAAAAAACATATGAGGTTTGTTCAAAAAAGTTGACTTCAAATTTCCCGGGCCACGTACCTTCGATTCTCGATTTTTTATTTTGTTATGTGGTACAGATATTCCCAATATATGTTGACATGATCAGCCATTTTGTATTCTTAACTTATTTTTGAGAGATATAAAGGTTAGTCGTGTTTGGTGTGTTTTTGCAATCGAAAAAATGGTTCACAGAATCTGTAATAAACTTTGTGTGAAAAATAAAATTAAGTGCTCCACTGACTGCTGCATTTGGCAAGTGAAGCAGTGAAGAAACATATTATGAAGTCACCATTAGAAAAGTTGCTGAGGATGTCGGCATATTGGTTGGCTCATGCCATGTAATTTTTTCGGATATTTTGGGCATGAAACCTGTGGCAGCGATGTTTGTTCCGAAGTAGTTAAATTTTGACCAAAAAAATCATCGCGTGAACATTGCCCTGATGCTGTTGAATGACGTCAACGACGATCGAGATTTGCTCAGAAGGATCATAACTGGTGACGAAACATTTGGGTATATCGTTATGACGTCTAAACCAAAGCTCAATCATCCCAAGATAGCGGTCAGAAGAGCCAAGACCGAAAAAGACACGCCAAGTTCTGTCAAATGTGAAGGTTTTGCTCGAGGTTGGCGTAATGCTACAAGGTCGTACGTAAATAAGGAGTATTACCTTTAAGTTATGCGCCGTTGGTGTGAAATAATACAAAGAAAAGGTTCAGATTTGTAGCAAAACAATTCATGAATTTTGCATTGCTTGTTCGTCATTTTTTGGCCAAAAACAACACCATAATCATGCCTTAACCACCGTGTTCACAGGACTTGTGACATTTCCTGTTGCCAAAACTGAAAAGGCACATGAAAGGACGGCCTGTTGCCATGATTGAGGAGGTAAAAGACCGCATCGCTGGAAGAGCTCAAGACCGTATTAAAAAGCGCATATCAGGAGTGCCTCGAGGATGCAAAAAGCGCTGGCACAAGTGTATTATATCTGAGTGGGATTACTTTAAATGAAACAAAATAGATATTGATGAATAAATAAATATTTTTCGATAAAAAAAGTCGCTCGTATCTAATATCAAACTCGCCAGATCCAATTTAAACTATCCAGCTACAAATTTCCTTTCCTTTTTTCACATATATAAGTCTGAAACACCCTGCGATCTGCCCTGCTATATCAGCATCAACCTGTATAAATTTATTCACTCTATTGAGCTAAACACTTAGCCTAAAATTATTCACCAATGGGGAGTTCAACAAAAATATAACCTCACGTTTTTTCTCTATTAACAGTTAGAAACCCATAGAGTTTAATTATCTACCGTAATTTTAGCTAGATATTTGAATAAATTAAAAATTCAAATTTCCAATTATTTGAATATGCGGCCATTACGATCGTGACGTCACTTATGTGCAATGAAGTTACCGTCAAGCCATTAACTGCAAATGTGTAAAGAAGAAAATACGAATGAATACCAGCTGTTAAATCTCACTTATACAGACAAAGATGGAGAAAACCATTATATGATAATTGGATAAAGATGAAAACTTGGACCTATCCACTGTGAATTCGCATTCAAAATCGAGAGAGATAAATAGATATTAGATTCCGCTGTTAGGTAAAGAAAACGACTATTTTAACGAGATCAGGTAATAATTTGCTGTTTGGTACATAAGTGCTGGGCACAAGTGTTCTTGATTAAGTGAAAGGTCGCGTCCGCGTCTGCTTACTGCATAGTTCACTGTCACTGTTGTAGTTTGTACTCTGTAGAGCTGGTTGATGTTGATAATTTTTCGTGTTTATTTGTATTTGTAAAGATACGTAAACAAAGGTAAAAGTAAACACAATTAAAAACATATTGACCAAACGACACTTTATAAGCAAACGTTATCTAATATTTGAAAGCGTCAATTTTATTTAGGGAAATTGGCCCACGTTAATATTATGCTGCAGCTATTGCACATAAGTGACGTATATGCACTACAAGTTGCATAGATGCAGTAATTTTTAAATATCAATTTTTTCATGTTAAAGAAAAAACAGAAAAAACGATTTTTTCATAAAAAGAAATTCATTTTTTTCTCAAATAATGCAAAAAAGACTAATATTTCAAGTTGAACTCCCCATTATATGCAACAAATCTTACACTAATCTAAAAAAATTATCTTATTGACTCCTTTATTCTTTTATTTTTAAATTTTATTAGATTTTCTTGGTTTGATATTTGTCAAAACGTTTGATATTTGTCAAAACGTTTTAATCAAAACAATCGTAATAATACTTGGTCCAAGGTCCATACTTCACAAACTTTTGAAAATTTCTATTAATCGCATTTATATTCTAAAGTTACAGTACACACACCTTTACTCATAAATGATAATAATTGCTTTGCAATTTTGTTAAATTAATAAATTGCACGAAATTAATTATTGTTCTCTATTAATCTCAACGTGTTTCTAGATTCTGTTGATAATACAAAATGCAGTGATGGACATTTTAGTCGGATGGGACTAGATCTAGCCCTTTTAACACTGCTTTAGTCTCCTAGTCCCGCCTGATAAAATTTTTGTCCCCTATTCGCGCCTGATAAAATTTTTTTATCTATCTTTTTTTCCTTTCTTTTATCGTCTTGATCTGACATGACATTTCAAATATTTATCTACTTGTCACTTTTGGGAAAAAAGAATTATGGATCAAATCATGATCTTCATAGTAACACTCTTGAAAAGAAAAAAAAATGATTTGAGTTAATTTGTTGATATTTGTCAATATAAAGATGTCAAGGAAAATGACATAAAACAACCACTGTGAACTTTAGTTTAAGTAAACTATTTATTCTTTAATAAAAGAAGAATTCTCAATTTTTCTTTTCAATAGAGTTAGCCTCCACCGTGAAACGTGAAGTAGTTACATATAAAAATTGAGCTTCGTCTTTTCGAAGAATTTTCTTCTTTTTTATTTATTCAAAAAATTTATTTGTGTGAATCTAGCCTTCAGATAAGCTATTTGGTCCTCAACGTGTTACTCTTTCAGTCCAGTCTTTGCCAACATCGGATGTTATAGTTTTATACATAAGTGGTAGACAGGTTATGGGTCTGTATTTTGAAGAGTCGTGTGTCTGAGCACTCTTGCTCTTGGGTACCAAAAATGTAAGGTCAAGTGTGAGAAATGTTGTTCGTGTCTTCTGGGTTGTTAAAAATATGAGTAAATTGCTTTGCTATGCCGTTGTTTAAGCCATAAATTTTCTTGTACCAGAAGTTTTGAATGTTGGAGAGCTTTCCAGTTGTTGGTATGGCTTTTGGGGGTTTTCCTTTTATGCTGCTTTGAGCTTGACGAAATTGATGACCAGTAATCTGTAAAATCTTGTTTTTTAGATACTTTTGAGTTGCTATTAAGCAAAATAAGTGTTATTGATTCTCTTGTATAATAGTTTTTGATTCGTGTGAAATAAGTCTGGGTCAAATGTTATTTACTACTAAGCCACAGGGTGTTGAAGTTAAAATTTATTTTTCGTTTTTTTGCAACAATTTTTTTATTATTTAACGTATTGCCTTGAAATTTTGTACGGTTATATTTTTAAATTAGTAAATCATAAGCGTGTTTTTAATTTTGAGGTTAAAGAGGGCACCAGCTACAATCTACGGGATGAAGAAAAATATTAATTTTTTTTATCTTGGCCTTTTTTGAATTTTCAAGTTGATATGCTCTGTAAATTTGAACAAAAAAGTTATACTTATTTTAATAGCATAAATTTTCGAGATAATAGCTTTTAAAATGTTCTAGCCACCGTATTTATTTAGTTTACTTTACAATATTTCAACATAGTAGGCTTGAAAACTAAAATAAAAATGTATAGCTGTCAAATAATTAATTGTTAGATTTAAGTTAATGACTGCAGTATTAATATTTTGAGGTCTTGAGTACATATATAGTAAGTTAGTGTGTTTTTTGTACCCTTGTAAAAATATTCGAACACTGTTAACCTTTTAGGACTGAACATGGCTAAGTAGCCGAAACTAGTTGCCGTTTATTACGCCGGTTATTAAAGAATTTTGTGGTACATTATTTCGAGTTTCATTTCATTTATCTTATTAATATTGTCAGTGACTATTCGTTTCGAATATTGGCGACCATTCTAGTTATGACGACCTTGTTGACTGCTGCTCTAAACAGTTCTGTGATTGTTTTTGAATACCGTGTTCTTAGTTTCTTGAGCCATGATATCCTTCTTCTTCCAGGTCCTTTCTTTCTAAATATTTTTCCTTGGCGGATAAATTTTAAGAGTATATTGGGTGTCATTTCTCATCATATTCCCGATATATTTCAGTTTCCTTCTCTTAAATGTGTTCATCACCTCTTTATCCTTCCTAATACTTTCCACTACTGTTTCGTTGGTCACGAAGGTCTTGAGTTTCTTTTGTGTTGCATCGGTCAATGTCCAGGATTCCATTCCATTGTAACGCTATTTGCGTCGTCAAGCGGTCTTTTAGTGCATTGGTTCAGTTTTTACATTGCGTCGGGCGCCACCTTCCATTTATTGTGTGAAGGCTAGTTGCACGGGCAGCATCAGTGGAGAAGGAAAATACTCCAGGGGTCGTTATGGCATCGACAAGGCGTTAGCGGCCAGAAGGGCGGGCTTTACTTGCCTACTGGGTTGAGTAGCTTAGCTACAAGGATAATAAAGTAAAAACAAAAATAATATTCAATAAATAATAACTTTTATTATAAAAAAATATGATAACAAACCAAATCCGACGAGAAAGAACGGGTGTACAACACGGTTCAATATTGGCGGTTCCGGTACGGTAATAAGAGCAATGGAACTTGGCTTCGCTCCCTTTAGCTTGACCTTCGGCGGGGGTTACAACTGGTGCTGTTAGCCTCTCACATAATTTGAAGTCCAGTGCCTTGCGTGATTTAATTTATATACTTTAATTATTACTGAAAAGGTAACTTCGTTACCCCATAATATTATGTGGAAAACGTATAGCAGCGCAGAAGTCTTACTTTGATAGCTATTTTGAGGTTGTGGTATTTGAAGAGTTAAGACATCTTGATGAATGCATCTTGTGCTTTTTCTATCCTACATTTGATTTCTTGTGATTGGTCCCACTGTTCGTTTACTAAGGTTTACAGACATATTTGGATATCCGTTCTACTAGTAGACTTTTAAAAAGTAATTGGCAGTTTTCGTTCTTCTTTTTACTCATGACCATAAATTTTGTTTTGTTGATGTTCATTTCTAGCCCATATCCGTTCACTTACTTCATCCACTTTGTCCATTAGCTGTTATTACATAATATACAAACTTATTTTGTCGTGAAACTTTGCTGAACTTTTTGTATGTATGTAGTATAATTAAATTTGAAAAAAAAGTAGAAAACTGTAATAAAATATCGACCTGTCTGAGCTTTACCTCCGAAAATAATTAACTCGCAAGATATTGGAGCATCTTCACACTTTATGAACTTTATAATCAGTTTACTACCCAAAATTATAAATAAGCACTGCACTGTTTACAAAAGTATTTATAAACGATGTAGAGTTAATATCTCGTACCTATTTGTAGTTTTGCAATAAGCCGTTATGTTTCGTATTCTTGGCATACCTAGTTAAAGTAATTGTTGGATTTACCTACGGGTAAAATTCAAGATATCGATTCTAGGAATCGATAAATTTATAGTTTTACAATATGTCATTTATAATTTTGTAGGTATATTTGTTCAAATCGATTGAAATTATCATTTTCACTGTAGGTTATTACTATTGGATTTTTATAAATGAGGAATATTATTTTAAAGAAAACCAACACCAACACGTAGATTCTTATATAAAATTATTTTACAAACCAAAATGTTAATAATTCAATTCACTAGATGTTTTTAATCAATTACACTCATAATTTCCCACCCTACTTTATAAAAATCCAAAATTCATAATCAAATAACAGTTCAGATCATCCCAAATCCGTATAGTACGTACACAACGTAACCGTACATCCACCCACAAAGCTCATCTCTCTACATTCATCCCATATTTCTCAAAAGCAACTCTCACACAACACACATATAAATATACACATAAAAAAAATTAAAGAAAAAGACCAACCTAACCTCACCGAAAGAAACCCTACACTCAAAAACCATCGTACTACGTCAGTTCCGGCCGTGGGACCCTGCTACGAGGCTATTCATTCATAAACTTCGCATCGCATTCGGTAGTGGGGAGCGCCAACTGTTCGAAACTGGTACACGGTTCTATTCATGTTCTGTGCGAGAGTCTACACAGGTGCGCGTTTTTCTTTTCAAAAAATATACTTGCCGTTCCGTGCTTTTGTACAAATTACGAACGTATCTTTTGTGTGTTGGGTGCGAGAGATTTTTGTGGAAATAACCTGTGATTTGTAGTGAAATTTGATACTCGGAGGATTTTCGTAGTAGTGGCTAATTTTGTTGTTCATGATATTTTTTTATTGTGATTATGTGCGAACGAAGTTTGAGGTTAGGATTTACTACTTTAATGGAATTTAAATTTGTAAATGGGGTTTTTAAATTATTGTGAGGTGATTAGGAGGGGAGGAATAGGGTGGAGGGGGAATTTATCCCTACCTATACGTCAATTAAATTTAATTAATCTTATTATTAATTTATTAAATGGAAATTAGATGCAATCATTATGTGCATGTTGAGGGATGCTTTTTTTAATTTAAATTTTTAATTACCTTCTTTCTCATGTATATTTTACTTTAACTAAGAAAGAAGAATTCCTATCGTAAAGTTTATGTCGTGAAATTCAAAAAAAATTGTAAATTTTATAATTAACATTTTTTAAATTAAAATTAATAATTTATCGTATTTATTTCGTAAATTTACAAAGATTTTAAAAAAATTATAAAGAAGCACTGTACTAGATTTCTTGAAACACTGTCTAGTATTTTTGAAAAAACTTATCATTTCATAAACATTTTGATAATTTCTAGTATTTATTTCGTAAATTTTCAACGGTTTTGAATTTTTTACAATAAAGGACAGTTATAGATTTCTAGAAACAGTGCCTACTCTATGATCCATTAATATTTTTCAAATAACTTAAATAGTTGACATTAAATAAACAATTTTTACTGATTTCCTAATTTAATTTTATATTCCAAAACATACAGCAATAATAACTTTGTTTAAAATTTTATTTAAAGTAACCTATTTTAACGTAAATTTTTAGATCAATTGTATTAGAATCTAACAAAAATCCACAGTTTATTTTAATTGAACATTGAATTTTAGATACCTACTTGAAAAATTTTTAAAAAACTTAAAATTTTCGAAACCAATTATTAATTTTAGTTTTAAAACAGGTTTAAAAAATATTAGGCCAATTTTTTATTTTCAAGCAATTTATATTCAATTATAATTAAAATTTAAAAAATTCGAAATAACCAAAATATAAATCTAGATTACCTAATCCAGATGAATCATTTCTTATTAAAAAAATAATTAAATATTAGAAGACAGTTGAAAGTATCTAATCCTAAACTATGAATTAATTCAGGTTTATAATTTTAATTTTTTAATTAACAATTTTAAATCAATATAGTAACCCAAAACCTGATTAATGCTTTTTTAATGTACGTGTTTTCTAAGCAATTACCGGTATTTTGTGTCTAGATATTATCTAAACACGTATTTTATATAGCTAGAATTAGCTTTTTCCAAATTTTTTTAATTAATTTAATTTACTGACATATAATTAATTATCGTTATTCTTTAGTACCTAATTTATTTAAAATAAAATCTTATTAATAAATATAATATTTTATAACCATTTTTTTAACTCAAAATTTAGTCTAGGATTTGAAT
This sequence comes from Neocrepidodera transversa, assembly GCA_963243735.1. Lineage (NCBI taxonomy): Eukaryota > Metazoa > Arthropoda > Insecta > Coleoptera > Chrysomelidae > Neocrepidodera > Neocrepidodera transversa. The sequence continues at coordinate 25,497,042 of OY725339.1, forward strand.
TAATCCTCTTATAAAGTTTATTTGTAAATCAAAATTAATTATTTAACAATAAAAAAATCTAAATTATTTTATTAATCTCTATAATGTATACTTTAATTCAGTATTCAAATTTCTAATCTGAAACTAAATTTCCAAATCCCGAATTTTATAATTAATTAACTAACAAATTTTTTTTAAATAAATCCATTTTTTAACCATTAACTCACTATTTGAAAGTAGCGAAACCACTTGCGTCGAACAAAAAAAATTCTTTAAAAATTTGTCATAAATTGTTGTGATTTATTTTTTTGTTCAGCTACTTTTCTCCGAAATTGACGACTTATTTACCATTAATTTCCTACAAATAATTTGTTTTTTTTTGTTACAAGCAAGTCTTCATAGGCGTGAGTTATAATTAAAAAAAGGGTTTATTTAAAAATTTCTATTTAATTAAATGTAAAATAGAAGTACATGAGAAATTAATAATGTAAATTTATAAATATTTATTAATACATTTAGAAAATTTTTAAAATGAAATTCCTGATTCTTAATTTAATTTTTTTTTGAAATTTTTTAAGTTTAGATTGAGAAACGTTAATTTAATGTATCTTTGACATTTTTTTATTTTTGACACGTGACAGTTTGATAAATAATTTTGACTGTTCTGAATAGAGTTTTTGAAGGACTTTCAAGTGACATATTACAAGTCAAATTCGGTGACATGTCATTTTTTGACAGTTACACTTCCGTTTGACAGATGTCGGACAAAAACTGACTGGTTCTTTCGACGATTAACCGAAACCCATTTTATCGAAATTGGTTCAAATCAATGAAGTACTTTTGCGGATATTTAATGTTAAAGCTTCAATCTTTGACATTTTTTTATTTTTGACAGGTGACAGTTGTAGAAATAATTTTGACTGTTCTAAATAGAGTTCTTCAAGGGCTTTCAAATGACATATTACAAGTCAAATTCCATGACATATTGCTTCTGTCATTTTTTGACAGTCACACTTCCGTTTGACAGATGTCGGACGAAATCTAACTGGTTCTTCCGACAACTAACCGAAACCCATTTTATAGAAATTGGATCAAATACAGGAAGTACTTTTTCGGATATTTAAATTTTCAAACTTTGCCATTTTTTATTTTTGACAGGTGACAGTTGGAGAAATAATTTTGACTGGTCTGAATAGGGATTTCAAATGACATATTCCAAGTCAAATTCCGTGACATATTGCTTCTGTCATTGTTTGACAGTGAAACTTCCGTTTGACAGATGTCGTACAAAACTAATGGGTTCTTTTGATGGATAACCTAAACCCATATACCAAATTTCAGCTTAATCGGATTAAGCGTGTGGCTTCTATCGTGGAAGAATACACACAGACAGACAGACTTCCATCTGAAAATGGTCTTAATTGTCTCACGGGACCTCAAAATGGATATTTCCATCTTTATCTCGAAAAATTTTTTTCAGCTCGTTCACAATACTTTTCGTTCTCAGATTCTGGATCGGGAAAGTAATAATGGATTCATTTAAAGTTTGGATTAGATTTTTAGACTTAAATTTTAATTTAACTAATTCTAACATTTATAATTTTAAAATTTGTAAACTTTTGATTGATTTAATTGATTCACAAATCTTGATTAAATTGGTTTATTTAAAATTTTCATGAAATGTTAAAAATACATGAAACAATGTAAAAATACAATATTCCTGTTTCTTCTTATTTTTTGATTCAGAAATGTTAATTTTAATCTTATAATTCAGTTTATGTAGAATATTTTCATTAAAATTGAAATTAGATTTTGCTGCATGAAATTCAGATTTTAAAATATAATAATTTGACATTTAATAAACATTTTTTAATTAGTATTTTGAACGGTTTAGAAACTTTCAGAAATTTCGGATACAATTTTCTGGTTCTCATTTTTTAATTCAGAAGTGTTAGTTAAATGGATAAATTAAACATTTACATTCAATGTTAAATTCTAATTTAATTAATTAAAAATGTTAATTAAAATATGGCTATTTTAAATTCTATAAAATTTTCAACATAAAATTAGATATTGCTGTGAGTTTTTGAATTTAAATTTAATTTATATTTACTATAATTAACTTGTTTTATTTATAATTAATACTTCTTAGTATTTATTCATTTATCACTATTTAATAGTTATTAATTTTATGAAATTCTAGTTCGGTTTAAAGTAAATTGAATTTATTTACAACATAGATTATAATTTTTCGTAGTAAATTTCTGATTATTGATAAAGTTTAGTATTTCAAAATTATTTAATTAATTAATAAAATATGATGAACAACATTTTGATTTTTTTTTATAGAAACCGTGAATGACAGTGCTTGAAACAATTATTAATAACTTTGCCTCGGATGATAAAGATTTAATTAACAAAGTAGCGAAATAAACAAAAATATACGTGATGTTTTTAAGTGATACAAATGTTAAAGACTAAGTAAATGTAATAAGACTATGATAATTTTTGTGATATACCAGTGATATAACTTATTTTTGATGTATATGTTTCCTGTTGTACATATTATCAGTCTAGTCAATGTGTATAGACATTTTTAGCGGAATGGGAATAAAAACAATGAAGGCTTTCAGCAGGCAAAAAGGTAATAATTTTTTTCTACTTTTTCAAATTCTAATATAGAGAAGTAAATGTTTTCTTTAGGTACTTCTCTATCTCACAGAAAAATTTTTAACGTGATAATCAAATTTTATCTTTCATATATCAAATTTATGTTGATTCAAAAATTTTGGATGCACATTTTACTGTTTTGATCCCTTTTTTTATTGTAAGGGATATTGAATAAATAATTAAAAAAAATTGTAACGCTCTTTATGACGTCCAAAGGTATTTTGGCGCCTTCGTTCAGGTTTCGGATTTCCTCGGGCGCCACCTTCCGTTTATAGTGTGAAGGCCACTTGCACGGGCAGCGTCAGTGGAGAAGGAATACTAAAGGGGTCGTTTATGGTATCGACCAATGCGTTTTCGGCCAAAAGTGAGGACCATAGTTTGTGGTTTAAAGTAGGATTAATTCTCCTCAGACTGCTTACTTCTGACCCTTGCAGCGATACTATGGCCTGCCTACATCCTGGCTTTTTGCCTAGCTATCTTTAGCCTGGCTCCCAAACTGTAAATACGAGACAGTATATAAGTTTATAAACAAACTGGACCACGTGCTCGGAGAAATATATTGAGATATTCTGACAAAATTTAAAATTAAAATTAAATAATTATCATAATTACAATTTAATACAAAAGTTAATATATTAGAAAAAACCTTACGTCAAGATTTATATAAAAATACTAGGTTTCCATACTAGGTTTCGTTTTTTATCATCAGAAAGCACCACAAAGTTGGTCGCAAAAATAATTAAAGTGAATTTTATGATATCAATAAAAAATCTAGATATTACTTTAACCTGAGTAAAATTACCCAAAACTTGAGACTATATGATACTGTGTTAACTATGCTGCTGTGATAAGCCAAAAAGACATAAGTGATTTGAAGGGTTGTGATAGTTAAATATTGATTTCTGACTGTATATTGTTTTGTTTTACAATATTTTTTTATGAGGTTTTTAATTTGGTCTGCAGTATGAGTCCTAAATTTTTATATCTAGGTTTAAATTTAATTTTAACATTATTATTATTTTTAAATGAAATATTGTCTAAAATAGTTGTGTTATGCTAAGAAATATTATTGCTAATAATTGGGTGGGATTTATTGTCAAAAAATATCATAAAAAATACAACATTTTCTTAAAAGCGATGATTTGTACGTATCAGTCATTATTTTTTCTAATAGAAATTATCAAAAATTTTTGATATAAAAATCTATTAACAATCCTTAATAATATCCTAATGTTCCAAAAACAAATCTTGCAACCATCTGTTAATAATTTTCTTCCAATCAACCATTCCTTTTTATTTTTCTCTACTTCTAGTCAATCTGTTTAACATTGTAAGAGAAAAAAGACAATGGACGCTTTCAGTGGTAGTAGCAAGCAAAAAGGTATGAAATGGCTATATTTAAATTTAATTCTGTTGGCTGGCTGGGTTACAACCGATGGCAAGGCATCGAATGTGGCGAGCAGATGTGCTTCGAATGTCTCTTCGAGCATATGTGGCTCAATGTTAAAAATTTTGGTGTACCTTTATAATGTTGTTCTTGTACGTTGTTTGATTTTTTTAATTTTTTTGATATTAAAAAACATAAGTTGTAAATAGTTAAATGTCTCTAATGTTCTATACTCAATAAAATGAGGATACCATCAAAGCTTAATTTATTCATATTATACAGGGTGATTGGTTAGTGCGATAAAGTCCAGTATCTCCTATGTCCCGTGATATATCAAAAAGAAAATTTGGGAGATTGTAGGTAGCCTTAAGCTTCACATTTTAAAATTAGTCGCAAATGTACATGGTGATTTATAACGCCGTGCTAAATCAAAGTTACGTTTTTTTAAATGGGACACCCTGTATTTTATTTTAAATTTGAATTTCTCTTTACTTTTCCAATTCAACAATATCAAATTGTATTAAGTTGTACAGGGTATTTAAAAAGTTATGGCCAGTTTTCTATGAAAATCGTAATGTGTTCAGCGCCCTGTACAGTTCAAATGAATTAAAAGAAAAATTATCTTTTACAGTCATATGTTTTTGATTATCGTTAAAATTTATAAAAATGATCGTTTTTGTTAATATTCATTAAATTGTTTACAGGCTGGGTCAAAACGCAAATACATTATTTATCCAGTTTTTTTAAATGGATCACCCTGTATTTTACATTATTATAGGAAAGTGCTATTGTTATACTTTCATTTTTGTCAGGTATTCCCTATACCCAAATTCAATAGTTTTTGGAATATTCTAATTTTTATAATAAAAATACTAATTGTCTAATTTTATTTTAATCAAATAAATAAAAAAATGGTGTTAATTATAAAATGTGCTCAAAATGACCTCCCATTACATCTTGGCATACCTGAATGCGGTATTTAAAGGACCTACTTACATTAAGAAGCATTTGCAAAGTAACAGTTCGAAATGCAAATCTTATTCTTTCCTTCATGTCATCCCGTGTTGTTGCAGGTGTTTTATAAACTTCATTCTTTATAAAACCCCACAAAAATAAATCTATTTTATTTAAATCTGGTGACCTCGGTGGCCACACTACAGGTCCACCTCTTCCTATCCATCTTTCAGGAAACTGATCATTAAGTTCACCTTGAACTATTGCATTATAATGAACAGGAGCACCGTCATGCAGGAACCACATTTGATGACGTATTTGAAGTGGAACATCTTCTAATAATATGGGTAAATGATGTACCAAAAAATCTAAATACATCTCACCATTAAGATGTTCTTCAAAAAAATAAGGTCCTACGACATAGTCACCAATAATACCTCCCCACACATTTAACAACCATCTTGTTTGACTATGTGTGATTATGTGATATGGATTAGTTGTGGAGTAATAGTGAAAGTTGTGCCTGTTGACACTTCCATTTTTATGAAACGTAGCTTCATCACCAAATAAATAATACGTTGTCAAAAAAGTCTCTCTGTTGATTAATTTTTTGTTGGGCCCATTCACAAAATGCCACTCTTCGTTCAAAATCATTATCAGTTAATTCCTGATGCAATTGAATGTGGTAGGGGTGCATTTTGTTTTTAGAAAGAATGTTTTGCACACAATAATAAGTTAAGTCTTGTTCTCTTGTATGTGGGTTTTCGGTAACTGCCAGCAACACATTCATTTCGTTTTTCTCTGTCACAACATTTTTTGTACGTTCATGCTTTTCATAGGCAACTGAACCATTGCGGTTAAACCGATCCATCAGTTTTTGAAAACTAACTTTAGTAGGTCGTCGCCTTGCAGGAAACCGTTCAGTATAAACTCTTGCGGATAGTAACGCATTTTTATTACATTCTCCCAATATCCAGATCATATCTACCATTTCATCTTGAGTAAAGTTCATCATTAAAATAGTATGGATTTTTAAAACACCAGAAAATGTACAACACTACAACACATCTAGCAAAATAAAATGGTAACTGTCAGTTTTGACAAATATTTCATGGCCTACTCACAAATGTTTAAAATTCAGATACACAATTAGTATTTTTATTATAAAAATTAGAATATTCCAAAAACTATTGAATTTGGGTATAGGGAATACCTGACAAAAATGAAAGTATAACAATAGCACTTTCCTATAATAATGTAAAATACAGGGTGATCCATTTAAAAAAACTGGATAAATAATGTATTTGCGTTTTGACCCAGCCTGTAAACAATTTAATGAATATTAACAAAAACGATCATTTTTATAAATTTTAACGATAATCAAAAACATATGACTGTAAAAGATAATTTTTCTTTTAATTCATTTGAACTGTACAGGGCGCTGAACACATTACGATTTTCATAGAAAACTGGCCATAACTTTTTAAATACCCTGTACAACTTAATACAATTTGATATTGTTGAATTGGAAAAGTAAAGAGAAATTCAAATTTAAAATAAAATACAGGGTGTCCCATTTAAAAAAACGTAACTTTGATTTAGCACGGCGTTATAAATCACCATGTACATTTGCGACTAATTTTAAAATGTGAAGCTTAAGGCTACCTACAATCTCCCAAATTTTCTTTTTGATATATCACGGGACATAGGAGATACTGGACTTTATCGCACTAATCAATCACCCTGTATATATTGGATGGATCGATTAACAATATTTTTAATGTAATATAATGTCAAGTTACAAAAATCTAAAATATGAGCTTATTTAATTTTTGATTGCGTCAAAACATTGAATCAAATTCTAAAAATCATTTGAAATTTATCAATAAATCAAATTTCTGCTTACTTAGCTCCATGGATTTTTTTTAATTGAAAAGTCTCTCTTCTGATTTGAAATATCTCATTGAGTAGAATATAGAACCATAATTTCATATTTTAATTGTGGTTCCTTACAAACTAGCGCCCATTAAAATGTGGAAGCACTATTTTGTTAAAGAAGAAAATATTATATCTAAAGCTTTTTTCATAATTTGGCATTGCTCTTCCAGTTTCGAATATCATTTTTTCTTAAACCTGCCAATACTCTCCAATTTTTTTCTCGATCTTGCCTTTTCTTCTTAACGTCTAGTACTCCCCAAGCTGTTTGTTTGACAATTATATTATTTGAAATTCTTTCTACGTCTTCCTATATACTGTAATCTGACTTACTGTAAGATAATATGGATTTTCTGGTCCTTATAAATATCATATATCTCTGCATTTGTTTTTTTTACGTATCCCTCTTCAGTTTTCTATCCTTCTCATATTTTTTCTTTCCCATAGCATTAATGTTTCCTTTACATTCTTCTTTAATACCCATGTTTTACAGCTGTTGATCTCAGTATCGTTTGGTAGATTTTATTCGTCTTGATATTTATTTCGCTCTTCTTAAGGTGCATCCAGACCGGTGCAACAAACAGCGCAAAACGTTCGCGTACGTTGCTGAACATCTCGGTTTGGACGGGAGCGCGCTCACGTCTATTCGTTCGTGTGCTGTTTTGCTCAGCGCAAAATGTTTTCCATGCGATATCGGTACATCAAAGGAAATTTTCTTATTTGTGCGCGTTAGTTTGGACGTGGAATTACACAGCGAGTCTGACGAACAAAAATGGAAACATCAACGAACACTGACAAACAAAAAATTGTTGCTGCAGTTTAGACGTTATCCACGCTCACCCGAATGCTTGTTGTAAAATGTTCACGAACGTTTTGTCCTGTTTGTTGCACTGGTCTGGATGCACCTGTTTGTTGCGCTTTGTTTTGCATCAATTTATTTTCTTTATATCTCGTTTTCTTGTTTTTCTTACCTCTTCTTCAAATTTCATCGTTCCCAGTTGGATATTCACATTAAATATTGTTCTGGTGTCTTAGTATCATATATTCACATCAGCTTTGGTATAAGGGCTTGTTACATAAACAGAATCTGTTTCTGCGAAGAGCCAAGAAAATGTTTATTCTGAATTTTTTTTTGAGGCCCGTCGGCGTTTGAGATATTAAAACTGAACAATTAATTTACGTCCGGTAAAATCTTAAAACTAAATACTAAATTTTATCCAAATGTCCTTTAGGTTGCTCTAACAATACATACACTCCACCCACTATACTCTGCTTTTAAACACAGAACTTTACACGAGCTCGAATGGTTGGGTCCTCTTCAGTCTTCAAACTTGCCAACTAACCTTTTGATTTCATCCTTAACCATTGGGATACCGAGGTCTTTATGTATATCACTGTTCCGTGTCATGTCATGTTCTGCAGCACTTTGTTCTGCTATCTTTAATACAACCCAATAGCTCGATTCCGTAAATCCACACTAGTTTCAGAATTTGATGATAGATAATTATCTTGTTGTGCAATGACAACTTCAAATTCCTTCGAATAAGTTATCTAATGGTATCTATATTTTAATCAAAGTTCAATTCATTTCCTTTTATATGCGCTTTCCATTTGAGATTGGTGTCGAGAGTCATGCCAAGATACTTAGTATTGTTACTATATGATACTAGGTTGTCACTGATATATAGGGATGGTGGATTCACTGGTCTTTTGTTGGTAAATTTTACATGGGTTGATTAATTCTCGTTAAATCAATGTCAAACTGGATAATTTTTATAGTATTCTAGTTTCGAAAGCTAAAATATAAAAAAAGTAGAAATTTGAATATTTCTTTGACTTTCTACTATTTAGTCCATTTAAGTACTGTATTAGCTAAATGCAGTTATAAAAAGGACATGTCCTGATCTTGATCTACTATAAGGAGTGTTGTATCGTCTGCAATTGTGGCAATTTTTACATCTTCCAGTCGTGGAATATCGCTAATGTACAATAAATAGAGGATAGGGCTTATAATACTATCTTGAAGTACACCTACTTTCAAACCAAAATACGCATCTTCCTGTTTAATTAGTTCTAAGTCAGACATTAATCATATTTAATTTGGTTAAAGAAAAAGTGCTCATTTATCTTCAAGTAAGTATGGGATCATATTGAAATATCGCTAAAGACAATGCCCTATGAAAGGTTAAAATTAAAAAAAATATATATGTGCCACTTCTAGTTACTTCCTTCAAGTATTTTTCATCTCTAGCTATTGTGATCACATCAACTGCATCTAATAATTTAAATAATAGAGCTGGGAGAGGCTACCCTTACTTCAGCCCTGCCTGATTACAGAATCGTTGATGTTTATTCTTTAACCTTCACATTAATTGATCTAATTTTATTGTCATATTCATACTAACTTTGTAGATATATTGAATTCTTCCATTTTTGGCAATTCTGTATTCGGATTAACTTCAACGTAAAGAATTGGTCAGCTGTTCCTTTATCTTTCCTGAATCCTGTCTGGTATTTTCTTATCTGTGGCACTTCTATTGCTTCTAAACTTCCCTACCTTTTTTTAAAATCAGATTTAACAATGATATTTATTGCAATCTATTTCATCTTTATTTTTTATTATTCGGTTTATTTGTTTGACCCTTTTCTTGTTCTTTCCAGATGTTAAATATTGATTGGTGCATCAGATTCTGTCCACTATGTTTGATATTTTCTTCGTTTATTTCATTTTGTCTTGCATTTTTATTATTTTTTTCGATTTCCTATCATACTTCTAATGTAGATTTCGTTACATGATTTATCTTTCTCATCTCTTAGAACGAGCTCTGCTTTCTTATCCTTTATGTCTTCATATAACATTCTTTTTTCCATTTTTTCTTCTCCGCATATGAAAATTTTTATCTTTAATATACAGTGCGACTCAAAAAGTCTGCACCATATGGAAAAAAAATTTATTATTCATTTGACAGAAAATTTTATTTGGTGCATTACGTAAAGCTGCCATTGCGAGCATCAAATTCTCAATTTTCTAAATGGTATACAGGGGCGGGCAAAAAATAGAAATTTTGACCAAGTAAAGAACCCTTATTTTTGACATGTCAAAAAAAATTATTTAGAAAAGTTGTTTAGAATTAAAAATTACACTCAGATTTAAAATCACAGCCTCCTATGCAAAAAAACCATTTTTTTATATTTTTAGCCTAGCTCAAAATAATATCATTTCGGATGCACTTTAAAGACCTTTCTTCAATCACTATAATACATTTTGGTTAAAAAAATTTGGTTTTCTTCGTTATTTTTACACCATTCTCGGCCTTTTTTTTTTTTTTTTTTAATTTTTTATGATTTTTTGTTTTTTCTTGGTGCAAACTTGAAATTTCATCCTGTAGACATGTACATAAATAGACCAATATGATTTAATTGAAGAAAATTGGTAAAAAAAGGATTTTAGTGCCAAAATGTAAATAACATTTTCTTATTTACGTCAAAAAAATATTTTTCATTTTAACGGTGTAAAACAAAATCTAGCTAAAATTAACTTAACAAAATGAAGCTTTGAAAATAAAAATGAAAAAAAAGAAAATAAAAACTTTGCACCAAGAAAAAACCAAAAATAATAAAAATTTAAAAAAAAGGCCGAGACCAAAATGTATTACATCCGAAATGATATTATTTTGAGCTAGGCTAAAAACATAAAAAAATGGTTTTTTACGTAGAAAGCTGTGATTTTAAATCTGAGTGTTATTTTTAATTCTAAACAACTTTCCTAAATAAATTTTTTTGATATTGTCAAAAATAAGGCTACTTTACTCTTGGTCAAAATTCCTATTTTTTGCCCGCCCCTGTATGCCATTTAGAAATTTGAAAATTTGATGCTCGCAATAGCAGTTCTACGCAATGCACAAACTTTTATCAAGAATAAAATTTTCTGTCAAATGAATAATAAAAAATTTTCCCATATGGTGCAGACTTTTTGAGTCGCACTGTATAATGTCTGGTTTTATCCATTTTTGCTTTTAAACTTCTGTAAAAGTTTTGTATTTATTTTCATCTGTAATGGTTTTCTGCAGCTTGAATTTTGTATTCGTTTATGGCTCTTTTCTTCTGCCTGTTTAGCTTTTTAACTTTTACTCTGATCTTTGTAGGCTTACTTATCTCTCTTATATATTCTCCGTCTCAACATTGTTCTTTATTATTGTACTCTTTGAGTGGAATTGATTTTTCTGTTGCTTTCTAAATCATCGACTTCATTTTCTTCCATTTTTTTTCTATACTTTGGAGATTTTCTTTCTCGAGATTCTTGTTTTATTTCCTTTTTATACATCTTTTGTACTTTTATCTTTTTTTGACTGAACTGAACTTCTTATTTTTGTTCGATGTGCCGTTTTGCCTATATTTTCACCAGGAAGTGATCTGAATTTTTATAATAATAATAATTTATTTTTGATCGTTACTTAGGAAATATACATACAATATAAAACAAAACCAAAATATTTTTCTTTTGCTTCTTAACAAAATAGTACTAAATTCCGTGGATCAGTAGCGTTACGCGGAGCTAATAACAGCGTACGTAAAATTTTAAATATTTCAGATTCTAGGCGTTCATTACACATTTTTGCATGGTGCTTCAATAAGGTACGAATTAGAGAATAAGCAGATTTTTATACCATTTTCACGAAAATAAAATGAACAAAAAAAACATTTACCACTCAATGCAAACCGACACCATACTTCCACTAGAATAAATGACGTGGCTAGTTCTTATTCAATAAACAACAAATTTAACAATTGTTTATAGGATAATTATAAATCACGTTAACAATCATATTTTTTAGGAACATTTCGAAAATTATAGATTTTAAATTTCTTATAAACCACTTAACCCATTTAAAAATCCTCTCTGTTAAAACGCCGAGATCTAATTTCAGTACAAAATCTTAATACAAGCCTTATAATTATCTCTTAACTAATTAACATCATAACGATAATTTACAAAATGGTATAATTGTTCTGCCTGCTTAGTTAATTACTGCTAATTGAACCACGACTACTTTCATTTGTTACTGCCGTACCTCTATGCTAGAAATTGCGAATAATTGAAAATTAAAACGGAATTGAGGAATTGATAAAAATATTGATGGCGTTTTATTAAGAGGATGTGGATTAATGGTTTAATTAGTGTTTGTCCATGATAATTAATTTGTGTACTGAGTATAACGGGATTGACAAATTGGGAAGATTGTGTAATTTATTCTGTTTAAGAAATGATACAAAAGAAAAACAGATTAAATTAAGGTCATCAAAAAAATAAACGCACAAAAGATAAATTGAACAGTTAATTAGTTGATTTACGAGAACTAAATTTTTCATTTTTTTTAAACATATTTTGATTTCATTGCAATTAAGTTGGTTTTCAGATGTCAATCTTGAAGTATTTTTATTTCATGTATTGAATATTATTGCTAAAATTTAATAATTTTAAAATTGCATTTTTCTTATAGTGATTTTTGCGTCAATGATGATTATATATAAGGAGCAGTATCTTATGTTTATTTTAAAAAAATTTTTGGTGTATACCCCTTGCTCAGCTAAGTCATTATGTATTTCAAATGGTGAGGATTCGGAGTCCACTATTGTTTCATAATTACGTTCATTTTCTATGACCAGTATTGTAGATTCGCATCTGCATTTGATACGGAATTTACCTTTTATTAATTTGTGCATTTCGTTTATACCCTCCTGTGTGAACTTTGTATTTACCACTATCGGGGTAGTTGCTTAGTGGTGTTTGCAGTTTTTTATTTTTGTTTTTTGTTTTATCATTTGAGTCACCAGAGTGGCTGTCTTGTATTTAAGTAATGTTTTCTTCGTTTTTGCCCCTTTCTTTAGGGGAGAGAGGGCTGAATTTGTTTCTTGTTGGTGTCATGATTTCTTTTGCTTTGTCTCTGATCATTTTTCTGGTGTTTGCATATATTTTGGGAATTTCAAATCCTTTTTTCTGATTGTTTATGTCGCTTTGTGCTTTCTCCCCACTTTCTTTTAGGTTTGGATTTTTTTAAAGTTGGCCCCTTTTTTACGGAGTTTGTAAACAGGGCCACGCGCAGCAGGGGTTCTTTAATCACCCTGGTCAATTGGGCCACAAAGTTAGGGTCTGAGGATTAGGATTAACTTGGGTATGATTATAAATTATTCAAAAACATTAATCATACAATTATTAACGAATTACAATACCGCAAAATTTTTAAAAGCAATAATTTTCATTAAAGTGTTTAAATTTATTATTTTATTTTCGAACTCTTGCCATTTGAAAGTATAAATTCTTTTTACTTTCCCGGACCCATCAAAGGGAAAGTAAGGTGAACGAGCAAAAAAAAAATCGAGATATCGATGGAAATATCCATTTTGAGGTCCCCCAAGAAGATTGAGACCATTTCCAGCGTATGGTCTGTCTGTGTGTAATCTTCCACGATAACTGCCGAACCGTTTGACCAATCAAGCTGAAATTTGGTATGGAGGGTCGGTGTGTGCCTAGAATGCGACCATTAGTTTTTGGTTTAAATTGGTACAGTGGAGGGTCCTCAAGACCGACATTGGTTAAATATACATGCATGTAACAATTTTTTGCTTTACTTAAATTTTAAGGACAAACAATACATTTTAGTGCAAAATGTTGTATTACAAAGTTTTAGAGCATAAAATTACCTACAATTTTTGTCTTAAGCCTTTTCCAAAATTTCCAATAGTTGCGCCACTAGAGGGCGCGTAAAAAATGTGCATGTATGTTTTCTATAGTTTTTCTTGATTTTGAGGACAAACAATACATTTTAGTGCAAAATGTTGTAGTACAAAGTTTTAGAGAAAAAAATTCTCTATAACTTTTGTTTTAAACTTTTTCCAGAATTTCCAATAGTTTCGCCACTAGAGGGCGCGTAAAAAATGTGCATGTAGGTTTTCTCTAGTTTTTCTTGATTTTAAGGACAAACAATATACTTTAGTGCAAAATTTTGTAGTACAAAGTTTTAGAGCATAAAATTCTCTATAACTTTTGTCTCAAAGTTTTTCTAAAATCTCCAATAGTTGCGACAGTAGAGGGCGCGTAAAAAATGTGCATGTGGTTTTCGCTAGTTTTTCTTGATTTTGAGGACAAACAATGTATTTAGTGCAAAATTTTCTTGTGCAAAGTTGTAAAGCATCAAATTTTCTTTAACTTTTATGTTTAACTTTTATCGAATTCCTCATAGTTTCGCCGCTAGATGGCGAGAAAAATACACATTTAAAATTCCCTACCACTATTGTATGAAATTTTTTCCCGAATTCCCAATAGTTTTCACACATGATTTTAGGAGATCATAATTGTAGCAGTATGATATATAACGTGCGCATGCGCAGCTTATGTCATTACCAACATTGAAATATTAATTCACCATCAGCTCGCTATTTTCAATGTGTTCCATAAATCAATGTAATGCTTAGTATTTTGTAATTAAAATAATAATAATAAATAACATATTCTCTACGGTCGAGCCGGGAAAGTCCAGGGGTGACACAGCCGATTTTTTTTCGCTGTTCAGGTTGATCTTGTTTGGTACGTTTCTGTTTGGAAACTTAACAAAGTGTCTATAAATGTATATATTGTGGTGTTATGTGGTTTAAATTTTAGAAAGCCCCACGTTGGGCGCCATTTGTAATGATTATTTTTAACAAATAATCTCAAAATGGGGTGGGTTCTAACAAAAAAAAATAAACATTACAATTTAAGCACAATCAATAACAAATTCTTGATATATCCTGATCACTCTTCTATCCTCTTCCAATTATCACCATTCAAATTATGTTTTCGAACTAGATTTTCTTCTTCTCTAAATTTCCTCTCAATCAGTTATAGTCTCTATACAATTTTCACAATCCAGTCTTCCTGTAGTTACCCCTGTTCCAAAAATGTCTTCTTTTATAATTTAAATTTATTATTTCACTTTTGCCAAAAAAAAATATATTATTCCCAGGGTATATAATTTATCATTTCAATTCCATATGTGTATATAATACATTTACTTATCTGTATACATCTCTTTATAAAAAGTTATTTATTGACATTCAAAATTGACATATATATTTCAAAATTGACTTATTGTTTCATCTGTTTTTTTTTAATACAATTTTTCTTACTTGATTATTTAAAAAAATATTTTTAATCACTTTTGTCTATCTCTTATCATTTACCTAAAATTTTCTTTTAAAATTCCAAAATTATATTAGAACTTCAAAAAAAAATTCATACAGAGTATTTCATTACAATATATTGGGATGTGAATTGTAAAAATGGGCATTTAATCTGGAATGGAAAGATTCAAAAGAACTGGTAGTTCTATCCTGTTGAATTTTATGGAATGCCCATAATGTGGAAGGTAATGGAGCTTCACTATCAATATAATTTTCCACAATATAATCACAACATTTTCTTATTTATTCTGGGTCTAGCATATTTTCAATTAAATATGAACAAAATAGTTTCTGAATAATTGTGCTCCCTAAATTTAACAATTAGTCCAAGTTGTTAGATTTTTTACACTATTTGTATTTCTTTCCAAATCAATCTAACCGCATTGTGAATACATCTTTCAAAATCTATGACGATATTTTTTTTGGTGAAAAATCTAAATTCAGTTTGTTACATTTTTCTTTTATTGCCCCATAAGTATTGGTGAAACAGTATCTTATAGGCTTTTATCTTTTTTTTAATTTAATGTATAATTATATTGTAAAAAACTAGATGTCTTCATTAAAGCAATATTATATTATTATTATTATATACGTATCAGTTTTTTATCTGGTTAAAGGCAAAAAATGTAATGTCCATTTTTAAAACCGTGGATGGTAAAGAGTTGTAAAATAAAGTATCGTGGCCCACTTGAATAGGCCACGGGAGTGAGATAATCCCCAAACCTTCAAAAAAGATAATTTTGAGGTAAGAGTGGCCCAGTTGACATACGCCCCTTTTTAAGTAGCTTATCGAATATATTATCTTAAGATTCCCTTTGCCTTTTTGAGTTATATTCCTGTTGGTCCAGTATTTTGTCTGTTATTTCCATTTCTGTGTTTTTATTCTTGACTTGAAGGGTGTCATATACCGTTTTTTCTGTTATTATTTGGTCATATATTAGTTTTCTTTGTTGTTATTTATATTTTCCATGTCTCTTTTAAGCATCTCTATTTCGAATTCTTTGTGTTCTTTATGTGCTTGTGTTGATTGTCTTATATGGTTCTAATTCTGTAAATTCTGAATCCACTGTGTTTTCTAGTAGCCTATCATTGATTGTTAGGTATAGTTCTTAGTTTTGTTATCAGTTTTATTATTCTGGGGTATAAGTTTACATTTTGCATTCCAACTTGCTATTTGTAAGCATAATAGGGTCATAGGGCTATAATAGTGTTGGATCATCTAGCTCTGCTAGAGAGGGTAGTTCATCTTTTGTTAGTTTTTTCTGGTCCCTCGTGGGATTGCCGAAATTTTTTGGAATTTGCGATTCACTAAAATTGTACAAATAGTACATTCGTTAGGTCGCCATAAGCTAAAGTCGTCACATTTCAGTTCGTAATTGTAAGGACTATTTTATACTATAGTTGATGAATTGATTGAAAATAACTATTAGAAGTTTCAGCTCCAGTTATTGAATATTATGAATATTGTAGCTTCGCAAATTAGATAGCCTTCAGATAGCTTGGACTGCTGGTCTTTTAGATCTATCTGCTTAAGTGAATTTTTAATCTGATTTTAAAGTGAATAAAGACGTGTGATGAATACTATATTACTGAGGCATTTTCTCTGAGAGCTCTCAACATATCATAACTTACCACAACGCCGTGCCGACACATTTTGAATTTCGAGAGATTCGTTTGGTGAAAAGAAATTGCCTTCTTCCATCTTATTTGTGATACTTCGCGTTTTCTCCCTACTTTCGTGAACTAGTAAATTTTCCGTGGGATTATCGGTATTTTTTGGAATATGCGATTCACTAAAATTGTTATTTATTTTTAAGTTTTTCTCACCTCTTTTAGTGGTTTTGGGGGTACCCATGTTTCTGTCATGCACGACACTATAACTTTTTGATTATGCAGTTTTTGTGGATTAAAGTTTTTCTCTTTCACGTATATAAGTTTGCCACTTAAACAAAGTTTTTCTTATTTTTCACTGTATTTTCGGTTTTCACTTTTGGGTTTTTCATTTTCGAGTTACTTAAGTTTTTTAAGTTTTTCCCGGTGACGTCTTACGTTGATCGGTTCTCCGGGGCGGGAGGGGCCCGCAATCCCATCCCCTTTTCTCCCTATGCCTATTACTAGTATTGACAAACATTTTAGATTTTTTTGTAATGTTTTTTATATTTCTTTCATTCACAATTCACTTTTGTGATCGCGATGTCGATAAACCGAGATGCAACCAGTTAAGTTAGACCAGATGCCCTTGAATATATTCCAAATAAATTGTATTAAAACATTTTTTGTCGTTGATGGCAAAATAATCCAGATACTGATACATTTTGATAACATAAATTAACAAAATATTAAAAATCCACAGACTTAGCTATGATATGTCTTGTTACCAATATTTAAAAAATTTTAAAATAGAAATTTGATAGTTTCCCAACATTATAATTATTTTTTATCTGGTTATTTTCAATCATAAAAATTGTTATTGGAAAGTTTCCATTATGTAATTTAAATGAAAATTTTTAGTTTTTTTAAACAATAAAACATTTTTCGATTTTATTTTATTAATAACCCCTAATTTTAATGATTCAATTTCGCTTCTTGCAACCGTAACAACGGTCAGATAATGTAGTAATTTGTTTGATACATAAAAAAGGAGGTTATTAGCAGATTGATACGTGGAAATGTCGCTTTGTCGGTAAGAAAGATTTCGCAGTTATCTGACGTTTCGCGATTGCGTGCATAAAAAGTTGGCTGTGATTATACTCTTATCGGCCAATATTCCTGGTAAAATGAGAAATGAGGCCAATATCCTTGGCAATATTATATGAGAATTATTAAATTTTAATGTTTTATGTTCATAATTTATAAAACTGATTTTAAATTATGAGAGATTTATTAATGTAAAAAAATATATAAAAACTGTTACATTCAAGTACATTAATATATTAAAAAAATCTAACACAAAACAAATTTTAAAAAACTAAAAAGCTTAAATTTCTTAAAAAAACTATTTGAAAGGATCTGTAACAATGTTTTAAGGATTTTGATTGTACTAATAAAAATTAAAAATACTGTCCCACGGTTTTAAACGATCGTAGTCAAATTAAACGAACCATTTACGTTTTATAACTTTGTTCAGTTGATTATGTGAGTATGATGAGCATTTTTGAGGGTCCTTGACGAAGGTTTTATTTTAATTAACTGAAAAATAAATTTAATGAAATAATTCGGGCCTTTAAACATTCACTTCCGCTCTTCTATGCACGGTAATTTACCAAATAAAATACATTTGTTAACTGGCTGCCATCTTCTTATTATTATTAAGAACACTTGAAGAAAGATGGTTCATTATCTATTTGGAATATCCACGTGAGGGTACGATGCTGTGCACTTGTATGTAAAAGGGTTATTAAAAATTAGTTGAATCTTAAAATAAGCCTAAACAGAGTCGGATTAAGGTGGTATTCTTTAGTTTAAACATGTTAAATAATTTTTTCCAGCCATGATATTTCTAAATAAAAACATAAAAAATGAAATTTTAAAAAATTGTCCAAATTGTTTTACATTAATTATTAACAAAAACCATGAATTACGAATAAAAAAATATTGTACCTATTACCATTTTTGAAAAGAAAATAAGTACAAATACACCTAAAGTACTCTATCAACTAAATATCCTGCTGTTAAACATATCAGATTAAAAGGAATGACATGATACAAATGTGACGTGCATTTAATATTGCTTCTATCTGAGCAGTACTATATTCTTTGAATTTCCTAAAAGGCAAAAAATTGTGATACTTGAAACTTTTTATAGCTGCTTCCCAAATACTACCATAATGAGGTAAGCGAGTACTGATAAATTACCAAAATATTTGAGTTGAAGAGAACAAAGTCTGTACAGATTCTGCAATTTGGGCACTTTTAAAAAATTCAGGTATTTTTGTACCAACAACGTTTATTATGTTATCTTTAAATATTTTCTGTGCTAGCATTTTTAAGTCTAGTTACTATACACGCATATACCGCAATGTATGATTTGATATTAGGAGAAAAGGACCTCCAAAGTTGACATCAGTAAACGGATGAGAAACACATAAAGACAAGTTTTGCGTTGGTGAATTATTCGTTTGACTCTTAGATCATTTAGATACCAATAAGTAAGATAAAAAGTATACAAGGTATTTTAAGGACCTGGAGGACAAGGCATTATTTTTTTTTCATAAGTTAAATAAGATGATTTTTTTGAACTGAGAAAAAGCAAGGGATACTTTAATATCGCTAGAAACTGTTACCTTCTGTTAAATAACAATTTAATACGTTGTGTGGATAATTTGAAATGTTAAAATTTTGAAATGTTAGAATTTTGGTTATAATAAAATTGATTAAAAAAAATAAAAAATAATGGTAGTAATGGTTTGGTGTGGTCAAATAGTAATAAATGTGTGATGAACTTTTAAAAAAATGAAACTAATTTTATTTGTAAAAATGAAAACAAAAACTAATTGATGATAACTAAGATTTAGAGGTGAAAACTGCTTTAATTGCAGTTTCTTATTTTAATTTAAGACGAGTAGGGAACTTGAGTTTAACAGGGCTTGAAAGCGACTTTGAATATGTATGTGAAGTACCTGAAAGAGATCGATTTTGAGAGAATGAGGGAAACAAAAATTACAAATTTTTTGAGAGTTACATAATTTTATTACCTAGAAAATTTTTACAATGTTGTTTGTTACAAATTCAAATATGAAGAAATGTTTTTAAATTTATGATACTGATAAATCTATAAAATATACATTTTAAAGCGTTACTGGAAGAGAGTTAAATTATTATTTGTGCTAGAGAAATTTATACATAATTTTTTAACAATTTTGTAACAAAATGTTGTAACAAAAAAGTAACAAGCCCCACGTTGAAGCGAAAATTGTTTTATGGGTTCGATCTACCAAAACGAGACCTGAATATGTCAAATATTAATGTATATACGTTAATTTGAAAGGGGAAAAAACAGCTATTTTTTGATGATTATTGGAAAGTAAATAACAAATAAAACCAAACTAACTTTTGCCATAATTCAGAGCAGTCTATAAGAAAATAAAAAACAATATAATTCATAACAATAATAGTAAATAATTGATATTAATTTATAATATTAAAAAAAAGTTCAGGTAATGATTAGGTTGATTACTTTGGTTGGTCTCTAACTCTGCTTAATTTTTGCTTAAGTGTGGTTTACCTTCAGCCTATTTCCTGTCCTAACTCCCGTACAACTTGGGACGAAAATAAAGCCGATAAAAAACACAATTTTTATTTGTTGTCGCAGTTATTTATTTACCATTTCAGCAAAAGAGGACGAAAGCTGATGTATAGATATTCATTCATGGAAACTTGGAATAGGTAAAGGTAAAAATAACCCGAAAATATATCGTTATAGTTATTGTTTATATCAAAAATTCAGTTTTTAAAATATTTTACATTTTTTTTCCTATGATTTCCTGAAAGAGTTGGTATACTGGTCACAATACTTTCTAATAGTTAAAAATCATGTCCTGTACCAATATCCGAGAAAGATTTAATAGCACTTAGAAGAGAATATTTAAAATCCTGCATTCTAACATAGGAAATATAATTAGACACTTTTTTAATGAAATCAGTTGCGTCCAAAACCTTGTTTAATTCAGTTAAAATTTAAATAAGCTTCTAACTTGTTTTTCAATTTGTAAATCTATTTATAATGCCATGGCATCTTCGCAATAAATATTCCAAACGAGTTCGCTTCTATGAATGGGACATTAGTCACTGCAATAATTAATTGATCAACAACACCGGTTGATAGATGCAAACCAACTAATTTTTTCGAAGTTATTAAAAGTTATTAGGTTCGTAGGTAATTTTTAAATTTCTAAAATTAGGACTACTACAAAATGACGCCTACTCTTTTCTAAAAACTACACAGCCGCTGAAAGACAGTGGTCGGTCAATTAAAAAATGAATGGTTGAAAGAGAAAGGTGGTTTTAAAATGTGGGTTTTGGGTAGAAAATTTGAGAGAGGTTTCTGGGATAATTATAAAGTAATATCTTACCTACCAAATGTCGGTCTTCATTTTTATTATGGTTAAATATTATACTAATAAGTTAGACGAACTATGCATTTTTATCTTTTACATTTTAATGTATCTTTGCCTTTGTTAAAAAAATGTAATGTTTTAAAGACAAAATATGAATTTATTTAACCTCATATTTCATTTTTTTAACCAATTACTTTGAGATTGGAGCATCAATTATGAGGAATATTTCTATTTAGTATAATTAATTTAAGTTTGGGATGATAAAGCTGCTGTTCGAAAATAGTTAAAAATGACAATCGAGTTACTGCTATAATAATTAGAGATACGTTAGGAAAAAGTAAGCTCTTTAATTTATTTACAAAATTGACAAATGTATTCATCAATTCGTTATTTTCGTCGTTAAAAATGTCCTAAAATTATTAGTAATTTTCAATACACGTATATGATTAATGTATTCAAAAAAAGGGCTTATACACACCATTGTACTTTTCGTAATCGATACGTGCACGGCTACGCACTTATAGGCAGGTGCAGTGAGACGTTCATTTATTACAATTTAACGAACTCACCAGTATTGTTAGCCATTATAATGAAGTAGCTAATAAGTTATTTTAATACCAGCATCGGGAATATATTTCATCTTAGTAAAATAAATGAACCTCTTAACTTGTCAAGACTCTTAACAACGAATAGGCATTTACGTATTTATTCATTGTGAATTATTTATCATACTTTTATTAAAGATTAAATCTAAATAGCATCGGAGTAATCAAGGAATACTTAAGAAGATTCGTCTTATTAAAATAGCTAGATATATTGTATAAAGCACCGCCAAAACACTGCCAACAGGATAAATCGAGAGGATCGCTTACATGTTAAAGCTAATACCTTCAAGGTCCCAAACAAGCCTAATTGTATTCTCTAAAATTATTATATTAATAATAATTAATTATTCTTTTTTTGTATTCTTCTCGTCTGACACCAATTCGTCAGTTTCAAAATATTGACACAGGAAAGATCAATCTTCTCTTCATTAACATTTACTCATTCAAACTATGATCATGAGAGTTGATACAAACTATTGATCATTTCAATTCTTCATCTACAATTTGAACGTTAGGATTTACCTCGGTTAACGTCAAGGGCAAGTTGGAGTAGAATTGTCATTATCTCCAAAACATGATCATTTAATATCCATCTATTTATCCCCATTTTTTAGGCAATTTTGTCATTTTCAAACCATGTTTAAACAGCACCAGCAGTTTTATCAAGTTTTGTAGATTTATAAAATAATTATTATTATTAAATATCTGACAACATCGATATATTCTTCTTTTTCGGGGTATTTAAAATATCATTAGGAGCATTGGTAGCAGTTGTAAATACTTAAGCTACAGTTGTGTTATATCCAATAATTGCACGAAAAGTAATATGTGTGCTTGAAATTTTTGATCCGAGGCTAAATAATACTTTTTTCAGCAATTGATATAATTTGTTAATACTAAATCGACAGATTAACAGTGAGATTATTATCTTAATACCCCATGGATTTTTTTATTTAATTTAAGAAACAGAAACTCAGCTTTCTCATCATTCTTAATTCCATAACTAAACCATAATAAGCTGTTGCTCAAGGTTATATTTTAAAACAAAGGGAATGCGTTCCTTTTTATAACACCTGTGGCCACGCAATGTATATAATACAAATTCCATTATCAACGACAAAACCCTTTTATCAAGTGTTGCTCCAACTCCTCTTACCCCAGAGTGAGTTCAATCCCAATATTGTTGAAATAGAAAAAAATATCTTTTTATTGTACCTCCTCAACATCAACTTTTTAAAAATAAAGAATTAACACAGTTTAATTTAAAAATTTGAATTTGGTTTGTTTACATAAAAAAAATAAAGCCAAAATAACTAATAAACTTCTTATTTTAACTACTTCTATCCAGTCTTGGACTTAATCATCCTTCACATCTTCCATCTATTCTATTCGTCATTTATTCTATTTTTCATCTTGCTTATACCAAATCACTTCTTTATATCAAAACTCCTCTTTATTCCATATCATTCTTCCACATAAATTTAAATTTAATATTTTGTACTTTATTTATTTTACCCACTATATCTCATCTACGAATTAATTATTTTCTTTGTTATAACTTTATTAAAATCAAAAATATTACATTCGTTCTCAAAAATATTTTTTTTTACATATTCTCTCATTTCGGACAGTATTTTTTATACTGAGTGTTAATTTCAATCTATCTACATTAAATGGTACTATATATTATTTATTTAAAATTTTAAAATAATTTCCAAAAATCTTTTCTTTTTAAGGATTAATTATACTGAGTGCCTCAAATCCCCCAAATTTTAATATTCACTTGGTTTTGTATTTGTTGGAAAAAGTTCATACTACATTTTTATTTTATTTCATAAAATTTTTATTTAGAAAAATATTTTTATTATTTTACATCTGTTAAAAAAAATGTTTATTATTAAATAGTCTCTAAAATTCTGTATTTTCCATTCATGCATCTGTCTTTATAATAAATTTCTCGCTTCTTTCTTTTTCCATTTACATATTTTTTTTCTGATTGTATTTCCATATTTACTTGCTTCTTTCTTTTTATATAATATTCTATCATATTTTTTCTTATTTTTTACTTATTATTTTATTATAAACTTCATATAATTCTCTATTTGTGTATTAACTTATTTAGTCATTATTATTTAATCTTCTTATTTTATCCCATTTTCTTTTTTTGTATTTAATTTATTTTATTATTTTCCAAAATTCTATTGTCTTATCTTAATTTGTAATCATCTTTCTTCCAATCCTCATTTTATTTTCTTCCATTATATTTATTACTATTAATTTTATTTAAATTTTGTTCTTTCCTATATTCACTTTATCTTCACTTTTGAGATTTTTTAGTATTCACTACTTCTTAAAAACCATGGATATTATTTTTTACATTTTCTTCCGTATCTGTTTTTATAATTCTTAATATTTTCTTTTAAACTACTCTAACTTCTTTATTCCATAATTCTTCGTTACTTTTTTTCTTTTATATTTCTGTTTCTAGATTTCATGTGTTCTTGTTTCTTTGTAATTTTATTTTTTAAATCCTAATTTGTCATGACTTCCTATCGTTATTATATTTAATTCTGTACTTCATTTCTATGTTCCTTATGATTTCCTGTAGTCTTGAATATTTCTTATTATTACTTCTTATGTTACTTCTAATTTTATGTCAATAATCATTGCTATTCTTCTTCAAATATCCACCCATTAAAATTGTTACTTTTATTTCTTCTAAATTTGACATTTCGTCGTTGGTACCTTACCAACTTCTTTATTGTTTCTTTTATAATTGTTTTGTATTTTCCTCTTTACCTTTCTTACAATTTCATCATATCCATTTTTCATTTTCAAATTTCATCCCTCATATTCAATTTATTTTCGCCTTTTAAAGTATTTATAATTTTTTTAAACTTGTTAACTTCTTATACTTTGTTTCTTGTATATTACTGAGGCCCAAAAGCCTCAGTACTAGTTTCGTGATGCTGAAAAAAATTTGTTACCCCCACTTTTTATCACTTTTCTCGACGTTTCCGAGTTCCCTGAGTTCGAAAATGCAAAAAAAAGAAATCCTGTCCGGACGTCTGGATGCGAGTGCGATTTTCACTTTATAAGTAGTTTTGTCCAAGGAAGTACCCTGTTGAATTTGAGCAGGAACGGACTGCCCTTCCGGTACCCACCATACAAATTAAAGTGGCTTGCATGGGAAAACTTTTTTCCAATTCAAATTTTTAGAACTTTTTCTACTTCACATCATATATAATATTTAAATTTAAACAAACAAAACAAATTTTACGATTTTCACAAAAATGTGAAAATCGTAAAACGTTGTTTTATTTATTTAAATTTAATAAAGGATTTTCATCAAGTAAAATCCGACACAGTTAAACTGTATAATATTTCCCTACATGTATGTGAAAAGTTTGGCTAATATCACACAAGCCATTCCTGTACGCGGCCCACAATGATTCATAAAAATCAAGTTTACAAGGGATAAATTTTTACACTGCAAATTAAAAAAAATACGTCAGTGTTCTACATGTGTTTAGCACCAATGCTTCACAGCATACAAAGTGTTCGCTCGATGGGCCGAAGTCCCGAAACGGTGCAGCGTCTCTAGAATTCTTATTATTCATTTCTTCCATTATCCTGCTTTGATTTATTTTCAATGGACCACACTTTTACTCATTAATTCAAATTATTTTCTTTTATTTCCATGTTAATTATTTTTATTTCCTTTCCCATATATACTTTCTCTGACTCCAAATTTTCTTTTAATACTGCAATAGTTGTTTCTGTATTTATTTCTAATATTTCTGTTTAAATTTTCATTTTTTTTTCAAAATTCTTCATTTTTCTGTCCATGGAAATAATTATGTCTTGATTTTTTCCGGGATTTTTCTTAATTCTTTTAATTGTTTTCATATTTCCTCATTATTTTTCTTCAACTGTCGAATTTTCTTTTGTTTATAAAAATTTTTATATTTTTTGTTGGATTTTCAAAAAAAATACACAAAATATTTTTTTCGCCACATTGTTGTATATGGTTGTTTTTGTAATTTTATTAGTATTAGAAATAAAATATTGTGACACTCAAATATTGTTTATAACAAATTTTGAACTAAATGAATAATGAAATTAGTAATGAAAAAAAAAATTTTAATTGTATAATTAGCCATCAATAATGATTTTTAAAGACAAAATTATTTCTTAACTTACTATTTAAATAATGCAAATATGAAAAAAACGATAATAAACAATAAGAAAATTTTTTTTAAAAAAATCATCGTTGACCGTAAACAATTGAATGGTAAAATTTTTTTTTTCAAAAATATGTCAACTATAAACAATTTATATACAAATAGCGTTAAAAAATCTTACCCCCAATACTTTAATCCTTATTTCTAATATAAAAACTGGTATACCATAATATATGAGAAAATTTTAACAATTTTACGATTTTTCATTTTTTGTTAACTTAAAAAACTCGTTATAAACATAAATAAATTTTAAATAATTTTATAGCGTCATCTTATTGAGTACACTCATAGAAAAAACTCCAAGAGGCGAAAAATTTTAAGGGTGATTATTTAAACAATTATCCAGCTTTCCTTGAAGCAGAGGTATATATGAAAGAAAATAGTTAATTAACAATAGGCTAACTTTTTAAAAAATGCATATAAAAATTTTTTTCCAACGTAACTTTCTTTGTTCAAGTATTGAAATGATACCATAATTTTTTCAAATTTTTAAATCAATATTTAGTGCTTTAAAAAAATATTTTAGATATGGTGCTCACTATAGAAGCGGTCGCGCGGAGACCTATTTTCAGCAACAAATTAAAATTATAAATATTATAGCTAGAGGTCCGGGATCTTTTTGCAATTCCCGCTACTCTTGTATAGTTTTTGAGTTAACATCAAAAAAATTAAATGGCCTTTTTTCGTTTTTTATTAATAACAATTACAATTTTTATTTACAAAAAAAAGCACGACACATTTCTCAGAATTTCAATCCGCGTCGCTATATTTTTCTTACTCTTCTAACTATTTTTCGCAGAAAACTCACTTCTCGACTAGACTATAATAAGTATACTTTTTTAAGTTGCTTATGCAAGTATCGGAAAACTTATTTTTTGTTGGCACTTGTATAAAACGAAAATTGCAATTTTAAATCCTGATAAGTGCTGTATTGTTTATGTTGTTTTTATTCCAAAAAAGGTCACATTGTGATGATGATGATCCAAACATCAGACTTCGGGGTAGTTTCAGAGGAAAATATGTTTTGTTAGGGGGGCCAAGTTTTTCATACATTGTGGTCAAAAAGCTTTAATAATAATACTCTCCCTTTAGTTTAATATATAATAAAAAAATAATTTTGTTTTTTATTAATTTTGTATTGTGATAATACTTTTCTTAAATACTTTTTTGATTTCATTTTTTCTCGTGCAAAAAATGTATATTGCAGATTCAAAAATGACGTTGTTATGTAAAACATTCAAACCTACGTCTCAGTATAAAATTAAAAATAATTTCTACTAAAGAATGAATCATTTTTGTTGCTTCAAATATCTATTACAATTATATTGAACATTCACTAATGCTAACGATTCAGAAAGTAATGGTAATGACGTTTAGATAGCGATACTTTTTAAGAGAAATGTACGTGTAAAGTTTTATTCTAAACACCATTACCTTTACTTACTGAATCATTAGCGTTAGTGATCTTTTATCTACAGACTTGTTTAATGTTTTTATAAATATGTTCGATACAAACTGAAAATATGTAGAATAATATATGTATTTCATATTCTTGTGTACTCATGATTTTTATCATCAATATCTCTTTCTGTGGATTGAGATAATTTTTGCATAACAACGTCTATTTTATTTCTTTGTTTTTGTTGCGTTTTTGCCAGAAACGGGTTCACAAACCGATGCACAATACGAAATTTCGTAATAAAAGTAGCAACAACGAGGGCAAAAAGGGGTCATTTATAAGCAATATTGCCTCCGATGGTCGTTGGATAGGTTAAGGCCCGTTGAACACATGCGAAGCAGGTGCACCCGACGTATAACGCATACGTGCCCATAGCCGGAACAATCCGAAAATTTCTTAAGAGCTATCCTGCTTGTTATACATTACTTGCCTATTAACACAACACAATTCTTATTTAGATTGTTATCATTTTTTCAATACATTTGTAACTATGCTTAAATTTAGATTATTGCGTTTAATCATCAAACCTGTATAAATTTATTATTATTAAAATCGGTTAGTACACCACTGTCTACGCGTATATATAGTCCGCTTGCTCACTGTGTACTAGAGAATTTCGTTTTTTCGTTTGAGCACTTACACCTGCTCTCTACTGGCCGATGCTTATTATTTTTATGTAATTATTAAAATATTTGTGAGAAAGTCATTTGAGTGTAGATATATAAGCGATGCTCATTGTGTGGAACGAAAAAAGTGAACATAATAGCACTCAAAAATATATGTAGAGAACGATAGAAGTTTGTATAATTATACAAGGTGTTTCATAAGGAATGGTCAATATTTTAATCATAGGTTCAGAACCTCCAAGTATTAATATTTTACTAAATAACTTTTGGTCAAATGTTATCTACTACTAAGATATGTATACTATCAACAAAGATAAAAACAAACTATTTTAAGGTTAAGTATTTCCTAAATGCTTTAGGCAGGCGCAGCAAGCTGTCTAATGTTAGGTATTTCCTATTACCCTTAAGTATTACTTAGCGCGTTAGCGCGTTGTGAAACGCAAATTGTACTCGGGAATTCCTAAATCCGGTTAAGTATTGCCTAACTTTAGGAATCAGTTGGTGAAATCGGCTGTAAATCTGGCTTTTACTATAGCCGCAGTATTTATTTAGTTTACTTTACAACATTTTAATATAGTAGTTATTTAGTAAAATATTAAAATTTAGAACCCATCATTAATATATTAACCATTCCTTATGAAACGCCCTGTATATTTAATTTTAAAATTTTTTTTTTTCGTCTTTCAGCACTAAAATGTTACTTACATAAAAAATCAGCTGTGTCACCCCAGAATTTTCCCGGCTCGGCTGTGGAGAATAGGATTATTTTAATTACAAAATACTAAGCATTACATTAATTTATTTAACAAATTTTAAATATCCAGCCGACGGTACAATTAGGAAAAAGTTTGATTCAAAAGTTGTAGAGAATTTTATGCTTTACAACTTTGTACTTAAAAAAAAGAAAAAGCCTAAATTCGTATATTTTTCGCCCTTTAGTGGCGAAACTATGGGGAATTCGAAAAAAAGTTAAATACAAAAGTTAAAGGAAATTTGGTTCTCTACAACTTTGCACTAGAAGATTTTGCGCTTAAATGCTTTGTTTGTCATCAAAATTTGGAAAAACTACTGAAAACCTACATGTACATTTTTTGCGCGTTCCCTAGTGGCGCAACTATTGGAAATTCGCAAACAGACACTGTACTTAACTGAATTATATTCCTTACATCGTAAATAATTTCACATTGCATTTTTGTAACCAGTAAATTTAAAAGCGCAGAAATGACACATAATCGATTATAAAATTAAATATAAAAAAGACGACATATTATGAGTTAAAAAATTATATTAAGTATTACATTAATAAAAACAAATACTATTTTGTACAATTAAAAAAAATATATTAGTAACGCTTAAAACAGTTTATTGATACAAACAAAAAATATCGCTGCCAACATCCGGTGGGTCAGTATCTTTCTAATTAAATAATTTAATTAATCCCATTGATAATTGGACTGATGCAGATATGGATTCGGGCTGGGCTGAACAATTTTGTCACGATACCAGTATGGTGTTTATTTTTTTTATCGAAACTTCTCAGGTTTTGTTATTTATTTACATAGAAATACCGAGCACCTGCCATTTTGGACCACGTGCCATCTGCCATAGTGTAACGTTATTATTCTCTTACTATAGAAAAAAACCGCGGTTTATATGATAATAAAGTATATATTTATAATTTATAAAGATCTAGCAAAAATTAAAATTCGGATTTTAATCAACTTTAAACATTAGCATTTAAACCGAAAAAATAAATAAACGCTGCTATATTAATATTTACAAAAGGAATAACAATCAAAATTTTTAAAATTAAAGTGTGCTGACTAAAATGAATCACAGTGTATATGTTTTGTAATTGCGCTTAAAAAAACACCAAAAAGCTATATCATCCGGGAGTAACACCCTTTATATCAAAAATTTTAAAATTGGTATATACAGGATGTCTAAAATTGGAATGGATATCACTGTTATATCAGAAGCCGTAAAAGATAAAAAGGCAGTTAAATGGGAAAAAGTTTTTTGAAGAGCATTACATTGGCCTGAAAAAATCTACAGGAACTTTCGCCATTCTCGAGTTATACAGGAAAGACTAAAAATGCTATTTTTGGTTTTTAACGCATATAATTTTCATTTACAAAAATATGAAAAGGTAGAGATGGAAAGTTTTATGGTAACTCAAATTTGCTACAAAATTGTACTAATAAATCTTCGATACGACGTTTTGTGTTTTAACGACCACCTTGATGTTTTTTTTATTACAAAATTTGATAAACCGTTAAAATTCAAATTCAATGATTTATCACACTTGTGATTTTAACGACGTTTTATTTAAAATAACTAACATCATCAGTGACAATAATTTTTAATTACGGTCCTGTCGTAGCTCTTTTGTAAATTTGTTTTAATTTTTGTCAAAATGAATATAACATTGCCTAACAATTTCGATAATAAAAGATGCATTATCAGTGAAATAAAAAAAGATCAAAATGGTAGAAATTAAACAAGCAAAATAAAATAATCGACCTGCGTCGTGATTAAAAAACATTGAACAGGAATTCAAAGCCAAAGTTATTTGCAAAACTTATATAAGTATAATTAACTTTTCATATACATGTACCTAGTAATATTTTAAATTTTTTGATTGAATATTTGCAGTTATTTCCTAAATAAAATCATTCGTTATTCTAATTATTTTCATCTTTTTTGCATAAGATAATATCCAGGTCCGTATTAATAGATAATCGATAATGATAATTATTTGTCATACAAAACGTCGTAGAAAATGTAGTGTATATGCTACATCTCTGAATTTGCCTTTAATTTATCCATAAATATTTTTTAATCACGGAGCAGGTCGATGACTTTTCTTCTTGTTGAATTTCTACTATTTACGTGTGTTTTACTATATTTTGTTAGTGCATGTTGTGTTTTAGGGGATGCACAAACTTTTGTCAAGAATAATTTTTGTCGAAAAACCCTTAATAAATAAGTTTCCCATATGGTGCATACTTTGGGGATGGCACTGTATAGTTATGATAAATATATTAAATAGTGATTTAAAATAGCCAATAGACAAACTGCTTTATTGTATTTTAGATTTATATTACTATTAATAATAATAATTGATATAAGTATTAATTTGTTTTTGAAATTTTTAAAAATGTTTTTTGAATGTTTTCTGATTGTTGATTTTTTTTTTGTTTTTTTTTATTTATTAAATTTTCGGAATTTTTTAAATTTAAAGTCTGCTCGTGAAATAATGGTTGGTCTCTTTCCCCCTTAAGCCATGTAAATATATTTGACTTTTAAACATGCCCGTGTAAAAATATTTAGGTCGTTTAGGTCTGCCATGTAAAAATATGTAGTCCCCTTACTCCCGTCAATTTAAAAATTTTTGGTTCTTTTACCATTTACGTTTGCCAATTAAAAACTATTTGGCCACTTTATCCCATAAGTTTTCTTTTTTTAAATATTTGGGCCTCTTACTCCTTGAGCCTACCCATTTAACAAAATATTTAAATCCTCAACCTTTCTGATCCTGATATCCTGTATCTTCTTTTGCCTCAATTAAAAATTTAAATAAAATGGACGAACAAACGGATGGACAAACGGACGGACGATGAGATTGGCGAACGGTCCGACGAACGAACGGACGAACATTATATTATGTTCTTGTTATGAAATTGTTAAATGTCATGTTTTAGGCTTCCCGTCCATTGGAACCGTGTTGGACCGAATACAAATTCGGCAGTGGACGGCCTGACTTGACGACTGAATAGCAACACAGCCGAACATTCGTCCACCGGACCCGGAAAGTCCCATTCAGTTCTGATCTGAAGGGGGTTCGGCCGAAAACGGCCGTAAACACCCGAACTCCCCTGAGACAACGGACGCGGTTACTTTTAATTTATCATTATGGAATCTTTCGGTCGTATACGGGCCAGTTCGGACATGCACAGTCGATGCTTCAAATTAAGCGATTTTCCAAAAAATACTTCATAAAAATTGTTTAGTTTTCAAGATATTAAGCAACAGGTTGGGTACCGTAGACAACCATTGTTGTTTAGACTGAATGTTATCTACACATTGTTGCGACTATTATTTTTAAATTTCGAAGAATTTCTAATTTTTAATTGGTATTTAAGCGTGCATTATTTTATTTTGTTTGACCAATAAATTTTATTATTAATATTAAATAGTCGGCATTAAAATAATAATATGTTTCGTTTTGTAAATTATTTTATTTGTTTAGCAGTAATTTTATAATGTGTAATAACTATTTACTTAATATTTAAGCGTTATTCGAATCATAAATTATATAAAACATACAATTAGTGGCACATTGACTCATTAGACTTTAACGCTCAGCGGTTAAAATTGATCATGCAACGTTACCCACGGAGTAATAAAAAAAGATTTACTACTCAATGCAAGCCGACTCTATACTTAACTGAATTATCTTCCACCCCTCCCAATATGCTTTCCGAAACCCCCAGGAGAAAAAGAACAACTTTAATGTCAGTTCAGTTAATTTTAATGCACATGAAGTAATTTTAGGGGACAGGCGTATTAGGAATCATTTAATAAAATAATGCACAAAATGGAAAATATGTAGAGAAATGTAATTTTAATTCAGACTATTTACGATAACTCAAGAACCAGTCGTCCGATTTCAAAAATTCTTTCGCTAATCGTCTTCTTGTATCAAGAAAAGGATCCCTATAATTTTTGGGGTTTGTACATTCATAATTTCTGGTACTCCCATTATTGGAATATTAAAAAAGATTAAAATTATTTTGTGCAGTTTCACCACACTCCGGTTTGGAAAAGATATCAAGTCACCTATGACCACCACGAAAACTCATTCTTATTACGTCTGTTTAATAGACCAAAATGTCCATAAATTTCGTGGTGCGTACAGTTCTTACGTTTAATGTTAGAGTGAATTTATAGGGTCGAAGGACTGAAAATATCATTTATTTTTAACCTGTGTAATGTTTTTGTGTTAATGATTTTGATTTAGGTTTAGAAATTTACTATTGTTTTGTAGTGGGGACCAAATTTGTTTTTTTATATTATTTTCGGTAGAGTGTAGGAAAAATAAGGATAATTATAATGTAAGAGTTTGATTATTCTTATGCAATCCCAGCTATGGTCTAGAGGGTTGCATACGTGGCTTTTATCCAGGGGGTTCCGAATTCAAATCTGGGTACGAAAAGCAATTTTTTGTGTTATTTTTTCAGAAATAAATACAAAAAATTAATGGTTATATTGGACTTATTGGACGTATTTAATAAAATTATGGTCTTTAACCACTTTACCGGGCAGCCCAGAAATTAATGTGCTTTATATTTTTCTCGACGATCTTATTGAGATGCTTACGATTTTTAGATATTTACCATTAATCCATCGAGTTACTTAAATGTTACTGATTCAATGTGCATACAAAAACGCGATTTTATTTATGTAAAAAGGGACCGGCGAACACCAGTGCTCCGCCTCTGACCTCTAGGTGAAACTGGCAAAAGTGGCAGATTCGTTCCAACTCACTCAACTGAGCCTTACTTTTTTTATTATTTTTCCATTATTCTACGTTCAACTAACTGCTGACTGAGTATTTTGACTCATTTTAGTTTTTTGAAATCATGAAATTTTACAGGTCAGCTCGTTATTGGCTTTTATGTGGAATTGCTTCAGCCGCATTTTCCCCCGTATGTGTAAAAAACATAGAAGAAAGTTCCTCTATACGTAGAACTACTAACGCATGGGAATCTTTTTACTCAAATTTTATTTTCTTGTTTTATAGTGCCTTAATATTCGTTCTGCTTTTGGTTTCCACGGACATTATATGTATTGTTAGGTTTCCGTGTTTGACATCATATTGTAAATGGTTGGCTCTGACAATATGACAGCGTTTCGGCACAATCTCATGTACCTTCTTCTTCAGGTCAGGCTGTTGTGGATGAGGATATGACTGATGATTCAGATGACGATTGTTTCGAAGAAGATACCGCTTTCCTTGATTATTGAAGATCTTTAATGAACACAACATCTGTGAATTTAAGTTTTTGTTAATAGTTTACTGTGTATATAAAAATAATAATAATAAATCTGTATTTTTTAAATTGTTGGTAACAAAGCACATTGGAAACTTCCATTTGCAACAGTTATTGACATTCATATAATAGACAAAACATAACATCGTTAGACATAATTATAGTGTGAATTTATAAGTGTTTATTAATCATTTAAGTGTAATTTTTTTACAAATACATTATCACTTGATTTATTAATAGTACCATACATAATTAATCCGTCCTCTTTAAGATTAATTATAAATTGTACTGGAAAAGGAATACACACGTTGGTTCTTAAATTGATGATATCGCAGAAAACGGTGAAGGTTTAAATTTATTTCTTGATGTTGAGGAATTTATTACAAAATATTTGCATGTTGAATGCTAACTTTTTAGAATGACGGTGACGGATCAAATTGTTCGATCAGTGACGTTTTGAGCGTTTGAACATTCTTGTTCATCGTTAGTTGGATAATCCATAGCTAGGCTACTTATTGAATACTTGTATTTGTGAATAAAGAAATATTTACAGAGGCGGAGAACTGAATATTATTTTAAGATTGAACAAAATGCTTTTAACTAAATATAGAGTTTATAAACACCCTATATATGATGCGGTATGCGGTGACCAATATAGCAATACGTAATTCTAATAAATATTGTCCTTAACAATACAAATGACACTAAAAAACACAATACAATTTAACTTGTAGCATAAATTGCCATAAATGAAATCACAAAAGGTTGTCCTCTATTATTATGCCTTTAATTGATTACACCGGGCGTCCCTCAAGTTTTCGTTTGTTTTTTTTCTGTCTTTCTCAAGTATACGGGCATATTTACTTAAAAATACGCTTGAAATATGTTTCAAGATTTTTATTGAATGGTTAATAATAAAAAAATATGCATTTAAGTATAGTTAAATTTTAAATCATTAAATACATTTTATAAATATCATGTAGGTAATTTTTTACTTTCCTAAAATGTCTGTAAGACATAGTTGCACGTAGAAAACGCGTGCCAGTACTTGCCTCTTTATTTCTTGGTAAAAATGGAGAACGAATATAAAATACAACATTAAAATTACGTATTCCTTTAAACAACAATATGTCGATAAAGTATGTAATGTATTTAGAAAAAATATTCTTAATAGTTTTATTTTTAAATTTATGACATCGTCTACATCAAAGTTGTGACTTCATTGATTTTTTTTAATAACATGAACGTAATTCATTTTGAAATGAATGAAATTTAAAAATAAATATTAAAGATCTAGATTGTTTTTAAAAAATCTCGTAAATCTTCATTTTATTGAGGAAAGTGAAATTATATTTCTCGAAGCCAATTTTGGAAAAACCTGAAAAAATTAGTGATAGAGATAACTAACAAAGGCATATACAGGATGTGCTCGAAAATAATGTTCTAATTAAATAAATAGGTAGAAGACATTATTGTAAACAAAAAATTTTTGTGCAATTTTTTCCAAAAGTTAACCGTTGTAATGAAAAATTAAATAATTCAAAACAAAATGTAGTGGTACAGCACCGGCAACAGTGCTCTATCTGTTACATTCCTAGAAGCTCAAATTAGTCATTATTTTTAGTGTTCGCACGGTTAATTTTTTTGCAATGACTTATTTTCGAGTTCGCGAATACCCATGATATGTTGATGGTTTATGTTGAAACTCGCGATAATACTAAAGGGGTAAGACCTTATGGTAAACGATATACAGAACAGCGACAGCCAAATGTAAGAAGTTTCGTCAAATTTTCACATTATTGGTTGTGGTTTTAGCTGAAACATGTCCGAAATGTGAAAAAAGTGCAACAAAATATTGGGAATAAAAAAAAATCAAACTCAAATATTCACCAGATTTCAACAACATCGACATATCTATCATCCCTGAATGTAAGCCGAGAAGATTTTTAAACTCAAATCCAAAAATAAATCAACAACTTTCAGGCAGTTACTGAAATAATGCCTGTTAGAAGTGAGTAATAATAAATGTTGAAAAATAGCTTATTATTAATAACTAGCTGACCCGACAGAAGTTGTCCTGTCCAAATTTTAAAAAAATTATTAGTGATATTTTGTGAATTTGTGAAAAGCTATTACATATGTTTAAAGAAATGTAGAAAAGTAAAAAACAAAAATTACGATATTTTTAGTTTGTCAGAATTTTCCGATTTTCCTTTGTAATTGTCCCAAATTTATTTCCCGAAAAAATTTCCAGGACCATAACGAACAAAACAAAAAAAGAATTGCGCATACATAAGTTATGCTCTTGGGTTCATACACAAATTCATTGGAAAAAAAAAATTTTGATTTTTCCACAATTTTTCAATTTTCCGAACAACTCTTCCAATTTTTTCCCTAAAAACGTTATTCAGATTATAACGAATATCTAAAAAAAATTAACCAAATCCTATCCTGAGCAGTTTCCCTACCCCAAGTATAGTTATTCTACCCAAAAGCTAACTTTATTTTTCATTTTTTTCTTCTTTTCTTTTCCCTCATTTCCCACCTTTTTTATAAGACATTTCCTCTATCCCGAGCAAAGGTAACCGTACCCTGAGCTCAAAAGTACTCTACCCTGAGGAAAGTTACTTTACCCTGAGCAGTTTTCCTACCCTAAGCATAGTTATTCTACCCAAAGTTAACTTTGTTTTTCATTTTTCTCTCTTTCTTTTCCCCTTTTTTCCCCAGTTCCCTCCTCTTTTCCATTTGTCTCTCACTTTTTATTTCCCAACTTTCTTATAAGTAATTTCCTACCCCGAGCAAAGTAACCCTACCCTGAGATCAAAGTTACTCTATGCCGAGCAATATTTATTCTACCCAAAGCTAACTTTGTTTTTCATTTTTCTCTCTTTTTCTTTTCCCCTTTTTTCCCCATTTCCCGCCTCTTTTCCATTTTTCCATTTGTCAAACTTTTTATATCCCACCTTTTTTATGAGACATTTCCTCTATCCTGAGCAAAGGTATCCGTACCTTGAGCTCAAAGTTAATTTTAACTTGAGCAAAGTTACTTTACCCTGAACAGTTTCCCTACCCTAAGCATAGTTATTCTACAAAAATCTAACTTTGTTTTTCATTTTTCTCTCTTTTCTTTTTCTTTTCCCCTTTTTTCCCCAGTTCCCGCTCTTTTCCATTTTTACATTTGTCTCTCACTTTTTGTTTCCCAACTTTTTTAAGTAACTTCCTACCCCGAGCAAAGTTACCCTACCCTGAGCTCAAAGTTACTCTATGCCGAGCAATAGTTATTCTACCCAAAGCTAACTTTGTTTTTCATTTTTCTCTTTTTCCTTTCCATTTTTCCCCATTTTCCGCCGCTTTTCTATTTTTCCCATTTGTGTCACTTTTTATTTCCCACCTTTTTTATAAGTAATTTCCTATCCCTAGCAAAGTTACCCTATCCTGCGCTCAAAGTTACTCTATGTCGAGCAAAGTTATCCTACCCCTATGCATCGAAAAAGGTAAACTTCATGACGACGTTTTTGAATTTTTTTCGCATCTTTTCTTATCGTCATAAGAATGTTTTCTGGAACTTTGTGTACAATTAGGAGCAAAATTATCAAGGTTCAACTTTTACTGCAGCCATTGTTGATGTTCGTCTAGAACGCTACAAGCGAGTTTGACCTATTCATATTCCTTGCGTCAATGTTGGACTAAGAACTGCCAGTTTCTATAAGAGCTTCAGCTAAGATATTATTAAATCCAAAAGGTTATCTATAATTTCAAATGTGGTCAACCGATGAGGTAATGAAATAGGAAGTCAAGTACCAAAATGTAATATATTGGTTAAAATAATAAATGTTTATTCGGCGACAAGTTTCGGAACAGGTTCGCCATCATCAGGCCTACGCCACCACCCGTTAATAAATTAAGTTACAAAATCAGTTAAAGAACTTACTGCAATCATGGGAAAATACTAAAAATTGTCATCATTGATTGAATTAAAGTTGAAAGTAAAATTAAAAACTCTAAAATTGATGTGGTACTTAAGTGATAGGTAATTAGTGTAAAATACGGACAGAGACTAATAATGAGTCCAAACAGAAAACATGAGTACTGTGGATTCTTCTAGTAACCGGTAACCAAAGGAGTCATTGATGGTGAAGAACAGGATATGCTCTTTGGTGATGAAAAGGCAATGAAGTAGGATTAATGAGGTGAACAAGTAAATTACAGCATATTTTTTTATAAATTTTAATAATCCATTCTTTACTAGTTTTATTTACATTGCTGATGTGAGATTTTAAAATTCAATTTTAGCATTAAGAATTAACAAAATAATAAATAGATAGAAAACAACGGAAAAAACGTAAAAAAGGTATTTAATGTAAAGCACTTAAATTTCACACTTTTTTAAGTTTTTTTACCAATTAATTAATAATTTTAATAACTCTAGATATTTAAATTATATCCAATTCATTTAGAATTAATGGTATTAAAAATATAAAATAGTATAAAAGATATGTTCCAGGTGAGCTCCCCTTAATTTCTCAAATTTTCTTAGTCTTCTATGATTAAATCTTTGCACTTGGAATAATATATCAGGTTTATTTCTTAAACCCACAAAAAAATCCATTGGAGAAAGGTTTGGTGATCTAGCTAGTCAATCGATGAAATCTCAATGGCCCAAAATATTTGGAAAGATTCGATTCACTAAAAAGAATCGAGCCTCCCATGTCTACTGGGAACTCGCTTTCGCACCGCTATTGATGAAAATAGTATGTTCACCTCAGAGAAAACGGTCTTTTGTGTCTCGTGCTCAACTTTCTACTCTTCAAACAATATACAGAATTTTCTATTATCTTATTTAATGTCCCATATCTCAAAAAATATTAATTTTATGTTAAAACTGATACATATTGCATGTTTTTAAATTTCGCCGCCCATCTAAAACTACCAATAAAAATGATAGGTATCGTCATCATAGAAACAGGTATACTAAAAAACAGAACTAAATTTAAAATTTTATATGCCTTGGAGTTTTTCTATTAAGCGTCACTTAAATTAGATATCTTAAGGTTTCACTCACACTGTATAAAGTACTATCATTATTTTTAGCCCGTATATTGCTTCCCAATTTTAGGTACATCTTGCATATAATTAATAATAAAAATATAACATGAAAATTTAAAATTGAAGTAAATAATTGTCAAACTAATTCAAATCTCGCGTCTAAATTCTAAGCAAGCAATCGAATTATGCAGAACAAAAATAGAAAACAATTTGCGAACACACTCTGTCTCTTCTCCATACGCGTTTGAATTTAATTTGTATTATATATAGCAGGTGGCACTATTAAATATGCAATACATGCCTCTCGGTCACGGTCCGGGTGCAAATTCTTACACACTTATTCATTATATTTTACATTTTATTTAATTCTTCTGGTTATTTAACCTTCTTTGACTATAAATTCTCATCTTGGAATATTATTATATTATGCGTTTACCCTTTTTATGTTTAACGCATTACTGCACATGTTCTATTAAAATTGACTCTACAATTTATTGGTGCTATTTCTTTATTAATTTAGTCCGAGAAGTGTACTAGGGGCAATTAAATTTGATATTTAATGACCTTAGAGTTATAGTACTCAGCTAAATTTTTTGTATAGATGGGTTTCGAATTGACTTATAAACAAATGTACACAGTAAAAAATTGAGTGTAAAGTCTTACATTCAACCTACACTCAAGAGTGGTGTATATAGGTCCTGCATTTTTATTGTAGATTTCACCATTATCACTGATTGTCAATCTAATATCCCTCTAGAAGGTAAAAGTAACTCAATAGGGTGTAAAACTAATATCTAATACACTAACAAGTGTAAAAATAATTCATTATAGTGTAAAACTAACCTAACGCCGTCTAAAAAGAGTATTTCAAATGCACCCAAGAGTGTAAAAGTAATTTGATAGAGTGTAAAACTAATCAAATTCTGTGTAAATTAATACCCTTATATAAGAGTAATTCATTAGCGTGTATATCTAATACCATTGTATAAAGAGTAATTCTATTACTCTTTATACACTGCTCATACACCCAAAAGTGTAAAAATAATGTATTAGAGTGTAAAACTTAACTTATAGGGCGTAAAAAATATTGCTATTATTTAAAAATATAAATAATAATTAGTTATCATTTGGACTACCAGGTTTACAAGATCTTTTCTTTTGCGATTGGAAATTATTTTAGTTTTTCGTATTCATCAAAAATATGTTGTCTACCTTTTTTTCAAATATACAGCTAAACCCTAAAAGAAAATTAAAAAGAAATGCAATATGATGGTAGCTTATATGTACCGATGTGTTAATAACATTTGATTGACTTCCCAAAGAATCTTTAATAAAACTCTAGAACACAATGGGGTCCTTGATTCTATTAAAAAGCCATCACTGTCTAAAATGACATTTTGCTTGCTTTTATCAGTGGATTTCGTCACATACACTTCCATTTATTTTTCATTAAGATTAAGATATGATCCTGAAGTATCTATAATATTTAATTGTGGATCTGATACATTATCCATTGACGAACTGTTTCCACTGAGGGTATGTTAATGTTTATTGAAAGTGTTGAAGTCGAAGATAAAAAATTTCTTTCAACAGTCAACTCGCTAGTCAAAAACTTAATAGATAAATATACCAATTATATAAAAAAACTAGCACAAATATATTGTTTTAAAAAAAAGTACCATACGACCACACAAAAATGGTACAATAACATGTGATAGAAATGCCTGAATCGTGACTTCTCGCAACTATCGTGCCGTCTATGGCTTGAGATTCATTCCCACTACAGCTGTATAATTTACCAGAACCAGTGTAAATCTGCCCGTGGAAATGATATTTACACTCAGAAAGTTTATTTTAATTGTGGCACAACAAGTTTACACCCCCCGAATTGATTTAACACCCAATTAATAATAAATACTCGCATCAAACTAACCTGAAATAATGGTAAATAATATTTGGTAAATAATATTTGCAACAGTGTAAAAATATACACTCTCAATTTTTACCACAATGAAATGCAATTTACCAGCTTTATATTTTTTACTGCGTACCTATGACTCCTATTTATGTACCTCTTGTATGATACGTAGTGACAAATAAAATTTACTTATCTGATATTTTGATTTTGTATTAGAAAAATTATAGAGAGAACAAACATAATTATGATATTTTTAAATTATAACTTATAACATTGATGTTTTAACAATTTAGTAAATACGTCCCTGCTCGTTGACTAATTAATTTTTAACAGAATAAAAATTTTTCTAAATAAAAATAGCACCTACCACCAAACAATAGACTCGAAATTTTTCTTTTGTTTTTGTTCGAGGAAGAAAAGAATTATTTTACGACGTGCGTCTAATTGCTCCATCTGGAGGTCTAGAAACTAAAAATTTACACCGAGCGTTGATCGACGTTACGAGTAATGTCAAGCAAGCATCGAACGGGCAATGGGATGGTCCCATGAAAACGTTTTATGGCTTCTGCCTATAAAAGAACACCTGGAAACAATACAGAAACTTTTTAAAAAAGTTCAACTCGAAATTTAACGTTGTGTCAAAGCTATGAGCAATATTTATAACAAAAGCTATGAAATTGATACACGGTATGGTTTTTTTTTGTAGAATGATCTGGTAACTTTATTTACAAAAGTTAAATATAAAATCAGAATTGGAAAATTTGGTTGTCGATATTATAAAGAAATTATGTAAACCACAGTACGTATAAAAATATACTGTACAAATAAAAATATTTGTCATATGATTAATAGTAAGTTTCGAATTTACCTCGAAAAGGGAAATAAAATAAAAATAGATAGAAGTAAAGAGACCTAATAACATGTAACAAAAGATTTTCTTGATTCTTTATTTTTAAGTGATTAAGCTCAATTGATTTTGGGTTCGCTACCACGAATATATTCCGAAATATACCAATAAAATAGATAAAAAAAATGAATAATAGGGCGCCAGCCAGCCAACTAATTTTTTGTTGTAAATAGAAATAATTAACGGAAAAAAAACTTTCGTATATTACAAAATCTTTCCTTTCTTTTCTTTTTTTTAGGTCGAGAGAAATAAAACTATGAAGAAAGTTAAACTCAATTTATTAAAAAAGACAATAATTTAAATAAATAAATTTTACATAAGTCAATACAACATTTGAATGTGGAATGAAACAGTTATAAATTAATGAAATATATAAATGATTGGATCATAAATTTGAATGATAAAAAATATAAAGTGAGGTACCAGTTCTTGATGGATAAAATAATAACTTATCATTCTCAATCTTGTTCTTGTTCTCCAAATATCCCCTGCAATGGCTACTGATCTTCTTTATTTCCACACTCGAAATAGTTAACGCCAGAAGGATTCCGGTTATTACCCCAAAAGGTCCGTTTAACGAAAAAGATCCGTTGGAATGTAAAAAGGTCCAGTTACCCAAAAAAGTCCATTGGATCGTAAAAGGTCCAGTTACCTAAAAAAATAAA
This sequence comes from Neocrepidodera transversa, assembly GCA_963243735.1. NCBI lineage: Eukaryota > Metazoa > Arthropoda > Insecta > Coleoptera > Chrysomelidae > Neocrepidodera > Neocrepidodera transversa. Next base: position 25,539,769 of record OY725339.1, read on the forward strand.
AGTTGTTAAGGGAAAAAGGCCGAAATGCGATTCGAATTAATATTTGATAGTTCTGCCAAACCAGATTTTTTGATGGAAGTGGTATTTAGTGATAACAAGGCAGTAGCATATTCGAATTTAAAATATACAGGGCGATAAGAAAAATGAAATATATAGCGTGGCACAGAAGAAAAAGTAACAAACATTAGAATTTCAGAAATAATAAAAAAAAAACTAGAGTAGGTATTTCACTGTAAGTTATAAATTAAGAAAAAATATACTTTTGAAAAATTTATTAAATAGTAATTATTAATAATGTCCATCTGACAGAATAATTTTGGGCCTCACTAAGTACGAAAGTTGGAATAAAATTAAAAAGTGCATCGAAGATAATAGACAGGTCGATTTTTAATTTTGAACCCGCATCAAAACCGGTACTATTTTTATTTATAACGTCATCGGTCTTTTGGATAGGACGTCATCGATTTTTTTTTAAGTACACATATATTCTTTGTTTAGATTGTACATTCATAGACGATTCCAATAATATATTATACTTATTCTCGTTAATTAACAGTTTGGAAAACACAATCACTTTTAATGATTTAAAAACAAAACACAACCCACTAATCGTGAAATAATAATAACAGAACAAAAAATTAATTGTACTTTTAGAAATATATGAAATAATGTCAATTTTTCATTTTTTCCAGATATACCGACCCAGGTGCCGCCGCTGACGCCTGGCACGAACAAAACGATGGCAGAGGCGCTCAAAGCGTCTTTTGCATCGTGGGAAAAAGAGCAAATTAGATTAAACATTACCAAAGGTAAGCTAACAAAGTTTTCATTTTTTATTAAAAATTATCAAAAACTACCACTGTAAGCTGTTATTTTTTCTACAGCTGTCACGAAAATCGAACTTCGCTATGATTTATTAGAGCGAAATTACAACTTTACAAAAATCGTACCGAAAGCAAACCTTTCGGTACGATTAGTTTTTTGTTTTACTGTCGGAACGATTTTTTTGTACTTTCGAGACTCTTTTTAATATCATTACATTTTATTGGGAGGTGTGGGGTTTTATTTGTTAGAAATAAGAGTGATACTTCTTAAAACATAACAATTATTTATTAAAAAACAAAACAAAAACATTACTTACTTTTAAATTTTAAGCCATTTCTGGCGAGAGACTTTTTGTGGGGTGGCACATATTTAAACTTATATATTCCCAGGAGTCTGAGCAAGAAGCTCCACACCTGGGTTGAATTTTAATTTCTTATTTTCATCTCAAAATTAATTTTGCTATCTTCCCTACATTGTGTCGTAAAATAGACTCCCTGAATAAAAACTATCTTTTACGTAGGTACCAGTGACCCACTTAAAATTTTGATGATTCTACACATTCGACCCAGATTAATTTGTTTAATAATTAAAAAAAGTTTCATTTTGTTTTTAAATTTTGAATAAAGTTATAAAATTAAATTATAATATTAAATGCCAAATATTTATACAAGGTAATTTTATATTTTGGTACTGGAGCTTCCCTATTTCAGATGAAAACTATTTTCCAAAAATAACTATCAGCATACAGGATATCTGATAAATCTGTGACTTATCCAATTCATGTATTTTTAATTGAAACACCCTGTATTTTTTACGTTTACCTAGCTTAAATTGACCTATGACCCATAACCCATGATATACATGAACCATGAGCCCTAACCTATGATACATATGACTAACTTATAACTTAAACTTATACATGTATGAAGTGTTCTATACATAATACCATTTGTTCCATCAAAAACCGAATATTAATAACAAAGTTAGACTCTAATGCACTTTTGTCTTTGGTGCTGCGCATGATTTTTCTTCTATACGTCACATTTCAAATATACACACTAGAATTCCTTTTAGTCAATTTTATAATTATTTGTTTTTCTTATCAAAAAATGACTCTTTAAGTATCGGTTAAAGGAAAGCAAGTTTAAATAAAATCGATTAAAATAAAATAGGCTTAAGAGTAACGACTTCTTTTTTTAAGACAACCGGTGTATGTTTTTTTTTCACGAAATTCAATTTAACGCATTGTTTACTATATTTCATAATAATAACAATAATAATAAGTATTTATGAATAGAAAATTACTAATTAAAAGAGAGTAAAACACACACAGTTAATGTATTGAAAGTAATTTTTTTGCACCACCTTGTATTTTTTAGACTCATGGTGCAATAACCAAAACTGATCCATATAACTCAAGATATATGTGTACCAAATTTAAAAAAAGTCGGCCCGAGACCCAACCGCCATAAGAAAGTGCATGGTCCTTTGGCTTGATTTTTATTTTGACACCACTTGTCAAAAAATTGTATAATAGAAATATTGTACGTGAAACGATTCGCAAGTGATTTTACGGGACTCGCCTATGACTCGTCCTGGAATTTGCCTACTTGTCCCGTAAAATGTCACTTACGGAACTTGTAACGTAAATAACTATTATATTTTTAAGAACCTTCGATTAACTCATATTTTTTAATAAAATCTAAATTTTTCACCATTACAAGTAAAAAAATCCACTGTTTTGTTTCGACTTCAAAGCCGCGTCTGCCATTTAAATTTATAAAACGATTCCATTGAAATACTTTTAATAAAGTAGGTGGCTATTGAGCCAGTCACAATTGGTGATCGCTCGACCGTCAGATTTTCAACCATATCAAAGTAAAATCTGTTTCGATTGTGAGTGTTACAACAATGGCGTCCGATTTTAATATCTGTTTATCTCCTTTTCCATTGTTATTCGAGTGGGCAGGTATAATGAGGTTCACTCTCCGGCAGTTAATACCAGCGGCAGATATACTCGTATGCTCTTTTATTGGAATTTGAATTATGTAGTACATTATTCAGTGAACTAGGATTTCTTCAGAATGGGGTGAAAACGCATTTTTACCGAGTGTCCCATCAGGTTAGGTTTTTAACAAGCGATCCATTATTTAAAAGATATAATTATTTCGATAAAGCAAGACAAATATTATATTAATATCCTCAAACCACCATTTTGGAACCACTCTAACTTATATTTTTTTAAAAGACACTGTGTTTATTAAATAATATGAAACTACACGTTATTTTAAATTCAACGTATATTTTGTTTTCTTAAGAGAATCCAAAAAGTAAATTATATGTTTTTCGCAAACGCATCCAAAATTAATCATTACTAACCCAGATGTATTAGGAGTAATTCTTCATTACAGGCCAATTTTAATTTTTTAATATTCTAAATCTTTTGGCCAAGTTATGTACACCACTTTTTTTAAATATCTAGGAAATAATCAACTGGGGACAAATCTGGAGAACGTTATGGTTCTGACTTGGTTCTTACACATTTTGAGTAGTTCTTCAGTTTTGTGTTTCGATGGTTCTTTAATGAATGTTTTCCCGTGGTGCATAAGTGGAGTTGATGAAGTTGAGAGGACACTGAGTTCTTCTCCGCGTTCCCATACCAGCATCACTTTGGGGTTCATAAGAGCCTTTAATGATGCCTGTTTGTTATTCTTAGTCTCTGTGTAATCCTTTTTATTGCTCGGAAATATGGTGGGTGCACTAAAGCATTATTTCCATTTAAAAACATTGTAAAATTATTTCTTTTATATAGTTTAATTTGGAATTTTTTCTCTGTTTCGTCTAAAAACAATAATTACGAGAATATTTTTTACAATAATCTTTTATCCTAATATTCTATTTCACGTGGTTCGTCTAATATTAAAACATTTTCTGTTACAATAATACAGATACTCAATACTAATCAAATCGTTTTGCTCTGTCTTTACGTGAGTTGTTGACAGTTCTCCGATTCCCAATATTGAAACATCAAACAAACTGATCGTGTTTTCGAGTATTATAAGTATGACGAGCCGGTCTGCGGTTCGTCCATTGTTGAGAGCACACACACACACGATACCTTTTTCAAAGAACATGCCGCCGAGTGACGACACTGTTTACATTCTGATCTGGCCGTTTAAAATTCTCCGAGCTAGTGATACATACACACTGCACACACATCGTGGGGAATTATCGCTTCGAGATCGTCTGATTGTCTCGTCTGGTCCAAGAAATAAAAAAAGGTGTGTGAGTGAATAGTAATTTCAATTCGTTAGGATGCATAATTAATTGGTAACTAGATTTTTGATCAAAACGAAACTAAATCGGATAAAAAATGTTGAATTTAGATGACACATTATTATAACTTCGTTATTTGGTCTTGAATTGGGAATTTGGAACATTTGGTTTTCAATAACGTTAAAGAATATAGTCACCACTAACTTTATTTTTTTAAAACTCTACGTTGATGATATATCATCAACTCCTGATGATGCTAACATAGTTAGCGAAACGTACGTAGAGTGTTAAAAAAAGTGTAGTTTTGATTAGTGGTGACGATATTCTTCAACATAGTTATTTGGTAAAAACTAATTATTAATATTAAATTAATAAAGGAACGTGGTCAAGAATAAATAATCAGTTCGATATTTTTATTTTAATGTTTATCCTTACACAAGATTTAACCAATTTAATGATATGAGATACCAGTATGAGAATTACGACCGAGCCTTAAGCTAGTGTCTTCATAGTCATTACATATAAGTGGCTTGCACTATTTTTTCTACGACCAATCACAATAATGAAAAATAATTACTTTATTTTGAACATTTATTAAATTTATAATGAAATTATGAGTTATAATTTAAAAAAAAGTACCACAAATAAGGCTTAACAAAAAGAATGGAACCAAACAATTATTAAAATGTGAGTTTGTAACAATATCATTGTTAGATCTTGGGTTCAATGTGAGTGGACCCAGCAGATGTCTATTGTCTATAATTCACTATACGAAGTCTATGGTTGATTTAGGTGAAGCTTCCTTGAAGTCTGTAGGATCCAGTTGTACGAAACCAAACGTACGGAGCCTATTCATTTCCAGGACAGGACAGGAGCAGAAAATATGCTCCGCCATTTTGTCTTCCACACTGCAGAAGCGACAGTCCGATGTTTGACTGAAACCTATCTTCTTCAGGTGGTAAATCAGACGACAGTGCCAGTGCCCTGTAAACAGTAAAATTAGAATGCGTAGATCACTTCTACTCCATTCTAGGATCTGCGATAGGGTGCTACCTGAGGGTTTGACTATGAACGCCTTAGAGTGAACTAACCCAGGAGTATATTTCCAGTGCTGTAGAGTTTTCTTCTCGGAATATTTTCAGATAGTTTCTTTGGCACTGCTTTTGGCCATGCCAAAGAATGGTTCCGGTCTAATGAACTTTGATTCTCGCAAAAGTGTCGACTTTCTCATTGCCCTCCACCCCTTCGTGCCCAGGTACCCAGAGTAGGGTTACTCTGGTAGCAATTCGATCTAAGGATTCGATGCAGTTACACACCAGCTTCGAGTCCAGCCGGTTGGATCTCAGTGCTTCTAAAGCGGCCTGGCTGTCCGACAAATTGTAAATACTTTTGTTGACAACAGGATGGTTTGCCAACTCTCTTGCACACAATTCTATAGCGAAGACCTCCGCCTGAAAGATGGTAGCATAATTGCCGAGGCTTACTGTGATGTCAACTCTCGGTTTTCTGCTCCCGCACCATTTGGGGTCTTTCATCTGTGTACGGTAGATAAGCCGCCCTGGAAAAGGATCTCCCCCTGTTCCCATTCGTCTATTCTTCTCGTTGATATTAAAGTTAATATTTATTCAATTTTCAAATTTCACTGCATGCAGCTATTGCACATTTTTACCGATTCTGTTTTACAAGAATCGTAAATTTTAATAACTTATTCGGTAAACAAATAATTATATATTGTTATAGACTGAATATTGATATGCCGTATTTATTTCTATCTATTAAATCAATTAAAGTATGGAATAGAAAAATACTACAAGTAGACGATAATTGAATTAGAAATACTAACCCAAGATTTGCGGCAAAATCTAATTTAGTATATTTTCTCGAAAATAAAATACTTTTAAGAGACTGAAAACAATAAATTTTAGTACACCAAAGTAATTGTTTAAAATGGTGAGAGTGTAAAGTTTTCAAAAACTTATATCCAAAAAGGCGAAAGAAAAAATTTGTGTATATTCCTAGTATGAGAAGACAAAAAATAATTAGGAAAAATGACTTGGTTTCTACTCATTTTGAGTACTTCTTCAGTTTTGTGTTTCGACGGTTCTTTAACGAATCTTTTCTCGTGGTACGTGAGAGGGTCTTTATCCAGTGATCTCTTTGTTTCTGTTTAAACCAGTTCCATATTCATCCTCGATGACAGATTTTGTGACCCTCTAGTGCGGGTTCTGAGCTCATATATAGATTCGATGAACCTTTTATGGATTGTGTACAATTCCGCTTTTATTACAGAAGTATTTATACCCTGTGCAGTTGAAAGTTTCTCCCCTCGTATATTCCAGCACCAGTTCCTTCCCTATAGTCTTGGATCCGTTTGTATACCAGATCCTCTCCAGGTTTGCATTTGATGTTGCCATCTGTCCATTTCCTTCGATCTTGCATGTTCACCTCGAAGTTAGTGTTAAAAAAATACATAGGAGTTTTGTGGTCCATTGGGTTTTTCACGAAAAACAATTCTGTATGTTAGATAATATTTGAACAATTAATAGCGATAATGAGTAAGAATCTTCTTTAGCTTAACTTCCAATCCGCTGAGCCAAGTAGTCGAGGAATGCTACAGAACAATATCTTTGACATTTATGTCTTTGTTAATTTGTTTGACTGGTCTTGTGTATTTGCTTTATTGTTTCGTACTTGTTACGAAATTCAAACTGATTGTTAATAATAATTTTTCTTCCTTCTATTGTTATGTTAAGTTTCTTCGCAGCTTCATGAAGACTTTGAAACGCATTGTAAATAAGCTTATGGGTCGATAAGAGGACCACATCATATCTTTTTCCTGGTTTAAGGATCATGATGATTTGGTTTTTTTTAAGTACCAATTATTTGACAGGAGATAAAAAACGTTTTATTCGTGTACACTTCTAGAGTAATAGTGGAAAGCTTCGGAGTTTATATTTTGAAAGTCTTACAGTTACTGACTTTAAAAGTAATTATTAGGCAAATAAAATGTCGTTTATTAACTTCGGACAGCTTTAGTTGATACGTCGCGAAGATTACTTCGGCCACGTCATTGAGGATGGCTGCCGCAGTTGCAGTCGAAACGTTTGGAAGTAATAACCAAAGAAGATCACGGCATAACAGCCCAGAAATAAACAATTACATTGATTTCGATATATTTCAAAAAAAAATTATAAATAGAAGAAAATAATCATTATAAGAGATGTAAACTGATATGCACAGATTTGTTTTCGTTCGACCTGCGATTGTCCGTTTGTCGGGGCAAACAAGTACAAGGGGGCAAAATGAAAAATGAAAAACATAGCAAAAAACAAAAGGACCGGAAACGATCGGATCGGCGATAGCGGGCGGCGGGCGGGTCAGCGAAAGTTTCCGTTTCTATTGAGAATCAACGGTGCGGGACGTTGTTGCAGCATCCGTTTTAAATAAAACTTTTGTGAAATCACCTGATTTAATAATGCCTTGTGTTGATGGCTTTATGTGTCGAGGTTTATTGTATCTCCATATTCCATATGTTATTTGGTCACCGTACTCGATATTTCATATACACTTTTAACACGAAATTATTCACGGAACAGTGAATATTAAAATTTTTAGGTATTCTATGCCATGCTGGATGCGTTGGCAATGAATTTTAAATTAAAAATAACTCTGTAACTACTAAGGTATATTTTTAAATATTTTTTAACATTATTTTATTAGACTAGCCGAATACTCTCTTTAGTACCTGGACGACCGAGATTTGCTTGTTTTTTCCTATTTTATTTCTTCCTGTTTTTCATATTTTTTCCTCTTCTTCCCTATTTGTCCGTATTTATCCTTATTATTATCTATCTTTTTCCTATTTTTACTATTTTCCTTATTTTCCCTTATTTTCTATATATATATTATTTCCTTATCTTATCTATCTTTTCCAAATTTTATTATTGTTTTTCCAAATATTTCCATGTTTTTTTCCTATTTTTCACCATTTTTCTATTTTCCATCTTTTTTTTCCCATTTTTTATAATTATTTGTATTTTTTCCTGTTTTCCATTATTTTATCGTATTTGTACCTATTTTTCCCATTTTCTCTATTTTCCACTTTTTCCAATATGTTTCCCTATTTTTCCATATTTTTTTCCCATTTTTCCCAATTTTTCCTATTTTTCATTTTTTCCCCATTTCTCCTTATTTTTCCTGTATTCCTATATCTTTCTATTTTTTCTGGTTTCCATTAGTTTTTAATATTTTTTCCTATATGTCCTTAGTTGTACTTATTTTTACCCATTTTTTCCATATTTTCCCCCTATTTTTCGCTATTTTCTTTATTTTTCCTATTTCTTCCTGTTTTCCATTAGTTTTCCTATTTTCTTAATTTTTCCTTGTTTATCAGTATTTATCCTTATTTGTTCTTATTTTCCCTATTTTGTCCTATTTTCCTCATGTTATCATGTTTTCCTATTTTTCCTACTGTTTCCCTATTTTTAACTATTTTTCCCATTTTCCCTATTTATTCTCTATTTTTCCTATTTTTCCATTTTTTTCTTTATCCAATTTTTCCATAATTTTTTGATATTTTTCCAAATGTTTTCTTATTTGTCTAATTTTTTACTGTTTTTCATATTTTTCCTTCCCCAATTTTCCCCATTTGCCCTGTTTTTACCATTTTTCTTTATTTATTCCAAGTTTCCCTATTCTTCCCATTTTTTTCTCTTTTTCCCAAATTTCCCTATTTTTTCTATTTTTCTCTACTTTCCCTATTTTTACTATTTTTCAAAATTCTCTATTTTTCTCAATTTTTTTCATATTTTCCCCAATTTTTCACTACTGTCGCTATTTCTCCTATTTTTTCCTATTTTTCCTACATCTTTCTATTTTTTCCATTTATTTTTATATTTTCTTGTTTTTCATTAGTTTTTCCCATTATCTTTATTTTCCCTATTTTACTAATTTAGTAATTTTACTAATTCATAATATCCGTAATTCAAAATATCAGTAATAGTCTAGCAGAAATGAAATTTGAACGAATGCAGGAAAATACCTAAAAATAAATATGAAAAGTACATTTGGAGCAAAACATTGTCCGATTGGATAGAGGATTTTTTTAATTATCTAATAGTGCAAAAATATTACCATAGTTCCATTTACAAAAACAATCGATGTCGTTCTTGAGGACCTTTTACTGGACCAATTTGAACCAAAAACTAATGGTCGTTTTCGAGGCACACACCAACCCTTCAGAGGTGCCAAACATCATATTGCCTGAAATGGTTTTTGGACGGGCGCTCCATTAATATTAAATATAGGAAGTTGCGGTTTTCACCAATCGATTCTGCATTTAATTCTTTAGAAGGCGTCTGTGGCCTTTTTTAATATTATTTTTAGTAAAAGTGATATGACTATCAATTGATTGGATTCTAAAATTTGAATTATACTAAAAACTCTCTCTGAACTGTTTTAGTTGCATTTTCATTGTATTTAACTCATATATAGATATAGATGAAATACAAAATAAACAAAATAAAATAAAAAATCTATTTCTATACATCAATTTAGAACTTGCATAGGTATTAAATCTGTATCTGAAGTTTTTATTTACTGAGGCGATTTGATTGTCTTATAATTCGATCCTATACTTCTGTAAACAGTGTAGATGCGTATAATTGGATGTTGTCGGACAATCTACAACACTACCTAATGGCTGCGAGATCTCGTAATGATCTCGGGACATGAAACGCTTTAAATGCCGCGTTGCCATATTTCAAAACCAATCTAATAATTTTGAACAGCACAATCAAAATTTAAATCCCCTTTAATATGTATCAAAATAGGTGATAACCAGTCTCAGTCACTTTAATTTTTTCTTCGGTATATTTATGGGTATGATTTCAATTTTATTGCTTAATTTATTATTTCTATCCTTAAGGTTTCCAATATTATCTTTTCTTTTTTCTTTCCAGTTTCTATTTTTTGTAGATCTGTATATATTCTTCGTCTTTTTTTGGTACGTTTGCTAATGGACTTTATTTGCCCACTTTGAAGTCAATTAATATTTTTTTAGTTTTTAAGTATTCCTATAAACTGTATGATTATTTCAATCAATGGTTTTATATTTTACTATTTTTTCTTTTATTGTTGTGTGTAGTTTAATTATTACTGAACACGAGCACTAATTAGCAAGTGACAATACATAGTAGTAATTTTCCTGACTCCTACTCGCACTGTACCCTATAGAAATAGAAAAAAACTACTTAATCTTTAAGAATTTTTATTTTGGTAAACTATTGTTATTACATATAGTTCGCTAATTGTAAAATTCTAAATTAGTAATGATTTGTGAATGACAATCCTTCTTGGAAAATTCTTCTCTAAAAAGTTCTTCCCGTACAATCCTTCTCCAGACAATCCATTCAGGACAATACTTCACCATGGCAATATTTCCCCCGCAAAAATCCTTTCCCACATCAATCTTTCCCCGCGAAATATACTTCTCCATGACAATAATTTTCCACGATAATCCTTCCCTACGATAATCCTTCTCCAGACAATCCTTCTCCAGACAATTATTCCCCAGCAATCCTTCCCCAAAAAATCCTTCCCCAAACAATATTTTCCAAAGGCATACTTAGGCTTGACACTTCACAAGACATGTCTTGTTTTTCAAGATTTTTACACTTAATCAAGACAACAAAACAGAGATAATATCTTCACAATATTTTTCAAGATATTTCATTTCTGATCTAAATATATATTTACAAAATTTGTCGTATGAAAAATATTCGAATGTACGTTTTGGGTATTACCCAATATTTAGCCAGTCAAGTCCTTTTTTTAAATACATAAAAATAGTTACTGGTTTGCATTGGCCTGTGTAGTCCATCTTTTTAATTCAAACGAGCATACGTGAGAAATGTCACGGGGAAGCTTGCCGCGGGGAACGATTGTCGTGGAGAAGAATTAATATCGCTAGGAAGAATCGTCATGGGGAAGAATTGTCCGGGGAAGAATTGTCCGAAGACGGATTGTCCGAAGACGGATTGCCCAGAGACGGATTGCCCAGAGACGGATTATCCGGAAAGAATTGTCTGGGAATGGTTTGTCATGGATTTGTTATGATTAGTGTTTTATTTTACAGATCGGAATTAAAACTGGAATTGAATGATGGAAAACGATTAATCTGATTTCCTGAATTTACATCTAGAACGTCCTTGATCTTCAATTTTTGTTTTGCTTTCATTTGCCAAATTTATTGCGTTAGTGTAAATTTTCTTTAAGGTACATCTTTTCTCGCACTCATATAAGCGTACAACCGCTGTCTAGACACCATGTTGTGTGCTACTGTTTTCTTCTAGTAAACTTTGGATTTGCATTCGGAACTTTTATGTCCAAACTGTTGGCACCGATAGCACCGAAATGTTTCTGGTCATTTCAACTTTCAGCTTGATTTTTCTTGGTTACCTTTTGCTGCTAACAATGCATTTGAATTTCGTTTCTGTCATTTCTTCTGTTACATTCTTCAAGTACCTTAATCTTTAGGATCTCAGGTCTCGGTAATTCATCACGTGATTCCATGCCACAGCGGAAATTTTCGTAACTCGGGTACAAACTGTATAATAGCATAATTGATAAAAGATTAATTTAGTAATATGAACTTTTACATCCTCATTTTCTTCCATTTTAATTCAAATGGAATATTTTAGCAAAGTTACCTTATGTGAAATTTTGCAGTTTTTATTTAAATCCATAAGGTTATCCATATCTCAAATGTGGTCCAGGGTTCAATAAATGAAATAAAGGTAATATACTGCATAAACTATAATTATCAAAATTAGGGAACGCTAACTAGTTTCGGTTTCCATCTTCAGGCCTAGGAGATATACATTTCGACAACGTGTCTTAACAATAATAAAAACAAAGCGATTACCATAAATTTGTTGAAAACATATAGAAATTTTAAACAATTAACATAATGATGTAAATAGGTTTAATGCTAAGGTGCTGGTTTTAAGTACTAGGGAAGGAGTGACATATGGGGAATAAAAGGGAGTAGGTCGAATGGTTAATTGTGGAACATGAAATGTAACTTAATAAAATTAATATTGATATGGAATAATTGATTTTGAAGGAACATTAGAAATCTCCAGTGTTGGAGAACCCACCCACACAATGTGATTGGATGATACCAACAAAGGAATCGTCAGGAAATATAAAGGATCGTAGTGAGAACAGAATCTGTAGGAAATCTGGAGGGACCACATGGCCTCCAGGATCCAGGATCAGCAAAGACCGGCTTCTTCGAAACATCAGGTAGAAACCAACAATTAAAAAAGGTCCATCTTGGGACTCGTAGGATTAGGGCAACCATGTGCCAAGACACGAAATCTAGTATGATTTGGTATGATATAAACAAAATCGAAATCGACTTAAGCTACATTAAGTAACGCTGATAAATGGAGGAATGATATTTGACACAAAGGGAAATGACTTGGGGGTTAGGTGAGAGGAGTAGGGTTAACAATATAGTGAATACAGTAATCAAATAAAATTATGACCTAAAGTAAAGTGAAATAAGTAAGTAAAGTAGCCGTTAAATAACAATCAAAATTGTTTACAAGTTGTGAATTGGTACTATAAATTGAAAATTAAGAGGTGCTAGAGATTGGGTGCAGGTACAGGTAATGAGGAAAAGAACAGGAATTAACAGACAATGACATGACAAGTGAAAAGACAAATCACACTTGACATGTCATATGCTCTGTGTTAAAAGTTTATGAATAAAATAAACAAACAACCCCGAAAAAGAATATAAAAGTAATAAGTAATAATGGGGAGAAAATTATCAAAACAGAAAGTAAGATGGTTGAGTTAGGTAACGGAAAAGAAAACTTATCGTGAAGGGACAGAAGATGCATTGTAAAGGGAAAAAAGAGCTAATTATTGGAATAAATAAGTAAATTGTTCGGACAGGAAAATATGGTTTTCTTTTGGTCTTAGTTGTACGTTGATGCAAATATAATTATGATTCATCAAGTGAGAGTGAATCTCGGAACATTTCAAGGAGCTAATAAGCGATTGCTTTTCTGGCAGTCATGTAAAAGTGAGGCGTCCGACATTGATGTGGTTAGCAAAAGAAGAAGGAGTATTGGTAACATCTGTGTTTTTAAATTTATCGTTTTTTATTTGTTTAAGTTCTGAAGGTTCAGTTTATATTAATCCATATATATCCTTTTACTTTTCCCATTGCTTTGCACCTTCTGCAGACTTTTGATTTCCTTAGCGGATTTTGGATTTCTGGTTCTTTCCATTTACGTAGTCCTATATAGATCGTTCTTTCCCAAGACGACTTCTAGTTATTTTTATTTAAATTTTCGATTTTTGTTGTACTGGACATGACGGAATTTTTGAAATTTTTTTATTTACTGTCAGGTATTTTTTTAATTTTTCTTCTGTCTCATAAACTAACTTACAAGTATTCTTCTAACTTCGGTGCTGGGCATAAGAAAATTGTACCTATAAGGAATGAAGAAAAAGAAGTATGAAGAAGATATTATGAAAACGAGGTAATAAAACTGGAACAATATGATAAGATAGAGAAGAAACTGAAAAAACTAGAGTAACATAAGTAATCAAATTACAAAATTTATGATTACTGGAATAACAATTATAAAGGAAAGACCAGTTAAGTGTGTATTGACAAGAGGAGTGAACGGTACAATATGAACAAAATATTTCTTAAAATAAAATTAAATACTACATATGAATAGCGGGAAAGTATTATTTTGGCACATCCTAATGTTTTATTTATAAGATTGAAAAATATTTAACGAATGTTTATTTTTAATAGTAGAATTTTAGTCTCAAGCTTGAACGAACGTATTTTTTTTATAGATGGCAACATTGTAAGCGCGACCAATTTTTATAATTCCATAAAGATGATGTAGAAGTCTTACTACCAGCTAATTAACCGCTACTGATGCGTAAATGATTGGCAGTAAAATTATTTATTTCTCGGTAGATTACTAATTAATATTTATTATATAGAAAACGACAATAAAAACAAAAAATAATCTGATGGAACGATACTTTGTGAATTAATAAAAAAGTTTATCACGATACTAAAGACTTCTACTAGGATTAATTAGTATTTGGTTCTCTTAATTATATTGGTAACTTACAAATTTTCTTAACAATATTAAAATACTAATAAATATATAAGTACAATGTATTTTATTGCTTAGCATAAAACTCCGTTACAGTACAACTAGTAATAAATTTTGTACATATGAATTACCACAATGTGCAGTTTAACAAAGATGGAAATATTAAAGTAGAACAAAATATACTTTTATGGTACTGTACCTATCTCATTTAATGAGTAAAGAAGATTAATTTAAATTTATTCGATCTGAATCTCGAGACAGTTGTTTCTACCTCTATAGGTGTCATTAGTTGAGTTATTGTATATAAATAAATCAAAATTGATCATAGAGTTTTTTTTTTAAATTACGATGGTCTTTTAATTTTATTAAGTATTCTTAAGCTTTCATCAATGACGGAAATCACATGTTCGAATAGATGGGGGAATTTACAAAATACGAGCTATCAACGCCTTTGCGAAATTAAACAATAGCTAATAATAGGGTGGACAAATATGAATAGATTTAAATTTAATGAATTAAAATGATTATTTTAGTTTTGAAACTTGTCTATTGAAATTAGTTTTAATTTTATTTCATGATTATAATACCCGAATAAGTAAATTTTATTTGCTGTCAACACGTTTGCCTTTGTTTTTTAATTCGTTTGGTTTTGTAAGACTTAAACCCTTTCTTCAAATTTTAATTACAAAAAATATAAAAAATAAATTCATATTGAAATTAATCCTTATGTGCCAAACAATTTATTTTATTTTTATAAAATTAATGTATTATTTTTATTTTTTTAATAATTTACAATATTGAAAAATTAAAAACTTGGTAAAATTCTGCAGACGCGGTAAGGAACCAACCAGGCAATGTTTTTTTTCGGCTGCACCGTGTATAACAGCAATAAACCAGCCGGTATAAATAAATCTGATAATTAGTCCGGTAACTACCAAGAGTTGTTGACCAATTAGGAGCAGATTTGATTCAGTCCGATCGGTGCCGCGCCGATGTGGAATGCCCCCTATCGAGAAATAAATCTCTAATAAACGAGCCCACAGTTATGAGATGCTTACTCGAAGTCTCACTGAGAATTTCGATAAAGATTTTTTTCGGTTGGTTACGAGTGACTTCAACTAGCCATAAAGACTAACCAGTAGTTTATAGTTTAGTTCAGCGCCTATATGTTATTTTAGCTTTTTATGAAATTAACTGTATATATCATTTTTGATCTAACCGTTATTCAGCAATTTTAGCTAATTGCTGATTATTTTTGTCTGAATTTAAGGAAAGTTTACTGGTTGGATTCCCGAACATTCTTATGCTATTGAAAAGCACCCAAAACTACTTTGGTCGCATCTAACAAGTTCTATTTCATCTTCAATAATTTACAATAGACCATTTGAATTTATACAAGAAATTGTAAAACTTCTCTGAGTCTACCAATTTTAACCACCCCCATTTAATTCTATCTTTTTTAATTTCAAACCAATTTATTATTAAGTCCAAAAGTTTATCCATCTCTCAAATGTGGTCAACTAATGAATTGAGCCTAATACCACAATAGTATATTGCAGTTAAAAATTTAAAAATTCAAAAAGTGTTGGTGACTAGTTTCAGCTTTCGCCATCATTAGACCTACAATAATATTAAATACAGGAATAAGAAGGGGAGGCTTACCATATACGTTTTTGGGAAAATCTACATTCATATGTCATAAATAACATAAATTTTAATAAATTGTTAAAAATTAAAAAATGTTACGCTTGGTACTTTTTAACTTAAATTTTCAGTATCATGCGTAACATTTTTTGTCAATAAAAAATTAATTCATTATTACTATTAACTTCAGAAAATTTTAGTATTTCATTCTTGTCCAATAATGCGAAAATTGGCATATTTGGCATATTATTTTTATGTTGTCATTTCAAATCTAATCTATACAAAGTGTTATTTTTTAACCAGTCAATTAACATATATTGTAAGTGTTTTTTGAAACCTGTGTACCTGATTTTTCCTTGTTTCGTTCACACCTCCTTACTTGATGTTTTATGACGTGTTCATTTTTTATTAAAAACTTTATTTTTTTCTTTTCTTAATTTAGTTCACACGATAAATACCATAATATAGAGAGGTTCAAGAACGTTAAAACAATGCGTACCATCATTATCACATAATCAGAAGTGACAATTGTTTATTCTAAGAATAACTTTTGACCAATTCTCTTCCCAGTAAGGACATACGACGACAATTATTTTACGTCATCGCGCCATTTTTAGTCAGTTTACGCTACCTAATTCGTCAGCACAATAAACAAAATTAAAATGGAAGACCAGATAAATAATTATATATAAATTTAGAAAAAAGTATAGAACATTATAGTTTCATTATAAAGTCTGGAAACGGTCCTGTAATTTAAAAACCGCTCCTTGAACTAGAATTTTTTCTTAAACATATAAAAACTATTTAATACTGATGCTGGTGTAGAGCTACATATTATTTATTTATTTATCTATTTTTATGTACTTTTCCATTCGAATGAAAGACTTTAATCACAGATCAAATTTTAATTTTGTATATACTTAAAAACGAACGAAAGTGATGTTGCTATAACAATAGTCTTGTTTCGTTTTTTTTATTTACGATATATTTAATCTACTTAATTGGCTTTTTTGGGCCGAGCAAGGCACATGTTAGTTCTGGTAAAATGGTGATCATTAACATAATTAAATATACAAATTCCATATCAGGTTCGTTCTGGTTTCGAAAAATATCTGTCCGAGAATGTCGGGCACAGCACAGTAGGTTACGCGCATGTGCAGTAAACAAATCTGATCACGAATCGTATACTGCACATGCGTCTGACTTTCACGGACAGATATTTTTCTAAAACAGAACAGACCTAATGTTGAAAACTATATAACTTTAAATTTGAAGTTAATCATGAATTTAGTCGTTAATTGAAATACAAATATCTTTTCACTGATTATTAATTACTGAAGTTTATTATTATTTAGTGAAATTTTAGACTTTTTCGAACTGATCTCTGTGTTCGACAAGGAATTGTATTGAGACTTGTGCTCTTCGTATTATTTGCTGAATATTGTATTATTTTATTCTAAATTTTTATTTTTTGTTACAGATCCTCGCCAGTGGAGCGAAAACCACGTAGCGCATTGGCTGCAATGGGCGGCTAAAGAGTTTTCCTTAGACTGTATCCCCTTAAATCAATTCCGTATGAAAGGAAAAGACATTTGCGCTATGGGCAAAGATGCCTTCGCGGCAAGAGCACCAGCATTCGTCGGCGACATTTTGTGGGAGCACCTAGAGCTACTACAAAAAGGTAAAATTTATTTAATTTTAATAACAGTACTTTTTATTGAATTGGACCGTCAAAAATAGCATCAAAACAGATAATGCTAGTTTTCAAGATTGCAGCTAAAATTGTAATGTGGAGTAGTAAGTGACTCAGATTGATTGAATAACAATATTTTTTCAGAACGAAGGACCACGATCTTTCAAAGTTAAGATCGAACTTATTTATAATAGTAACACTTTTTAAACTGATTAAAAGCCAATAGAGCTCATCTATTGAAGGTTAAATATGGTTGTATACATTCGGTACAATAATACTTTTATAAAGAGTCTAGCCATTATTATAGGTAGAGTTAAACAACCGGCACATGTTATTACTGTAAATCTAATAATACAAAATTTTACTATTCAGTTAAACCTTAGAAAAGCCTTTTTTGGTTAGATATTACGATGTTGTTAATTTGAAGCTGTATAAGTAGATAGGGAGGTGCGATAATGACTTTCATTTGATTCGTTGATATAAATATTAGACATGAGGTCAAATAAAGAACGTACCGTTTTAGGATATAATGTTGTAAGAATTATTTCCGTCGCGTACGATAGAAACCAGATTCTGGGACAGTGGAAAAGGATAAAAATTTTTGTCAACTGCGGTTGAAACTTTTTGTCGGCATTATTTAGCGCGGAAAATTATGATTGCATGATTTCTGAATAAACTTGCGTTAAATTTATCCGCACAGTTTATTTAGTTCATTTTCTTAACGTAATAATAGCGGTAGATTTAGGATATTCTAATCAACATTATTTTAATTTAATTAAAATTTGTGGTGGGTATTAGTCAGAACTTGCTGTGTTTTTGAAGTAAACCGTATATAATACTTTAAAACATCTTGTTCCCAGTTTGGTGGTTAATTTATAGCAGAGCTGCGGTACTGATTACAGACAGTACTTAAAAAATGTACTTAAGTACTTTACTCTAAGTATTCCAGAAAATCCTTTTAAGTATTCAGCCTAATACTTGTACTTGGTACTTAAATTTGTTTTAAGTATATTTTACTTGCAATTTAAAAAATGAAAAATTCATAAGTACTCGAAAAGTACTTAACACTTTTAAAAAGTACTTAAGTATTAAGGATTACTGCAAAAATATTTTTCAATGTGTTCGATTTGCTGTGGAAATCATGTTTCCACAAGTATTTTCTTGATTTGTTCCTTTCAATAGACGTAAGACTAAAAATTGACGCACACTATTCTCCCGGTGATGGTTTTGTTGATTGGTATTGGAAACACTTGAGGTTCACCAATTTTGGTCGGACGGTAGACTGAACACGTTCATTGGCGGTCTGACCAGTGTTGCCAATAACAAATCAACAAATTACCCAATTGCCCCAAAATACCCCATTTTACCCGCGTGGAGTTCCAAAATACCCGCATTTTATCCACTTACAATTTGAAGTCTTTGTCAGAGGTTTTCTCCCCTGCACGTCCTGAGGGTAGTTTTTTCGTTCGACGCCAATTACTACAAAAATGTTCTGTGTCAAGACTAAAATTAGAGATTGGGTGATTCTTCTTCTTCTTTTTTCTTTTTGAGGCCTCAGCTACCAGGACTTTGACATCTGACGTGAATTATGTGGTAGTGTTGCCAAGTGTGTTCAATGCAAACCAATTACAATTTTTATGTATTTTTTGAGAACTAAGGTAGTTGTAGCGGTAATTTTTAGGTTTAGTGGTAGTGGTCTCACTCCCACAAAACATCAAAACAGTGATTAATTGACATGAGATGAAATGGGAGGAAATACCCGAATTTTACCCTCAAAATTGAAATACCCTCAAAGCAGGAAAATACCCGAAAATCGGGTAATTACCCGCAGATTGGCATCACTGGGTCTGACCGAGGATAACAATGTTTTTTGGTTCGTTTTTTCTGGGAGGACAACCTTAATCTATCTCAACTCATAATTTCTAAAACTTGACTGTTTTAAACACAATAATTAGCTAAATTTGACCAATAAAACCCTCGTGGTTAGGAGTTCTTTTGTTGTTGGTGTCTGACCTAGGACGAGACTGGGACAAATATCAGTATTTATTGACATGGAATCTCTGTTTTTTGACTTTTTTTCAGAGAGTAAACAAAATAAACACACTGAAAATCGTATAATGAGGCTCCAGATAGCCAGAAGTATGCGTAGTATAAGAAAATCAACAGGAATAGTAACCCGGGCCACATATGTAGATCCCAACATGTTAGGGGGGGGGGGTTAAATTTAGTGAAATATAAAATAAAAAATATTTGATACTAACTAATTGAGCTGTACTACAACAATAGTCGTAACAGTCGCTCTATCTAATTTGTAGTTGAACATACTGTGACATATTACATTTTGAAAGTTGTGCAATTTTTTAGAAATCTTCGAAAATTGTTGGAAATTTGGAAATTTTTGGAATCTTTTGGAAGTCTTTGGTATTTTCTAAAAAATTTTGGAAATTTTTGTAAATTTTTGGAAATTTTAGGATATTCTTGAAAATTTTTGGAAATTTTAGGAAATTCTTAAAAATCTTTGTATCCTTTTTTAAGATTATAGATAATTATTAGAGGCTCGTAATACTTCTTATATAACAAAATTCATTAATATTTTCGAGAAATTTTAAAAAACAAACTGTTTCATACTTTTTATTTCTCTTCTCTAAAAGACTACTCGAAATCGGCTAAAATTGATGGCAAAACAGCTTAGATGTATCGTACGACTTATATGACCAATAACAACACCATTTTTTATATTTATCCATTAAAATTTGTAGTAATGATTTTTGTTTTTGGTTTTATTAATATGATCATTCATGGAGTAGATTAATGTGTTGAATTATCAGTAAGATGATTTCATTAACTATAACGAAAGAAATTACTAAAATTATTAAAAGTTATTATTATAATATAGTCTTCGAGTCGCCTTACTAGATGAAAGGAGCGTGCAAAAGAGTATAAATGTATGCGAGCTGTGTTAAGATAAATTAATATTGTTATATAAATATAACAGTCGTGTATTTTTGTAAATAAATCAATTATAGTTCTACTGAGTGGTTAAGTTCAAGCGAACTCAAAGTAGAAAATTATTACAATACTTTAACTAAATCTAATATATTTATAATTTATCTAATTTAATAAAAAAATGTAATAAATCTTATCGTTGGTAATTAAGACGGGATAAATAAAATGCCAATAAAATACTAGTTTTTTTTATTGATTTATTTAAATACCGATTAAATTTATATTTTACTGGAACACAGTATAACCTCTTAGTTTGTGATAATTCTTATTTATTGTTATTTATAAAATTTAATTTGCTTAATATAATAAATTTTATTATATTTTTAGTCCTATGAGAATAATACTTAATTATTTAGTAGACGTTGATTGATTAAATAAAACGATTTGATTAATTATAACAAAATCATCTTTCCGAGTAATTTAAAATAAATTTAACCTTTCTGTAGGATTTCATTCAAATGAAAAATGTTTGAAAATTTTTATAAAGTTAACCACTACTTGTCATGGTAGGATTAATACGTCGGTAAATAGAGGTATAAAATGAAAATAAGGAACAAAACATGTTATTTTCGACTTCTTTACGTAAATAACTTTTCAAATACCTAATATTGGTGTAGATCAAGGTAATTCAACAAAATAGTAGAGAATTTGTGTGCAATTGATTGTACAATATACTAATGACTTGGTAAATATAGGTTTCAGATATTTATGCAATACATAATATTGTCATAAAACTGCGAATTATATAATCCCAGTATAATTATGGTATTGAAAAAAAATAATATATTTTCATTTTTTTTGCGTCATCTTCATTTGTACAAGGTTATTAGATAATTTGTTTCAATTGGCAACGGCGCGTTTCAACTATTGCGTTTTTTTTTTTGCAGATGTAGAAAAAGAACGTGCCCTTAACAGTCTTTACGAGCCTATTTGCGTACCAGAAATGACGTATATCGACTATTCGCAAGCCCCACCTCCCGTACTGCCGTCTCCTGGTGAAGATAGGAAACCTATCGTCGTCAACCCCTCTCCTTCATCTAATAACCCGACGTCACCTACGAACAATAACTTCTTACATGAAGGTAAGTTAGATAATTATTTTTTTCTCTCTAAATAATCCCATTACTTATTTATATATGATAAAATATGGGATTTTAAAAGTGATTTAAAGCTAGTAAACAAAGCATAAAGCATAAATTTACATTTTTATATAAAAATTGAGGAAGAAAAGTGAGTTATATTTATAAAAATAACCCGTGAATTTTCAAAAAATAACGTAAAATATGAAAAAGAGAAAGGACAACGTACCGACAACATGGGAAAAATGGTCCCGGTTAAAGTTGATGATTTTTTGATATATTGTGTTTTTAGGTATTATGAATAAATTCTGAACGTTTTAAGGTGATTGTATGTCTACTACTTATACACCACATATTTTAGGTATTACAAAAATAATTGATCTAATTGATAGTTTTCTTTTAATTTTTTTATGAAAGTTATGCCAAGTATTATAATACAGGATCATCAAAATTTTAAAGAATATACCAATGATTATTTTATTATATAAGATGTCCCAAAAATAATATTAAGCTAGAAATTTTAATAAAAATTTATAATATGCCAAGATAATGATCTACATGATGATCCTAAAAGTATTCAAATGTTAACTAACGCATTATTTATGCAACATAAAACATGATGATGATTGGCAAGAAGTGTAAAACGTTTTGCCAAACAATTACTACTCGATTACATTGGCCGTTTGGTCTTCCTCGGTTGATAACCATATCAACCCATCAAGGGCCCGAATAGGGGTATGGAAACATTTAAATCCAGAATTTTACAAAAATTTGCCTAAATTTGACATCGATTATTTAAAAAAAAAAACTTACTTTTGGAACATACCAGATAAAATTCGCAAAATGAGTAAATTCGAGTAAAAAACAATCTCCGCAATCGGTCATAAGATTTAATGTACCAATTGTATCACTTCTGTGATACTTTTTGGTATTTATGAGTTTTGTACCTTTCGAATCGAGAAAGGATTAAATTCAGATTACAGTTACGAATTAACCGGTGGTCGACGGGTCTTAAGCAAAATTAGTAGAGGCATTACAAGTTGGCCTGTAATTAGGATTGGGGATTTAGAAAGTTACGAATTCGCCGGAACGACGTTTACCCTTCAGCATGGTGATAATCTTTTCGAAGTGAACGTAGCAAATAATGGACTCGAAGATATACAGAAATAAAAAAAACAAAATACAGAAGGAACTTTTAAAAGTGTTTTTCTCTTACTCTCTGTCTCTTTCTACAATATAATTTTTTTCTTATTTTTTTTATATCATTTATAATTATTTTATAGAGAGAGAGTGAGAGGAGAGATATTTTTTCACATTTTTCTGTTTTTTCTCATTTTTGTGATTTTTTATTTTTGTTTTGTTTTTTTTTCTCTGATTTTTTCTAATTTTTTCTCATTGTTCAATTTTTTTTCTATTTCTTTCTTTTGTTTTCTACTTTTTTCTTATTCTTCTGATTTTATTCAACTATTTGCGAATTTTTTGCCATTTTTTGGGGATTTTGTTGCGATTTTTTGTGATTTTGTTGCGTTTTTTGTGTGATTTTTTTGCGTTTTTTTTGTGATTTTTTTGAGTTTTTTTTGCAATTTTGTTGCGATTTATTTCAATTTCGATTTTTTCATTAAAAAAAAAATTTTTTATGGTTGCAATTGTTTTCGGTTTTTGGTTGCTCTTCTATAGTGATTCTTTTATGATTTTTTTACGATTTTTTTTCATTTTTTTCGGATTTTTTTTTTTATTTTTGTGTTATTTTCCGTATTTTACAATTTCAATTTTGCTTTTAATATTTTCTGATTTTTCTTTCAATTTTTTCCAATGTTTTGTGTTTTTTATTTGTTCAGATTTTACTAATTTTTCGATTCTGCTAATTTTTCCTCATTCTTATGTTTTTTCCCTATTTCTTTCTTTTGTTTTCTAATTTTTTCTTATTCTTCTGATTTTTAGCGATTACTTGCGATTTTTTGGAGATTGTGTTGCGATTTTTTTAACAATTTTTTGGTACTTTTTGCGATTTATTTCAATTTCGAATTTTTTCATTTTAAATTTTTTTGTAATGGTTACAGTTGTTTCCGGTTTTTAGTTGCTCTTCGTTCTTTAGCGATTTTTTTCGTTTTTTTTTTCAATGTTTTAGCGCATTGTCTTGTATTTTTATTAAGATTTCTAGTTTTAATATTATTTTTGCTAATTTGTATAATAAAACAATCACTAGTATATTGTTTAAAATTTTGATGACTTTCATACCAAAAATCAAAAGAAAATTATAAATTAGATCAATTATTTTCGTAATACCTAAAATATGTGATGTATATTTTTTGGGATACCGTATCTGGTCGTAGACATACAATCACCCTAAAACGTTCAGAATTTATTCATAATACCTAAAAACATAATATATCAAAAAAACATCAACTTTAAACGGGACCACTTTTCTCATGTTACCGGTACTTTGCATTATATTAAATATCAGTATTTGTGAAGAGGAACGCAATGAGATTGAAAGCAAAAATAATTTCTATCTTATACGATAATCGACTGACTACCAATAGACTGAAAAGCAATAGACCGACACTCTTTCAACAAACCGAGTTCCAATAATCCGAAAGCACTCTCCCAATACAAAAACAAAGCTAGTTTCTTTCGAAATCTGTTCTTCGGTTCCAGTTAACCATTGTCCTTTTGCAAATTGTTTTCTTAGTGATGGAAGCAAATAAAAGTAGAACTCGAAATGTGCACAAATATTGAAAATCATTTATTTCCTTTTGCAGGAAAAAAAAATAGTGTGAATTATTATAAATGTTCTCAACGGCCATGCAAAGTGCGATTAATTGAAGACGTAACAGGTGTTCGTTATAGTGGCGGCAAAGAATATAATTTTCTTCAAATATTACTCCTTTTTTTCAATTTTCTACAAATATTACCAACTTTTTTCTCATTTTTTCAAATATTATCTCTTCTTCCCGACCAACTGACACAGATCAAAGAGCTTAATATCAATATCGCTAATTGTTACGCGCCTTTTGATATTTCAACTGTTTTGAACTAGACTAGAGAAATAAGTTTGAGAACGCCGAAAAGGTGTAAAAATATTTAAGATTTTTATAAAACAAAATATACTTATGAATTCTTATAAGTCATTTCTGGTAAATTTCATATCATTGTTCTTTTTCCTTACTTTAGGTTAGGTATTTTTAATTTAAGTAAGTTAAGAGATACGTATTTCTGATTAATTTATCACTCCGACAGAATAGGAGATTTTAAAATTCTGGTGCAAGTAACATAAAATACATAAAATAATAACCAGCGTTATGCCCCCTAATATTTTACTACTATGTAAATTTTATTAAGTCGGAACCATATGGGAAACTTTTTTATTCTTAGTTTTATGAAAAAAAAGTTATTCTTTTTAAAAAGTTGTACATGGTCTACAACCTAAAATGCAGCCATCAGATACTACATTTTTCTACCCGTACACGAGGATCGTCAAAAAATATAAATTTTGCTCAAGAGTAAAGTATACTCTTATTTAAAAAAAATATAGAAAAATGTTATCTGGATAACTTGTTTAGAAACAATATGTACGGACAAATATGAAATCACAGCCTCCTATCTCAAGAAAAATATTTTTTCCAATTGTTTTCTTAGAGCAAAGTTCGAAGTGAACTGTTACATATAAAATTAGTTTTAGTTAACTGGGCTTAAAAAAATTGTGGAAACTAATTTTTTATGTAACAGTTCACTTTGAACTTTATTTTAAGAAAAAAATTAGAAAAAAATATTGTTTTGAGATAGGAGTCTGTGATTTCATATTTGTTCGTACATGTTTTCCAAATAACCTTTTTCTACATTTTTTAAAATAGGGTACTCTTGAGCGAAATTTATATTTTTTGACGCCCCTCGAATACGGGTAAAAAAATGTATTATCTGATGGTTGCATTTTAGGTTGTAGACCATGCACAATAAAGAATAACTTTTTTTACATAAAACTAGGAATAAAAAAGTTTCCCATATGGTTCCGACTTAATTGGACAGATTGTAATAAGCGGCAGTTTCACATAAATCAATTCAACTGCGAGGTGATAGTTTAACTGCGATGTTTTGTTTGACAGAATAGGACATAATCAGAAATATGTATATGTATTTTTTCAAACTGGCGCCAAATAATGAAACGGTGGTTAGGTGTGGAATAATTTGTCTGTTATTAAAAAAAAATATTATTAAAGGAAATTCATAAACATTTATGCTCTTGATATAATTCGATTGGTGTAAAAATTTGTTATCTGAGAACACAATTCGTTTTATTTTCACCATTTTTTTTAGGTTAAGTATGCAACTGTGATAACAAAAGTAGAAATATGTCTAGTTATCGCAGTAACTGGTATAACACTCGACTGCGATCGCAGTTGTATGGTTCACATTTGACAGTTATACCACAGTCGCTGTTTGGCAGTCGAATATTATGTAAAACTGCCGTTTAAGTTTGTGTTTTGTACTCGCACCATTCAGTTTCGAAAACTGTCATCATTTTTAGGCCTGAAGATGATTTATTAGCCGAAACTAGTTGCCGTTTGGATTCAAATTTTGTGCTACATGATTTTGAGTTTAATTGCATTTGTTCAAAAGTGTTGAATAATTTTATAATCTTTATTTATTTTTATATTATATTTATTCATTTGAATTTCTATTGCATCGATAAAACTTTCTGGTGCAGTGGAGTTGATTTAGCAGCAAAATTGGAGTCTAATTGATATCCAAACACCTGCAGTGGGAACTAAAAACAGCACTGTGGGGGTTGGTCTAATTTATTTGGGGGTAGTTAAAGGGGGTTAAAAAAATTTTTTGTGATTTTTTACGATTTCCAGAGAAACTGGGCATTGTATCAAAAAACATTCAATAGCAAAGTTGTAGCTTATAAAAACCTAGAACTTTTATATAGGTCACCTTTAACCCCAACCTCAAAATTTCCGAGAAAAATGAGGTAATTTGTAGTTAATTTATTTTTTCGTTTTTCATTTTTCACTTCCGTAAAAATCATTCTATTTTGATGAAACTTTCTGGAAGTATTCACTGTTATGTCTTAAATAACCAAAAATGAGATATTCATTTTTTTTGTCAAAAATACTTTTT
The DNA here is from genome assembly GCA_963243735.1 of Neocrepidodera transversa. Lineage (NCBI taxonomy): Eukaryota > Metazoa > Arthropoda > Insecta > Coleoptera > Chrysomelidae > Neocrepidodera > Neocrepidodera transversa. The sequence goes on from OY725339.1 coordinate 25,566,573, forward strand.
TTTTCAAATTAAAAGTCGAATTGCGAAATTTCATCATACGGAGTTCTCTTCATTCTTTATTGTTTAAACAGTCTTTTTTCAGTTTTTCAATTTTTGAGCATGTTAAATAGGAACTATAGTTGTTTATCATTATATCAAAAAGTACATGTAAAAACGAAAAAAATGCGCACCAGAGAAGTCAGTACCATAAAATTTTGCCATTCATCTTTTAATTTATTTTATTTTTGTTATTGAAGACATAAAAGCCTTCACAAAGTTTCATTAAAATTGAATGATTTTTCCAAAAATGAAAAATAAAAACGGAGAAAAAAATTTAATTCGAACTTCCTCATTTTTATCGGAAATTTTAAAAGTGGCATACAAAAGTTGTATAGTTTTTTCATGAGCTACAACTTTGTCGTTGAATATTTTTTGATAACAATCACAAAAAAACATTTTTCACCCCTTTAACCACCCCCCAAATAAATTAGACCAACCCCCAGAGCGCCGTTTTTTGTTTACATGTTACTTGTGATCTCTTTTATCATTTCCCACCGCAGGTCTTTGGATATCAATTAAATTGTTGTAAAAATGTTTCTCGCCTGCTCTATTGGTAATAAGCAGAATTGTCAATTTATTATATTGGAAATATGTTAAAAATTAAACCTATACATTGTCATTTATAAGTTATCAGTTCTGTGTTTATAATTTATTTTTATTATCATTATCTTACACTTTTATCAGTTTTTTCGCCCACACTGCGTATGTTTCTGTTAAAAGTAGATATAAATGTCCAAGAATATTTCTTATCGAAACAAAAATGAAAGTTTGGATTTTTATATACTTGTAACAAAGTAGATTTAATTGTTTTTCTTTGATATCAAACGCCCACATCAATACACCAATCAGAAAAATTCGTATACATGTTCACTTTAATCTATTTAATATAAAGGTTGTCCTCATTTTAGTAAATGTAGTAGAATGAGGTTAAATATGTTGTTTTTGGACTTTTCTCAAATTAGGTAAAAACTCATGTCCTAAAATGTACCGTTTTCAATAAAATGCGTGTTAATGGTAAAAAAAACAGCGTGGATTCCTTTCCGCTAAATCATAATAGAACATTTAGGCTAGTTCACATGCATCTGATATTAAAACACGTGTTAAATCGTGATTGCACGAAATAAAAATGTAAAAGGACGGACTTTTTAGAGTCTGATGACAGATGAACATAAATCAGAATTCGAAAGTTTCAAAAATAATGTTTATTTGTAACGACAAATTACTGTTGCGCTTCTAGGCATCTTACTGATGAATAATAGGGCCAACCCCGAAAACCTAACCACAATCATATTGAATATATTAATTAGAAAGAATTAACCAATAAAATGTAATAAATTGTTGGGGCTTATATAAATAAATACCCACTATTTGGCCGTTTATCAACTAATCTTTATCAAAAGTTTCGTTATTACCTTAAATAGAGTGAATATCATCAGACTGGCATTATTCCCAATACTCCTTTTTTGTTTATAGGACATCAGATATATCTTTATATTATTATGTTTTTTATATTGACACTCCTACTGAATTACAGCCAAATCAGCGAGGAAATCCTTATGTTTCGAATAGGTCCATAACTTTAGAGATATAATGCGATTGAAACACTTTAACCCTGCGTCACAATAATAATATTTCTAAGAAAAAATAATTTATAATAACGCAAGTAAGTCGAATGCGATTACTCGCTTAACACAAATCATTTGTTCTATGGGTCGACAAGAAATCACACCCGGTATTACTTGACCAGAGTAGCTTGGCACTTGAATTTCAGACGCGCATTATTAATTTCAGAATGCGTATTTTCCAAGTGCCAAGCTATGCTGGTAAAGATATACTAGCGCTTCATAATTGATAGAATTACTTGATAAACGTCACCTTTTCGTGAAAGCAGAAAATTTCGTATGATATTTTCGTAGATACCCATTTGGTTGCTGAGTTACTGACTCTAAGAAGTCTGGTAATTTAGAATGTTGTGAAGATTTATCTTTAGCTACATTGCATTGTTTAGGATGAAAATGTGAAAGGAACAAGACGGTTAAAGCGCTGTTAAATCTTGGATTTTGCTGTGTCTGGAAAACGGCGATACGCGTCGCGACGTTTAATTTGTTGTATTCTGACAGTTTTTTGATGGTTTGATTTTTAAAATTAAAGTGGTTTCTTGAGGTTGGACATATATTGTGTTATATTTAATTTTGGATACACTAGCCAAATTTTATTTTAAAAATCCATGACAGACAAATGGACTTTTTGTCCATATTTTGATTTCTTTTTAGTTGTCCATAGTAATAAATATCACAAATAAAAAAGTAAATAATGAAATTTACTATGAAAACCTATTTTGGGCTAATTAATTTTGTATTTTAGACGGTTTTTTTTATTGTTTGTTTTTAATATTAAGACTGATTTCTTGAAGTCTGGACCTTGTCGATTTGAGTTTTTTCGCGATTATTCGAACATTTAGACTTATTTTTGGGTAATTAGTTGGTGAGGAACCGTGTTCTGTTTATCATAAATAAGGGATATAATTTTTTATGCCCGGAGAGAGTTATTATCAACATATCACTTTTATATTACATAATTTGAAATTTTAAAGAAACACAATTAATCGAGCTTATATGGTCTTAGTGTTCAACTACAACTATAAAGTTGACGAGCATCTGGGATAATGAAATATGATAAATTAAAATAACCGTTCAAAGATGTTACAATTGGCAAAATTAATTTAATTATAAAAAAACCAATTTGTTAAATCTTCCGATTAATATAATTATATTAATCTTTAAACTTCAACGCACTGTATATTGAAAACGGTACATTTTTGAATATTTTTATTATCTAAATTAAAAGTAGGAATATTTTGTAAGATATTTTTTACCATAGTTCAGAAATATCCTATATACAGGGTATTTTATATACATATACATACGTTAACTGTGGATGTGGGACAATCACTCTGTATTCTTGATTAAGCAATTTCAATTACGATTTTTGTTTTCTTCATAATTTTTATATACATGTGGTTTCAAGGTACATATGTCACGCATTGATGATCAATGTTTCTTTCTTTATTGCCATGTTTTGTAAGTATTTTTGTAATTATTAGTGAATATATAATTGCGCTATTTGAATTACAAATCCAGCCTGACAGACAATCAAGTTTGCGAGTGACGTTCATTTGTTCGTTTCTTTTCCTAATTAAGACGTATTATTGTTTTGTTTTGGTATCAAGTCGAAATAGTGATATATGGAATTTAATAAAAATGGTTTATGGGTGTATCAAGGTCGTAAATTAAGTTGCACTAAAGGGGTTAATAATGTATTTGTTTTTGTTATATTTTTACAAAGAAAACAAGTAGATATTTATAAAAAATGTATGATCTTGCCGAATTGGTAGAATTCTACTTTTTGTTTGGATTTAAATTATTACCAACAATCTACATTGATATTTCATTTGGCAAGTGGGTTTCTTCGCATTGCTGCCAAATTCTTTACAGTTTTCATGCGTTTTACTAAGATTGAGATGACGAGTATGGGGTTGCTTTTGCAAAGGTTTTAATAGATGGTATGAAATGTTAAAAACAGTTATTTCGAATACAACAAGAATTAGGATGTTCAAAAATATGGTTTTGATGCGTTTTATCTAATGATCACATACTTGTACGTTTATTTTTTTTAACAGTAGTAAAATTGAAAAAAAAATCTTTAAATCTCTGTTATTAAAAAGTAATTTCTAATTATTTTTATTTTTAAAACTAAATATTCTCTTGAATTTTAAGAGATGTACGTGTTCATATAATGTTAATTTCCCTAACTGATATTGCTAATAATAAACAAGCAACCATAACAATGAAGCGATTTGCTATCGCAACATATTTTTTTCCATTTTTCACGCTTTTAACCAACCATTTTGGATTTCATAAACACGGCACAAAAAAAGATGAATATCTTCATCGTACTCGTATGCGTACCATATACGAAACGAAGAAGTTATTAAACGAAATTTTGCAATTAAAAAATCCTCGGTTACGGTTTGCCGAATCCGAAAGTTCTGCTGTTACTTAATCCAGGTTAATATGATGTCGGTTAATGTTCGTCTTTATTGTCTACTTGAGGTGGATTTACGGGGTGAAACGAATGGTTTATTGATAATAAATGTCAAAGTGAAATAAACATTTTTCGAACCGCATCATGGCTTCCACAAGGTTTACACTTGGGACCACTACTTTTCGTCATTTATATTACTAAATCTTTCTCATCTATCAAAATACAAACTTTCAAAAGTCGGGCAAACCGAAGAAGAGCCGCGAAATGCTCAGATGAAGGAGAGAGAGTCATGAGAAAAAGGATAAGACTAGTTAGTTAAAAAGTTGCAGTGTGGGGCTAAGACTTGATAATCTTGCAATATATAACATTTTTTATCCGATGTCAATAACGATACTTGTCTTGACGAGACCTTTTTGAAAATTATTTAGGCGATACCGAGACCAGATACGGCGAGACGCGAGAGTCTCGTTTCTAGTCTCGTTCATATTTCTTCAGAATTTTTGTCTGAATTTCCGAGAAAAATAAACTGGCAAGCAGTATAAACATTTAATTCTTTTATAATAAAAGGTCTGCATAGGTTACGAAATTATCTGTGAAATATTTTTTATTTTATAATTTTGGGCTTCAGTTGCAGCAAAAATGCCGTTGAGTATAGATGCTAGTAATGTTAAACCTAATAAAAGGCCGAGATTAGATGAAAGTGATGATACATTAAGTGAAATTGAACCAGTTAATAAACAGTGTTTAATAAAAAATACTTCGGTGGCAACAAAATTTGAAAAAAAAGTTAAATTTTAAATAAAGATGAGAAAAAAGTAATATGTTTAGTGTGTGAAAAATCTAGAATAAGAAAAATAATTAGAAGAAAAGACAAAAATACAACAGGTATGAAATGACATTTATTAACTGCTCATCCGAAGGCCTACGAAGAAGTTTATGTCAAATCTACTTCGATTCAAAAATCAGGGTATCAGCTCAAAAAATTTTGACTGTATGAATTGAAAAAAGTTGGATTTTATTATATAACAATGTTTATAATTATAATTTTTATAAATAATGATTTAGTAACGTCCAAATAAAAAACAAAAATAAATAAATAATCACGCATTTAGTAATTACAATATAATTAATAATTACCTCGTTCTGTACTATCAGAAATAAGTTCTAGCAATAACGAGATTTGACAAACGGTTACGAGACGAGATCTAGACTGAAACGAGACTTATTTTTTCTCATTTAACGAGACCGAGACGAGCTTTTTGAAATTCTCGCCTTATCTCGTCTCGTGTGAAGCCCTAAATGTTATGGATACAAAATGGGCTCTGAATTTATTTTATTGATGCCCACGGGACCAACGAGACGAGACTTTCATAAAATCTTGTCTCGTCTAGCTGATGAAATAAGAAGTCTTGTCTCGAGTCTCTTCTCGCAACCTCCAGTCTCGTCTCGCTTCTGCTGCTGTAACTGAAGTCCAAAATTATAAAATAAAAAATATTTCACAGATGGTTTCGAGATTTTAGATTTCGTTATTGTATCGTAACCTATGCAGACCTTTTTTTATAATAAAAAAAATTAAATATTTATACTGCTTGCTAGTTTATTTTTCTCGAAAATTCAGAAAAAATTCTGAAGAAATATGAACTAGACCAGAAATGAGACTCTCGTATCTCGCGCCTTATGTAGTCTCGGTATCGCCTAAATAATTTTCAAACAGGTCTCGTCTCGCTCTCGTCCCGGTTTTACAAGACGAGACGAGACGAGAAAAGTATTGTTTTCGGGTGAAGCCCTAATAACATTAAATGTAAGAGGTTATCTGTATCCCAAATGTAGTCAAGTGTTCAATAAAAGTAATGAAACTCAAAGTCATGTACCACAATGATTTAATTTAAATCATTGTGGTACATGACTTTGAGTTTCATTACTTTTACCTAATAACATTGTTTAGGGCAATTCTTTTACAATTCGAAAATTATTAGGGTTATTTTTTTATTTTATATAAACTTAAAAGAGAGAATAATAAAATTTTAAATGTTTTAGGAAATTCAAAAATCTTCTAAAAGTTCCGAAGTATTTGAATTTTTTTAAGAAATTCAATTTTTTTTAAATTACAAAAAACTTAAATTTATAAAAGATTTCTAAGTTTTAAAAAAAATTGAAAATTAAAAAAAAATCAAAAAAACTTACAAAACATCGAAAAATTTCAATAACATAATTCAAAAATTTAGTACCGGGAATTTTTTTGAGCAGTCAAATATTTTGGAATTTTTTTGAACAAGTACGTGTAGTATTGGATAAGAAAATTTCACATCAAAGTAGTATTTTTTCATAGAAATTAAATAATTTGACGACAAACGTTTAAGAAATTTTTGCCAAATGTCAAAATATTTGGCGCCTCTTAAGGATAAATAGATATTTGAATTCGCCACGAGGTTTTTATCAGTATGATTATAAGGTAGTCAACTGTACTGGATTTTTGAGTTTAAGTTAACTTTATTGTAATTCATCGATAATCTACAGTAGTACACTCATCACCTTATTGTAATCCGTTTTCAGTAATTAAATATATTTGATACTAAAGGCTATCTCTAAAATTAAAATTCTATAATTTTGTTTCGTTTTGATAATGGACAGTGTTTCTGTTTTATCTCATCCTCTATTTTCCCCCAGTAGATGTAATGTTGCTTAAATTTGAACAATATTTAAATTCAAAATTTTAGAAAATGAAAACTAATAAAAGGATTCAAACAATTAGAAAAACATTTTGAATGCAATTTAGAACATTCTATTAAAAGTTGCAAAAAGTTTAGAATTTGGAAATGCTTATAGTCAAAAATAATTTGATTTAATAAGTTATTTCAAATTTTAAATATTACTTTACGAGATAATCCCAAAAATCAAAATATCTGATGATTGATAGCACCATTTATTTTTTATTTATTAAACAAATAAAAAAATTTCGGCATAGTCAAAAATATTAAATAAATAATTAAATGTTTTTATTAATTTTCAAATTTAGTATAATACCAATTTTATGTACTTTTCCCAACTTTTATATATGTTTTTCCCTCGTTTCTCCAAATGCATAGTATTGTGACCTGGTATATTATTTTTATTTTTTATATGGATGGATAGATGGATTGTTAGCCGAAATTAGTTACCTAAATTAATATATTGTATATGTGGTACATGACTTTTATTTCCTGAATAGTTGACCACATTGGAGATATGGATATCCTTTTGGATTTAATATTCTATATCTAATTTTTATAGCAATTTCACAGTATTTTTTAAGGGCTATTAAATTTTATTTCTGCTTTTGGTTACACTATCTAAATTGTAATTTCCATGACAACCAGACGGACATTTTTACTCAAATTTTGATTTCTTTCTAATTTAACAATAGTAATAAATATATCAAAAATATATTTACTATAAAAACCTATTTTTTGCAATTAAATCACTAGTCTTCTGTTTATTGTGATATAGATTGGCATAAAATTGTATTTAAAAAATATCTCAAGGTGGTAAATGTGGTCAACGTGTTGGCCGGCCGCTATAAACTTGAAACAGAAATCATTTCGTCATTTAAATTGAATCGTTAAAAAATAGTATAAACAATGGCTTCGAGGATGATTTTGATAGTGAAAGTAAGATAAGGAGTAGTTTTTTTTTTAAATTACGTATACTTCGGCAACTATTGCTTCGGACATGGTCCGTTTCTTCTTCAACAATCAACAATGCCAATGGTGCCATGCTCTCTATTTTCTGGGTCTTCTATTTCTGCTGAATGCTTGGCTTATTTTTCCTTGTCTTTTTAGTGCTTTGTGTGATTCTCGCGGTTCCTGCTGCCCGATCTCGCGCTAAAACGCTCTTGTCAAAATTTGTCAATGATGAGTTGAGGAAGCGATTAATTTAAATTTAGTTGTTTGTTGTTTTTAGTTGTTTGTTGTTTTTAGTGGTTTTTGGATTTAAATTTTTTGTGCTTCTGTGATGGCTGTGTTATTTAGAGGTTAGTAATAATATTATAATATATATTTTTTAATTTTTTTTACTCTTTAGATTTGTATAATAATAAATATTTTTCAATGTTGAATTCTTTAAATTTAATAGTTTTGAAAAAATCTTCCTCTCTTATAATGACCTTATATTTTTTCACAAAAAAAGATATTAGTTGAAAATAAATAAATAAATCTTTAAAAATATTGAATCGAATTAATAATTTAATTAATTATTATTATCATCCACAAAGATGACATTTGAAGTATGAATCGCATACTATTTTACGTAAAAAACTAAAATGGACGTATTAACGATAACTAAATTTTATAGTGCAAAATGATTTCAACTTATATAACATTATAAACAAAATGTTTTTTTTAATTCACTTTTGAATTATTAAAATATTCAAGGGTGATACCACAAGAACTGAATACATAGCCGGCTATTTATTGTGCTCAATTTTTCGAGTGTGCGGTTTATCAATTTGACGAGACCTAAATTTGCAATTAATAATCTGATAGAATCCCGAGTGCGGGAAGTTATAGTGACTATTTTAGGTGAATATTTCAAAACAGGCAATAATCGATTTTATTCAATCTTATTGGACGTGATAGTCCATCAGTTTTTCGCAAATGCATGATTTAGCAGGTGAATGAAATAATCATAGATATTTTTTCAAATTACAACAAAAAATTTCGTTTTTACCTTCAACAGTTTTATTTTTATTTCTAAAATGTTAGTTAACTTTATACACTCTGTATAAAAACATTGTCCGATGTCATTTGAAAAATTACTAAATTACATAATCATTTGTTACAACGCTATCAAATTGTCACAAAGAATCAACATGGATTTGCGCAGAAATGTCAACAGTTGAGTTCCCTCTGGTCTTATTTTGTGATTTAATTTCATCAATCATGGATTATTATTGATAAACATATGTAATTATAATCAATTCTTATAAATTTTTAAATAAACTATATTGAAAAAATTAAATCTAGTGAGTGAGTCCGACAAGGGTCAGTATTGGAGCTAATATTATTTATTTTAGCCTATACCAACATACGCCAGCGATACTGTCATAATGGTAGCCCATGCATAGTGATCCAATAATACCATCCCAAATTTTAGAAATTATTTAGATAAGCCAAATAAAATAGTGAATTGTGCTAATAAAACTCAAAATCTAGTACCACAGAATATAAATAGTGAATTAAAAAATGGGAATGTTGCTGCTGTAAAATGTTGATATTTAATTAATTACGTAGGAATTTACCTTGATAGTCATCTAAATTGGGATAAACATATATGGTCCAAAAGGCTTCAAATGATATTGACATATAGGAAAATATATTGATTTATAAAGCACAAATGACAGCTTAGCTTAGATAATATAAATTCTTTATCGACAAAAGTGTTCTGAAAGATCTTTGGATGTACAGAATGGATCCAGATCTGAGGTACTATTAGTGATATGCAACCAAGCCGTATCATATACCGTAATCTCCAAGGTACCCATTGTAAAAGATTCATTAGTTCTAATAGCTCCAAATACTAACTAGCTAACACCGTTATTCAGCAGCCAGGAACAGAAAATTAAAAAGACTGCTCCTATTTTTGTATTGATGGTTGCTAATTTGCAATAATAAAGGAAACTAACAATTCCCCATGTCATAAATAAAGAGTTTTAAGGGCGCCCAGTGTATTTTTATAATTATTTGAGTCTCAAAAAAATAAACGAAAAAAGGACTCTTGTGGTTCAAAAATGAAATTTAATTAAAATTTGATACATATATTATTAGCTTGCAAAATAATAAACAGGGCAATATTTTACATTGGGTCTATTTTATAATTGTTATCCGAAAGAAATAATAATAAATAATCTTGAAGTAGCACACGAAACTTTTAATACTAGCACTCACCAGTTATATTTTACACATACATAAACGGACCTTTGGTCGTAAATTCTTGCCTGGTACGATCTCCAAATTAGTGTCTGTATTGCAGTTATATTCAATGATACATAAGATTCAAAACGTGAAATTTATCGTAAGGGAAAAAATATCCCAAATCAAATATACCCCAGTATGGAAAAATTTATCCTCAAACATAAAAAATCATTCCCGGATGGTAAAAATTATCTCCAGAAGACAAAATTTGTTTATTGAAGAAATACAAAATGTTCCTTTTAATTAAATATTATATAAGAATATTATAATCTAAATTTTATCGTAATTAGATAAAAACTGATATAATGTAGTACTAACTAAAATATTTTGTGAAAACTATTACTATTCACCATTTGCCATTTGTAAATATTTAATAACGGTTTTTTTGTCGAAATTAATCATCAAATATTTCTTTATTGCCTGAAATTGAATATTATTAAATAAGTAACCCTATTAAATAAGGTTACTTGAATAAAAAAAAAATAAAAGAAATAAAAGAAACTACTCATTTTTCACAGTTTTTACAAATTCACATATACAAGCACTAGACTAAAAAACAATGTGTTTTGTTCGAAGTCACCAACAAAAAGAAACATCTAGTTCGTTCTAAACACGATGCTGATAGTAGTTGCAATAAAATTTCAATCACACGTGCCAATTGTCAAAAACTGTTTACCTATATAGTAGCTCTGTTAACTAGTAATTATTGATCAGGACAATCTCATGTGCAATAATTGTTTGTCCAATTGAGAAGCTACTACAGATGTTGCCATATTAACCAACAAATAAACCTAATATTTTGGAAATTTAAAACAAAATGGCAATATCTACTTTCATAAGTTGATCAAGTGGGATTGAAACTTTATCATGTATTTAATCCAGACTGATAGAAATCTGTGTAATATTTAACGAAATAGAGACATGTATCATATGTGAAACTATTAACAAATAGGTGGCGCGCAACATGCTATGATAAGTCTAAAAGGTTATTCATGTTCTCGAATGTGGTCAATCGATGAGGTAATCAAACTATGTCAAGTTCCACAGAAATGTAATATTAAAATGATAAAATTGGAAGTAGAAGCAACTAGTTTCGGAGAACAATCACCATCATCAGGCCTACAAATACTGCCGTCAAAACAATGTAATTATATTAAAATAAATAGACTTACCAAAGTATTCATGGGAGAATTCAAATATTTATTTGTTTAAATGAGTGATCGATCACCAAATGGTAGACATAAACTTAAATTTGCTTGAAATAAATGGTACTTAATTAAGTGGTTTAAAACATGTTTAAAGCAAAAGGCCTGGAAATATAAAATTTCCTACATTATGTGAGAGAAAAGCCTTAAGGGGTAATTTAGGTATTCTTCCAAAACTAGGGGAGTAAATAAATGGAATATGGGAACTTTGCAGCCAAGTCAAAGGATTCAACAGTGTATTGTAGTAGAAGTACGATATAGGAAAGTCAAAGTATAATTACTGTAAAAGTACGACCGCTGTGCTACTTTAACCTCCCCTATGTTTATATGTTAAAAACCATCTGATATCACATCGTATGTGTGAATCTTATTAGGTGCATAATGATGTCAATTTCTTCTCCTTTTGAGCATCTGCAATTGATAGGAGCATCAGCAGCGATATTTATTTACTAGTCACTAACGTAGGTGTTCCTTCTTGCTTTCTAGGGAGTGTAATTCTGATCACAGAAGATGTAGGGTGATGATTGTTGTTTTTTTTCTGTAAACACGGTACGTGTGTATCTTTGGATATCCTCTAAGTTGGTGGTAAACTATTAAAAATTCCAAATGTATAAGTAGGTTAAGTTGTTTAAGGGAACGGACAATTTTAGCATTTTTTTTAATTGATATTTGGATATTGAAGGTCTAAATGTTTCTACCACTTTGTTAGTTTTTTAAGACAAACCTTAGAGCTAAAAACATCGTCTTATTTAAATTACGCGGGCTTGATGACATCATACCAGAAGCTTTGCCTACGTCACATACTGTATCGATGAGTGTCTACTCAATCACTCGTTAAAATCATTCGATGTGTCATTGATAAACGAAATGATGTATAAGTTATTTGCCATAATTATTATTAATACCTAATAAGGTTTATAAATCAGAAAATTGATAATAGTTTAAAGGTCCGAAAACAGAGATGGAGCGATATTCATCTGAAAAAAAATGTTAAATTATAACCGATATATTCTATTCGATTTTAATCGATGTTTCTAGTGACCGAAATGTCATATGTTAAATCACCGAATATACTTCCTAAATCAGTAAATACGTCACGTATTTTAAAAAATCATCATTTTCAAAAAAAGGAATTGTATTTGGGGTGGGTTTTGTTTTGTAACCGAATCGATATGATTAAGATCAAGTGTCGGTATGTTAAAAATCCTAAAAATCTTACTTACTAAAATCGTCCACTGTAGTTTTCTTTTTTCTACGTCCATATTTGTTCACATTTTCTGTAAATTTAACCTGTGAGTTTGGTACCGTTTAGAAATTTAGTTGCTTTATCCATATTTATACTGTTGTTAGCATTGTCATCTTTGGTTGTATGGTTAGTTGTTGTGTATGACCCCATCTTTGTCTACTTATTTAACTGCCGTTGCGACAAGAGGGTATTCTCTTTGAATTTTAACAAGAACTTCTCCTTGGATTTGCTTTAGAGTTTGTTACGGAAGTAATTGGTTTCAAATAATTACCTACCTTTGTTCAGTTCGTGTTTTTTCCATGATGTGTCCGGTAAATTGTCGATGAAAGCCTGGTCAATTTCTATGTTTGTAGTGGGTGCGCATTTTAATGTCAGTTATTTCTAAAATCTATACTATACTAGTGCCTTTATTTTGCATTGTTATATACAATACATAACATATGAAGAGGCGAAGTCTAGCTTGCGCTACTCTACATATTTTATGGTTTGAGAATTTTTTGTATATGATGTAATATATATAATATTATGTAACTCATTTTATAAGATTTGACATTATAAAATATCATAAATTGTAAAAAAGATAAAAATAAAAATATACTGTAAAATTAAAAAAATATTAAATGATATTAAATATTAAATATGCAAAATAAATTACTGGGTGGACAGCAACAGAAGTTTAATATATTTTTTAAAAGATCTTTCAGATTTAGTTTTGAAGTCATTTGGTATATTATTAAAAATATTATCCGCATTGTAAGCGAATGAACGCCGAAACAAGGTTAGATTGTATCTGGGCAGCATTAGAGTATTCGGGTATCTTAAGGGCAAATTGTGAGCATTGTCTACGTCATACACTTTTATGATCGCACGCATATTGACTTTAAATCCCTAAGATACAACAAGAGCCGAATTAAAGAGGCTTGATGCCAAGGGCGGATCCAGGGGGGAGGTCATGGGGGTCATGACCCCCCCCTATCCTGTGATGTTTGTTATGAATACCAATAAATAATATAGCCCAAAATTTTCCGAGAGAGGACCCCCAGAAGTTCTTCACGAGTTATGACCCCCCCTAAAGTGAGACTCTGGATCCGCCCTTGCTTGGTGCCTCTAGAGTGGTTATTGCAAATCCTCTTCCTAAATTTGGAACGTGGCAGGAAGTTAATGGATCAGAATAATTTCAAAGCATACGAATTATATTTATGACATTCCCCGCGTCATCTTAAATTAATCAGTGTATGTCATCAAAAAGTATTACATATTCTGATAAATTGAAACACTGTAAAAAAATTGCGGTATTTGACATTTTTTAAATACAGAACTTTTCTCCCAGCTTACTAAGTGAACTTAGAAGCGTCTAGGTACACCACAATGAATTTCGACTGCAAACTTTTGCGCACGTTCTCAATTTGTTTCAGTAGCATCGGTTAGACTTGAGTAAAATTTGTTTTTAATGTATTATTTTCATTAGGGGAGGACAAACCGTAATATAAAAGTCTGATTACATTTATGCAAGTTCGGGTGTAGTCTAGTGGGTAAGATATCCGGTTATTATCCAGAAGGTTTCGTATTGAAACCCCGGTACGAAAAAAAATGTTTGTATTTATTTATCTAAATTCATTGTGATGTACCTGAATGCTTGTGTCTAATTTTAATAAATGGACCAACATTATTAACAATTTCTGTTGATTTATACAAGATATATGCAAGCGTTACTGCATGGAAGTTAAATTGCTGTAAACAGTTAGTTTCACTTTTTAATTTGTTTTTAATATTTTTTAAGTTTTCGTTTTTTTATTTCAATTAATTATGTAGCTTGTTCCCATGCTAAAATTTCTTAGCTTACTTAAAGTCGAGAAAAAATATACTCAAAAACGTGATTTCTAATAAAACCTATGAAATTTGTTTTCATTAACATAAAATTTTATTTTAGATAAAATACTTTTATTTTTATCTATACATTTTTACTCTGTTTATGTAAAATAACACAACGACTTTATTTTTCCTTATTTTATATATCTATTTTTAATTGGCAAGTAGTATAAATATCTTGGAAATAATTCTCATAATTTGGTAATCAGCTAAAAACCAGGAACACCGGTTCTATCATCTAATGTAGGCGCAGCTTAATAACAAGCTCAATGATAATAATTATCTTTTATCGACGGTAAACTCAGCTGTAAGCTCGTGTGTGAGAAACGAGAGACAGGTTACCATCTTCCTGTATATTTCTTCTTTTTACTCTCTTTTTGCGTTCGCGGTTTTTTCTTAATTCTTAATGCTTCCGCTGCTAAAAGAGCCTGACCTGATGTGTGTACGCGAAAAGAATCGAGGAATAGGGAAGGAAGTAGGATGTTAGCAAATTGTTATTTCTATTTTTTTTATTGAATGTGTTGGATTTTATCGTTACTAATAAATTATCTACACTTTGAAATACGTCTTCTTCGACTAATAATTGGAAATTTCCGTTGTTAGAGAAGCAAAGTTAATTTTGTTAAATACATTCGTTCTTTTATGAAATAATTGTTTGATACCATTTTTTTAATCAGTACAATTTTTTATTTAAATGCAAATTTTTGTTGATTTAAAAATCTAAATATTAACTTATTTAAATTAAAATTTAGCTTACATGTTTCTTCAAACTACAAAATTGTTAAATTTGTCAAATATTGTTGATGCTATTAACATTTTTTACTTATTTCAATATTAATCAACTAAAATATCAAAATTACAATTTTTATGACTTTTTCATTTAAAATAAAACAGGTTTCAAGTGATGATTACAAATTTGGTGTTTCAATAAAGTCAACAAAACGTGTTTATTAAAATAACGTTGAAATTTCAAACAAATATTTAGTTGGTTTAAAGAAATATTTATTACATTTGAACGATTTATTTCCTTATTTCAATTAAACAATTTGTTTGATTTAAAAAACAATTTGTTTAATTTAATAATTTTAATTGTTGAACGAAATGAATGAAAATATGAATTTTGAATTTATAATCAAAGGTGTCAAATTTCTTAACATAAAGAATAGATATGTTGAATTAAACAAAATTATATCTTTTAAACAAACATTTTTTTCATCAAAATCGATTTGGTTGGTTCAAGAAATCTTTATTTATTTATTAAAAAAAAATTGTTTTTTCCATCTTTCATACCGAGATTAATTCATATTTTCGTTTAATTTTCTTGTCATATCTCAAACGATCAAATGGCCTGCTTCGTAAAGAAGATAATTATATTTCTTAAAAATTGTATTTGCGGTGGATCGTGAATCGCTTAATGAGTCATTTAATCGAAGGTAACAACACGTACATACTTTGCAAAGTCTCGCTAAAGTGGTTCTATTATACATTTTCATCCCCAAAATATGCACCATATGGGAAACTTATTTATTAAGGGTTTTTCGACAAAAAATCATTCTTGATAAAAGTTGTGCTTCCCCTAAAACCAAACATGCACCAACAAAATATAGTAAAACACACGAGGCGCCTTCAAAAATTTGATTTGGAGAGTACCTTTATTTTGAAAAATCTCGAGAAATGTTATTTAGAAAAGTTCTTCAACATTAAAAAATACATCTAGATTGAAGTCATGGCCATCTAAATGAAGTTTTATTTTGGACAAGAGAAACTCCACAAAATAAATGTAATTAGTTTATGCCAAAATACTTATTTTATTTTGATGTTTTGTGATTTGATATCATTGAATATTAAGTTCTTGTTACAATACTGTATAATTTTGAGCAATTTTGGGTGTTGACATAAAATATAAATAACTTAGCACCAAAAAATTGACCGTGGTTAACACAAATGTTGTGTAATTTGTAATATTACAAGCTTTTTAAATAAATAGTCGTATACAGGATGTTGACTACTTATCATTTTAGCAATCTTATTTTTGGTAGTCCCCATTTTAAAAAAATGGATAAAAATATAAATAACCCTTTGCATTCCAGCCTATTGACTCAATGTCACATTAACGGCGACAACGGAGTGCAAAGGGTTTCAGATACAAAATGAAATGTATATCATTAAATAGGCAATAAAACATACATACTACAATCGTGATTTTTTCAAATTTTTTATGTACATTTAGATAAAAAATTTGGAAATGAACAAAACAATGGCTGAAAAAGTTTTAAAATTTAATAAAAATTTTGAATTAATTTCTATAATTTTATTGAAGTCAACATTCAAATGATAATATAAAGCTGTAAATATATGATTTATTTTATTTTATTTCAAAATTAAAAATTTAATTATTATAGCCCAAAAATTAATGAATTTTTTAATCCTGTTTTAATAAAAAATATGACAAAACGAACAAAGATTATATATGAATTAGTTAAAAAAAGTACTATATTTGTAAATTGTTTCATAATTTTAAAATAATTATTGTAGAAATTATAGTGAAAAATTAATACAGTTTCAAAATTTTTTCAAGTAAAATTTTGATAATTTTATATTTTTTAAACTTTGTTTTTCATTTTGAATAATATTTAATGAAATACTGATGAATTATTAACTTCAAAATGATTTTAATTTATTTTTAAACCAATTTAATTTTTTATGTAAAATATTAAAGATATGAAATTGTAATAAATATCATTATATTGGGAATAAAAAATATTGCAATTGTGATTTTTTCCAAATTTTTAATTGAAAGATTTTGAAATTAACAAAAAAATGGCTGAAATTTTTTGAAAATTAATTAAAATATTGAATTAATTTGTATAACTTTTAAACCATTGTAGATAATTAAATGGAACGTGTACTATTTCTAAATAGCTGTTTTGTGATTTATTTTAGATTTTTACAACTTCTGAATGATTTTTTTAAATTGTTTTTTAATACAAAAATATGAAAAATAATTAATCTTATGCAAGAGTTTAAAAATTACTGTATGTGTGATTTTTTCATAATTTTAAAATCATAATTATAGATTTTATAGCGAAAAATTAAAAAAGTTTAAAAATTAGCAGGTACAATTGTCCGAATTTATCCCTTAATTCGTCCAATGCAATAATAAAAATAAACGTTGGCATTTCTTTTTCCGAATACTTCATTAACGTTAATTTAATGATCAGCGAATGTACTGTATTAAATTCTTGGACGAGGTATTAATTGATTCCAATAGTTATTTTCCTAACAAGTGCGGAAAGTTATACTTTTCCGCACGCAATTGCAGTTCCCCGAACGACGCGAAGCGGAGTTCGGGCATGCAATTAAGTGGGAAAAGATACTTTACGCAAGTGTTACGAACAATATTTTTTCTACAAGCGCCTAGAATTAAAAAAAAATTTTAGCAAATATATTTTTTTGTCATTAAACAAAAATTTTCTTAGTGCTTCTTAATAAATAAAACATTAGGCTGAAAGTAATCATATTAACCAACCAAGGTATAACTTTCCGCACGCTTGTAGAAAAACTATATTTTATAATAATAATTGAGTAATAACATCAATATTTATTTCTATTGACATTATCAGACTTTTCGTTGAATATATTTATAGAGAGTTTTAGCATCTCATCCGCTAACATTAACGCTAAATTTGTTTAGCGTATAGAATAACAGTAAAATGTAAAAACTAGAGTTTTAGCAAAGCAATTGCGTTTGTGTCAATATATGACAATTCTTTTAAATGTATTTGAGTTAATGGGACCCACAAAACATAACGCTATTTTTATTTTTAAAACTCTCTAATATCATAAGGTAAATTCCAATATATTTAAAAGCAAAAATATTCAATAAAAATTATATACATTCTATTAAGTCGGTTCTGAACAGTTTGCAGCCATAGAGGAAATCCTTTGCTTTACTTTGCGGCCAGCTCTTGGCGATAAAATAAAAAGAAAGGTAGAAAAATGTCGTCGAGAAACAAATGACAGGACGTAAGTTGGATTTTAATTCATGCGATAATTTTCAAAGCCAGTCAATGAATTTAATTTCTACTACAAATCCCGTATACAAGAAGCAGTTTCAGCGGAAAAAATAGTCGTATTTCCGCTGGTAACATACATATATAGAAACTTGGTGGTTCTACAGGTATTGCCGGTATTATAAATAAATAATTACTCAAGTCTAAATAGGGCAAGTAGTTATTTTATTAATAAGAAAATAATTTTTTTTTAATGAAAAACGATGTTTGAATAAAATTAATCTTTTCCTCTATAATTATAAAGATTTCGTAAGATACCAAGTTGCTTAAAATGGGAATAAAGATGCGTATTTTCAAGACGAATTATTTGTTTTTTTAAAAAATATGAGTTCCGGTTTCCCAGATATTTAAAAAACAACCGAAATTTCGTTTTATTTGATTAATTTATAAAGCTTTTTTAATCAATACCAAATACAGCTTAACAATTTTTTAACGACGTTTCGTATTTGAATAGTAACTATTTTTTTTAAATACGGGTCTTTACTCTTTATTTTATTTTTAAAATATTCGTTTATTTCTGTATCCAACCATGTAGAGTACTTAATAATTTGTTTTGACAATTAATTGTACTTTAAGAATTTTACTAAATATGGTCCTGTTCAATTTTCACTGTAAATAATTATAAATCTTTCTAAATAAAATTAATTAAAAATTTAGTATAGAGCTTAACGCTAAGTATACTTAATTTGTATTAAATATCGGAATAAAAATGAACAGGATTGTATTTATAAAAAATCATAAAGTACTTCATTGTCGAAATCTACATATGTTATGTTAAGAGGTATTTTTATCCTTAAATAAAAAAGATTTACGAAGTTTTTTTATGTTAAACAATTAAGATGTTAATTAAATAAAACGAAAATTATCAATTTTGATTTTCTTTAAATATCTCAGAGAGGACCTGATATTTTATTTAAAAAAAAGCAAACAATTAATTGTGATACTCGTATTTATAGATAATTTTAATAATTTCAATATGTTTTTAAATGTATAGTATCTTTTTTCTATTTTTTTTAATATTGTAAAAAATTTTATTTTTTTCTGAACTTAAATAATTAATATTAAATCATGTGTGTTACTGGTTAAAATTAATTTAATTATTATATTTTACATTTTTCGACACCATCGCTACATTAAATGTTCCGTCACTGCACACAACTTAATCTTGAACTAAGAGGGTCCTCTCACCGGCCATTAGTAATAAACACAAATCAATATGGCGTCCATCAGGAAAGACAAGTTTTAAAAACTGGGGTCCCAGATCGCTCAAAAAGGGTTTATGCCACCCCTCGAAAATGGGGTTAAGGAGTTTTTTATTCAATTTATTCTTTCTAATACACTTTGATGAGTGGCACAATGCTTTATACGGGATTGTTTGAGTGACATTTTAATAAACCAGAACTATTATTTGAATAATGTTCTTCAGTGGGTTTATTTAAAGGAGAGAATACAAAATGGTTATAAGTAGGGTTAAATGGAACTTGATTTTATCTAGTATAAATGGATGTTTATAGAGAACCAAGCAATTATGTTATCTCTGTCTGAAATTAAAAATATAAGACAAACACTCATGAACAATAATTTCTTATAGCAACAGATTTTTGTGATTAGTTGATTTTTAATTAATAATTAATAATAATAATAATAAAAATAAAATATTTTGTAATCAGAACGCATATACCATTTAATAAATTATTGATAAATAGCCACACATTAATAATAGATGTATTAAAAATTAATTTAAATAAAAAAAAAATTGAGTCCTTCCAAACGATGGCAAGTAAAACTCCTTAAGATGATCCTACTCACTTCCATTAAAATTAAAACAAGTGAAAAACGACAATATTTTTGCCGTAATGTAAAAGTTACGAAAATAAATATTTATATGATGTACCTTATATATTACAGTATATATGGTATAAGTAGCGGGAAAGTAAAAATAGGTCAAAGATTAATATCATTTTTGGGGTTTTTTACGATTCTGAATCGATTGCCGTTGTTCGTTTGTCTCTATCTCTCGCCGTTCTCGAGTTGAGTCAGTCTAACAGACGAACAAACGGACGCACGGACAAAACCATCTTATAAGAGTTTTTTTCTTCGAAAACTCTAACTGTCAGTAGATCGAACGTTCATTAACTTTAACGGTTCTGTAACTAATGACAATGACGTTTAGATTGTGACAATTGTATTCTAAACGTCATTGCCTTTACTTACTGAATCTTTAAAGTTAAAGGACGTTGTATCTACTGACAGTTAAACTATTAGTCCAGTCATTATATACATTTAGAAACCAAAATGAGTGTGACACAATATCCATTTAATCTATTCTAACTTGAAATTGTCGACCAAGATTTTCCACGAGTAAAAAGGGATAAATTTTGTTTTTTTTGCAATAACTCTACTCTCCGTAATTTTACGCAAATAGTTTACTACAATATCTTATTGCTTTTTTAAGCTCTACAAATAAATTTCAATGAAGTTTTCACCTATCGTGGACCGTTTTCGAGATATCGACAGAAATATTCAAAAAATGTATACATTGACACTTATATCTCTTTTTTGATGATTCGCATCGAAAAACACCTTATTACCAAACTGGTAGAGTATAGTCATACCTACAATTTTAAATGGAAAATTTGATGCAGTTGTATCTGATAGGATGCAACGGGCACTCAACACTGCAGAAAGATGATGCCGGAAAGTGGGATTATCCTCGAACCCAACGAAAATAAAGGGACTATCCATGTGGGGAAAACAACTAAGGTTAAATATTTGTCAGTTATCCTAGATAACAAGTTAACGTTCTCTAGCCATATACGCAGGGCAACGGAAAAAGCTCTATGAGCCCTTTGGGCCCGCTAGAGGATGATGGGGTCTAAGTGGGGACTCAACCAGGTAATGGTGCATAGACTCTATACCAGGGTTTTGAGACCCGTCGTGACTTGGCAAGCTACAGAGAGTGGCGTGTCTTCTGATTACAGGGCTGTTTAGAACAATGTCAACTGCGGCTATGGATGTTCTGCTAGGGCTTCCTCCACTACACCTAGTAGTGGAAAAAGAGCTACTGGCAGTAACCTCTAGGCTGGGTATAAACGGCATGAGATGGAAACCTTCAAGGAAAGGATACCATTCCATGATCGCAGAAAAACTCAGAGAAACTCCGGTGCTAACTATGCTATCGGACAGAATGCCTGTCAGCCACAATTTTGTGAAACCTTTCCCTAAGAGGACTGCAATAAACGCTTGCATAAATGTGATGTTGTGCGAGGATCTTAGAAATAAGAGAATCCGTATACTCACAGATAGCCTATCATCCCTTAAAGCAAAAATAAGGGTGGAATTACAGTCCAAACTAGTATTAGACTATCATAAAAACATAAATTCCCTGGTAGAATATAGCAAGATATCTTGTGAATGGGTGCCTGGACATGAGGGCATAGAAGGAAATGAACAGATCGCCTGGCTTGTAAAGGAACCGAAAAACTTAATTAGACCGCAACTCTCATGTAAGGTCCACTCAAGAACAGAAACAATCTGCTGTTATGCCTAAATAGACGGAAGCTAAAAACAGGTGACCTGACAGGACACTGCTGGCTCAGAAGACACATGAACCTTATAGGAGTATCAGAAGATTCCCTATGTAGGAAATGCGAGGAAGAAGACAAAACTCCTCTTCATATATTATGCTATTGCCGGGATCTGAACAGGAATAGGGAATGGCACTTTGGGGTACAGTATCCTAAATCCGAAGAGCGAAAGGTAACATCAGAAATATTCTTGACTTTATCAAGAATACTGGTCTTATGTTAAAACTGGCGGGGCACAACAGGCCTAGAGTCTCAGTGCAGGTGGAACATCCCACGCCCGATTCAGCAAAAAAAAATTGAGGTTTTGGAGGAAGCCTAGGTCGAGCATGTGGATTGATTCAAAGATAATGCATTAATTTTAAAATTTTGAATAATGTACTCCTCTCCTAGTCCCCTCTTTTAATCTAGATTATTACTTCATTTACATTTATAAAACTTTCACATTTCTTTTATAATTTACTACTTGTTTTAGGGTAAATTAATGATTTACTTTAATTAACTTATTGGAAGAGTTTAATTTTTACTTTCTCGCTATATACTATAGCATCGGGTATATATAAATAGAAAGAATTGTTATCGGATAAAAAACCGATATCAAAATTTCTACTTTATACATAAAAAAACGTTTTTATAAAATTTATGATTTTTAGAAAACGGGCGTTTAAATTTACTGAGCGAATTTTATCCAAATTTTCACCAGAAACCGTATTTAGAGCTCATTAATTTTTAGCAGCCAAGTGTTTTTTTACATTAATCTTTAAATCACTTCATACTGTTTACCATTGTTACTTAATAGTTAGAGAGATACTTATTAGATAAAATCCCATAGTAGCTAGAAGAACAGTAACATTTATTATTGAGCATAAAGTGCGGTCAGTAATGCTACAAGAATAACATATTACTTATTGGTTTCATTTGTGGTGCAACTAGAAAAACGTGAATTTAAGATAATCGACGTTGAAATATTTAGGTGCAGCGCAATCTTTACACTTATACATTTATTAGGGAAAATACAGTGTGTCTCAAAAACGTTGCACCATATATAAAACTTTTTATTATTGATTTTTGAGAAAAAATTATTCTTAATAAAAGTTATTTTTAAACCATTAAAAAAATTTTTACCATGTACGACGGAAGTCGAAAATATGAATTCAGTTTAAGAGTAAAATACCTTTATTTTAAAAAATATAGAAATATAGAAAATAACAATATTTTTTCTATTTTTTTCTTCTGACAAAGTTCAAAGTGAACTTTTACTAATAGGGATTTAATTGAATTCAATAAATATTAAAAAGAATTTGACATTAGAAAATAAAGATTCTTAAAAAAAGAATCGATTTTGTACAGCTATTGTAAATGTTTACGAATTTAATATAATAGGCGAGATCCCCAATTTCTGGAAAAAAAAACCACAACCTTCAGAACGACGAGAAAAGTGGTTAGATTAAAAAAAAAATTTTTTTCGAACTACTTTTCCAAAAGAAACATTCCTGTTTGAACACTGCGAACATCGCGCCAATATGTGACATAACAAGTACTGACCTGTCGCCGGAGCGCTAGAGAATACCTTTATTAGGTTATCGCCAGAATAATTTTTTTACAGCGTTGCCAAGCGTTATTCCTAATATTGATTAACAATGTGAGCAGGTCGAAAAAATAATGACAAAGTACTCGGTATGCATAGATATTACTTAAGAATAACTAAATCGAGAACAGCCATCAAATACGAAGTCTTCATTTTAATATAACCCATACTGACACAAGTTCTGTTTTATTCATAGAATGAAACTGAAGATCATTTCTTCAGAAGTTCCGAAAAATAATGGAACTGGCAAATAAGGGATTGCCAAAGTACTTATGACGTCAGAAGAAGCGGCAATAACGCTCTTGTTTGAATGTCTCACTAAATTGGACGGTTTTCGAGCGGAGTTTATTCAAATCTTACGTGATATCTTTTAGGAAAAACTATGCACACATAATATTTTTTTACTATATTTCAATTAAGCACATTTGAACCAAATTTACGCGTTAGGGGTCTCGCCTATTGTTCCAATTGGCAATCGTAAACTACAAGGAGAAAAATCTGACAATTATTGTCAATGAGGTGTAATATAAGGTGCGTTAAGAATGTCACAAGAAACATAGATTATAATATAGAGGTTGCAACCTTATTAATATTTATAAAAACAATTTTCTATACGGAGTTAAAAATTAATCATAATAAATAAAAGAAAAGAAAATACTGCTCATAAAAAGTGAGAAAGTGTTATATGGGCCAGAACCCATATTTGTCCTATAAGATTTTATAATTAAATTAAACTGAATCAAGAAATTTGTGAAGTTGTTTAATAATATAGGGAAATAGGCTTCATTAAAACTCGGCAGTGTTTGGTTAAAATCAGTAAATGATATTATTATTTTTATATTTTAGTTATTTGATGTTTCTTTGATAAAGTTTTCAGGAAAGTAATCATTTTATTTTCTTCCTTATAAGTGCAACATTCGCTAGCTATGCGTGATGGCATAAAAAGTAGGAGTCCGTCCTGTGCTACATATAGCAATTTTAATTAAATATTGGTAGTGCACTTTAAAATCTGTTTTATTAAAAATACATTTAAATTTTAATTTCATTAAAAAATAATTCTCTTATGTTGTAAAGGACGATACTTAAAAGCAAAATACCTTTCACTAACAAAAATATCCTATAGAATTACTATGGGTTAAAACTTTAAAAAGTTATTTTAATTTTTGGTTTAGGTATATTTATATTTTAAATTGTACTTATAGTAATTCATACTTTGAATTGAATCTAACAAAACGGAATTTAGAAGAAAGGAAGAATAATTTGCTTCATTGTATAAATATTACTACTAGTATTTATGCTGTTTTAGAGTCGGGAAGATAAAATGAAAATAAGTGACTACCTAAGCGTGGCGTCAGAGGTGGGCAGAGCTTACCAAATCTTTCTAATTAGACCCAACGTTCATTGCGTTTGTCATAAGAGTTTCTTTTAATATAATTTTTATAAAAAAATTCGACAGCATATAAGCACTTTCTTTTGGATTCCTATCATTTCAAGTGAATTTTCAACCTACTCGAATAAAACAGAGAGGTAAGCAATTCTAAATCAGATATATTTTCGTTTGAAATAGTTTGAGGTTACGTAATAAATATTTTAATAATGATTAGTGGTATTTATACAATACCTATTATAATAATAACCTAAAAATCAATTTAATAGTTTTAGGGTCAAACCACGGTAGAGAAGATTTTTCTCGGCTCGGGATAATAATAAAGTTCGGCTGAGAAAAATCTTTTCTCTACCTTGGTGTATAATATACTACTATTCTAAGTAGTTTTATGCCCCATTAGACCATCTTCAGTACAATTGTTAACAAACATAAATACATTCTTCGTCAGAAAATAATAGAAAAAATCACATTGTCACTTCAGATTTATCGAAACTTGTGGAATTATCGATTTTCACTTAATCTACTTGAGCTACATATTTAAATACCAAAGTATACAACAAAATATTCAATTAGACCATTGGTATTTTACGAGATTTGAGTAATATATTTATAATGAAAAAAATACATTTAAACTAACATGGAAAATCTTTTTTCCAAAGCAGCATGGCGCAGGTTCTTTATGCCTTATAAAAATCGCTCCCGTATTCCCGACACTCACATTGTTGATTCAACTATCGCGGCCTTTTTCAAACCGGTCAGAGCACGTTCACGTTGGTAGTCTAACTGTTCAACAGCTATCACTTGTTTCAACCTGTTGATTTAGATTGGCCTGCGTACGATTTTAGTTCGTGCGCTTATGGCTTGGAGGTATTGTGTCTCTAATCCGAAATCCATCCCTTCCTTAGGTGAGTTTTTTTTGGAGATTTATACGGATTTTGATGGAAAATATTTAATAACCATTTATGTTATATGTTTTTGTAAAAAATAAATAAAAATGTATTCCTAATTTCTACAAACTTGCTACACTTCCGATGTTTGTTTCAATTTTCACTATGTATAAGATTGTTTTTTTGAAAACTTGATGTATTTGAAAATGCAAATAAAAAATGGTTAGAAGAGTTATAATTATTGGTAATATTATTTGTCTAAATGAATCTTTCCTGTTTTCCTACAATTAATAAATTATGGACTCCAAATCGCTAGAAAAATGAATTTTTACTAATTCATATTAAAAAATTAAATATTAATTTAGTAATAGTGAAAGAGTAATTAGATTGACACATTCTGTATATTTTATTAGAATATTGTTTTCCATTTTTACTGTAAATTGGTCTCTCGAAATATAAATAATTTTATATAGTGTGTCTCAAAAAGTTTACACCATCAGGACAACTTTTTCATTATTGTTTTTTAAGAAAGAATTATTTTTGATTAAAGTTGGTGCTTCACTTAAAACATGATATTAACTTAAAAAAAAAACTATTTACGAGGGACGTCAAGAAAATATAATTGGTTGAGATGTAAACAACATCAAATAAATTACAGCGTTCTATGTCAAAACAATATTTTCCCAATTTTTTCTTTATAACAAGCTGAATTGTTACTTACGATATTAATTTCCAATTCTAAGCCTAAGTAATAAATAATAAAATAAAATAACATAATAATTTACTAAGATAAAATATTAAAATACAATTTTCCAAATTATTTCACAAAGGAAACTAAATTTTCCAATTTCCCCAATTTCGCTCCATACATTTTATGGTCCTATTAAATTTTTTTATTACCTTCTGATATGTTATTACAACAATATCTAATTGTTTGATCTAAAGAATATTGAAAAATGGTAAGAACGCTAAAAAAGTATAAGGGCGTCAGATCCGGGGATTTAGCGGGCTGGGAGTAAGCAGAATACCATCTGTTCCAAAATCAGCCATCTAAATATTCTGACTAAGAAAGCGTTGTGACAATTTGCTCCATTCTGTAACAGCCAAATTTGTGCCTTTGAAAAATTCATTAATTGTAATTTTAAAAGTGAACATAAGGAAATGAAAGTACATTTCCCTATTTAGGTTTTTCCGTAAAAAATATGGTACAATTATTCTATGATTAAAAATACCATTTTAAACATTGGTTTTTAAAGTATCCAGAAAGGAATCCTTTTTCAGATATTTAATGTTTCAAATTTTGACATTTTTTTATTTTTGACAGGTGACAGTTGGAGAAATAATTTTGACTGTTCGGAATAGAGTTTTTCAAAGTCGTTCAAATGACATATTGCAAGTCAAATTCCGTGACATATTACTTTCCCTTCTCGGAGGTGGGTACGGAATCGGGAAAGTAATTGGAAATATTTTGTTTTGAGATACGAGGCTGTTATTTTATATTTGGCTTTAAATAATGTTTTGAAACAAATTTTTCGAATAATATTTTTCTCTGTTAATTAAAATAACGGAATTTATATTATTTGGCTTCTCTTGTAATTTTTTTAAACTAATATCATGTTTTAAGTAAATCATCAACTTGTATCAAGAATAACTTTTTCTAAAAAAAAAAAACAATAAAGTTTTTCATATATTGCAATCTTTTTGACACTGTATGTATACAAATAATAGGATTAATAATATGGATAAAAACAGTTATGAGGTAAATGTGACTATGGACCCATAATCCTTTATAAAAACATATAGGAGCGTATTCAAAAATTTGAATTGAATGGTGTCATGACTAAATGAAACTTCGAATTTACTATTTAGAAATATTGGGAGAGTCTTATAGCAGTCAGTGACCGTTACATAGCTGTACGATTTTTCAGATGTTTTCGATTTTTCCTTTTTTCCTTTATCATTAGACCTGCTAATGTGTCACATATAAAATTATTGAGTTCTTTACTTAACTGTGTAGCAAAAAAGTAAAAATAACGGTATACTGCTGTTTTCTGTGGTTTATTGTATACCGAGCAAAACCACAACTTCAAACCAAGCAAAAAAATATCAAAGAACACATTCGTACAAGCAAACACCGATCTACAAATATTCTATTTAATTTCGTGTCTTGTCTCGAACAGTTTTCAAAATTTCAAAAATTCTCACTTTATCAAAAAAGCAAAACAATGATAACCCTTTTTCATCCGTTTTAATTACTGAAATTGAATTACTGACCCACCTCCGAGAAGGGAAAGTAGTGTGAACGAGCTTAAAAAAATTTTCGAGATAAAGATGGAAGTATCCATTTTGAGGTCCTCTGAGAGGGAGATAGAAGTCTGTCTGTTTGTCTGTCTTAGTTTTTATACGACATCTGTTAAACGGAAGTGTCATTGTCCAAAAATGGCAGAATTTGACTTGCAATATGTCATTTGAAGGCCTGAAAATCTCTATTCAGAACAGTCAAAATTATTTCTCCAACTGTCACTTGTCAGAAATTAAAAAATGTCAAAGTTTGAAACTTTAACATTAAATATCTGAAAAAGTATTCGTCTCTGGAAACTCGTCGGGAAATTTTTGGGGCGACACAACCGATTTTTTTTCCGTTTGTACATCAATCGATTTTTTTTTAAATCGACAAATTCTGTTTAGTTATTTTCTTTATTACATTAGTTATTTGTTTTCTTTAGAACTCCATTAATATTTATTCATTTCTTTATTTTCTTTTTTGAAAAGGCGATGAGGCCTAAACAGATGTTCATCCATGCTATGAGGCAAAATCAAGTTTTTGGCGTAGCGTCTGCCGAACCCTAAGTGGTTTGGTTCTGTTCTAAGCAATTGTCAGTGTCAGATCCTTTTTAAAAACCACCCACTTCCGTTCTATATACACTCGAAAAACCAAAGACTAGAAGCGCAAGAAATGTTCCCCACGTGCTAAGTCTCCTTTCTTGCGTTTATTTGTACTTGTATCCAGTGGCGGAGAAAAAAGGGTTTAGGAAGAAATATTTTACAGTTATTTTATTAAAATATTCGTTTTTTTTTTCAAAATTTTTAGTATTTACAACATATTAATTTTTACTAAATTTGGGTATTTTCGTAAACGCACAGAATTTAAAAAAAAATATATTTCACAAAAGGTAAAAAAATTGTTATAAACAAAGATATTTATATTATGGAAATCCATATGAATAAACTATTAATTTAAATAATAAAATTTAAAATTTTGTAAACAATATTAAAAATATTAGAATATAATTTAAAGAAAATAATTATCGTCAAAAAATCAATTATTTATATTAAAAAAATATGTATATAAAAAATTCAAATTTTCAAAATTATACAGGTAATATAAGAGGTAAATCAATTTTTTTACTTATCATTTGGATACATTTTCAATTTCTTAAAAATGCGTCCGCCACTGACCTCCAAAGGTATTCGATATCAAAATGCATGCACAATAAACCCAAGTGGGCCGGGAAATATCTCTATGCGCACGTGTTTCGGCAGATACCCCTGTCATATTAGAACTTCCTCTCGGCGTTATATATAAAAAAAGGGGGTTGAATCGACCCTCGTGGGGGGCAGTACCAAGGAACGTCTTCTTCACTTCTCCAGTTACGATTACCCTAAGGTAAATCTAAATCACTGGCGTAGAAAGCCACTTGAAAATGTTTAAAAATAAATACCAAATTAATAATAATAATTAATATTAAAAAAAACATCCTTTTGTGGGTATTCAAAACTAAAAGAGTTTTAATAAAAAATGTACAATTTTCATATTTTTTTAAAATAGATATTTTGATAAATAAATAATTTAGACCAGCGGTGACCTACATGGCAGTTAAAGTGTTAAACTATATTGTTTATTTTTAATTAATTGTAATTATTTTCCAAATAATAAGGATACAATAAATGTATTTACCTTTTTGTAAAAAATTAAATTTGGTGTTATTAATTTTCGGAAATTTTACCAATTAAAAGGAAAATAAATATAGGGTGTCCCAGACAAATACTTGAATTAAAAATATATTATTATTTATGTTTTATGAAAGTAGTTATATCTTCTAAAATACAAAAAAAAATATTTGAGCGGTAAAAAAAATGTACAGGGTATTCCACGTTATTTAACAACTTGTATATTTCTAAATAATTTTAAATTTTTGTCTACGATTTTTTTTAACAGAATCGTAATTTTACCAGAAAATGTTTAGCCCAAAGAATTAATTACTATTCTAGTAGAAATCAAAGAAATTATTTCTAGATTATATGTATATGAAAATAATAAAATATTAAATTTAAATGTAGTTTTTACCGTGATAAAAAATTGCGTGTCGAGTGGCTTTTAAAGACTGTCGAAAACAGATCGATATTAATTGAAAAATCATTACAAAAATATTAGTCTAACTGATGCACTACAACTTTTGTTATAAATTAATTTATATTTGTCACTAGTGTCAATTTAGTTGAATGTTGTTATATAAAATGAAAAGTTTTTAAAAATATTCATTATTTTTTTTTCGTTGTATGTTTTTTTCTTAATTGTTTTGATTTTTAATTTAATGATAAGACACTTTAGGGTAATTAATTAAAGTTAAAGTTTTTATTAATACATATTGTTGTGATTGTTTCTTATATCAGACCGTGTCTAATAGAACTTTTAGCAATATTTTTTGACTTGTAATTTACAGGGTGAGCCAAATTTGTCAAAATTTATTAAGTTGAAGTATCTTTTGAACGACAATAGATATGAATTTGCGATTTTGACAGGTTAATCTTTCATTTCATTACTTTATGTAAGATGAATAGAAATACCAAATATCTTGTTTTTGTTATTTGTTCTTGAAGTCTGTTTTAATGCTGTTTTCATTCAACCTAAAATTTTAAAAATCGATTAAGTTATATAGAAGTTATTCATTTTTTAGATTAACAAGTTATAGAGATGATTTTTATCCCAATTTGTTTTGTGAAATATTTTTTTGAAATATTGTTTAGAGTCTCTGATAAAAAAAATATACACTTGTTTCATCTTCTAATATCTAAGAATTTTAAAAATATAATGAAAAAAAATATTTGTTAATTAAATAATAATAATAAAAAAGTATATTTCTTTTTAAATATCATTATTTTAATGGGACGCCTTGTATATCTCAAATGGTTGTTTACACGAGTGTCAAAGTGAGATAAAGGTTTTATCTGTACGTTTAGAAATGTATAGGCGTTTGGTTTTATCATTAAACACATTAATGGTAGTTATTTGTGTATGCAGAAGAAAGTTTCGAGATAAAATTAACAATTTTCAGTATTATGCTGACAGATTGGGGTTTTTAGAATAACATTTGTGTTTTTAAGTAAAATATCACTGAAGGTTACAAATTCATAAAAATTAGTTTTTAGTAAATACTTATTTCATTGATTTATTTCTAATAATACCAATTTTTTTATTAGTAGATTGAAATGAAATGTTTGTTTTATTGGTAATAATTAATAAATTTGGTCGTATTGAACAATAAAAAATGGATTGTGGCCAACATAATACTTTCCCACTATTTATGTGTAGTGTTTTATTCTGCGTATGCCAAACAGTTTTTATAAAACATATATTTTAAGGTATTGTATAATTTCAAAATAACAAGTAATGACAAATAATAACAATATCTACAAATATCCTACATTTATAATTCGATTTACATTTTTTTAGTTTTTTATTTTCATATATTATCTAATGAATAAATAAGGATGGAAATGTTTCCTTGGTGTATTGAAAATACTATATAGACGAAAATAATAAAAGTACAAGGTATAAGATACAATATTTATAGATAGAGAGATTTCATTAGCTCTCCAGAATATTGAGTGGCCAATCTGCCAACGCGCGCAGGAAGATTAAAGCAGGAGCGGGCGATCAAAAATGATAATTTTTATTAAAAAAAAATGATAAACTTCACGGATAAAAATTATATAAATATCAAGTATTTGTTATTACAAAAGGCGGAAAATTATTGGCAGGCGATTTCGTGAAAGAGAATGGGCTAGCAGACTGCAACAAAGTGGCCTTAATATATGTGACAAAAAAAGGATAAACCTCATGATTAAAAATTATTGGAAATAATTACTGAGTTGTTAACTAAACTGTATGCTGATATTACTAAACACACCTTACAGCTCATAAATATCAGTCTTTTTCTTGTTCACGAAGCCCATATTTCTATTAAGCGTAAATCAAATTTATCAACAATGGCGAACATAAGATTCATAAGATTTTGCACACTTACAGATCTATAAAAATAATCATTTTCACAAAAGTTTAACTTCTAAACCATTTTGAAGACAAAACATGATAAATTAGACACTAGCAACACAGCTTATGTATAAGTATTCTGGGTTTCTATCTAATTTAGTAGAAAGTGCCCGAATATTTCATTATTAGCTGCTTTTGCAGTATGTACCCATCGCACCCAAAACACTTTCTTGGGGCCATTTAAAAATAACAAATAGATAAAAAGTATTAAAATAAAAATATATGCTAACTAATTAAATCATAAAGGAATTGAAAATAGAACGGTGCACACTTTTTTGTTATCAACAAAAATAAAAATAAAATATCAGTTCTGACATTTATTCATTCAAATAATTAATGAACAATGTTGCCACTCTGCATTTTTTGGCAATATTTGATGTACTTATTACATAAGATAACTTCTTATTCTAGATTGAAAAAAAATGAATACTACTACATTACTCATTTAAAAGAACCCTCCTTTTATTTTTTAAAAATAAGTTTGTTACCATCTGATCGAATAATGTAGTCTAACAAAGTACTAAAGTAAAAATGTTTTACACAAAATTTTGATTCTCTATCTTTTAAACATTAGTTTTTTTGGTTATTTTGCGCGTTTTTAAATTTTAATTTTTTATAATTATAACAATTAATCAAATTTCTTGTTCACATTGTAGCTTTGAAAATTAAATAAATAAATGTCCGAAACGTTGGCATAGTAAAAAAGAGTTTTTCTTAAATCTGCCCTTTTTTTGACTAATTCTAGATAGAATAAAAACTTTTGCAAGAAATTTGTTAATATAAAACGTCAAAGTTGATATCAACTAATTTTGTGAATAACTTCGTGATATTCTTCACGAAGTAATTTTTTTTTATTTTCGTCATATTGCATTGTGAAGTTTCGTAATAAAGTTCACATTCGCTGAGAAAGTCTAGTTGAAACTAAAGATGGCACAGCTATTAAAAGTACTTAATTATGATGATTACCCAATACCTGTTCAAAGTAGAACTAAACAGGTACAAATACTAGTACCGAGAATATTTAAATACTAAATTATTTAGTTTAAGTATTACAAACAGTGTTCATGAACACTAAGCACTCAAAAAAGTTCTTTAAAATACGAGCACTAAAAACTTTTTACAATTAAGTGCTGTAGAGTACCAAGCACTGTTAGGCCACTTTATAAAGTTGGCAACACTGCACATGTGAAATAAAGGTTTATTATTTACGTTCTGCGATATAAATTTCGTGCTAAAAAAGTTTTATTTACATTTATCACATAAAATAACTAACCTTTTTTATACTTAATTTGCTCATCTTCATTCATTTTACACACACATGAATTCTATCGCTTGTTTTCTTTTTTTTTGTATAACACAAGTTTCCAATAATCTTTGAAAAAAATCGACGAAAATATGTATTTGGCTGTCGCCTGGATATTGTTCACCAAAAAGTCTTTACTATTACTGCAAGTTTCACCATAAACCATAGATATTTCTAGGAATGTAACAGATAAAATGATTTTGCCGGTTTTTTTTCAATTTACTTTAGAAAAAAAATTGCATAATAATTTTTTGTTTGAAATAATGTCTCCAAACTATTCATTTAATTAGAGGACACCCTGTATTAATACAACATATTTCTAAGAATTATTAGACGAGATGTAATATTTTTTGGCAACATCAATTTTTTTTAAATAGTCGAAATAGTAATTTTTTCCAAATTATATATTATTGATTAGGTGCTTGTTTAAAAATTAAAAATATTCTCAGAAAGGGCTTAGTACTTAGTGTTCGCGAGACTTTTCGTTTACTCACGACCCTTTTCGAGTGCTCATGAGCTTATTCGAACGCTCGCAAGTCTTTTGGACTGATAGCGATCACTAAGCACTAATCCCTTTCGTAAAGTGTTTGAAGCACTTACACTGATAATAACAAAAATATGGAAGCTGAAAATAGAAAACAATTAATAATAGTAACGGTAAAAATTGTAGAAAAATACAACAAAATTACAGTCAACCAATATGATATTATTTATTCAAACAACCCATTTATCTCTGTGTACTTCAGTACTTTTTGGATTCTTAAGTACTTTGTAAATCTCTTAAATACTTTTAAAAATCTTTAAGTATACTTGGCGCTTTGCATTTTTGAAATTATAACTAGAAAAGTACCAAATTTAAGTACTTTAGTACAAGTATTATACATAATACTTTAATATATAAATACCAGTACAAGTAAAAGTCCTTAAAAGTACATATTTTTTTGGAATCAATTCCTTGAATGATTAGAAACATCAGTTTATTGCTCTAGATAAATTTTTTTTGAACGCAATTTTACCCAGCAAAAGAATGGGGATATGTTTACGTTGAATATTTGAACCACCTGAACAATGAACAATGCGCTTTGCTTAGAAATTAATTAAAATGAAAATTATTTTTCTTACTTATCAAAATGGAAAAATTAAAATATTTTTTTTCTATAGAAATGATGTAATATCAGAAATCATATACAAATTCATAAATGTAAAGTGAAAACCTAGCATGGAAAAAATTTACCAATAAATTTGACAAAAACATTGATAAATTTATTATTAAAAAAAATTGATAATCGACAGACTATTATATTCTCCCAATCACCTATCTATTTTTTTAAACATAAACTAAAAGTATGATTTCTAAAAAATTAACTTGAGGAAAGATTCACACCAGGATCACTGATTTTTTTGTGAAAGATCATTTCGAAATGACATTGTCATGAGCCAACTCAGAGACGTTTGAAACAGCCAATTTAAGCAGATGTAATTTAAGGCAAACTCAGTGGAAAATAGATTCGGCTCAGCAGTATGTTGTACCAGGTTGAGACTAATCACCCACGGAGTGAGCCGGAATCAGCTAGATACAGGTTCGAATCGAAATATAAACAGATACACTAATTGTACATTTTCTAAACTAACGAGTGAAGTCCAAAAAAATAGTTTGAATTATCAAACACATTGATGCAGCTGATGCCGTATGAGCGACTCGAGCATGCGTGAGCAGAAATGAGCCGAGCCCAAAGCAATATGCTCACATTGGGTTGAGCGCGAAGCTACGAAAATCAGTTCTGCCTGATCTTTTTTCCAAGATCAACAAACAATGTACTGTAAATCGGGATCAGTTCCCAACTGAATTGTCCTTGACTTACAGTTTAGTTTTACACAATACAGAACACTACTTAAAACTTATAAGTGTCAAAAATCACCAAAAGGTAAAAAATAGTCCAATATTTAAAATTCAATAAAAATAAAAAACAAATAAATTATAAAAAACGTAAAAATCTTGAAAAAACTAGGTGAAAAATCTAAAAAAATATATACTTTGATCCAACAAAATTTGGTATTATTTTAAAACACGTGAGACGACAATCCGCCCCGGAAAATTCTTCCCCAGTCAACCCTTCCCGGACAAATCCTTCACTGCGACAATCCTTCTTCGCTACAGTCGTAAGACAATTTACCCTCAATTATTCTTTATTACAATTATTCCCATAATATAATTGATACTTAAGCTTGCTACTTCACAAAATATACCTTGATTTTCAAGATTTTTGGACTTAATCAAAACAGAGCTAATGTTATTAGTTGACAATATATTTCATTTTTAATATATATCGTCCTTTTTATAAATACATAAAAAAGTGACTGGTTTGCATTGCTCAGTTTGTTCCTTTTTTTAAATACATAAAAATAGTGACTGGTTTGCTTTGCACTGCTCGAGTGACCATATGTGACAAATATATGCCACGGGGAAGATTTATCATGAGGAAGAATTGTCGTAGGGAAGGGTTGTAGGATGAAAGAATTGTCGCTGGGAAGATTTGTCATGAGTAAGAATTATCCGGGGAAGAATTGTCCGGGATGGGTTGTCCAGGATGGATTATCCAGGGAAGAATTGCCCAGGGAAGGATTGTCTGGGAAGGATTGTGACATAATTATTATAAAGAAATGATTTGTTTTATCAAAACAAAAAAAAATTAATTTAAATAAATAAATCATTTACTTGATATCAAACGTGTGCTGACAAATAAATGATTTGTTTCTCATTAATGATTTTTTTAATTTTTTTATTTTTATTGTTGAATGAAATAAATTCAAACATGAATTTTAAACAATTTGGAATTTATGTTCAAAGGATGCAAATTTATTTCAAGTTGTTTCTTTTAAACAAAACACATTTCAACTAAATTCAAGACCATTTTCAGAGTAACGGATGTAGCCTTGTGTTAATTGTTTCAAAAATCGATAAAACACTATATGACAACTTTGTGATTGTTTTATTTAATTTTGCACCTATTTAATATTATACATTTTTATGTAGTGCATAGGTTTACACTCTACTTTAATTGGTGTATAGTAATAAAAATTAATTCAGATGTCTTAGTGAATCTTTCTAAGCTACGTGTGAACGGTCGTACAATTATTCATTCGTGTGCCAAGAAAAACTTTTAAATATCTATAATTTCAAATGAAAAATTGCTTGCGATTGATTTGGATTTTGAAGATGTTATAGACATATTAGCAAAGTAAAAATTCCTGAAAGTAGCGTTTATTTCCACATTAAATTGTTCGTTTATTATCCTCTTCTTTTTTAGCATATACGTTTTTATCTTATTTTGATTGTTTATTTTTTGTTGCAACTTTACATCAGAATTATAATCACGTAAACTCATTTAATTTGATTTAAAAAAATTTCGTCTTAATTGATATTTTGCTCGACACAGAAAATAATTCCCAAGAATTTTTAGATAAATTAGAATTTATTTTTGACGTTAAATTGTCGTAAAAAAAACATAAAATAGCAGCAACGTCCCAAAATGACAATCAAACTCTTTTTACAAATAAATACATATATTTAATATTGGTAATAATTTGATCTAGCACGCACATTATGGAGAGAGATTTTTATCAGTGTTTTGTTTCCTGCCTGTAACAGGAAATCGACTATAGTCCTATTCACCTACCTATAAACATATATCTCAGTTTTAATTTACTAGCATAAAGTTAAACTTTTCTACACCAACGACGCTTTGTATCCGTTTAATCGACATACCTACCTACCCTATATATCTGGAACTAGTATCTTGAATATTTTATGGTAAATACTACATCGTTCGGTCTAATTTATAAACCCTATTTTTTTATATTTATATGTTTATAATTAGACTAGTAGATGATTAAGTATGTGTGAATGGGTTTTTTTGTAGATATTTTTGTACTCTGATAAAAATAGTTTGTAGACAATAAGTAATTAACTTTAAATAAGGTTAAAAACATTTTTTATTAGACTTTTCAGTTTTTTATCGATAATTATATTAATATAACATAAAATATCTATCTGGAGAAATTTACACAACTATCCACCGGTAGATAGAACGTTCACTAATGCTATTAATTCAGTAAGTAATGCCAATGATGTTTAGAGTAAAAATTAACACGTTAACTTTTTTAAGTATTGTAACAATCTAAATGCTGTTGTCATTAATTACTGAATCATTATGGTTGGTGAACGTTCTATCTACCGGTTGGAAATCATAAAATCATCACCAAATAAATTGTGATATTAAATACATACTGAATTAACTTACTTTGGATATCCTGTAAACTCCTGCAAGGAAAACGACCCAGATCATGACACAATTATGTACAATTACAACAAAATTTTTTCGTCAGTTTTAAAACAAATTTATAAGTGGGTATTTCGTGGTAGACTTCCTACCATCTTAGCCAGCTTTCTACATGATAGTCTTTCATGTGAATATAGAAACTCGGAAATCTACATGCAGGTCTTTGAAACATGATTTCCCGCAAGGATCTGACCTATATGCTCTTCTCCATTTCCAACTTTCTCATTAGCAATATGTCAAGAGGTTTTGTATCCTTTATATCTAAAGTAAATTTTTGTAGTCTAAGATTGCCACTCCCAGAACCTGTTGTACTTGCAAGGTTAGAAAATGGTAATTGAAAACTTAAAGGTAGTAGGAATGGTCCTTAATAAGACAATAAAGAAAAATTCTTAAATATGTATGAAACTTTGATTCAATGAAGGATTTAGTATAGAAGCATAATGTATGGTTCTGCTAGACTAACTAGACTAGAATCGCTAGAAAAAATTCAAAATGCTACTCTTCGATCAGCTTTTAGAAGTCCTAATGAAACTCCTTTGCGAATAATTAATTCAAATTGGTAATGGTCAGCTGTAACAAAATAAAAGATAAATTTTGATTTAAACTCATCACAAAAATATAAAAAATCAATGAAAATAGGGATAACCCCGGTTTAAGGGTGATCAAAGAAAAGCGGAAAATTTTTGAATATTTTGAAATAAACACAGTTTCTTTTGAAAAAATACTGAAATTTTTATTTAATTATAAAGTGAGGATTATGTATGGAACAACGCATCTGATAAATGCTCTGCTGGCACAAAATGTTCAATCATTCTTTAAAGCTTAGATGGTCGTGAACCTGTCGACACCAGAGAAAAAGTCTTAAAGGCGTTAAATCGCATGATCTATATCTCAGGCTCATGTATTAATGCCATTGGCCAGTGGCACCGTCTTATTGGAACTACATGGCTTTTAGAGATCCAAATCATCCATCTGAGGCATAAACAGTGAAACGTTAAGAATGAAGTTTCTTCTCACTTGTGTCAATTTTGGAATTTTGTCAAAATGAGGATAATTTAGTTGGAAAACTCACCGTTCACTTGTTCAATAATTCAATTGATGAACTCTCTTCGCTATATTTGGTCTGTAGGCTTAAGCTGTTGAGTAAGTTAAATTTGGTAGCTGCCAATTTTTCGCGATAATAGCTGCATACTGCCTTAAATTGTTCATCAGTAATCGACCAATTCTTTTGGAATTTACTGATTATTCTCTTCACAGTTGATGCATTTGAAATAGTTTGAAACCATTACTTTATCTAATAGCGATCCATTTTGAATAATGGCGGACTGTCTACTATCGAACTGTTAAAGGGTTTGACTGTCACAGGGCAACGGTAAAAATGGCGCCAAATTTAAATTTCCTGTTCTTGTTACACCCTTATTTGGCTATTATTCTTCAGAGTTGCTAAAAAGCACACAATAAAATAAATATA
Source organism: Neocrepidodera transversa (assembly GCA_963243735.1). NCBI lineage: Eukaryota > Metazoa > Arthropoda > Insecta > Coleoptera > Chrysomelidae > Neocrepidodera > Neocrepidodera transversa. The sequence goes on from OY725339.1 coordinate 25,605,891, forward strand.
ATCTGAAATGTCTGTAACAGTATTTAGAACTCAGCATATTGGACAGTGTATCATAATTAAACCTTAGTTACAAATGGATGAGGTTATATTATTTAACGATAAAAGGACGCCAATTATGTAACAGTAAGAAAATCATTAAGAAAAATTAGCAAAAGAAGGAATTTGTTTTTCAAAAATTAAATTTGACAAATACTTTAGGTAAAATAAAATGTGAAATCGATCAATAATCATTTAAATTTCACCGTCAAACATTTGATACAATATACAAAATAATAAACAAGACAATCTTTTATATTGCGTCTCTCTATAGATATCACGAAAAAGTAAAATAGATGATTTTAAGCGAATTATATGCTTGCTTTGGGTTGTTAAATATATAACATTGAATTAAGACACAAAACTTTTAAGACTAGCACTCACCAGGTGTTTAACGCATACACAAACGAACTTTTGGCCGTAGATGTCTGGTGCGATTTGCACTATATCTCCATATGGAGAGAAAAAAATATAAAAAAGATAAAATGTGAATGATTGAAATTTATCTCTAGATGGAGAAATTGCGTGTAAATGGTGAAAATTATCCCGAAATGGTAAATTTTCTAATGAGATAGAGAAAATTATTCACAGATTGTGAAATTTGCCTGCATGTTTTTCACAGTTTTTACTAATTCGCATATACAAGTACTAAACATACTAAAGAACAATCTATTATCTTCGAAGTCACCAACAAAAAGAAACATAATCTCGTTCGTTCTAAACACTATGCTTATATCACGTGTTTAACACAGAGTAATAGAAATATTTGTAAAATTTGACGAAACCAGATAAACAGATATCATGTATGAAATTAGACCATTGATAAATATGTAGAGCGCTATGTACTAATGTTAATAAATTAGTTCAAATTCAAAGATTATATAGACTTGTTTTAATTTATAAAATACTTATAAGAATTTATTATTTCGCTCTTCCGTTTTTCAACACTTTTTTAACATAAGTCAACCCCTTACTCTTCCGGGACATTAAAAAAAGTTTACGCTATTGTTTATAATTAAAAATTATTCAAATATTTCTAGATGTTTTCAGAAAAACTCCATTTTAATTAGGGATATTATTTTTTTTAAACAAGAAGATAAACGTGAAAATATAGGACCAGAAACATTCGTTAAAATTCCAGTAGTATAGTCACTTTTTCAAAATAAGAACTTTTGTCATTTTCTGAGTAGATACTACTTGATTATTTAGCCATCTCTTCTATTTGATATTTTCACGAAAACTCATCATGACAATTATAAACCCTCTAAAATGTAAAATAAGTTTCTCGTTTGATCTACTTAATATATTCAAAGAGTAACACTTTTAACTCCTGAAGAAACTAAAATTGTTCAGGTAACAGGTTTAGTTATAGAAACCTACAATTTTATATAGCGAAGTTAAGTCCATGTCCATATTTTATACCAGATAAGCATAAAATTTTTTTTCCATTAACTTGCTTAACCGTAGAATAATATCTATTTTAGAATTTCTAATAGTGAAGTTTCTTAGTTTTCTCTATATACTACCATTTGAAGTTTTCAAAATTGTCTTGCTTTATTTTATTGAATTTTTAAGAGTTTATAAAATTCATCTGATATCAAAATTAAAAAAAAAATATTTGACATAGTCCAAGTGCAATCATCATGTAAAAAAATACAGGTTGTTATAATAGTAGAGGTAGATATCATTGTAAAAGCAGTATTGTTTCCAATAAATTACAAAAATATGGGTTACTACGATTTTTATTATTTGGAAAAAGCAATATTTGGACTTAAATATCTCGAAAATGGTTAGATTCATCGAATAAGTTCTAACAATTTATTCCGCTTAAAAATTCATTTTATACAAGTTGTGCTACATTTAAAAGATCCTCCCATTGAAAAAATGTTTTTGAGCGCAGCGCCACCTACATTTTGACATATTTAAAATCAATTTATATGCAAAACTGAAGCTCTCTTAGTGCTCTGCAAACTGCATGGCTTTTACATTAAAATTTCCCTATTCATTTCCAAAATATCCATCCTGGCATTTTTTATTGGTACACCCTGTATACAGACCCTGTATATCGTTAACACTCAAATAGTGGATTTTGCTTTGTTAATTCAATATAAGATTTAACTTAATTGAAACTAATTGAGACGAATACGTCGGTAATTGGTTAGGAAAATTAAAATTAAGTAGATATTGTTAGGGCCCTTAGGAAAACTATATTTCATACTTTGCGCCAAGATATACTTGTTGTTATTAATTTTTTTTTGTTTCATCAAAGACATGTCGACTCAAGGATTATAGTGGTTGATTTTTCTAAATGGAATTTAAAAATATACTAACATTGTTAAGAGTAAGTAACTTAATAAACGCTAATTCAAATACTACCCCAATTTAATTTTTGTTCTTTTATAAGTGATTAAATAACCTGATATATACCAGTAGTTTAATTTGAACAAAAAAAAATAATTAAGTCGAAAACGTTTTTGACTCACCCCTGTACATTTAAATAAAGTAACTTTGCCATAAATTTGGTGGTTCTGGTTATATAAGGTAGGCAAATCACGTGTGAGAGACGGTGTCAGGTTGCATTCAGCTTCCGGTGGATGCACAATACCCCTCCGTGGCTTCCCCTGCTTACCCTTCGTCCCTTGTTGCCCTTGCACTACAAACCCTGACCCGTTTTTCGAGAATTATGAAGGATGCGTAACCGTGATTTTAGTATTATAGAGATGGGAAATGTCGCTTGATTTTTTAATATATTTACTTTCCCGCTACGTATACAGTATGAGGGAAAATATTATTTTCGAGCAAAAAAATCGATCTCGATATTTTAAATTTTCTTTATGTTTTTAGGACCCTTGAAATGTATGTATGTAGTTACGTGTGTGGCCAAATTTTTCGATATTTTAACATTTCTTTGCTTCAAAAAAAGAACCTTTTTCAGAGTGTAATCAATCAGTTTTTAAAAAATACAAACTATTTGACTATTAATTATAGGCTTTTTCAATAGGCCGTAAATTTTTATTTTTTCTTTCTAATTCATTTTTGTATATTTATTGCTTAGATATATTATGGACTATTTAATGCCCGCGCAGGAATTAAAGATTTCTAATGCCCGTAAAAGCGTTAAGAATTTCTAGTATGACTTAGTAGATATTTTCTTGGATATGTATAATTAACAGTATTAGTAGCTTTTTGATGAAAATTTAAAACTATCAATGATTAACTTACTTTTTCCCTGTGTAAATAACCCATCTCTATTTGTCAAAAAACGCATTATAAGCTGCATTACCGAACTCAAGGTAATTGTCTTTGAGAGTGATGGGACTCGAGCTTTTGTTTTTTGGTAGTTACTAAGGCCCGAAGATCTTTTCAAATGCGTGGGAATGAGATTTTCAAAATAGCATCACTTGAATCCCTAATTATTATTAACTTAAAGTGGGTTTTATTCCTTTTTGTAGGTCGCCGTGTAGGTAATATCTTGATAGTTTGATTTTTGAATGAAATGTTTTTGTTTGTCGTATAATGTTTGTTCTCACGATTAGTAGATATTATTAAATAACATATACAAATTTTTGTAGTAATAGAAAGATGGACTACAAAAAGAAGCATTTCGCTTGGTTTCAGGGTATATATGCAATATAGAGTAAAATATCTCTAATAGTAACGAATTTTAATTGTAGTAAAATAAAATGTTATGAATTTTTTGTTTTCGTATAATTTTTGGTTATTTTTTATTAAAAAAAAATGGTCTTATAAATTTATTTTAAATATTTCATCGCATTTATCTAATTATTTTTTTTTTTGTTACAGGTAAGTGACATTTATATAATATTTGCAATCTTGGGTAAGTTTTAAAAATGAATATATCTTTATAATATTCCAGACATAAATTATATTACAAACTAGGTGGTCCGTTTGAGTGCAATACCATGCATTAAAATTTATCTCACAAATATTTTTTTTATAAACTAACCTAACAATAATTTCACTCAATTAACTATAAACTTTAAATTGGGTATCGCGATATAAAAATGTACATATACATATAAAATTATTGAGAATGCCCACGAATTACCCAAAAAAAATTTTTCCCAATGATGTGCAAAAACTTCCAAAAATGGGAATCACTGCTGATTACATTCTTTATTTGCCAGGCACCTGGATTCATAAATAGGTTTGTCCCCCAGTGATCCAGTGATGTGCAAAAATACCCAAAAATGGGAAGTTCCCTACAAATTGGCAGCACTGTTCATTATTTTTTTCTTTGCTACGCATCTAGACTCCTATAAAGATTTATGCTATAGCGCATAAAAATAGTGTCTATTTTGTATATTGCATAAAGTTAACTATTTTCGCACTTTTTAATCATACTTAAGAAAAAATCGATATTATACAAAATAATTAAAATTTTGGTTGAAAATCAAAATTTTTGATACTGAAATTAAGGAATTGAAATTTGGAAAAAAATAAAAATTTCAGGTAATTAATATTATTAGCATTTGGAAAATACTGCATAAAAAAAAAACAATTAAAAAAATGAATTTGGGTCAAAAAAAAACAACAAATTTTTAATAAAAAATTCTGGAAAAAAAAGAACGAAGTAGATTTTTGCAATAATTGCAATATTTTAAGATCAGAATATTCATATATAATTAAAGTTTTTTATACAATATTAGAATTTTTGTAAACGGTCATTTTTATATGTAGCAGTGAAAATTTGATCCAAAACTTACAATTGCAAAAAACAATTTATGATAGAGATCCAAAAAAATTTTGAACTGGTACATTTTTAGTTTCAAATAAAGCAAATTTAGAAAATTTTTAAATTTGGAAAAATTAAATTGTTAAAATTTAAAATTGTAATTTTGAAAAAAAAATCGGTTGTGTCGGCCCAAAACTTTTCAGAGATGAATACTTTTTCAGATATTTAATGTTAAAGTTTCAAACTTCCATCTGGAAATCGTAATCATCTGAGATCTCGAAATGGATATTTCCGTCTTTATCTCGGAAATTTTTTTAGCGTGTTAACAATATTTTCGCTCGTTCGATGGTAGGTCGGGAAAGCAAAAATTAAGAATTTGAAAAAAATTCAAATTTTATATTATTTTTGCAAAAATCCCATTTAAATAATTTAAAAAATATCACTTAGTTTATAAATACGAACGATGTAAGGATATAAAAAAACATCAAAAGTTTAAATTGCAAAAAAAAACAATTTAAGAACATTTTTCATTTTGATTAAAAAAAAAATCTGAATTTTCAAGATTTTTTTTGTATTCGACCATTATTTAATATCTTTTGAGTTTTTTCAAAATTTGTTTTGCTTTCAGATAACACCAAAATTTGAAAAAAATTCACCAAAATTTAAAAAAATTGTTTTATTAATATTTATATTTGTTAGTTTCTAAAAAATGAGCGGCTTCACCTGATAAACTTGTAGTACCTACCTACCTACCTAGAAAAATCAGTGAAATCAAAAAAAATTATAGAAAAAATGAAAAAGATTCAGCAAAAAATTTAAATTTTTGGCGAAAAAATCATTCGTTTTGTCGTTTTGATAATTACTTAAGAAAAAAAAATTAAATCTAATTGATTTTTAGTTAAATGAAATTTTTTGAATCTTCAAAGCTGCGTCGGAAAAGAAACCAAAATGTCAATTAAATTTGGTTTTGTATAAAAAATAGTAGTTTTATTAACAATTAAAGTATTTTCATTTTAGTATTGTCACTCCGAAGAACATATAGATCATATTTAAATTGATTTCTTTAAACATCAAATACTTAAAAAAAATCTGAAAATATTTTGTTGAAATTTGTAATTTTTGACAAACATTCAATAAAAAAAATCAAATTTAGAAACAAAAACCTAAAAATTAAAAAAATTATTTTTTTTTGCAATTTTAAAAAACAAGTTTTGGAAAAAATATTTTATAACAAACACAAGGTACCAATATATTTTTAATAAAAAATATTTTAGTTTTATTTTAGATTGAATTTTTGTTGAATAAAAAAAATAAGAAGCATTATTGAAACCTACTTTTCAATGAGACAAATACAGTGTCTACTTAAGTTGGCGCCATAAGAAAAATTTTCTTATAGAATTTACGAAAAAAGTTATTCTTTATAAAAATCTCTGCTTTGGAAAACAATAATGTACAGGGTGTTGAAAAAGTTCGGAGCGATTTTTTTTACTAATTATTTTTTAAACATACAAATATAATTATTATGCTATACATTTCTTAACGGTCGTTGTTGATATACCTTCCCTTTTAAATAACCCCACCAGAAAAAATCTAGTGGTGTCAAGTCAGGAGATCGAGCAGGCCAAAAAATCACTGAATACTTACGTATGACTCGTCCATTAAAAATATTCTCAAGAGCCATACTGAAACATGTTGCACCGGCCTGCTGGAACCATAGCTGTTGTTTTTCAGCCAATTTATATTGAAAAAGTCCCGATAACTTTTTTTCGTAATTCTTATAAGAAAGATTTCCAGATGGCGCCAACTTAAGTAAACACACTATATTTTCACAAAAAGTTGTAACATTTCTTAATATATCATATTCTGAATATCTTTAGAAAATTGGATTTTATACCAAATATTTATAGTTAATTTACATATTAAGATATTTGAAGAAAAAAAAACATAAAAGTTAATAATCTTTACCACTAAAATAAATGATATTATTCTTTAGTGGTTACAGATTACGTTATGATGAGTCAATGATTGCATTTATAGTATAAAATTATGTTTACAGTATGTCCAAAAAGACGTTTGATGTAGTTTTATATATTTAAAATTAATATTTTTTTTTTTTGAGCCAGCCATTGGTGCAAAAATTTGCTAGTATAAAGGCGCCAGCGGTGTAATTTTTGTATTAGGCACATATTTCTTACTTCCCTATTTTTGAGATTTTTATTGTTTCCTTCAAGAAATGGTTTTAGTGGATTTGGCTTCCAATATATTCAGTATTCAAGAATACAAACCACCTTTTTAAATAATTATTTTGAAAATAAACAAAAAAAAACTCAATGTAATGTACCACATTATAATTGGAAGAAATAGCGAATAGTTTCGGCTTCATACTCATCTTCAGGCCATATACTTAACAGTCAAAGAATTTAAAAATTTAGCATAACGCTTAATATTACATAACTGAGTGGTGGAATTAAAATTAAAAATTAAAAAAAACTTTTTGGAGTTAACTGTTTTGAAGTCTAACAGTTCCAAATAAAAAATCTAAAAATAGAATAAACAAAAATGTGGACATGCTGTATACATTTTTTTAATTATATTCTACTTATAGACTCAAAAATGAAATGAAATCAAACGAAAAAGAATGCTAACAGGAAATAAACATAACTGCGATATCAGAATCTCGTTTTGTGGTTAATTTAAATTTGTTTATCAGAAAAAATGAAGATATCAAAAAAATTACCAGTCCAGCATGTGGTTTTGTAAAACAATTGATAAACAACATGTATTTAAAAAAAGTTACATAAAAGCAGTTAATTCAGATATTGGTATAAAATATTTGCTAAAAGATATAATAATAATATTTTAGTGTGCATGTATTATTATTAATTCATTTTTTGTATGAGTGTTTTTATTAAAAATTTTACATTTTTAGAAATTTTTTTAATATTAAAGATTCGTTTGTATATCTTTTAATTAAAAAACTAGTTATTGACCTCAACTTTTTTCATCTATTTTAACAATGAAAGCTTGCTTGCTCTCACGGTTTGACCAATGTTTTTGTTTACTTCTTTTGTGTTTATAAATTTATTTCTCACCATAACCCTGAAATAACATGATAACATTGACAATAAATAACCAAGGTATTCGTTATTTTACTAAGTCTAAATACAACGAATTTTTTCCTACATAGGATAGACCATATATCCACTAAAAAGTACAAATTAAAAATACACATTTTCTTCATTCATTGGTAACGATTTTTTTTACAAATTCAGTGTATAAGTTCTACATAGGACATATCATATAACCACTAAGAACTAGAATAAATGAACACATTTTTTTATAATTAAAAATATGACAAAATGCTTGGGATTCTGGAGATAACATTTTTTTAAATTCACTGCTACTTATTTGTTTAATTTTGATTAACACAAATTTTACATAGTTTATTTCATAAAACCATTGAAAACCAGAATGAATAAAAACAATTTTTTCTAAATAAAAAAAAATTGATAAACTGCTTGATTCTGGACAAAAAATTTTTCAAAATACCCCGTTAATTTTTTTGTTTTATTAAGAATTCGGGTAACACAAATTCTACATAGGCCAGATCATATAACCACTAAAAACTAGGGATAATTGAACACAAATTTATTGAATGAACTATTGTGTTTATATTTTTATGTGAGATTGCATTAGATGAAAGCCCATAGCACAAGGGGTTTAGTCTTTGGCAAATTTTAAGTTTTAAAAAGACAAATTCTCTTAATTCTGTTATTCTCTTCCGATTTATACAGTTTAGTTTTTTGAACTCGATTATTGTTAATAATAATAAACGGTTCAATTTGATGAATATTGTGGTCACGATGACCATTTCCTGTCTAATTCGATTCGGAAGTCATATAAGGCATGTTTCACCTACGACTACTAATTTTTTATTTCATCAACTGTATACCCTATACTTTTGGTATTATATAAATTATATTTCGGTGGACGTGAAAGAAAACATAAATATTATACCATTTGTTTTTTTTTATAAATATTTTAAATATTAATGAAGATATACGTACTACAACATATATCAAAATTAAAAACCTACAGCTACGGAAAACAAATAATTTAGAACTATTCAAAGTGTTAGACAAGATTTTAAAAACAAAATAAATATTTGCTATATGGATATTTAAAAATTCATAGTTTTAGAGACGGTCAAATTACTTTAGAGATACCTACTTGACATTTATAATAATTTTACTATTCATACATAACACGACAAACTAAAAAAAGTACCAAAAAATATCATGAGACGTATTACAAAAAATATGTAAGTCTTGAAAAAGTTCTACAGGTTTTAAAACCGCTTAACAAACCTTGAAAAAGTCATGAAAAATATCTACTAAGTCCTGAAAAACACACATCTTGAGAATGTTTTACAAGTCCTGAAAAATGTCTACAAGTTTTGAAAAAGCACAAGTCTTGAAAATGCTTTACAAGTCATAAAAAATATCTACAAGTCTTGAAAAAACACATGTCTTGAAAATGTTTTACAAGTCCTGAACAATATGTACAAGTGTTCAAAAAGCACAAGTCTTGAAAATGCTTTACAAGTCATGAAATCGATCTACATGTTTTAAAAATTGACTAGAAATTGGTCTAAAGTTTTAAAAATGGACTACATGTCTTGAAAATACTTTACAAGTCCTGAAAAATTTCTACAAGTTTTGAAAAAGCACAAGTCATGAAAATACTTACAACTCATGAAAAATGTCTACAAGTCTAGAAAAAATGTAAGTCTTGGAAACGATTTGTATAGTTTGTAAAAATATTAAAAAAATTTTATCGAATGAAGAAAGAAATCATATATTAGAGCATTGAAAATCTAAAAAATGGTAATTCTGGAAAACATCACAGATCGTCAACCTAAAAACAATTGATTTGTTGTAACTTTAAAAAATATTCTAAAAAAACCTCTAGAAATCTTAAAAAACTAGCAAATCTCAAAAAACCTAGTAAACCTCGAAAACATTTTTTTTCATCTCTTCCGATACTTTGCTACTTTTTCTCTCTCGATCTTTCCCATTTCATTTATATCTCTTATAGCAATTTTTTCTTCTTTCCCTCCTTCTCTTCTATTGGGTACCTGTTTAACTATTCTCTTATTCTTGAATATGTCCTTTCTTTCTTTTCCAAATGCCTTTTACTCTAAAGCAGCCACATATTATTCAAAAAAAATTGTCTTTCACATATATCCAATTTATTTTCTTCTTTTTTTGTTATTATCCTTGTTTCAGAATCATACAGAACTAGAGGCTTCATAAACGTTTCATAGGCTCCAATCTTGACCGCTCTTAACCAATTTTTTGATCATTTTTCAGCACTCTATTTCCTTTCAGAATTCTCTTAATTTCCTTCTTGATTTAATGATTTTTTCATGACCTTGATAATTGTCAAAAAAATATTTCAAAACCTCCTCCAAAAAAGACGTTAGAAAAGCTTAAAAAAATCAACAAGTCTTCAACGGTTTGTTCATCCATAAGTTTTATTTAAAATACTTAAAAAATGATAATTAACCAAATAAAAAATGTTTGAAACAGTATTAAAATTCTAAATTTAAAAAACCAAGAATTATAGAATTCAAAAAATATCTACCAGTTTTGATAAAGCCCTCTAAGCTTTACAAGTCTGGAAAGAGCTCTACAAGTTTAAAAAAAAACGCTACAAGTGTGAAAAGGCTCTACAAGTCTGGAAAGCTCTACAAGTCTGGAAAAAGCTCTGCACGTGTGGAAAAAGTTCTACAAGTCTGGAAAGAAGAGCTCTTCAAGTCTGTAAAAAGCTCTCTAGACGTCTGGAAAAAGCTCTAGGAGGTTGAAAAAACTGTATAATTCTTGAAACAGCTCTGTAAGTCTTTAAAAAGCTCTACAAGTTTGAAAAAAGTTCTAAAAGTCTGCAAAAAGCTCTAAAAGTCTGAAAATGCTCTCTAGACTTCTGGAAAAGCTCTAGAAGGTTGAAGAAAGCTGTACAATTCTTGAAAATGCTCTGAAAGTCTTTAAAAAGCTCTACAAGACTGAAAAAGTTCTAAAAGTCTGGAAAAGTTCTACTAGTCTGGAAAAACTCTACTAGTCTGAAAAAGCTCTACTAGTCTCAAAAAGCTCTCTAGACGTCTGGAAAAAGCTCTAGAAGGTTGAAAAAAACTGTTTAATTCTTGAAAAAGCTCTGTAAGTCTTTAAAAGGCAATACAAGTGTGAAAAACCTTCTAAAAGTCTAGAAAAAGCTCTAGAAGGTTGAAAAAAGCTGTCAAATTCTTGAAAAAGCTCTGTAAGTCTTTAAAAGGCAATACAAAAAAAGTATTACACATTTGCACAAGTATGCAAAAAGCTTTGTACAAGTCTGGAAAATGTTCTAGAAGACCGGAAAAAGCTGTATAATCCTCGAAAGTGCTCCATAAGTCTTGAAAAAGTTCTCTACCTCTCAGAAAATATCGGTAAATCTTGGAAATCTCGATAAATTTTGGAAAATCTTGGCAAATCTTGGAAAATCTTGGTAAGTCTTGAAAGATTACTGAAAGAGTTGAAAAGATCACACATCTAAAAATATCAGTAAAATCAACGAATGATTTAAAAATTCTTAAAGATTTTTTAAACAATTGTAGAATGCATTGAGAACGTTCTGAAGGATCTTAAGAAAACCTAAAAAAAAAGTTAAAAACTCTGGACGCAACATTAAAAAATATCCAAAACATAAAAAACATGATTTGTTGTTACTTAAGTTGCTCGGTTTAAACAGTTTAGAAATTTTTTCAAAACCATTTTATTGGCGTCGAGACTGTTTTTAAAAATATCCAGAATAAAATTTTCTGAAAATCAAAAATACAGAAACAGTCTAAAGCAAAATGATTTTTATTGGTATTTATGAAAAATGTGTTAAATTATTTTCTATTTATTCTCACTCTCTTATGATATTAATTACTGATACTTTAGATTTTAGGTATTTTTTAATACGCTTTTGACATTTTCTTCTTTTTTAAATATATTAAAAACAAGTATTAAAAAAACTGCAAAACAAAATTAATCATTCATCCATTATATTTCTACTTAAGTAAATTTACGAAAAAACTAAAACAAATAAAGAACGGAATACATTTCCTTAATAGCCATTGTTTAATAATCATTGTAAACTAAATTTTATAATAAGCTTACGTTAAAGAAAAACGAACAATAAAATGTCAAGAAAACGACCCATTCTTACCAATTTAATACACTTTAAGGCTAATTTCTTATAAACAAAAACTAAAAAAAACCTATTAATCCTCTATCACTGAATCATGAGCCCAAAGCTCGAGGGTAGGGGTACTTCCCCTCTCCACTCTGAAAACAAAGACGCAACTCTAGAGTAGGAGGCCGCGACTAGACAACCGACAATCGCATTTCCAGTCGCTACCAGAACGCGTGCAAGAACGGTAATCGGTTGTGTATAAACGTCCGTCAGACCGGTGGGTTAGTGTGACGTAATTTTTTTAGTTTGAGTTATTATTTTGAGAAAAATTAAAGACAAGACGGCGGGTGCGGGGAGCGCCATGGTGCTACAGGTGCTCGATATGGTAACCTCTAGCAGTGGCGGTGAGCCGTTTTACGGAGACTGTCCTTCGTCGTATACTAATTTGGATGTTAACACTACTGCCCAGCCCACTTGTACTGTTATACCTACAGGTAAATGATTTTCAAAAATTACTAAGTAATATTTTTTTGCTTAAAGATCATTTAATGAAAGTTTAGAAACTTTAGGAAATACAACAAAAGTTATTAAGTATTTGACGAATAGGTTTTTACACTAGGAAAATTTTATTTAGGAAGCTTGTAGATTTTAATAATTAAATAAATTTCACTTGGCTGAGATAAAGTATACAACATATTTGGATTTTATCTTGGCAAAAATATAGTTGTCACTTTTATTAGAATTACTAAGTAACGATTTTTTCTTAAAGATGATTTAATTAAAAGGTCGAAACTTTAGAAAAACAAACTAAACGTTATTTTAATTTTAAATGGACGTATAAAAAGAGAGCTAACATTTTCTTTTAATTTTGAAACAATTTAAGCAGTAATTTTTAATGAATACATACATTATTATTATTAATAGTGTTATAATATATAACTAATTTAAGATAATATATGTATTTATTTTTTTACAAAAATTCTACTATTATTACAAAGAAATTACCTAACTAACTTGACCTGCCAAAAATTTTACTATAAGTAATTTAAATTAACTAAACTTACCAGAAATATTACTATAATTACAAAAAATAACTCATTCAAAAAATATTATAGCTACAAAAAACGGGAAAATTTTAAAAGTGAATAATTTCGTTAAAATAAGTAACCATCAAGATTTTTTCAATAGTTAATATGCTCCCAGAAATTATATACAAAAATTTTTGGCGATGTTTAAATACCTAAACTGCATTTTTATTACAATTTTAATTTAGCAACAATACATTTTTATTAAAATTCGTAAATACATGTAACTATTTTTGCCTGAAAATGATTCAGTAACAGGGTTGAAACTTTGGGAAAAAGTTGTTTTAATTTTAAAAAATAAGTTTTTTTTAGAAAAAGTTGTAGATTTTATTAAAAATTATAATATCTAGTATGTATTTAATATATTAATTTATTTTTGTTAGACAATTAAAGATATTATTTTTGCCTTGTTCAATTGTCGACTAAAAAATTAAGAAAATTACAAAAAATTATTTAATGACTATTTTTTTTAATAATTATATTTAAAAAACTAATATATCTTTATAGCAAATTGTTATGAACATATTATAACAAACACAACTCTAAAAAATAAATATATATTTATCTTATTTTTTTTTATTTAAATCAAAATATTTCTTGGAAATTTGTATTTTTAATACTATTATATTTTTTTTCATATTTTGATTAATTGAATAAAAATGTTCTAAATCTCATTTACTGAAAAATTTACTTAATTAAATAGTTTTACACTTTTTTCTTGGAAATTTTGCAATAATGGTCAATTAAAACCGAAACACTTATTTATGTTAATAATAATGTAGTCATAATTCATAAACATTTTTTTTTATTTTTTAGATTGTAAAAATATAAATATTAATAAATTATAAAAAAATAATTATTTTGATACTAAGAAATGTATTGTAGTGAAATTTATTACACCCTGTGTATTATAAAATTAATTTTTACAACAAATATAATAATTAATGCTTAAATAAATAATTTTAAAATGATTGAATTGAAATTTTATACAAGGCAATATTTTGTGATGGTAAAATTATTTTAAAGTAAAGTTAAATCATGAAAATTTTCAAAAGTTATAAGCTAATAGAAGTAATTGAGTATAGTACATATAATAGATACAATAATAGGTATTATTTTTTTTAAATCAAGTTAAAAAAAAGGAATTGGAGGAAGAAGAATAATAAACAAAGTATTGTCAATCAATTAATAAAAAATTATATATGGTATGAATTGGCAATTGTAATTTTATAGAAAAACACAAAAAGAGTCATATAATAGGATAAATATAAAATTTATATTTTTTTGTGATAATTTTTGTAATGTTTATTATTTTTCTCTCACCCCAAAATTGAGATTTCAAATAATATTGAAATAACATAATAATATACAAAAGAGGACTCATAATACTTCCCTGTAGCACTCCTAAAAGGAATTTACTTTTTTATTTATGCCATTTAATTTATTGTTATATAGGTTATCTAGTTACTAAAAAACAATAACTTAACTTAGTGATGGCTTTTTAATGTTTTATAATAAATTATACATTGATATACTTTATTAATATTTATTAAATAACAATAAATAAAAATATATCAAGACACAAATTTAAGCCAACTTCACATGTTTTCAGTAGATCAGATTCAAGTAAATTAACTTCGGCCCACTTGACCAACCGTGAACATGGTTTACAGGTTAAACTGATGCATCTAATGTTTTATTTGTTCAAATAATCCTATTGGTTCAAACAAACAACACCATTTATTTTATACAAAAAATATTTTATAAGTACAACTAAATTAAAATCAACTAATGCTTTCTTAATTTTTCTTTGTATAGATATAAGTAAAAATTATTTAAAAAAATTAACACACAGTATTGAGATTTGTACTTAGATTTGTATATCCTAATCATCGAATAAGCATTGAAATGTTTAAACCAGATCTATAACATTTTAATTTAACTACTTTTACTAAATATTTCGAATCTTATACAAATAAGATTTTTTGAATCAAGTACAATTTGTTTAATTTAAACAAATTTGCTATTTCAGCGCTTTGTTTGAAATTTGAAATACATTAAGTTGGTCTAAACGTTTTTTTTTTTGTGATTCTAAGAAATGTTTGTTATATTTAAACAACGATTTGTTTCAATTAAAAAAGTTGTTTCATTTAAACAACAATTTGTTTTATTTTAAGAACGAATTTTTTGATTTGATAACTTTAAATAATGATATGCTTAATTCAACCAACGATTTGTTTCAAACTACCTCCGTTTCGTCCTTTAAGGACTCATTACTGGCTATATGCTATTAAGGTGTGCATACCTTTTAAATGTCACTCTCTAAAATGGTTTGTTTAAACAAATATATGTTTAAATTTAATAATATTTATTTTTGAACGAAATAATTTTAAAGAAATTGGAGTTTATATACAAATTTCTTCACATAAAAATAGCATTGTTGAATTAAACAAAATTATTATTTTTTAAATAACCAAGTTCGTTTTCAACATAATTTTCTTCATTACTGGATAATTTTGTTATACCTAATGTTTTCTAAATATTTATTGGGGATGCTTGGAAAAATAAATTTATGTACAACTTTAGTCTCTGTTATAAGTTTATTAGCACCTCAAGTGCAATCCACCCTCGTCATACGTATTGGCTCTTATAACCGATGATATATAAATATAAAAGGTCCTTAATAACCAGATACCAGCTGACTTGCCGGTTTTCGGGGCCTTAGCCCAAAGTTAACGTTACATTCATATATTCTAGTATACGAGACTACTCCACCTCTTATTCTCTTCGGATACCTTATGTTTTGGCCACCTGTTGCCGACCGACCGCGCGTGCCTCATCAACCGAAATAATAATAACCACTCGATGGATAAAAACCGAGCTGTGTCTATATATGTGTGAGAATGATCTCGGGGGACTCTCCAGATGGTTTTTAAATTCAAAATGCTGAGAAATTAACAGAAATATGCGAATTACAATATGATTAATAATTAAAAAAAAAATAGTTTTTGGAAAATTAATTAAAACATAAATTTATTTAACTTTGGGTATACCTATAACAATTTCATCCTAAAATTAAATATGATTCTTAATATTACTTGATATTAATTTAGGTTGTTCTACGCAATTTTAATTTCCACCGATTGTTTGATTGTCTAAAGCCCAATTTCCTATTTAAAAGTAGTCAATTCAAATTAGAAAAATTTGCTGCGAAACTACAGTTAATTGTAGAAAAATTTTTACACAAAATTTGTAGGGAATTTGATGCTCTATATACAACTTAGGAATAGAAAATTTAAAAAAATTCTAGGTATAGTATATACGAAGTCTATCTGAACAGAAAAATAAAAGACTCACTTACCGGGTCTGATAAATTTGCTAGTTAATACTATATAAAACCTCCCATATAAAATTAATGATTAGACCTCGTATAAATTTCTTATCACTCGTTCAAGGTCGGCCCGCTGTATGTCGGCGGCAGCTAGTTGAACAAATAATATTGCGTGGGCACACAAGCAAAATATGAAGATCAAAAAATGTCGGGTCCACTGTGTTTACATTTTCGAGTGAATTGTCACTGCTGGGGCTTGGGTTAGGATTTATAAAATTAGTTTATTCTGCGTTCTTGTGAATTTTAGCGAGTGGCTTGCATTAGTGTCGTGTTTATTAAATTCTCATGGCAGGCCAAACTTGTTGTTCTGAGATAATATTTTATGTTAAAATAAGATGATTTTAAAACCTTTGAAAAAATTGTGTAAAAATACAAGTATTACTATTATTATTATTATACACTTAAGATTGCAGCATATGCGAAACTTTTTTATTATTAGTTTTACAAGAAATAGTTATTCTTCATAAAAAGTTCTGCAAGGTCTAAAACCCAAAATGCAGCCATCAGATAATACATTTTTTGAGCCGTATACAAGGTGCGTCAACATTTCTCTATATTTTTAAAAATAAGCGTACTTTACTCTTGAGCAAAATTTATATTTTTTGACGCACCTCGTATACGAGTTAAAAAAATTTTATCTGATGGTTGTATTTTGAGTTTTGGACAAAGCAGAACTTTTTATGAAGAATAATAACTTTTTTTCGTAAAATGGGTAATGAAGTTTCTCATATGCTGCGAACTTAAGTGGACACACTGTATAAATAGATAGCAGATATTTTATCTTTGTTTTACTTTCTTACTCCAAATATTTGGAAATTATTCTGTTTGAAAAAATCAAATTGTAAATATTATATTTACAGTCCTAGAAAAAACCAAAATGGAGCCATTTCAAAAGTTCATAAACTAATTTTCTTTAAATGGGACAACCTGTATATTAATACATTTTTGAAAAATCCTATCCTTTATCTACATAAGGGTATGCTTAGTTTCAGAATGTTTTCGAAAATTGTTACGAAATCAGATCGTATTTAACTTTTTCAATTATCGCGCATGTTTATTCATGTTATTTCAAATTTCCTGAAAATTATAGAAAATGCTTAAACTCAATAGATCAACCTAATATATTCAAGGACAGACTTTACCACACGTTACTTGAGAATAGACTTTTAGAATATATTTCAAGAATAAAGTATGTGTGTAAAATGGAAAAAAAAACGGAAAAAAATTTAAATTTGTAGGAAAATTAAGATTTTGATTACCCAAAATTATACCTATATTTGTACCTACAATATTATTTAATTTTGTACAAAATATTTAAATTTGGAAATAACACAATATTAAACTAAAATAAAAAATAATGAAAAATTTTAAAAATATGTACCTATGTAAAAGTATTTTGATACAATAAATTTTAAAAGTGCAATTTTAATGCAGTTTTAAAATTCTGAAATTTTTAAAATTCAAACATCTAAAATTTGAAATGGAAAAAGTTGGAAATTTTAATTTGTATTTTGTTGAAATCTGCAAAAATCAATTTAAAATAAATTGCATAATTTTTTTTTGATAATAATGAAATCAATAATTGATAAAAATTAAATCGAAAAAATATAGATTTAAAAATTTGGAAAAATATTAGAATACATAATAAGAAAAACTAAATTTTAAGAAAAAAAAACAACTTTTTAAATTAATTACAAAAAAACCTTTTTTTAATTCATTAAAAAAATCCAAATTTTGAAAAAATAATTCTTGGGTAATATTTAAAATTATAGAATTTGAAAAACTACTAATTTTAATTTCTCGTTTATGAATCAAATTTGAATAAAAAATCTAGTTTCAATAAAAAATCTAATTTAAATTTTGAAGCAGAAAAAAATAAAATATGAAAATTTTTAAAGAATCTTTAATTTTAGATAAAAATCAAAATACAGAAAAGCTTAAAAACTAAATTTTATATTAAAACTAATAAAATGAATTACCTAACAATTACCAATAACCAGTACCTACCCAGTAACAATTGAAAAATAAATTTCTACAGGATGTCCGCAAAAACAGTGCTGTTAATTTCTTAAAAGTTGCATTTACAACGTTGGCAACGCCACACATGTGAAATAAAGATTTATTATCTACGTTCTGCGTTAAAAGGTCCAAGGAAAAAAGTGTTATCACACAAAATAATTAAAATTTGTTTTTATAGTGCCTTCATCTGTATTAATTACATGATCACTACGAATTCTACCACTTTTTTAATAAGGTATAACACAACCAGTTTTCAAACTCATAAAGTTTTCACTATTACCATGAGTTTCACCATATATCATCAACATATCATAATATCGTGCATGGTATTCGCGAACTAAAAAGTAAGCCATTTCAATACAATTTTTAACTGTACATTAAAAATAATTACTAATTTCTTGTCAGTTGCCGGTTATTTGACTGACCATTTCGCTTTATTTTAAATTATTTTGTTTTTTTTTTTCATAGCACAGATAACTTTAGTACAAAATTCCATACAAGTTTTTTATTTGAAATACTGTCTTCTACCTATTCCTTTAATTAGAGCACTACTTTCGAGGACGCCCTGTATAAAGGAAGAATTCTTCAACATAAAACAATTTTTTTGGCTTTATCTCATGTATTTATTACTCATGTAATACTCAGTATTAATTTTTTATTACTTTTCCCGACGTTTCCGAGTTCTCAGAGTCCGAAAGTACAAAAAAAATCCTGACCCGACGTCTAGATGTAAACACTATAACTCTGGAACGACAGCTCTAATCAAGATACTTCACGTTTTGTCCAGGGAAGAACAGGATCGGGCCTACCCTTCCGATACCCGCCATACAAACTAAAGTGTTTTGGCATGGGACAACTTTTTTCCAGTTCAAACTTTTAGAATGTTTTTCACGTCACACCATGTATAATATTAACTCATATGTATATGACAAGTTTGGTTAAGATCGCAGAAGCTTTTTACCCTTCACAGCATCTAAATGAGCCGAAGCCACGAAACGGTGCACCACTGTTTAAGCGTCCCTAATTTTAATTTTTTTATGGCACATAAACCAATATTATTATGACTTACTATTGGGACTCTGATTTTTTCTACAACTTGGTTAAAACTTTCGTTTGAGAAAATGTTGATTTAATTTATAAATTCCTTAATTTTTCGTAATTGTTTTTATTACATATTGAAAGTATAACAACTAACAAGCGATATTAAGTATCATTAAGTGAAATCAATTTAAAATTACGTAGGAACAGTCTATAAATCCAAATTACCGCATATACAAACCAAATAGTTAAAAGTAGTAAAAAATATACCACAAACTGAATAAACTATAATTTAATAATAAAAGTGGAAATGAATAAGGCCAGCCAAGCGTGGTATATTACGAGATTTGAGTTTCGTTATAGCATTAAAATAATATATGGACGTCAAGTTGATAATTAGGTATTATCATTCATTTGGAATAAACCTGATTTAATATTTTTTCCTATTAAAGCTGGTTGCGTAACATTATAACATTTTATGAATACTTAATAATATTTTTATTTCCTACTTATCTCTCTTTATCTGTAAGCAATAATATTATAACTTATTTATATATTTTTCATCAAAAACAGTTTTGCATTATTTCCCACCTCTAAATAATTTTACAATAGAATTTGAATTTAATTCACAAATATCTGTTCCTAAAAACATTGACAGTCTTTGTAACGATGATAATATAGGACAGTTAGATAGAAGATTAGAAACCAGAATAAGAGAGCATATGAAATGGTTAAAATAAATGGATGTTTAATAAACAGCTGAGACCTACAATAAAAATTTTACTTTATTTACAATTCTAAATTCTATTCTTCACGAGTTTTGATTTTATTTTTGACAATATAATTTTCTAATTTCCTATTTAATTCATTAATCACCTAAATTAATTCGTTTAAAAATTTTTGACTGTGTTCTTATGAAACATCAAAAAGTAAAATAGACTAATGCTTATCTCAATATTTCAAAATATTTACAAAAATTGTAATTCTTAAAAAAAATAGAATTTTTCAAAATTTAAATTGAAATTCTAGGGACTCATGCTTTGTGCGATCCTGGTCAAACTTCTCTGATGTGACGTGGAAAAAGTTCTAAAAATCTGAACTGCAAAAAAGTTTTCAAACTGAGATGTGTGAACTGGACCGCGGTCCGATCCTGCTCAAATTCAATAGGGTTCTTTCTACCCGGGAGAAAACTAACTAGCAACGTGAAAACCGGAACTCGATCGGAGTTTTCGTTCGAGAATTGGTGTTTACATCCAGATTTTCGGACGCATTTTTTTTCATTGTTGGAAAGAAATTTTTTTCGCCATGACGAAATTAATATTGCGCCTTAATAAAAATGAAGTATTCAAATATTTTGAAAAATATGCTTTTTCTGTTGGTTTTTTCAATGCAAGCTTGCGTATTGTCAATTTGTTTTACATTTTAAAGTCAAATTTTGAAAAACATACATAAAAAAATCATCAAATTTGTTTAAACAGTTCAAAAAAAAGGTCAAACATTAACTGTCAGTAGATAGAACGTCCTTTAACTTTAAAGACTCAATAAGTAAATGCGATGACGTTTAGAATAGAACTTTGCAAGTTGATTTCTGGTATAATTGTCACAATCTAAACGTCATTATCATTAGTTACAGAACCTTTAAAGTTAACGAACGTTCTATCTACTGACAATTAGAGTTGAACCTAAACAAAATCAATTTTGAGAAACCAAATTTAAAAAAACGTTGAATTTTGAGAAATAGTCATTTTTCAAAATTAGTCTACGAAGAAATACTAAATCTTAATATTATAAAAAAACACAATAAAAGTAGAAACGTAAAAATTATCAATTTTGAGATAAAAACGGAAAGAAAAAAAGAACTTGATTATATTTTAAATTCGTAATCATAATAATAATTTCATTTTTGAAGTGTTTTTAAAATTTTTATATTGTTTTGAAACGTTATTAAAATGTTTCGAATTTTTCAAATTTTTCAAGTTTTTCAAATTTTTTCAATTTTGTTCAAGTTTTTCAAATTTTTTAAATTTTTCAAGTTGTTTAAGTTTTCAAATTTATTTGGAAAACTTGTTTAGAAACAATATATACGAACAAATATGAAATCACAGCCTCCTATCTCAAAACAATATTTTTTCTAATTTTTTTCTTGAAATAAAATTCAAAGTGAACAGTTACATAAAAAATTAAGTTTCCACATATTATTTTAAACCCAAACCGTTAACTGCGCTTAAAAAAATTGTAGAAACTAATTTTTTATGTAACTGTTCACTTTGAATTTTATTTCGGGAAAAAAATTAGAAAAAATATTGTTTTGATATAGGAGGCTGTGATTTCATATTTGTTCGTATATATTGTTTCTAAACAAGTTTTCCAAATAACATTTTTCTGTATTTTTTTAAAATAAGGGTACTCTTGAGTAAAATTAATATTTTTTGACGCCCCTCGTACACGGCTAAAAAAAATAATTATCTGGTAGGTTGTAGACCATGCACAACTTTTTATAAAGAATAACTTTTTTTCATAAAACTAAGAATAAAAAAGTTTCCCATATGGTTCCTACTTAATTGGACATACTTTATATATTATAAGTGCAAACTATAAGTAAATTCTACACTTACCTTGGATTTTAATTTCGATTATTATTTAAAAATTTATGGAATAAAAGTATTATTTTTATTAAATGTATACAAATTTTTTTTAACATATTTTATTTTTCAAATTTGTATCTCTTTTATATAAATCTTATTCACGCCCGTTAGATTATTTGATATCGCTCTTGCCGGACACCTGAACGTCAGGGTAACATTTATGAATAATATTCATTGATATACGTCTGGCATACCACAGGGTGCTGAACCAATGTTAGCGGCTTCATTTTCAGATTCTTATCATTCTACAACTTTTTAAATCGTCTCATATGCCATCCTTAATAATTGGACTATTCCGAAGTGATTGCCAGCTACTGCCAGTCATAGTCACTGAACACGATCAACAAATATTTATATTCGCATTTATTTTCTATAAGATGTCTTGGTTATAATGAGGATCGGGATTCCAAAGATTTTCAATGGTTTAAAATGTTACACAATTCATCAATGTATACATTTGTATTTTACATAGATAGCAAAATAAATGTATCTTTTAAGCATATTTGAATAGATATTAAAGAAAAACAACTGCCCTGGTACTTTTTTCGTACGTGCCGAGCATACTTTTTTTACCAAAAACAACTTAAGATGAATGTTTTACTGACACCATAAGTTTTGGCTGATTGATCTAAGACCCTTTCTAATTTCGTGACAGTTCGCAGATACCAAAAAAACACCACCACAATGTTAATGCGGCACGATACAATCTCGGGTTCCTCACATAATGATTTCCCTGTATGATAACGGGCGAGTATATGCACCTTGCGTTTCTATAACAGTATCTACCAAAAAATTCGCTTTTAGCAGTTGCCGGAAAATATACTCTGGTAAATATGAATTTTTGCTTTTAAGAATACTATTAATCACAGAAAATTTAAATATTTATATTTTTCTGGTAATATATCCCAAATATAGACAAATATTTATAATTTACTTAAAAATTAACAATTTTTTATAAGACTTTACATAATTAAGAAACGATAAAAAGCACCCAATATATTCGAGTAAATATACATCGAAAAGTCTATAGGGTGGGGCCGGGAAAGTCAAATATAAAAAACTAAACTAAAAAATCAAAACTAATTACACGTGCATGGTCAGATTTAGCTCCCAGTCACTTTTTTGTTTCCAAATTAGAAAAAAATTCTTGGGGGAAAACATTAGACGTGGAAAACGGCTTGAAGGGTTGGAAAAATCGATGGATCAAATGTATCGAGTTATGAGGAGAAATATTTCTGTTGCCTCGAAATATGTTTTATTTAAAAAAGTGGACACTCGTATCGGAAAATATATTTTTCACTTATTCTGTTGACACCTTAATCTTTATTAACGTGGATCTTTATAAAATGTAAAAGTATTAGAACGTAAGTTATTCTTTGGTTGTCATTTCTGGTTAAATTATTAAGTCATTCTTTGATAAATAAAGCAAAAAAACCAAATAAAAAAACTGTTTTTTAACGATTTACCCATTTATTACGGCAATTAAACAAGTGAAATACGGAAATTTTTTTGCCGTAATAGGTCATAAGTCAAAGATTAATATCATTTTAGGGCTTTTCAACGATATTGAGTCGATTGCCGTTGTCTGTTTGTCGCCATATATTACGGTTTCTGAGTTGAATCTTCTCACAGACAGATAGACAGTCAGACTGACAGAGGGAGGGGCGGACAGAGCCGTTGTATAAGTTTTTTTTCGAAAACTCAAGAAAGTAAAAACGGAATATCTGATACACCATGTTTGTTGTACCATGACGAAAAAAAAAGGGCGACCAAAAAGATTGGTATAAGAAAAGAAAGTAAATGGGATAGTTAATATAACTAACTGAAAGATAGATAATTTTTTAAATTACCGAAATTTCCAAAATTTTCAAAAATTTCTAATTTCCAAAATTTAAAAAAATTCTAATCTAGCCCTATCAACTGTTCTCCAACGTTTATTGGACTTTGAAATAAATATAAATTTTTCATAATATTCCTAAAATTTGGATTTTGATCTAAAATTCGGTTTTAAAATTTTGCCAAATATCGAATTTTTATCTAAAATTTAGGATTACTTCATTTTCATTTTTTCTTGCTATTTTCACAATCTAAAAATTTCAATAATTAAAATTTTCAATATTTGAAAATTTCAATAATTAGATTCTTATAAATTTGATTTTTTTTAAACTATAAAAATTGAAGTTTAGATTGCTTTTCAAATCTATGGATGTTTGCTTTCAAAAATTATTTTTTAAAAATGTGGATTTTTTAAAAGAATTTTTTTGCTTCATTCAAAATGTGATTTTTTTATTCAAAATTTTGTTTTTTTTTTTATAATTTAAGCTAATATTAAAAATTTCAAAATTTTTTGCTTCTATAAACATAGAGAAAAATGATAAAAATTTACGGGCAAAATTTGTTGTACATTCTGTACCAGTATTTAACAAGAAGATTTAAAATACATAAAAATTGATACATTGAACCAGAATGCTCTGCAGACTTAGTTTGTATTCGAAATATCTTGAAAGTTTACCATAATTAAAGATTTAACACTCGGTATGTAAAATGTTTTTGTACGGGCTACAATTCACCATACAATCTCACGAACTCTATGGTTAATTTAGGTCAAACTTCCTTGAAGTTGGTAGGCTCCAGCTTTACGAAACCAAATGTACGAACCCTATTCATTTCCAGGGCAAGACAGGAGCATAGAATATGCTCCGCCGTTTCGTCTTCCATACAGCAGAAGCGACAGTTTGATGTTTGACTCATACCTAACTTCTTGAGATGGTAACAGTGACGACAGTGTCCTCTAGGTAGTCTAATTAAGATGCGTAGATCACTTCTACTCCATTTGAAACGATACTTTGTTGATAATAAATAATTAAAGTGATTAAGCTCAAATCTGATGGGTTCGTTCCACGAATAGAATTTGAAATATATCAGAAGTCGAAAATTAAATAAAAAAAGTTTCGGACGCCAGTCAAATTAATTTTTTTGTTATTAGAAACAATTGACAAAAAAACTATGATATATTTCAAAATCCGCCCTTTCTTTTTTTTCGGGTTAAGGAAATTAAACTCAAATTAAACGTTATTTTTGGTTATTTCATAAAAAAAATTTAAATTTTTTCCCTTTTTTTTCTTAAAAAAAAAATTAGCTTTCTTGGGTTTCCTTTAATCTTCCTTCTCCAAAAAACTGAAGTCCAAGAAACTTGGTCCAAACGAGAAACTGAAGAAGCTGTAGTCCAAGAAGAAAAACGAAGTCCAAAGGACGAAATGAAGTCCAGAGAAAAAAAGTACTTCCCAGGAAAAGAAAAAACCCTAAAAGTTCACTTAAAAATAAGAAAAAAATCTTATAAATTACCAGATTTCGTGGTCTCTGTTTTTAAAAAAGAATATAAAACAATGATAACATTAAAATGAATTAAATTCCAAGACAATCTGTAAAAACAAATTAAAAATAAATTCTCTTTCTGTAAAACGAGATACAGAACATCAGATAATTTATATTGTTAAAATAAAAAAAATAAGATGAACTTTTGAGTAAATATAACAAAAAAATATATACCGACATTAAAAGATTTAAAAATAACAGTAAATAAAAGTTAAAAGCGTCGAAATAATTAATAATGATGTCAAGTATTTTAGTGAAAATATAATATAATATAATAAAAACTTACCCTATAAGATGAAGGAAAAAAAAAGAAATCTTCAGTAAGCGACACGAACGATAAAAGTCAATTACTTTGACTGAGTAGGCACAGAGAAAGAACATTATTATTAACATGGGAAAGACATTTTATAGGAATACCAAGAGAAGAGAGGGACATGACGCGAGGAAATAAGAAGGTGATATCAAGCCAGTATAAAATTAAAATATATTGAGTAGAGGAATAATGAAAATACAGTCCGATGTTTGACTGAAATCTAGCTTCTTCTGGTGGACGACTGTGCCCTGTAAACAGTCCCATTAAGATGCGTAGATCACTTCTACTCCATTCTAGAATCTGCGATAGGGTGCTACCTGAGGGTTTGACTATGAACACTTTATTAGCTTACCTAGGAATATCTTTCCAGTGCTGGAGAGTTTTCCTTTCGGCTCATTTCCCGATAGTGTATTTTTGGCTATATCGAAGAATGGATACAGTCCAATGAACTCGGATTCTGCACCTTTTCTCGCAATAGTGTCGGATTTCTCGGTGCCCTCTACCCCTTCATGCCCAGGCACCCAGAGTAGGATTCGATGCAGTTCCACACCAGCTTCGACTCAAGCCGGTTGGAGCTCAGTGCTTTTTAAGCTGTCTTGCTGTCCTACAAAATGTAAATATTTATTTTGACAAGAGAATGGTTTGCCAACTCTCTTGTACTCAATTCCTCCTGAAAGATGGTAGCATACTTGCCGAGGTTTACTGTGATGTCAACTCTCGGTTTTCTGTTGTACACTCGACTCCCGCACCACTTGGGGTCTTTGAACCATCTGTGTACAGTACATAAGCCGTCCCTGGAAAGAGGATCCCCTTTTCCCATTCGTCTCTTCTCGGAAGAACTGACACGGCTTGTAGGAGGTCATTCTGTCCTCCTGCTCCAATAATATATGGAGAGGAGTAAGACCCAGTATTCTTTCCATTGCCGCTGTTTTAATTCAGAAATGACCCTGTAACTATATAATAAGAGTCTTTAAAATTTCACATCTCAATAAATATTAGAGATAAACTATTTTTTTTAACTTCCACGCTGTATATTGACAACGGTACATTTTAGGGAATTATATAATTTGCTCCTGTGGTTCAGAAACACCTTGTATGTATATAACTAGAGTGTACGAAATTCAGTAATACTAATTCATTTAATTACTAATTTAAACGTTGTGAAAAAAACGTTAAATTTTCAGTAAATTCATTATCTAAACCAACGAGAAATGATACTAGGCGCGCGAAAGGATAAAAAAAACCGAAAACTGGTGTGTACTCGCAACCAAGAGACAGGTGCACCCAGTGATGGTCGAGTATAACGCAACGTTCACACCACCTGCTGGAAGAGTGCTCTGGCCTTCGTGTCGCTGGCTCTACGGTAACAGTCAGGCTGATGGCTTTTTACTTTTTTCAGAAACCGACACAACGCACCGATCACTTTATTCTTATATTTAAACGTTAAAAATGAAAAAAGGTATATTCGAAATCAACGTGAAGATAATGAAAATTGGTTTGTAATGAAGCAAAAATAAAAAACGTTGACTTGCACCATATACAACAAAAACAGATTTACAGTATTTCAAAAATTAATGTTACTGACACTGATATTTTTTTCAAGGTTCATATACCTTCACAAAAAAATTATTTTCATTTTTATGGTATAATTAAAGTAGTGTTTTTACTATAAATTATTCCAAAATTTGTAAATATCAATGCTAACTTGCATAAATATAAATATCTTAATACATATTCATTGCTAAACCGATGTTTATGTTTATATCCTATACTTGTTTTCTTGTCAAATGTATAAAATTTTCCACTATAACACACGGAAACATAATAAATTTTCCAAATAATCACAATTTATTAAGATGATTTTTATTTTATAAAATCTGGATAAGTAAATTTTCTAAATAAAAAAAAATTAGTTTGGTTCTTTTAAAAAAAAATTAAAAAATGTCTATATCTTAGCTTTATCCGGAAATATTTACTTAAAATTTGGAACAACATTTGGACATCCGCATTTGATTGCCTAGTCAGTTTGGCTTTTTGCACGTTATTAAGTCGTATCCGTTGAGAATAATCCAACTTGGCGCCATGTTGATGGACGAGGTATTCTTGCATGCGGAAGAATTGTTCGGAAAGGATTGTCCGGGAAGGATTGTCATGGATTCAATTCTAAAGGAGCAATATCCATGACCATCCTTCCCAGACAATCCTTTCCGAACAATTCTTTCCCATGACAAGGGATTCATTGTTTAGGGAAGGATTTTCCGGAAACGATTGTCCCGAGGACGAATTATCCGAGAATGATGATATACCTAGAAGATAATAGTTCTAAAAAAAGAATCCATGACAATTCTACCCGACAATCCTTTCTGAAAAATTCGCATTTTTTGTCCTTTGTTTTTTAGCTAAAATTTAGATTTTTTTATACGTTTTTTTTTTGCTAAAATACCTTCGTTTCCCCTACATTCCAGACTATAAATAGTTATTATTAATCCTCTATAGAGCATAAATTCTCTATAACTTTTTTTAAATATAATCTCCGAATATCAACTGTGTATGAAAATTACGCAATCAAACCCAAATAAGCTCGTTAATATTCCACGCGATGCGCGATGATTCTTTTACTGCCGTCGAGACCGGACATCCGCCAATCAAAACACCAGAACGATCCTAAGCAGACGAACACACCCCTCCCAGAATTTACAAATATTCCTCTACACCTGATTTGTTTTGCTTTAGAATTGTTACAGGGCGATTCAAAAATTTTTTCTAGCACCTAGCAAGTTTATTATTCTAAATATTCAGAGAATTGGGGAGATGTGGGGGGTTCTGAGCTCATTTATGAAAAAATAACATTTTGAATTATTTAAAAAAGTATATATGTGGTTGGTATCTAATTGGAGTGAAAAAATATAAAATAATCTTCATTCAACAAATAAAAATTTTTTTATATTAATGATGTCAAATACTTCATCTTGCTCTACTTGATGGGATATGTTGGTCTTTACAATGATCACATAAATGAAGAGCTTCTTCATCTTCGTCCTCCCCTGCACAAGAGCAGTGCGCCCATCGTTGGTATACTTCCAGCACCGAATCCATCTTTCAGCTGATTGAGAGTATAAATACCCGCAGTAGGTATAAATATTCAGCATCTGAATCATCTGGAGATAGTTCTCTTCTAGTTACTTTTTTTTGGCAAGCTTTGTATTTTACGCAGGCTTTCCAGAAAGACGTTTTTCCAGCCTCAGCTTATTTTTATCTTTTTTCACTTGCTCTTTTTCTTTTTTTATCATTTTTCTCCATTTCCAGCTCATTTTGTAGGACGAATCGGATGGTATAGTTGTTTTTTTTCTTCAAATGACATTACCTAGTATGGGTATGATATCTTCAAGAGGCTTGCCAATTTGCACTAGTATTTTTTGGTGTAAACGTGACGGGAATACTAATTACCACTTATCTGATTTTCAGTTTGACCGGTATATTTAGTTGTTGATCCATTTTGCAGATGGAACAGTAGAACACTGATGGTCGTGCTTTGTTGCAGGAACAGACATGTCAGGTATGGCTTTATTTTCACTTGAATTGATAGGTTTAAGCTGGTGTTCATTTAACTGGACAGTCACCAGTTTTTTAAACCCATTTAATGCAGTAGTCATTCTAGCAGCTAAGAAAAGCATTTTGGTATAGTTTAACGACTTGAAATTGTATCACAACACGACCTGGATTTGTTCTGGTCATAAAATACACTCAACGGTCTCATAAAACTGACGTCGAGGGGTTGTAGGCAATGAGTGCAGTGTACTGGAAAACACAACAGTAGTCAATCACCTCAATATTCTTGGTATGGGTGAAATGTCCATCCAAGAGGAGGAGTAGTGGCAACGCTTTATTTGCACGACACCATGAAACAAACCTTTGGAACCAGGAAAATAATATGGCAGACTGCATCCATCTACAAGGGTGATACTCAGTTGTAGCTTCAGGAGGACAATCATTCATCATTTGTTTGTTTGCTCGAACCCACGGAAATATCAACGTAAGTTGCGCGTTGAAACAAACTTCAATCGTAATTCTTGTCTCATCGCAGTTGTAGATTCGATCAGGAGCCAAATTATTGTCCTCAACAACTCGAGTTAATAATAAACTTTCCAACAATACCTTTGTTGAAAGTTGCCTCTGATTTTCGCAACGATGACTGAAAAGCTATGGGCTCTATCTAATTTTCAACCCATTGATAAGCTAAGAAAAACCAAATAATCTTTCTTCCATTTTCAACACATGCTTCAGTAATAAAGTTTCTCCTTAATGTGAAAAAACTGTTTTTTTAGGACTTAATTTCTGAATTAAAATTGGACTTGGTTGGTGTAGGTACACAGTTCTACTAGCTAATATTGCTGGAATTTGAACCGGTCTATTTGTTTGCTGCTTCAACATTTTTATTCTTCGTTCGACTGTCGACTGCGGAACATTGAATGAATTAGCTGCCTTTTTATACCCCATTTCTCCTCGCAAAATAGCATGAATGGCAAATTTTATAGCCTTTATATTGACCATTTACCTCTTTCAGTCCTCATAACCATAGTGATCAAATCTGAAACAGAAGAAAACACTAATTATGGGACATTTATAATCGTGGGGCAAATAATCACACATCTTGTCCCAACTATGCTATTGTACGATGGCATTGTTATAACTAGATTTAGATTTAGTGGAAGAAAATTAGAATCATAGAGAATAAATCAACAAAACTCATACTTTCCATGAATTCAAGAAAAAAAAGCCCATACTCACTTCAGCTCTATTGGAAGGTTCGCTTAATAAAAACAAATCCGAAAGAACCATATAAACGTACCGTGTATCTCCTCCATCTGCTGAATCAGCTTTGGATTGGTCGCGACAAATAGAATCACTGGTTTGGTCAATAGAAAGGGTATAGGAGTAGTAAATATTATAGTGCATCTTAAAGTAATGGGCCTTTTCTTATTTCTTTATATTGGCTATATAATCATTAATCCAGTCAAAGAGATAGATTAAAGTGTCTGGACACGTTATTTAGTACAGAAATGTATTGACCGTTTTAATCAACTTTGATCAATTTATATAAGATGTGCAAATTGATGACCAGACATGTCAGCGTGTGCATATAATTATGTTATACATGTTGGACAAACTACAAATTATAAATGATATTGTCAAAACTGTCAGGCATTTTCATTTGACCTGAGCAGACTAATTCAAAATGCAACCCCTACCTTCATTTCTGCAACAAAATTAAAATTAATAGTACAAAAATATGTGTTACTTTTAAATAAATTGTTACAATATTTAAACTTATTTTCAAAGCACTGACATTAATTACAGAAAGAATTTTACATCAGCTTCATCATCCAGAATTTAATTTATAATTTACTGTTCTGGTTCAACATTCCGAAATACCAAATTCTAATTAGAAACTAAGAAACTTTTACATTCTTAAATAGAAATTTATTTGAAAAACCTTTGACATCTATAATTGTATATAAAAACCACAAATTTGTTGCCAGTTTAGGATTTCTTTCAATGACATTCACTATCTGGTCTAGAATAATAAAACATTTACAATTTTAATTTACAATAATACTTCGCAGTATTTTCTGGCTATGAAATGTGGGTTATCCGGCCGGTTCGCGCGTTATGGTGAAAAGTTGAGATATGGTGCAAGCTCTCAAAGATATAATAACCCCTTGTATCAATGGTTAGTGATTGCATCTCAGACGTTTTTTTAAATTCTCGGCAACTATAGAGACCATTGTCACGGGCCCAGTATAACATACAAATAATTCCTTATATAACAATTTGTACAAATTACAGTTTTTTGCAAAATTGGTGACAAGGACTGAACTTGTTGGCACATCTTAGCGTGTCTTTGAAATTTCCGTAGATTTGGTGATGGCGCAGTATTGGTCTGTAAAAGGTGCACTCTTCAAAAATGTGTTGTATGGTCAGTCCAGTGGTGTTGCACTGTGCACATGTAGGCGGGTTTTGCACCGCCATGAGGTATCCATGTGTTAAGCGAGTGTGAGCAATTCTCAAACTTCGGATGAGAATTTTGTATCTTCTTGCTATGGGAGAAAAAGGAGATACTTGGGGTTGGATGGAGTATATTTTTGTTATTGATCTACTCCAATGGCTTTGCCAGTTTGTCTGAGACATGGATTTTGAGTCCGGTTTGAAATCACTATAGATTCGAAACATGTATATCGTCTGAGTTACAGGCTTGTTTAGCTGCCAGCTTGTGTTTTCCTGGTGATTCCGACATAAGATGAGACCCAGATGATTATTATAAATAAACCAGTCGTGCACAATTTGTGTTTGTCTTCTATCATGTGATTTGTGTATTAATTAATAATTTTTTATTTAGGTTTTTATGCTAAATCCAAATTTGGAATCGGAATTTTAAATTTTTCACAAATAAGAGAAAAAGGCACAAATTTAAAACCGTTAGAAGTCTATATAACTTTTTTATCTTAAAAGACACAAACTTTTCATTATAAACTACTTTATTAACGTTTTTATGCTAAATCCAAATTTGGATTTGGAATTGGAATTTTAAATTTCACACACATACGACAAAAATTGCACAAATTTAAAAACTTTAGACGTCTATCACTTTTTTGTCTTAATAAACACAAAATTGTCATTACAAAATTTTTTATTTATGTTTTTATGCTAAATCCAAATTTGGAATTGGAATTTTAAAGTTACAAATAATAAAAAAATTGCACAAATTTCGTAATACAATTTTTTATTTACTTTTTTTATGCTGAATACACATAATCAAAATTTTTAAATTTCACACAAATAAGAAAAAAACTGCACAAATTTGTAATCATAATTTTAATTTTCACACAAATAAGAAAAAAATTGCACAAATTTATAAACTTTGGACCTAGATAATTTTTTTTACGTTTTTATGCTAAATCCAAATTTGGAATCGGAATTTTAAATTTCACACAAATAAGAAAACAAATTGCACAAACTTTCGACCTTCATAATTTTTGTGTCTTATTAGGTATACAAACTTTTCCTAATACAATTTTTTATTTACCTTTTTACGTTGAATCCAAATTTGAAATCAGAATTTTAAAATTCACACGAATAAGAAAAAAATTGCACAAATTTAAAAACTTTAGATCTCTATAAATTTTTTGTCTTTATAGGCTAGACACAAAGTTTTTGTAACATATTTTTTGAGATACCTTTTTATGCTGAATACAAATTTGCAATTATAATTTTAGATTTGACATGCACAAATAAGAAAAAAAATGCACAAATTTTAAAATCTTAGGCCTATAACTTTTTCGTCTTAATGCACAAACTTTTCATAATACAATTTTTTATTTACTTTTTTATGTTGAATTCAAATTTTAAATCATAATTTTAAATTTCGCACAAATAAGAAAAAATGCACAAATTCAAAACTTTTAGACCTCTATATCTTTTTTGTCTTAATAGGCACAAATTTTTCATTATCCAAATTAAGAATCAGAATTTTAAATTTCACACAAATAAGAAAAAAACTGCACAAATTTGAAAACTTTAGACCTCTATAACTTTTTTGTCTTAATAGGCACAACTTTTTCGTAATACAATTTTTATTTACTTTTTCATATTTAATCTAAAAATGAAATTAAAGTTTTAAAATTCCATGGGATACAGACATATAATATAGACTTCTGGAATTAAATTATTTTTTTTAAGTTTGTCGATCAACTTTATTTTATTATGGAAAAAAATATAATATTACCAGGACCGAATTAGCCTAAATTAAAAAAAATATTGACAGATATTCTTTTAACTAAATTTGTTTCATCGATACATTTTTCATCATGTTAATATTTAGGAAAATAGATTATTATCAATAATATCCGCTCCGATGCAATTTTACGAACTAAATATATTTTTTGTCTAAACAAACTGATCTAGGAAACTGAAAGCAACATCACACATATTAGTTTGAAGTTACTTTCCTTGGCAAGTGTATTAACACGCAAAAAGAAAATACAAAAAATAAGTGTTTTTGTGTTAAGAAATAAAATGTTTTATTTTGGAGGTAATTAATATCTATTATTTAAAAATCTAATTGTTACATAGATTAAATCGTTAAAAATAGAATTTAGTTATTCTGAATTTATATCAGCGAGAAATCTACAAACTTGGTACTTATTGTAGGTAGGATATATTTTTTCTAAATTTAATTGTTTTATTAAAAAATTAATAAAAATTTAATAAATAACTTTTCTCAGTGTTTAATACTAAAATACCCTTAGACAACAACGGGTAATCGCTCGTCCGTAACAACAAACAGTCGGGAGGTAGGGCGTGGTCCGCAGCTTCCCAATTAGACGATCACCATAAGAGGCGGATCACGTATCGGCCAATCCCCATCCGGCGACAGCTATCTCCCTCTCTCTGGACGCGATCACTACCTCCATAATGTTCTCGCTTGCAAGCGTTTGGTCATCTCTCTATTCTCGGAGTCGATCAACCTTGGCTTTGCCTGATTTTCCTCTTGTTTCGCAGTGTAACTCGTTTCTATTGGCAACCGATAAGCGTTTGTTTTAGATTCGTGGGCTCCCCGGATCACGATAGAATAATCTAATGAAGTAATTTGATTGGTTCTATCATGTCAGATTTTTGATAGTACAGGAAAAATTGCCGAAATTTTGAAATTAAGTCTATCAATAAATATTTTTAACTAATATATTTTTTAACGATTAACTTTTAAAATTTATTAAGAATTTTTCAATCAATTTCGAAAAAAACATTCTTATAATAAAATCGTTTAAAAATATTTTTAGGTTTTTAACTTAACGCCATTCATTTACAAATTATAATGTTTTTCTTTAAAACTTTATTTTAGGATGAAGAAAGTATCAATATTATAAACTCCTGTTATTAGTCTACAACTTTTGTATATTATTTTTTTCTTACAAAGTTATAATTGTAAGAGCAGTGAAAGTAATAAAAAAAAGCATTTAAAGTACCTACCTAGATTTAAAAAACACATTTTGTCAGTAGATAGAACGTTCGTTAACTTTAACGGTTCTGTAACTAATGACAATGACGTTTAGATTGTGACAATTATACAAGAAATCAACTTGTAAAGTTTTATTCTAAACGTCATTACCTTTACTTACGGAATCTTTAAAGTTAATGGACGTTCTATCCACTGACAGATTGAGTTTTTCAACTGCCAAATAGGCCCTATCCATGATTTGTCTGAAAAAAATCGGTGTGTCACCCCAGAACTTATCCTCGACTTTTGAGAATAAGATTATTTTGGGAATTCGGAAAAAAGTTTCATACAAAAGTTGTAGGGAATTTTATGCTCTACAACTTTGCACTAAAGTGCATTGTTTGTCTTCAAAATTAAAAAAAGGCAAAAAGCCTAAATGTGTATTTTCTTCATCATCTAGCGACGAAGCTATGGGGAATTCGAAAAAGTTAAATATAAGTTAAAGGAAAATTGGTGCTCTACAAGTTTGAACAAGAAAATTATGCACCAAAGTGCATTTTTTGTCCTTAAAATTTGAAAAAACTACGGAAAACCTACATGCACATTTTTTTGCGCGCCTTCTAGTGGCACAAGTATTGAAAATTCGGGAAAAAGTTTCATTCAAAAATTGTAGCAAATTTTATGATCTAAAACTTTGTACTACAACATTTTGCTTACTAAAGTGTATTGTTTGTCCTTAAAATTTAAAAAATGGCAAAAAATCTTGAATGTGTATTCAATCAATGTCGGACTTGAGGACCTTCTACTGTACAAATTTAAACCATTCGATGCACACATCAACCCTTATTACCAAATTTCGGGTTAATTGGTTAAACGGTTCGGCAGCTTTCGTAAAAGATTACACGCAGAGACATAGACAGACCTTACTGAAAATGGTCTCAATCTTTTCAGGGATCGCAAAATGGATATTTCCATCGTTAACTCGAATTGTTTTTGCTCCTTTACTATACTTTCCCTTCGATGAGACCGGAAAAGTGGGAATGATATAACCAACTAACTGTCAAATAAGAGAATGAATTGAAAAATTATCCTGTCGATTTTATTAAAAATTGGTGTGTGTGAAGTTAGCCGAACACTTTTCGAATATTGATATTTTGAAAATTTTTCCAAATTGTTCTATAGGTTTGTACCTGTGGTACCTACTCGACTTTAGACTTTTATTTCTTCTTAAATACAAAGGGCGAAAAACTCACAAAACGATTTTTTGAACCAGCCCCCCATTATTTTTTTCGATTTTTTTTTGTTACATAATATTGTTTTAGTTGTTCTGAACATTCTTCCAAATTTTTATGCCTTAAAAAATTATTTCAAGTGAAAAATCAATAAAAACCATTTGGGTCCAGCTCCCCATTATTTTTTTACGATGTTTTTTTTGTTGTACCAGATTGTTCTAGTTGTTCTTAGCATTGTTCCCTATTTTCATGTCTAAATAAAATATTTCAGGACCAAAATCAATTAAAACCATTAGAGCCAGCCCCCCATTATTTTTTTTTCGAAATTTTTTTTGTTGTATAACAGATTGTTCTAGTTGTTCTTAAGATTGTTTCTAATTTTCATCTCTTAATAAAATATTTAAGTTTTTGACAATTTCTGAAAATATTATTTAGAACTGAAAACTGGGTATTAACAATTTAGCCACGTCTATTTCAGTACCCTATGATCATCAAATCTCGCTCTAAAATAAAACTGAAATATTACTATGTTATTATAGGCAAAAATTTTGAAAAAATGAAAATTCCTATTTTTTAATGCAAATTGATATGATTGCATATCTGAACGTAGTTTTCAATTCTGATCAACCAATTTTCTATATTGACAAAAATAAGTGTAGTTTACTTGCACATTTCACATTCATAAATCACATTTTTTTGACACACCTCATATACGACTAAAATAATAACTAATGGTTTAATTTTAGGTTTCAAACCATGCAGAACTATTTGCGAAGAATAGCTATTTCCATCCATGTGCTGCGGACGTATAAAAAATTTGAGCAAATACACCGAAAGCCATTTTCTCATTAATGCGGTGCGT
This sequence comes from Neocrepidodera transversa, assembly GCA_963243735.1. Lineage (NCBI taxonomy): Eukaryota > Metazoa > Arthropoda > Insecta > Coleoptera > Chrysomelidae > Neocrepidodera > Neocrepidodera transversa. Next base: position 25,642,787 of record OY725339.1, read on the forward strand.
GATCCTTTAAAAATGTATTTTTTTATAATTTTTTGTATAGGATTTTTTTTCTGAAATTGGCACTTATCTTAAATTTGGCAGCTTTTTTCTATTAAAATTAATGTTATGGCAAAATTGAGCCATGTGGAAAATTGTCAGACATTAATTTATGCTGTTCGCCACCTTGTAGTTCGCAACTATTCCGGTAATACCGCCCTGTGTTTAATTTATTAATTATTAGCAAAGTTTAATACGGAGAAAAATGAAATGAGTATATGTCTCTCAGTGCTTAAAGTAATTATTAATGCATTTGAGGCGCTATAACAAAGTGGACGTTATGATAAAAAAAAGATTGACCGTTTCTCATAACCCAAAAGTCAAAATACAATCAGTCCAATAGAATAAAAAATTAACAGTGACTTACCAGAAAATCCTGACGATTAATCACAATGTTTTGTTTATTTGTGGCGAAACTAAACTTCATTTTGTGGTTTATTAATTTCACTCAAATTCTTGATTTTTATTACTTTTTCTACGCCCATGTCAGTAAACGTTAAACATAGCACTGTCAACATTCCTTGTAAGTGACATTTAACAATAACATACACGTAATGAGATCTCATAACATATGTGCGTTTTGATAAGAAAACTTAAATTTCTTATTTTAATCAAATTTCGATGAAATTTTTATCTACGTACGACATTTTTTGGTCTATTTACATAAAGTAAGTCAATTGAAAAACATAAAAACTTAGCATTAGCGAGATACATTTTGGATTAAAAGAGTGATGCCCCTAAATGTCGGCAACATATTATACAATCTTTCAAAAAATAAGTCGCGTTTTCTTATGGAATTAACGGCATGTCATTATATCATTGTAACAAAATATTATTGTATCCGATCATTTTCTCAACTTTACCTACGAATATGTCTGTTAGTAGTGAAAGTGATGAAATTGTGAGCTCTCCACCGGAGATTTTATAAAAAGCTAAGTTAAGTATAATATTACATTACGTACTCGTGAAGTTTTTAACTTTTTCATTTCGTGCGTAATGGGTTACTTACAACTCTTGTTATGTAATATACTAATACTACAAAAAAACGATTCTATATAATTTCCGAAAGTAGGCGTAGGCGATAGGAATTTCAGCGCTGACTGTCTGCCAAAGTCGACAGCGAGTATTGACTAGCTTGACCGGTAGTCAGTTCCAGACTACCTTGACCGAGGGTCAAATTAAGACTGATTTTTTTTTATTTTTCCAACGTTCTATATTCAACTAACTGCTGACGTTGTTACTTGAACTTTTGGTTACTTAGATTTTTTATTTTTTACTGGTATTCATGTGAAATTTGCTACAACGGTACACATTTACACGTGTTTGTTGTTTAATTGTTTAATGCAGTCTTAATGCATTGTTTTCTTCTTTAATTTTATATAAAAAAACATTTATATTATTTATTAAGAGAGTTGCGAAAGTTAAGTCATATTAATTTGCTGTTTTTATTCGTCATGACTTCGAATTAGGAATAAATGTTTCATTGTCAATTTTATGATATGCAAATGCACTATCCTTAATAAAATCGTAGCCCAGGTATACGCCACTTAAAATTTGTGTAACATAGTATGAATCATAAATTTCTACATACTCAGATTTTGAAGTGTCCTATTTTATATAGTCAAAAATTGTAATATCTTGGAAGAGACCGAAACATCAAAATATAATTTGGATTTGTATTAGGTACCTAATTCCCAATGAATGCTTTTTAATTTTAATAATGCTAAAAAGAAGCACAAATCATAAAAAAGCATAGGTATATAATGTGTATATAAAAATCAAAATAGTTCTTTAATAGAAAAAATAAAATTTTATGTTAGGTATGTGTTAATGGTCATAGAAGAAATATAATGTATAACTCACACTTATTTTCATATCGCTATATCGCAATCAGTTCATCAAGCTCAGTACTCAAAACTTCATCATCGTGCAATTTAGACATCATATTTAATCTCATTACACAATATTTATTTTAATAAAAACTGGTCGATACTAAATTTTCTGTAGTCGATTTATATACATATTCTTATTTATTTGTTGCAGGAGTTTATGGTCAATTAAGAAGTCCCGCGTGCCCACCGCCCCCTGAAGATTTAAGGGAAGACGGGTCACCGCCCCCAGGTGCTCCACCGTCTAGTTACCTCCAACAGTTACAGAGGAGTCCCGCGTACCACCACCTTAAAGATGGTAAGTTTGCTGTAATTACTTTAAAATCCATGAATTTCTCTATTTATGTGAAGAAGGCGCTACAATCGACCTTATTTATTCAACTATATTCTTACTTTTTACTACAAAATTCCTTATATTTATTGTGTAAGAAAAATTTAATAGTCTTTGAAAAACTAGAATACACTAACTCCCCCTTGCGATGATTTATATAGTATTGAGATGTAGTTGATTGGTTTAGTGCCGACACATCAGAGAAAACTGTCGGCTGTAACCTGAATTCAGATAAATCGGAGTGGCGCCATCTTTAGCAAATTTTTTAACTGATCTACCGTAAGTCGTCACAGATTTTATTTTATAGGCGAATACAGATTTTAAAAAAAATTAAAAAATACGGGTTAAACATTTATTGGTCAGGTTCCTAATGGCCCATTAACCTAAAATCATGCATGCACCCCATTGGAGTATACGTTTCCCTCAGCTATTCATTATTTTACAAATAAGATTACTTCAATCTCACAACCAAATACGCTCATAATACGCGGTGACGCTCATCGGCTGTTTGAGTATATCACGTGTTTTTTCGCGCGATGGTTCGTTGTCCGCTACGTGTTCAGCAGTCCACAGCAGATACTGGTGACCGCCGCTCTTCCGACAGGACCACAGCGGAAACCGGTGACCGTCGTATTTTTTTCCAAAATTTTTGGCAAATGTCACAAAACGGACCTGGTGCGAAGTATGTGACATCGCTTAAAACATGGATGTGATAAAAAACATATCTATTCCAGGGGAAAGGTTTTGTTTATACACCGTGGCGCTCAATCTTTTAAAGGAATAGGTAAAAGACATTATTCCAAACAAAAAATTATTGTGTAATTTTTCCTAAAATTATCCGTTGTTATGAAACAAAAAAAAACTGGAAATAAATGAAGATAAAATAAAATGGTAAAATAACCGGCAATACCATGGATATGTTGATGATTTATGGTGAAACTCGCGATAATAGTCAAGGAGCTGTAAGACTCTATGGTGAACGATACCCGGAGCGGTGACAGCCAAATGTACGAAGTTTCGCCAATTTCTCCCAAAAGTTATTGGAAACTGGTTGAGTTATACCGCACATAGAAAACAAGTGTATTTTTCATAATAAGCACATTATTTGTTTGAATAATATAATTGGTCCTTCGAGTCTAACTATTGCTTTGTTCAGTTCAATATCAACTTCCAAACGATTAGAGTGTCTTCTCGTCTCAATTCCGTTCAGGTAAAAAACTACAAACTGTAGATTTGGATTAGTTTAACAAAATATCTTCTCTAAATAAAAGGAATAAATACGGTTTTAAATTAAGTATGTACTTGATATAAATAGATACATATAGTGCGAACTAAAAGACATAAACTTGTTTATGTAAGGGGAAGGACATTTTTTGAAAAGCAGCCTTACAAGTTAGGGGTTAGAGCTTCTTATTATTATTTCTGAAGGGTCTTTTGGACCCCTCCAGCTGTTGGATGAAATTTGATATATGGAGCATATTATAAAGTATAAAATGGCGATAAACATGGTGGTCTTAATAAATAAATCAGATACACTAAAAAACATTGTATTTTATCAAAATATAAAAACCGTAATTATTTTTTTTGTAAAACACGATAAAAAAATATGGGTTATTTATTTTTTTCAGGCTATAAAGGTACATGTCCACCAGGCGGCGATTCATCGGGCGGCAATTTCGGGGCGATAGTAGATACGCTCAACAACGAGGATGGTTCCCATTTGTTTCAAAACCCCCACTTCTCTCCCGAAGAACACGAGTACCAGGCGCTGGACAACCACCACCAGCAGCAGTATTTAGATAACTCCCCGGAATTTTACGCCAATCACATTTTAGAACAAAAATTCAATCCGCATAGTTATGTTAAAAATTACGTAAGAAGTAAGTGCTTAGCTCGTTTTTATAATTTATTTAATAACCGTTATATTCAAATTTTCTTATAGACGCTGGCGGTAGGTTTAACGACACCTACTCGGACACGTACGGAGCTCCCTACGACGGGACCCCCTTCCAAACGGTGCCCAGCGGAGCCAACAGTGGACCCGAACAATGGGGTCATAATCACGAATTATCCCTAGGCCACCATCCACACACCCATCCCGCCTTTTTGTCCGCCGGCATGACGAGGGATCAATTGAACGCAATGCAGGACACCAAACCTATGATCCAGAACGGGATGATCACAGGATATCCTGGAAATCCTACCACTGGAGGACCTTGTTTCACAGGTTAGTTTTCTTAAATGTATTTTTGTTAAAATACTGAATAAAATAGTGAAAATCGCGAGAAGAAGTTTGTATAAGCGGAAAAAATGATTTAAAATAAGTACGTGCAAGAAATATAAGTGAAAAGTAATTAACTCAATTAAATTCTCAATTTTTCTATCACATCCGATAAAATCGCTACATAAAAATTATTTCTTCTGTTGAGACCTCCATTAAACATCTTTCAAAAACTTTACACGGATAGAGGACCCTAAATCGGCCAAACCTTCCAAATCTATAATTTCAAACATCTACAATACAATTTAAAAATAATTACCGACAGAGATTTTACTATCTTGAAGTGTAAGTCCTATATTTATTATTTTTATTCTAGACACTTCATCCTTTGAAACGATGAATCGTAACTCCACTGAAGTAATAATATAACTCCAATCAACTCTGTTTGTACCAAAATTTATGGTCTCCCTAAAATTCATTAACCAAATACTTTTCCGTTCCATAGTTAATACTATCTATTCTTCAACTTAGAAACTTACTAATCAGTTTTCATGTCATCTCCCTCTTTACGAACATCACTATTCAAGACTGATTCGTTATGAAAAATCTCCTAACCAAGGACAATATCTTCTAGTTCGGCTCATCTCGCAGAAAAATGTTTTACTTCCATATATTTTATCTTCCTCTAGTAATCCCCAAAAGTAGACTAAAAGGGTTTATAAGCACATGTATAATATGCACAATGTATTTGACGGTGTTAAGTATTTATATCCGTTTTTAATGGTCAGATTTTAACGGGATAAACGGCAGTATATTATAAATGTACTTAAAGGAAAATCATGCGCATACTTGTGAAGAGTGTGTAGAATGATTGTCTAGAATATGTAGAAATAGGATTACCAAGTCTTGCAAAATGTTGCAACCACTTTGTAAAAAGTTCTGTAATCCACCCAATCTCTGAACTGTAGACTGCTCCAACTGGACTATTTCGATCCAAATCTTCCTTCATCCATTTCCTCTTGAAAATAAACAGGCGGAATGTGTTGACCCGAAACATACCACATTACCACAGTGGTATTTTGGCCTCTTTCTCCATTCGTAATAGCGTCAACTATTTTTTCGGCTTTCTTCGCAACTATGCGCCTTGAGTTATGGATGTTGTTAATGCCAGTCTCATCGACATTACATATTATGTGAAAAAGCTGTTTATTTCTTCTTTATTGAATGCTGGAACACAAAAATCAATCCAGCAACGCGTTCCAAATCGATGTATTATATTATTTAACCCAGCGTACTGGAATACCATCATAAGTATCGATTCAATAGTCAGTCCAAAAAATAACTTAGACCTAGTTAAAATTGTAGAAGCAATGTCAGCTTTTTGTGTTTCTGTAAAAACCGGTTTTCTGTTCATACTATTTTTACCTCAATCCTTCCTCTCAGCCTGTCTTGTAATGTATCATAACTTGGTACATGCTAGCTGCGCCTCTAATTGAAATTTTCTTTTATTTTATCTGCTTCATTGCTCTTTTCATAGTTTCTTCACTCGACAAGAACGTTCGGTCTTTTTGGACATCTGTAAAAACGGATATTTAGTTTCTTTTGCAATCCCAGGCAAGTAGTTTATTTCTGGCACCATTTTATGGATGAGTGGCAAATAGAATGCAAAAAATTTTGAGATTTGAATACGATCGATATTACCCCGCGGTCGATATTCCCCCACGCTCCCTAACTTGAAGTAAATGTAATGCAATCAATGATATGCACAATTTTTATTTTCTTGCCGCTTAACCAATATAATATTTTCTCTTAAATTGTTAGTGATTTATACTAAGCTCTCAATATTTTTACGTCAGGCTTAGAGGTAAAATTTCCAAATATTTGTTCATGGTGCAGGCTTAGAGATGAAGAGTGCATAAATTCATCGTTGCAAAGGCACTTGAAATCAATTCTCCAATCTCCTATGTAGTGTGGTTCGATGTAATTTTATACCCGTTGCTCTAAACCCATACATATGGGGTATCAAATTAAAGGATTTCTTCTGCTGTTTACGAATATGATGTAAAATATCAAATTTTGGCATTTTACTAGTCCGTATATACCCTTACGGGCACATTTCAACCTATAGTGTGTAAAAAGTTAAAACTTCCATAGGAACAATGTAAAGTATCGTCCAATGTACCCCATATATCCAATGGTACATTTCAATCTAGGGGGTAAAAAGTTCAAACTTCAATAAGAACAATGTAAATTATCATCCAATGTATCCCAAATGTACCCATGTAGCCCTGAGTAAATTATACCATAGGGGGTAAAAAGTTCCCTACCGTTTTAAAACTTAACTTCGAACCCAATTACTTTACTTATAGCTTTTCTGTCCGAGATACGTTCAGTAACAGATCAAAATTGGAAAAAAAATTCTCAAGAAAAGTGCAAAAAACACCTAGTATCTTCCTACTGCAAAAAATTCTCTATCCTCTTTCTCTCTCATCTAATGGTGTTTACATAATTCGGTAATCCTGTGGTCAAGTCTACATAGGTGAAACCGGACGTTATATAAATAAGGATTAAAGACCATAGAGAATCCAGCGTTGTATGAGAATATGTTTGGTCTATAAGAAATTGTGCATAACAAAACGTCAAAGGAAAAAATTTTGCGTAAAACAAGTTCTTAACCTAAAAGGCCGGTTCTCACTTAAGTTTCGGCTAGCTTTACTCCGCTTGACTTCATCGAGCGTTAAAATGTCGCTTGAATCAGTTTACGTGGTTTCTTATGTAGTGGTTCTCACTTACACTACGCAGCTTGACTCATCGAATTGTCGGCAGGCTTTAAAACTACGTATGGATGACAGAAAGGATGATTGAAAGGTTAATGTTATTAATCCCTGAATACGACAATCTTTATGATATTGGGAACAAAAATTATAGTAACCAATTGAGAAAGGAAAACATTTGGAACGATATCGAAAAAAAAAATTGATGAAAGTATTAAAACAGCGAAAAATATATGTCAGCGGAAAAACACTAAAACAAAATAATCGAAAAAAATGTAGCTGAAACAAATCTTAATAAAAAAAATTATGTACGTATAATGAAAAATTCGAAAAAAATATGCGTAAAATAAAAACCCGAAAAAACGTACCTACATATACAAACATGAAGATAATTAATTGCAAGTCTGAAAAGGAGGCGGAGCGAAATAAAAGTACTTGAAACAAGTCCAAAAAAAAATGTTCCTAAAACAATTCTTAGTAGGGTGACTAATAAAAAGTGTAAGCAAAAATGTACGTACAACCAGCGAATTAAACGTGCGTAAAATGACCAAGTGAACAAAACATAGGTGAAAAAGTCCCAATAAAAATGCGTCAAGTAAAAATGCTTAGCAAAGGAAGTGCGTAAAATAATTTTAGGCTGAATAAAATACGTAAATGAACTCACCCCAAAAATTGTGCATAAACAAGTCCAAGCGAAGATAAGTACAAGGTGTATAACTAAGAACTATAAGTGGTCTTGAAAAATTACTGGAAAATATTTTTAAGGTTATAAGTCAACCGCTAGAAGACATAACTACAAAAATATGGATTTATATTAATAAAGTTTAACTGAAATAATTTTACATACTCCAAGAAAAAAAGTTCATAAAAAAACAAAGTAAACGAAACAAATTTTTAATGCGAAACGAAAAATACTTGCATTTGTGCAGAAAGTATCTTTACTGCTAAAACGGTGCAATAAAAAAAATCCGACTAATATTACGAAAGGTAAGAAGAAAACAGTGAGAAAAAAAATATTGTCGTATTTTTCAGATAACTGTGAATATTGTGAAAAATCTTACAGATAGAACATTGAAAACCTTTACAGGAAAAACTTATGAATAATATTACAGCGAACAATTTATAAACATACGGCAGCGAAAATATCCTATATAGGTGTATACAAGCAAAAAATAACATACGAAAGACAGAGACATCAATGTCAACAATTTTACAGACAGCAAAAAAATTAAAGAGATAAATATAGCGAAAAGTAAGAATATCGAAAAGCAGCGGAGTATTTATCACAGTGAAAAAGAGTTGTTGAAATAAGTAAAAGAAATGAGAAAAGAACCAGAATCACAAAGAAAAGACCGGAAATATCAATAATAATGAGACAAAAAACAGCTGAATCATTTTTGCAGCGAAAAAATCTACAATCTTTAGTGCTTATTGACTCCATAAAATTACAAGAAAACAATAAATCGGCGTGTTATCTTATTTACTTTAACAATCGTCGCTTTTTTTCATCTATTTTATCGCGTTTTTATGCAAAAACGGCTGACCGGCCATGGGAAGAATGTAAATCATTAACGAGTCGGAAAAAATGTTTTAACAATGGCAAAAACAGAGAGACGATCGTTCTGGACTTTTGTACACACACATGTGATATGAAGTCATTGTTTTGGTTGACGGCCTTGAAAGAATTTATTATTAACAGTAGCTGTCTGCGAGCGAAATAATCGTTTTTAATAATACCCCCTGTAATTACCTCTGGCGGGTAATCGAGCTCTCGCATGAATTGTTTTGTCTCGATGTTATTAGTTATTATGGAAATTTATAATAATTCCAGGTAATTTATTTTACTAACTCAAGCGACCATTGCAATTTTTTTTATTTCTCGTTAAAAACGTAAAAATTCCATCACACTGACATTTGTTTTACAAACAAGATCTATAAAATTATCGGTTATTGAGTGGACATTATTTCAAATTCTTATTGACTTTGTCCATTTCATTTAAGTTTTGTTCTTATCTCACGTTTTAATTTCTAATATAAATAGAGAAAAACTTTGAATCTGACTGTTAAATGTAACAATAATTAGATAATTGTATCAGCTTTGAAAGTTATTTCACATTTTGTTTAAAAACAGAAATGAAATAAAATAAAAAAGCAAAATTTAATACTCAATGCAAACCGATGATTAAATAAATATATATTCGGTTTAAACACTTTGACTACCAAAGGATGAATGCGTGGTATAAAATTTAAAAAAATATATTTTAGAAAAAATAAAAATTGAAAATTTAAGACTAAAAAAGATACAATGGATGTATTTTGTAAAATAAAGAATGAAATTAAAATTAAAGTGAAATTCAAATTGGGACAAACAGTAAATTTTGTAAAGATGTCAAATTTTGCATTAATCATTTTTAACAAAGATTTCAATTAAAGAAACATAATTGAAAAAGAAAGGAAAATATAGTAATTAAAAAAAAAAAACAAAATTTAAACAAAAATAACGTTTTAAATAGAAATTCAAGATGGAGAAAAATATCATCCGTAGTTAAATCTATATAAAAACAATTTTGAAAACTTTCCAAATTAAAATTAATTGCCAAAATTGGATATTTTTGAAAATATTTTTTTTAATTTCTTAAAATTTGTTTTTTAATAGCATTCAGATTAAAAAATAAATAATTAGAAATTGAGTTGTACATCAAAATTTAAATTAACAAGAATTAACGAAATTTCCTTTTCAAAAAAAAAAAATTATTAAAATTAAATTCTGACAAATAATTCAAATTTTGGAATAAAGTTTAATAATCAAAATTTTGTGAAAGATTTATTAAAAAAACAACATGAAAAGCTTATATTTGAACAAAAAAAAAACAACTTAAAAAAATAGAAGTACGGAATTCTAAAAATAAAAAAAAACCAAAAGTAGAATTATTAATTTTAAATAAAAATTCGAATTATAGAAAAATTTCAAAAAACATCCATACTAAATTTTAGAAGAACATCAGATTTTGAAAAAATCTTAATCAATTTTTTAATTTTTGTAAATTGCTTTTTTGTAGATTTTATCAAAATTAGTATTTTATATTATTAGAAGTAGAAACAAATCCAATTTTAAAAGACAAGTTCGGACTTTTTGGATTTACTTTTTAAAAAACTTGGAATTTTAAATTGCCCATTTTTTCATCACTTAAAAAAAATCTAAATTTTGAAAAATGTGTTATTTAAAAATTATTCAAACCTTTAAGCGCACTCCACGTGACTAGTGTAAAATATTTGTGTTATATTTTCCTCTTTTTCGTTTTTTTGGTAGCAAAAAACAGTTGTGTCACACATGCAGAAAACGCTTTAGCAGCCCTTAGATATTGTCTGCCATCGTTTCGCTACGCTCGCTCGTGCATCTACTAGCTGCGGGCTGCTAAAGCTCATTTTCTGCCCTTGTGACACAATATACTAATTAATCACTAAAATAATTCTTGATCACTAGTGATTAAAAGATGTACTTTGGTCACTCATTTCAACGAAATTGGAAAAATGAATTTTTACTTGTGAAAATTTAGGGATACCATAAAAAATAAATCTGTAGAAACTTGAAAAATGTTATTTTCGTTCCTATATGTATGCTTTATTTGTATAGATATCTGTGGTTTTTGTTACATTTTGTCACTGTTTTACATTTAACGGTCAATTTTTCTATTCCAACACAAGTTTTATGAAAAGGAAAATATTATAATTTCTGTATTTCTTATACCTTGTTACAATTTTCACGTTTACGTTTTTTCCCAGGTTCTGGTCCAATTCAACTGTGGCAATTCCTCCTCGAACTATTGACCGACAAGTCCTGTCAAGCGTTCATCTCGTGGACGGGTGACGGCTGGGAGTTCAAACTGACCGATCCAGACGAGGTGGCCAGACGATGGGGCATCAGGAAGAACAAACCGAAAATGAACTACGAGAAGTTGTCACGCGGTCTTCGCTATTACTACGACAAAAATATAATACATAAGACTGCCGGCAAACGTTACGTTTATCGATTCGTTTGTGATCTTCAGACACTGTTGGGGTAAATTCATATTTATTTTTTGTGTTAATTTTTTTTTGAAGTTTTTAAAAATATTTATTACATTGAGGTATTTTTTAATTTAATTTTTGTTTGTGTTTTTTTTGCAGGTACACACCGGAGGAACTACATGCTATGGTTGATCTCAAACCAGAGAAAAAAGACGATGACTGAACAGACATAACCTTCCAAATCTGATAAAGCAAAAGTAATACAAAAAAAATGTCGAAAAAGACGTTGAATTACATCAAATTCAATGCCTAATCGTATTGTAGTTAAATACAATAATAGTACGTTAAAAAAAACTTATTTTCTTATTTAAAATTTAAATGAGAAAATACGTGAATTTTTACCGAGGGAGACAATATTTCAAACTTAATGAACAAATTTACAAAAAAGTCAATTATTATAATCGATACGTTTTCGAAAAAAAATCCGTGCCATTTTAAAACAAACAGTTTCAACTTCAACATACTCTAAAACTTACAAAAAACCGTTAAAGTTTCGAAATACATAATTTTGTTACTTTATAGTTATTTGAAAGCGACTTATTCTAAAAGGAAACCTTTTTTTTCGATTTTTATATACATATAGACGAGCTACAGAACTTTTTATATATTGTATACGTTAAGAACAATTATTTTTTTATATTTATTGAATAATTAAAAAAATTACAAAAAAATATTAATCTACCCTATTGGACAAGCGTATCAAAGTTTTAAAAATAGTTGGGGAGTATTTGTCATATTGTCAGCTTCAATTGTTAGTTGTCAATTATTATTGTTAATTTTCAGTTCTTAATTCCAGTTGTTAATTCTCAGGTGTAAATTATCGATTGGCAATTGTCAATTCTCAATCGTAAATTCTTATATCAGGTGTCAATTCTCAGCTGTACAATTTTTAGTTAGAAATTGAAGGTTATCAACCTCAGTTGTCAAATCTTTGTTGTTTAACTTTCAGATTAATTTTCAGTTGTTAAATATCATAAATTCTTAGTTGTCAGTTTTCAGGTGTCAACTCTCAGTTGTCAGTCAACTCTCAGTTGTCAATTATCAGCTGTCAATTCTCAGTCGGCAATTCTTAGTTTTTAATTTTTAATTGTCAATTCTTAGTTATCAATTTAATTATCAGTTGTCGATTTTCAAATATATCAATTTTCAGATGTAAATTTTTCGTTGTCAATTCTCAATTCGCAATTGTTAATTCTCAATTGGTAATTGTCAATTCTCTATTGTCTCAATTCTCAATTGTCAATTCTCAATTGTCAATTATCAATTCTCAATTGTCAATTTTCAATTGTAAATTCTCAATTGTAAATTCTCAATTGTAAATTGTCAATTCGCAATTCGTAGTTGTAACACTCAAGACCTTAACACTCTTAGTTTTTTAACTTTCGGCTGTTAATTCTCAATTCTTAATCCTCAGGTGGCAACTACTAGTTGTTAATGTACAGTTGTCAGCTTATATCAGTTGTCAATTTTTAGTTGGCTGTTCTGAGTTGTCGATTCTCAGTTGGTTGATTCTTAGTTATCAATTTGTCGGTCGTCAATACTCAGTTGGAAATTTTTAGTTTTCAATTCTTTATTGTCAAATTGTTAACTTTCATGTATCAATTCTCAGCTGTCAATTCTCAGTTGTCAACTCTTAGCTGGTGTCAATTTGCGGTTGTCAATTCTCAGTTGTAAAATTTCAGTTATCAACTCTGTGAATTTTCTGCTATTTATATGTAGTTAAAATTACTGGCAGTGATAACTGAAACACAATTTTCATCGGGACTATGCTCAAAATAACGAAGAGTTTATTTTTATGAATGTCGAGTATTAATTGTTAAAATGTCAGTAGTCATTTCGTAATTAGTAGTCAAATAGTGATATATTTTTACATATATATTATGCAAGTGTTTTTAACAAGTTATATTATTATCAATGCATATCTGCCACATAATGAACAAACTGACATTTAACATTTATAACTGGCAATATAACAACATTATACCAACTATATAAAATATTTCTCTAGCAATATGCTGGCCAATATAGTAGACTAAAAATTAGCTTTGACTGTTTTATATTGACCATATCATAAATTATCGTTCTTGACGTTTAAATTTAGACATAAGTAGAAATACATGGTTTTACAACACATTTACAGTGTTGCCATCATTCTTTTAACAAATTCTGTGATGAAATTATTAATCATCAAGTAGTCCTCATTTACGTTTACTGTCCTAATCTTCTACAACCTTTTGGTCAAACATGGGCGATTAAAGGTGGGAATTTAAAGGAGATAGATTACCTCCCTCCAAAAAACGTATCTATGCCAGTGCGTGTCCTGTGCCGTTTCCATTCAATTTGTGGTAATATAATTTCATTGTTTGTCTATTCTTAGTCTTCGCTTTCTACATTCATAGGATGTTGGATGGAAATAAATGAGATCTGAAATCGTAGCAGGTTGGTATTATGTTGTCACTTTCTTGCCTAACCTTAAAAGATACACGAATGACATAAATCTTTGCAAAAACTAAACGTCACACATAGATCCAGACCAAAATCTTCTCAATTTCGCATTTAAAGATGCTGGTTTTTCATTTTTTGACATGACGATTTACAATTTGACAAGAATGACATAATTCTTGTCAAAAAGCAATTATGCACTAATCGTAATCAAATTGCACGTTTTTATCAACACGTTTCATGTTTAGTTCTTGCTTAAATAGTAAAAACTAACAAATGTCAATTGTTGACATATGACGTGTAAGTTTTTGATATCACAATTTATGTTTGATTCTTGTATAACCTTCAGAGCTACGAAGATAACATAAAACCAAACATCACGTCCCAATTGTTGACTTAATATTTCAAGACATCCAAGATCCTAGTATGTCATTTTTTACATCACGATTTATGTTCTTGCATAGGTACAAAAATGATATAATCTTTAACGATAAACGAATTACATTTGAGGAATATTTGATTTAGCAATTATTTCTTTAAAGGTACAAGAATGACATAAAACTTGTAAAAATTCCAAGAATTGGAAAAGATGCTAATTTGATAAAAATTGGTGGTATAAACGATAATATTGTGAATTATGATATGGTCAAACTGACTCTTAAGTAGTAAAAAAAATCTCCCCTATTGCACAAAACAAATCAAATTGAAAGATATTAATGAATCAACAAATGTGTGATTTCTAAGATAATAAACTTAATGTATTTTTTGGTAAAAAAATGTATAGTATCACTCTTTGCGGTGTTTTTTCTACTCGCGAATTTAAAATAAAAAAAATAGTAACTATAAAATGTCAAATAAAAAATAGTTCGAGAAGACCAAGCACCCTGTAAATATTATTACTATTGTGATAAGTTTATTAAATCAAAGTTTATATAATGAAGACATTGATTTTTGTGAAAATACTTACATGTTAGCAGTTCGAAAAGTTTACAAATTTTTTTCGTATAAACAGTTGTGGACCGTTATTGAGTAGAATTTTTTCTGTTAAAATGATTTATCAACAAATTCCCCGTTTTCATCTTTTGTCAAAACTGTCAAATATCGTTTACTGTCATTTTCACCTAGTAGGCTATGTAAATATGACAATAACCATTTCATTTGACATTCGACTTGTTATCTGTCAAAATAACTCTGGGAATTGTTGGTTTCGTTCCTACTCTGGCGGTTTTTTGTTAAAAAACTTGACGTCTTTTGTCATCCCGCAATATTTTCATTTTAAACTTTGTTTTCCGTTTAATTAGTTATTTTTTATAAATGTGGTCTCAAACACAACGTCTCTGATCTAAAGTGGAATTGATCGAAATTGTAAAGTTTTTGTTCTAAATTTTTATTCTTGGGCTTCATATTTTCTACTTACTTTCCGTACATATAATATAAAAATGTTAATCAATTTACAATTGATATTACAAAAGTCGTACTAATGGCAATGTCACATGTCATTTTATTGAATTTGCCAATATATGTGTTGACAGCTGTCAAACAACTCTTCGTGTAATGTGAAAGGTAATTTTTGATTATAATTCACTATAGATCAGACACTTTTTACAAGTATATTTAAGGTTTAAGTTATTTTTAAATTTGAACACTAGCGTTTTAGATACACAATTGAGGATCTCGTTATAGGGGATCCGACTGTGTTCTATTTGTGTTTATCTACATATAATTAATGTACTAAATGAGATGTTTCAATAAAAATATATTGGTTTTAAGTTTTTGTGTTTTCATTATTTTATTAGTCACCCTACTAATGTTAAGCTCCCTCAGATTAAAGTATGTAGTTGTAAATTGTCATTATAATTATTAAGAAAGTTAATAATAAAAAGATTTGAAAAATAATTGATGGAGGGGTAGTTCAAGTAATGCAGATTCAAAAAAAATCATCCATTCTTCTCTAGCTCTTGTCGTTTCAGAGGAAATTGAGTTTTTTTTAAATGCGAGAGCGCAACTTTTACATAATTCGACAAAAAATTGTTAAAAAGCAAAACGCAAAGATGCCATCAGTTTCCTTTATTCGATTTATCTTTTTCTATCTATAACTCAAATTTCATTGAAATCGGAGAGAAAAAATATGTGTCCCTAAAAAAAGGCCAAGGCTATAGCCTTGAAAAATGTTCGAAATTTTACGAAATTTAGATTTGAAAAATTAATGGTAGAGGGGTAATATAAGTGACGCAGATTCCAAAAAAATCATCCATTCTTCTCTAGCTCTTGTGGTTTCAGATTAAATTGAGTTTTTTTAAAGGTGAGAGCGCAACTTCTACATAATTCGACAAAAAATTGTTAAAATGCAAAACGGAAAGATGCCATCAGTATCCTTTATTCGATTTATCTTTTTCTATCTATAACTCAAATTTCATTGAAATCGGAGAGAAAAAATATGTGTCCCTAAAAAAAGGGCAAGGCTATAGCCTTGAAAAATGTTCGAAATTTGACGAAATTTAGATTTGAAAAATTAATGGTAGAGGGGTAATACAAGTGACGCAGATAGCCTTGAAAAATGTTCGAAATTTGACGAAATTTAGATTTGAAAAATTAATGGTAGAGGGGTAATACAAGTGACGCAGATTCCAAAAAAATAATCCATTCTTCTCTAGCTCTTGTGGTTTCAGAGGAAATTGAGTTTTTTTATAAAGGTGAGAGCGCAACTTCTACATAATTCGACAAAAAATTGTTAAAAAGCAAAACGGAAAGATTCCATCAGTATCCTTTATTCGATTCATCTTTCTCCATCTATAACTCAAATTTCATTGAAATCGGAGAGAAAAAATATGTGTCCCTAAAAAAAGGCCAAGGCTATAGCCTTGAAAAATGTTCGAAATTTGACGAAATTTAGATTTGAAAAATTAATGGTAGAGGGGTAATACAAGTGACGCAGATTCCAAAAAAATCATCCATTCTTCTCTAGCTCTTGTGGTTTCAGATTAAATTGAGTTTTTTTAAAGGTGAGAGCGCAACTTCTACATAATTCGACAAAAAATTGTTAAAATGCAAAACGGAAAGATGCCATCAGTATCCTTTATTCGATTTATCTTTCTCCATCTATAACTCAAATTTCATTGAAATCGGAGAGAAAAAATATGTGTCCCTAAAAAAAGGCCAAGCCTATAGCCTTGAAAAATGTTAGAAATTTGACGAAATTTAGATTTGAAAAATTAATGGTAGAGGGGTAATACAAGTGACGCAGATTCCAAAAAAATCATCCATTCTTCTCTAGCTCTTGTGGTTTCAGATTAAATTGAGTTTTTTTAAAGGTGAGAGCGCAACTTCTACATAATTCGACAAAAAATTGTTAAAAAGCAAAACGGAAAGATGCCATCAGTATCCTTTATTCGATTTATCTTTTTCTATCTATAACTCAAATTTCATTGAAATCGGAGAGAAAAAATATGTGTCCCTAAAAAAAGGCCAAGGCTATAGCCTTGAAAAATGTTCGAAATTTGACGAAATTTAGATTTGAAAAATTAATGGTAGAGGGGTAATACAAGTGACGCAGATTCCAAAAAAATCATCCATTCTTCTCTAGCTCTTGTGGTTTCAGATTAAATTGAGTTTTTTTAAAGGTGAGAGCGCAACTTCTACATAATTCGACAAAAAATTGTTAAAATGCAAAACGGAAAGATGCCATCAGTATCCTTTATTCGATTTATCTTTCTCCATCTATAACTCAAATTTCATTGAAATCGGAGAGAAAAAATATGTGTCCCTAAAAAAAGGCCAAGGCTATAGCCTTGAAAAATGTTCGAAATTTGACGAAATTTAGATTTGAAAAATTAATGGTAGAGGGGTAATATAAGTGACGCAGATTCCAAAAAAATCATCCATTCTTCTCTAGCTCTTGTGGTTTCAGATTAAATTGAGTTTTTTTAAAGGTGAGAGCGCAACTTCTACATAATTCGACAAAAAATTGTTAAAATGCAAAACGGAAAGATGCCATCAGTATCCTTTATTCGATTTATCTTTTTCTATCTATAACTCAAATTTCATTGAAATCGGAGAGAAAAAATATGTGTCCCTAAAAAAAGGGCAAGGCTATAGCCTTGAAAAATGTTCGAAATTTGACGAAATTTAGATTTGAAAAATTAATGGTAGAGGGGTAATACAAGTGACGCAGATAGCCTTGAAAAATGTTCGAAATTTGACGAAATTTAGATTTGAAAAATTAATGGTAGAGGGGTAATACAAGTGACGCAGATTCCAAAAAAATAATCCATTCTTCTCTAGCTCTTGTGGTTTCAGAGGAAATTGAGTTTTTTTATAAAGGTGAGAGCGCAACTTCTACATAATTCGACAAAAAATTGTTAAAAAGCAAAACGGAAAGATTCCATCAGTATCCTTTATTCGATTCATCTTTCTCCATCTATAACTCAAATTTCATTGAAATCGGAGAGAAAAAATATGTGTCCCTAAAAAAAGGCCAAGGCTATAGCCTTGAAAAATGTTCGAAATTTGACGAAATTTAGATTTGAAAAATTAATGGTAGAGGGGTAATACAAGTGACGCAGATTCCAAAAAAATCATCCATTCTTCTCTAGCTCTTGTGGTTTCAGATTAAATTGAGTTTTTTTAAAGGTGAGAGCGCAACTTCTACATAATTCGACAAAAAATTGTTAAAATGCAAAACGGAAAGATGCCATCAGTATCCTTTATTCGATTTATCTTTCTCCATCTATAACTCAAATTTCATTGAAATCGGAGAGAAAAAATATGTGTCCCTAAAAAAAGGCCAAGCCTATAGCCTTGAAAAATGTTAGAAATTTGACGAAATTTAGATTTGAAAAATTAATGGTAGAGGGGTAATACAAGTGACGCAGATTCCAAAAAAATCATCCATTCTTCTCTAGCTCTTGTGGTTTCAGATTAAATTGAGTTTTTTTAAAGGTGAGAGCGCAACTTCTACATAATTCGACAAAAAATTGTTAAAAAGCAAAACGGAAAGATGCCATCAGTATCCTTTATTCGATTTATCTTTTTCTATCTATAACTCAAATTTCATTGAAATCGGAGAGAAAAAATATGTGTCCCTAAAAAAAGGCCAAGGCTATAGCCTTGAAAAATGTTCGAAATTTGACGAAATTTAGATTTGAAAAATTAATGGTAGAGGGGTAATACAAGTGACGCAGATTCCAAAAAAATCATCCATTCTTCTCTAGCTCTTGTGGTTTCAGATTAAATTGAGTTTTTTTAAAGGTGAGAGCGCAACTTCTACATAATTCGACAAAAAATTGTTAAAATGCAAAACGGAAAGATGCCATCAGTATCCTTTATTCGATTTATCTTTCTCCATCTATAACTCAAATTTCATTGAAATCGGAGAGAAAAAATATGTGTCCCTAAAAAAAGGCCAAGGCTATAGCCTTGAAAAATGTTCGAAATTTGACGAAATTTAGATTTGAAAAATTAATGGTAGAGGGGTAATACAAGTGACGCAGATTCCAAAAAAATCATCCATTCTTCTCTAGCTCTTGTGGTTTCAGATTAAATTGAGTTTTTTTAAAGGTGAGAGCGCAACTTCTACATAATTCGACAAAAAATTGTTAAAATGCAAAACGGAAAGATGCCATCAGTATCCTTTATTCGATTTATCTTTCTCCATCTATAACTCAAATTTCATTGAAATCGGAGAGAAAAAATATGTGTCCCTAAAAAAAGGCCAAGGCTATAGCCTTGAAAAATGTTAGAAATTTGACGAAATTTAGATTTGAAAAATTAATGGTAGAGGGGTAATACAAGTGACGCAGATTCCAAAAAAATCATCCATTCTTCTCTAGCTCTTGTGGTTTCAGATTAAATTGAGTTTTTTTAAAGGTGAGAGCGCAACTTCTACATAATTCGACAAAAAATTGTTAAAAAGCAAAACGGAAAGATGCCATCAGTATCCTTTATTCGATTTATCTTTTTCTATCTATAACTCAAATTTCATTGAAATCGGAGAGAAAAAATATGTGTCCCTAAAAAAAGGCCAAGGCTATAGCCTTGAAAAATGTTCGAAATTTGACGAAATTTAGATTTGAAAAATTAATGGTAGAGGGGTAATACAAGTGACGCAGATTCCAAAAAAATCATCCATTCTTCTCTAGCTCTTGTGGTTTCAGATTAAATTGAGTTTTTTTAAAGGTGAGAGCGCAACTTCTACATAATTCGACAAAAAATTGTTAAAATGCAAAACGGAAAGATGCCATCAGTATCCTTTATTCGATTTATCTTTTTCTATCTATAACTCAAATTTCATTGAAATCGGAGAGAAAAAATATGTGTCCCTAAAAAAAGGCCAAGGCTATAGCCTTGAAAAATGTTCGAAATTTGACGAAATTTAGATTTGAAAAATTAATGGTAGAGGGGTAATACAAGTGACGCAGATTCCAAAAAAATCATCCATTCTTCTCTAGCTCTTGTGGTTTCAGATTAAATTGAGTTTTTTTAAAGGTGAGAGCGCAACTTCTACATAATTCGACAAAAAATTGTTAAAATGCAAAACGGAAAGATGCCATCAGTATCCTTTATTCGATTTATCTTTCTCCATCTATAACTCAAATTTCATTGAAATCGGAGAGAAAAAATATGTGTCCCTAAAAAAAGGCCAAGGCTATAGCCTTGAAAAATGTTAGAAATTTGACGAAATTTAGATTTGAAAAATTAATGGTAGAGGGGTAATACAAGTGACGCAGATTCCAAAAAAATCATCCATTCTTCTCTAGCTCTTGTGGTTTCAGATTAAATTGAGTTTTTTTAAAGGTGAGAGCGCAACTTCTACATAATTCGACAAAAAAATTGTTAAAAAGCAAAACGGAAAGATGCCATCAGTATCCTTTATTCGATTTATCTTTTTCTATCTATAACTCAAATTTCATTGAAATCGGAGAGAAAAAATATGTGTCCCTAAAAAAAGGCCAAGGCTATAGCCTTGAAAAATGTTCGAAATTTGACGAAATTTAGATTTGAAAAATTAATGGTAGAGGGGTAATACAAGTGACGCAGATTCCAAAAAAATCATCCATTCTTCTCTAGCTCTTGTGGTTTCAGATTAAATTGAGTTTTTTTAAAGGTGAGAGCGCAACTTCTACATAATTCGACAAAAAATTGTTAAAATGCAAAACGGAAAGATGCCATCAGTATCCTTTATTCGATTTATCTTTCTCCATCTATAACTCAAATTTCATTGAAATCGGAGAGAAAAAATATGTGTCCCTAAAAAAAGGCCAAGGCTATAGCCTTGAAAAATGTTAGAAATTTGACGAAATTTAGATTTGAAAAATTAATGGTAGAGGGGTAATACAAGTGACGCAGATTCCAAAAAAATCATCCATTCTTCTCTAGCTCTTGTGGTTTCAGATTAAATTGAGTTTTTTTAAAGGTGAGAGCGCAACTTCTACATAATTCGACAAAAAATTGTTAAAAAGCAAAACGGAAAGATGCCATCAGTATCCTTTATTCGATTTATCTTTTTCTATCTATAACTCAAATTTCATTGAAATCGGAGAGAAAAAATATGTGTCCCTAAAAAAAGGGCAAGGCTATAGCCTTGAAAAATGTTCGAAATTTGACGAAATTTAGATTTGAAAAATTAATGGTAGAGGGGTAATACAAGTGACGCAGATAGCCTTGAAAAATGTTCGAAATTTGACGAAATTTAGATTTGAAAAATTAATGGCAGAGGGGTAATACAAGTGACGCAGATTCCAAAAAAATCATCCATTCTTCTCTAGCTCTTGTGGTTTCAGATTAAATTGAGTTTTTTTAAAGGTGAGAGCGCAACTTCTACATAATTCGACAAAAAATTGTTAAAATGCAAAACGGAAAGATGCCATCAGTATCCTTTATTCGATTTATCTTTCTCCATCTATAACTCAAATTTCATTGAAATCGGAGAGAAAAAATATGTGTCCCTAAAAAAAGGCCAAGGCTATAGCCTTGAAAAATGTTCGAAATTTGACGAAATTTAGATTTGAAAAATTAATGGTAGAGGGGTAATACAAGTGACGCAGATTCCAAAAAAATCATCCATTCTTCTCTAGCTCTTGTGGTTTCAGATTAAATTGAGTTTTTTTAAAGGTGAGAGCGCAACTTCTACATAATTCGACAAAAAATTGTTAAAAAGCAAAACGGAAAGATTCCATCAGTATCCTTTATTCGATTCATCTTTCTCCATCTATAACTCAAATTTCATTGAAATCGGAGAGAAAAAATATGTGTCCCTAAAAAAAGGGCAAGGCTATAGCCTTGAAAAATGTTCGAAATTTGACGAAATTTAGATTTGAAAAATTAATGGTAGAGGGGTAATATAAGTGACGCAGATTCCAAAAAAATCATCCATTCTTCTCTAGCTCTTGTGGTTTCAGATTAAATTGAGTTTTTTTAAAGGTGAGAGCGCAACTTCTACATAATTCGACAAAAAATTGTTAAAAAGCAAAACGGAAAGATTCCATCAGTATCCTTTATTCGATTCATCTTTCTCCATCTATAACTCAAATTTCATTGAAATCGGAGAGAAAAAATATGTGTCCCTAAAAAAAAAGGCCAAGGCTATAGCCTTGAAAAATGTTCGAAATTTGACGAAATTTAGATTTGAAAAATTAATGGTAGAGGGGTAATACAAGTGACGCAGATTCCAAAAAAATCATCCATTCTTCTCTAGCTCTTGTGGTTTCAGATTAAATTGAGTTTTTTTAAAGGTGAGAGCGCAACTTCTACATAATTCGACAAAAAATTGTTAAAAAGCAAAACGGAAAGATGCCATCAGTATCCTTTATTCGATTTATCTTTTTCTATCTATAACTCAAATTTCATTGAAATCGGAGAGAAAAAATATGTGTCCCTAAAAAAAGGCCAAGGCTATAGCCTTGAAAAATGTTCGAAATTTGACGAAATTTAGATTTGAAAAATTAATGGTAGAGGGGTAATACAAGTGACGCAGATTCCAAAAAAATCATCCATTCTTCTCTAGCTCTTGTGGTTTCAGATTAAATTGAGTTTTTTTAAAGGTGAGAGCGCAACTTCTACATAATTCGACAAAAAATTGTTAAAATGCAAAACGGAAAGATGCCATCAGTATCCTTTATTCGATTTATCTTTCTCCATCTATAACTCAAATTTCATTGAAATCGGAGAGAAAAAATATGTGTCCCTAAAAAAAGGGCAAGGCTATAGCCTTGAAAAATGTTCGAAATTTGACGAAATTTAGATTTGAAAAATTAATGGTAGAGGGGTAATACAAGTGACGCAGATTCCAAAAAAATCATCCATTCTTCTCTAGCTCTTGTGGTTTCAGAGGAAATTGAGTTTTTTTATAAAGGTGAGAGCGCAACTTCTACATAATTCGACAAAAAATTGTTAAAAAGCAAAACGGAAAGATGCCATCAGTATCCTTTATTCGATTTATCTTTTTCTATCTATAACTCAAATTTCATTGAAATCGGAGAGAAAAAATATGTGTCCCTAAAAAAAGGGCAAGGCTATAGCCTTGAAAAATGTTCGAAATTTGACGAAATTTAGATTTGAAAAATTAATGGTAGAGGGGTAATACAAGTGACGCAGATTCCAAAAAAATCATCCATTCTTCTCTAGCTCTTGTGGTTTCAGATTAAATTGAGTTTTTTTAAAGGTGAGAGCGCAACTTCTACATAATTCGACAAAAAATTGTTAAAAAGCAAAACGGAAAGATGCCATCAGTATCCTTTATTCGATTTATCTTTCTCCATCTATAACTCAAATTTCATTGAAATCGGAGAGAAAAAATATGTGTCCCTAAAAAAAGGCCAAGGCTATAGCCTTGAAAAATGTTCGAAATTTGACGAAATTTAGATTTGAAAAATTAATGGTAGAGGGGTAATATAAGTGACGCAGATTCCAAAAAAATCATCCATTCTTCTCTAGCTCTTGTGGTTTCAGAGGAAATTGAGTTTTTTTATAAAGGTGAGAGCGCAACTTCTACATAATTCGACAAAAAATTGTTAAAAAGCCAAACGGAAAGATGCCATCAGTATCCTTTATTCGATTTATCTTTTTCTATCTATAACTCAAATTTCATTGAAATCGGAGAGAAAAAATATGTGTCCATAAAAAAAGGGCAAGGCTATAGCCTTGAAAAATGTTCGAAATTTGACGAAATTTAGATTTGAAAAATTAATGGTAGAGGGGTAATACAAGTGACGCAGATTCCAAAAAAATCATCCATTCTTCTCTAGCTCTTGTGGTTTCAGATTAAATTGAGTTTTTTTAAAGGTGAGAGCGCAACTTCTACATAATTCGACAAAAAATTGTTAAAAAGCAAAACGGAAAGATGCCATCAGTATCCTTTATTCGATTTATCTTTTTCTATCTATAACTCAAATTTCATTGAAATCGGAGAGAAAAAATATGTGTCCCTAAAAAAAGGGCAAGGCTATAGCCTTGAAAAATGTTCGAAATTTGACGAAATTTAGATTTGAAAAATTAATGGTAGAGGGGTAATACAAGTGACGCAGATTCCAAAAAAATCATCCATTCTTCTCTAGCTCTTGTGGTTTCAGATTAAATTGAGTTTTTTTAAAGGTGAGAGCGCAACTTCTACATAATTCGACAAAAAATTGTTAAAAAGCAAAACGGAAAGATGCCATCAGTATCCTTTATTCGATTTATCTTTTTCTATCTATAACTCAAATTTCATTGAAATCGGAGAGAAAAAATATGTGTCCCTAAAAAAAGGGCAAGGCTATAGCCTTGAAAAATGTTCGAAATTTGACGAAATTTAGATTTGAAAAATTAATGGTAGAGGGGTAATATAAGTGACGCAGATTCCAAAAAAATCATCCATTCTTCTCTAGCTCTTGTGGTTTCAGAGGAAATTGAGTTTTTTTATAAAGGTGAGAGCGCAACTTCTACATAATTCGACAAAAAATTGTTAAAAAGCAAAACGGAAAGATGCCATCAGTATCCTTTATTCGATTTATCTTTTTCTATCTATAACTCAAATTTCATTGAAATCGGAGAGAAAAAATATGTGTCCATAAAAAAAGGGCAAGGCTATAGCCTTGAAAAATGTTCGAAATTTGACGAAATTTAGATTTGAAAAATTAATGGTAGAGGGGTAATACAAGTGACGCAGATTCCAAAAAAATCATCCATTCTTCTCTAGCTCTTGTGGTTTCAGATTAAATTGAGTTTTTTTAAAGGTGAGAGCGCAACTTCTACATAATTCGACAAAAAATTGTTAAAAAGCAAAACGGAAAGATGCCATCAGTATCCTTTATTCGATTTATCTTTTTCTATCTATAACTCAAATTTCATTGAAATCGGAGAGAAAAAATATGTGTCCCTAAAAAAAGGGCAAGGCTATAGCCTTGAAAAATGTTCGAAATTTGACGAAATTTAGATTTGAAAAATTAATGGTAGAGGGGTAATACAAGTGACGCAGATTCCAAAAAAATCATCCATTCTTCTCTAGCTCTTGTGGTTTCAGAGGAAATTGAGTTTTTTTATAAAGGTGAGAGCGCAACTTCTACATAATTCGACAAAAAATTGTTAAAAAGCAAAACGGAAAGATGCCATCAGTATCCTTTATTCGATTTATCTTTTTCTATCTATAACTCAAATTTCATTGAAATCGGAGAGAAAAAATATGTGTCCCTAA
Source organism: Neocrepidodera transversa (assembly GCA_963243735.1). NCBI lineage: Eukaryota > Metazoa > Arthropoda > Insecta > Coleoptera > Chrysomelidae > Neocrepidodera > Neocrepidodera transversa. The sequence goes on from OY725339.1 coordinate 25,668,213, forward strand.
AAAAAGGGCAAGGCTATAGCCTTGAAAAATGTTCGAAATTTGACGAAATTTAGATTTGAAAAATTAATGGTAGAGGGGTAATACAAGTGACGCAGATTCCAAAAAAATCATCCATTCTTCTCTAGCTCTTGTGGTTTCAGAGGAAATTGAGTTTTTTTATAAAGGTGAGAGCGCAACTTCTACATAATTCGACAAAAAATTGTTAAAAAGCAAAACGGAAAGATGCCATCAGTATCCTTTATTCGATTTATCTTTTTCTATCTATAACTCAAATTTCATTGAAATCGGAGAGAAAAAATATGTGTCCCTAAAAAAAGGGCAAGGCTATAGCCTTGAAAAATGTTCGAAATTTGACGAAATTTAGATTTGAAAAATTAATGGTAGAGGGGTAATACAAGTGACGCAGATTCCAAAAAAATCATCCATTCTTCTCTAGCTCTTGTGGTTTCAGATTAAATTGAGTTTTTTTAAAGGTGAGAGCGCAACTTCTACATAATTCGACAAAAAATTGTTAAAAAGCAAAACGGAAAGATGCCATCAGTATCCTTTATTCGATTTATCTTTCTCCATCTATAACTCAAATTTCATTGAAATCGGAGAGAAAAAATATGTGTCCCTAAAAAAAGGCCAAGGCTATAGCCTTGAAAAATGTTCGAAATTTGACGAAATTTAGATTTGAAAAATTAATGGTAGAGGGGTAATACAAGTGACGCAGATTCCAAAAAAATCATCCATTCTTCTCTAGCTCTTGTGGTTTCAGAGGAAATTGAGTTTTTTTATAAAGGTGAGAGCGCAACTTCTACATAATTCGACAAAAAATTGTTAAAAAGCAAAACGGAAAGATGCCATCAGTATCCTTTATTCGATTTATCTTTTTCTATCTATAACTCAAATTTCATTGAAATCGGAGAGAAAAAATATGTGTCCATAAAAAAAGGGCAAGGCTATAGCCTTGAAAAATGTTCGAAATTTGACGAAATTTAGATTTGAAAAATTAATGGTAGAGGGGTAATACAAGTGACGCAGATTCCAAAAAAATCATCCATTCTTCTCTAGCTCTTGTGGTTTCAGAGGAAATTGAGTTTTTTATAAAGGTGAGAGCGCAACTTCTACATAATTCGACAAAAAATTGTTAAAAAGCAAAACGGAAAGATGCCATCAGTATCCTTTATTCGATTTATCTTTCTCTATCTATAACTCAAATTTCATTGAAATCGGAGAGAAAAAATATGTGTCCCTAAAAAAAGGGCAAGACTATAGCCTTGAAAAATGTTCGAAATTTGACGAAATATAGATTTGAAAAATTAATGGTAGAGGGGTAATACAAGTGACGCAGATTCCAAAAAAATCATCCATTCTTCTCTAGCTCTTGTGGTTTCAGAGGAAATTGAGTTTTTTATAAAGGTGAGAGCGCAAGTTCTACATAATTCGACAAAAAATTGTTAAAAAGCAAAACGGAAAGATGCCATCAGTATCCTTTATTCGATTTATCTTTCTCTATCTATAACTCAAATTTCATTGAAATCGGAGAGAAAAAATATGTGTCCCTAAAAAAAGGGCAAGACTATAGCCTTGAAAAATGTTCGAAATTTGACGAAATATAGATTTGAAAAATTAATGGTAGAGGGGTAATACAAGTGACGTAGATTCCAAAAAAATCATCCATTCTTCTCTAGCTCTTGTGGTTTCAGAGGAAATTGAGTTTTTTTAAAGGTGAGAGCGCAACTTCTACATAATTCGACAAAAAATTGTTAAAAAGCAAAACGGAAAGATGCCATCAGTATCCTTTATTCGATTTATCTTTCTCTATCTATAACTCAAATTTCATTGAAATCGGAGAGAAAAAATATGTGTCCCTAAAAAAAAGGGCAAGACTATAGCCTTGAAAAATGTTCGAAATTTGACGAAATATAGATTTGAAAAATTAATGGTAGAGGGGTAATACAAGTGACGTAGATTCCAAAAAAATCATCCATTCTTCTCTAGCTCTTGTGGTTTCAGAGGAAATTGAGTTTTTTTAAAGGTGAGAGCGCAACTTCTACATAATTCGACAAAAAATTGTTAAAAAGCAAAACGGAAAGATGCCATCAGTAACCTTTATTCGATTTATCTTTCTCTATCCATAACTCAAATTTCATTGAAATCGGAGAGAAAAAATATGTGTCCCTAAAAAAAGGGCAAGGCTATAGCCTTGAAAAATGTTCGAAATTTGACGAAATTTAGATTTGAAAAATTAATGGTAGAGAGATAATACAAGTGACGCAGATTCCAAAAAAAACATCCATTCTTCTCTAGCTCTTGTGGTTTCAGAGGAAATTGAGTTTTTTTAAAGGTGAGAGCGCAACTTCTACATAATTCGACAAAAAATTGTTAAAAAGCAAAACGGAAAGATGCCATCAGTATCCTTTATTCGATTTATCTTTCTCCATCTATAACTCAAATTTCATTGAAATCGGAGAGAAAAAATATGTGTCCCTAAAAAAAGGGCAAGACTATAGCCTTGAAAAATGTTCGAAATTTGAGGAAATATAGATTTGAAAAATTAATGGTAGAGGGGTAATACAAGTGACGCAGATTCCAAAAAAATCATCCATTCTTCTCTAGCTCTTGTGGTTTCAGAGGAAATTGAGTTTTTTTAAAGGTGAGAGCGCAACTTCTACATAATTCGACAAAAAATTGTTAAAAAGCAAAACGGAAAGATGCCATCAGTAACCTTTATTCGATTTATCTTTCTCTATCCATAACTCAAATTTCATTGAAATCGGAGAGAAAAAATATGTGTCCCTAAAAAAAGGGCAAGACTATAGCCTTGAAAAATGTTCGAAATTTGACGAAATATAGATTTGAAAAATTAATGGTAGAGGGGTAATACAAGTGACGCAGATTCCAAAAAAATCATCCATTCTTCTCTAGCTCTTGTGGTTTCAGAGGAAATTGAGTTTTTTTAAAGGTGAGAGCGCAACTTCTACATAATTCGACAAAAAATTGTTAAAAAGCAAAACGGAAAGATGCCATCAGTATCCTTTATTCGATTTATCTTTCTCCATCTATAACTCAAATTTCATTGAAATCGGAGAGAAAAAATATGTGTCCCTAAAAAAAGGGCCTTGAAAAATGTTAGAAATTTAGATTTGAAAAATTAATGGTAGAGGGGTAATACAAGTGACGCAGATTCCAACAAAATCATCCATTCTTCTCTAGCTCTTGTGGTTTCAGAGGAAATGAGTTTTTTTTAAAGGTGAGAGCGCAACTTCTACATCAAAAAAATGTTAAAAAAGAAAACGGAATGATACCAACAGTATCCTTTATTCGATTTATCTTTCTCTATCCATAACTCAAATGTCATTTAAATCGGAGAGAAAAATATTCGACTCCTTCAAAAATATTCGAAAGTTTTCAAAATTTTGATTTGAAAAATAAATGGTAGAGAGGTTCAAGTGTCGCAGATTCCAAAAAGGACATCCATTCTCTACCTTGTTTGGTGGAGGAAATTAAAAAAAAGTGCGAGTCTATGCTCTAAAAGTATATATAGATAATATTTCCGGTAGGTATAACAATGACAACCAATGTGGACTTAAAATGGCAAATCTAATATTAGCGCCATCTATTCAAAATATTTTTGTATAGAGGGTTTAAGAAACCTGCAAGAGATGTCCCTAAATTTTATAATTTCTCATAATTTCCTAACGATTTTTTTGTTGAAATCTTTAAATATGTAGAATTTTAATATTTATTAAAAAATGAGGATTAAATTTAATGAATGCATTTATAATTTTGAATTATGATTACATGATAGATAAAAAATGGAATGAGTGACTGTGACTAAAATTCACAAGGGTATAGTCAGTAAATAAGGAATCGATAATTTATTAAATTGCAGTTTTTGCGAGTTATTTTTGGTTTATCTAAGTTTACGGCATCGGAATACACATCTTGTCTTTTTTTAAAGATCACTCAAAAGCCTAGTGGACGAGGACCTTACCTTTCTTTCAATATAAATGTAAGATAAATGGTACTAAATATTACAAAACTGAAAAATGCAATTAGTTTTTACAACATAAAGGTGGGTTTCACAGCGGGTTGAATGAGAAGAAAAAAAAGAAGAAATGTGTACTTGTCCACACACACGAGTATATTGGATGATCTTTAAAAAAGAAAACGTTTATGCCGATGCCGTAGAATAAGACAGACCAAAAGAAAGTTGCAAAATACAGTTTCCTTTTGAAATACAGTTTGATTTTATTACATGATATGTAAAACCGATAGATGGCAATTGGCAAAACTGGCGTTGCAACTTTAATATGTTTTCCTCTGAAAATGTTTATTACCAGCAGAATCATAAAAAAGATACATAAAAAAGCTTTTATTGAAATAATATTAATTAAATTATTTATATTAATGATATAATTAAAAAATCATTTTTTTCAGAATGATGTCCAATTTCTGTACTTGAAATATACTGCACTTTTACAGGTAAAGGAGAAATATTGTCCATAGACACAAGCGAACCAACCTCTAGTAAAGGTTGTAGATTTTCAAGTTCGTCGAGATACATAATGTCAAAATTATCATTTATGATATCAGATCGTTGATCATTATTTTCACTAGAGTGTTCTAAAACTTTTATTTCATCGATAATCTTTCTAAAATCTATTTCGGAACTTTCAACTTCGGTTGAATTTTTTACAACTTTCTCTGCAAATCTACATTCTTCAGCTGGCTAAGATTGATTTCTGATGGAATTGTTTTATTTTCTAATGTATTTTTGATACACTTCGAGTAGTTCGGGTCCAAAGAAAAAAGGGCATATTTACAAAATCCATTTCTTATCGTGTTTTTCATGCCCAAGCCAGCAAACGTTTAATCAAATAGACGGGAAGAATTTGTTCTAGTCACAGAACAATTGATATTCTACAGCTTCCTTTGCCATGCCATTACAGTGTTCTTCCAGCTTTGTTTTAAGGGTCGAGAGACGCTGACATCTGCAGGATGGAGCATGTATGTTAAGGCGGAAGCACATGAAGTACCAAGCGGTAAATAAATAAAAATTATGGGTTTTGAATGTCATTATCTGAGAGCTGTTGGCCATGTATTTGTAAAAAACCTCGACCTTCATCCAGCCACTTTCTGAACAACCCATAACTTATCAGACATGTTGTCTACAATACTTTTAGGTGGTCTTACATACGGGGACATACCTTGTTGCTAGCACTGAATACTAGGTAGCAGGACTGTAAAATTTTCTTTTTCGTTTCCCAGTATAATACTATATATATTTTTAAAGCCTCTATGAGCTAAAACGTTCCCAGATTTGGGACACAACAAGAACCCTGCTTCGTCCCCCTTTAATATTTACTTGGGGCTCTGAAAAATATACAAGACGTCTTTTTCTTTAAAAAATTGTTTTAGTTTTGTAAACCAGAGTCTTAAGGCGCACCCAGACTATGTCGAATAGTTGTTGAACCATGTCAGGCCGAACCGAACGCAAACCCAATCAAGTTGGTAGGGGTCAAATGAAACAGATTCGGCCAGAGCAGTGTAGACGTGCCGAAGCATATCTACTGCTAAAAACTACAAAATATTCAATGCAATATCTTCTGAATGACTCATTTATACCAATGTGTGTCGCTCGACTAGTTCACTTATACAGATTATTGACTGAGGTAATGTTGACAAGTCAAAAGACGACTATGCCGATCGGCTTTGCTGATCTGCATAGTCTGGATACGGGTTAATGTTTTCCTCATTTATTTCGGCATGAGCTTTAGGTTCCCTAATTGAAATTTCAGGATGCCTTGTGAAGAAATTGGCATACCATTTCTTCCCTTGGCCAAAAACTGGTGGATGAATTTGTCTACTACGTGTGTAATATATTCTTAAATTGAAAGATGTATAATCTATATCAGTGACCAAGAAAAAGACAACTATAAAACATGTTCTGCCGCCGAATTCTCGATCAACAACGGGAATTTAGGGCTTATTATTTTCCTTTTAACGGCCACTAATTTTAAATGTGAAAAAATGGCAAAACATAGTTTAAACTGTATCAATAATACAGCTTAATAGTATTTTATTCCTATAATCGACCCCAAACATGCATGCATATGATATTTTACTTACTATTTACACCAGGCACTTTTACTATAAATTACATAAAAAGATTAATTGTGACCAAAGTGGTGTTACACTGCCATCTTGAAGTCAACTGAAATTAGTTCAAAAATGCTATACTGCAGGTGTTAGTTGATTTTGAAATATCATAATAGTGGCCGAAAACAGGCATGATCGAGAATTGTAACATACTATTGAGGTTTTCTTACTATTTGATGTTTAACAAAGAATATTATTCATAAGTTGCCATTCTTTTGTTTTGTCTTATATACGTGCATATAGTGCAATGTACTAAACTTGAAACGTTCTTTATCTGGTTGGTTGTAGTTTTTGGTTTTTTAGGTTAGTCATTGTGTGTGATGTTTAGTCAACGTTAAAATATGGAGTCAATAATGACGTAAATAAGTTAAATTTCTTAGAATCTCATTACCTGCGACGTCGTTAAGACCATAAAATGAATATCCATTTAGGTAAAAATAAGGGTTGTTCCATAACGTTGACTTCAATGACGACGTTGTTAGGACGTAAAAGAGCTATTTGGGATTACAAGTTCAGGAGAGTTGTATCAGATTTATGTAGGAGAGTTTTGCCAAATTTTTATCGAGGCAAGGATAGTGGTGTCAGAGTGACGTGTGTGCCTTGATCGCCGTTTTTGATCAAATTGATAAGGGCGACTTGGTGATCGTTTTTGACTGAAATTTCACCAAATCGAGGTGAGTGTTGTCAGGGTAATGTCAACGACTATATCACCGTTTTACTGGACATACTTTTTTATAATTATATATTTATTCAATTTTAAACATTTTTTGGCAATGTGAAGTTCACCCAATTCCCGTAGGGCGATTCGGCAACAAGGAGGGCGGACTTGTGGATTTGGTCTGTGATTGCTTGGATTTTCTTCGGTCGCTCTTAGTCGTTTCTGCGGTTCTTCTTAGTGATTCCTGGGTTCTTCTTCTGTTGGTCTTTTGTATCTCAAATTCCATTAGTCTTAGATTTCATTAGTCTTTCGGTTTTCTGAATCTGTTCTTAATACTTCAAATCCTTTATTCTTCATCGTGATGGCCCCATAGTAGTAAATATAGAAACGTAAATTTTGAAAATGAGATATTTACTTTTTTCATGAATTTTCGAATGTTCGCTTGTTAATCATTGAATCAGTCTTGGTTACTTAATTTAGTATCTTTAAAGGTTTATTGGCATCGTTATTAAATATTTTACAACGTAATAAATAGAATATAGTAACCAATCTTGCTGAACCTTTTCGCCATTTGGCAAAATTCGATTGAAATATATATATCAAAAAACTTTTGTCTTTAGGATAGATAATTTTATTTTTGATTAGTTCTTGCACTTGGCTTGGAGATAATATACTCTGCCGAAGAACTGTATCGTAAGAGAGGGGCGAAGGATTTTAAAATTAAATATGCGATAATATTCAGCAAATGTTTCCTTAACACGTCACCATTATCAATTTTCCGTTTGAAAGCAATCAAATGCTTCTTCTTACAGTTTAATTTTCTAAATGTGTCTTCTTTTATTACTCATTGTAAGTTTTTAGTATTTTACTAGACACATTTTTGCCGTTTAATTTGTAAATTATTAAGTTAAATAAAGCGATAATTCTTGGATATCTTGAAAAATGGGAGAATTGGTATAATTAAACGTTGCTGTCGGTGCCTGGTACAGTTTACTTTTATGTCACCATTCAGAATTTTAGGTAGATTTTATGGAAGATTCACATAACTTTTCTATATAACATGTTAATTTCAGTTTTAGTATTTTTTGTTGGTAACAATGAGTTAATATCCATTTAAAACAAGATTATTTAAAATAAATAACTTCTAATTATGCGATGAACATACCAGGAAATCATGTCAAAATACAAAAACGGTGAATTAAAAATAATAGCACTTTAAGTATAGTTGATTTTTAGATATATCACAATTACTTTTATAATTCCTATCTAAAGTAACCAATGAGAAATGTTGATTTTCTTGTTGGCAATAACCAGATAATTAGGATAATTAACAGCTAACAGTGGGTGAAATATATAGGGAGAGTAGCATTATTATTATTATTATATTATTATAAGACTCCTGTAGCATATAGGATGGAAAAATAAATGATTGTAACAATAAATCTTATTCTAATACAAGTCATACCCAATCATCACTTTAATTTTTTGATCATTGTGAAAGTAATTTTTGTTTATTGACTGATTATTCATCTTCATTAATTTAGTTTTGTCATGTCGTCATTTATCCTCAATCCAATTTTTGCTCATTCTTTCACCATTTTTGTCAGCATTTTTAATATTTTGTCCTGCGTACTTCTTAATGTTTCTTTATTCATCTTTCTTATTACATATTCCAGATCTAGATTAAATAGTGTTACTGCTAATGCTCCTTGTTTATGACTACGATTAATATCAAACTATTCTATTTCCCTTTTGTGTCTTTTCCTTTTATACTAATTGTTGTTTTCTCTATTCTTTTTCATATCAGTCTCCTTAATTTAGAAATATTTTTCTAGACACACCTTTATTTATTTAATAGATCAAAATAGCATCTATACTTCCATCTGGTATTCATTCGATTTTTTCTGCGTATCTGTTTAATGGTGTATTTTGCATTGACGTGATGGTTGATCATCATGATGTTGTCTTATCAGTTTAACAGTCTATGATTGTCTTCATAGAATGATGAGTCCTTTAGCCGTTGTAGAGCTATTCTAGCCTCCCCCATTATAACGTATTGTAATGGCGGGAGGTCAAGCAGAGTGTCAATAGCAGCTGTGGGTATTGTTTTTATGTTCCCTGCTATTCCCAAACAAGCAATGCCCAATTAGGAGATAGCGATCCGTTGTTTTTATCTTTAGCCCCAGACCAGAGATGTATATGTTACCATGGTAGGACTACCATATTGTACAACCAATGTACCATTTTTGGATTGAGTCCTTATGTTTTCCCATATGTGCCTCTAGCTGTCATTAAAGTAGCAACCGCTTTCGTATGTATTTTTTGAATCTGGAGGTTCCAGGTAAGTTTCGAGTCTAGCATTACCCCAAGATATTTTACCCCTCCCTTCAGATTTACCTTTTCACCACCAAGTCATAGTTGGCTAAGGCCCTCTAAATTCCTTCTTTTTGTGAATGCTATTATGTTGGACTTGGAGGGGCTAATTTTCAAACCCTTATGCTCTGTCGAGAGTGTGACTGCGTTTAGGGCCATCTGAAGTGGTTCCCTAACCGTAGTGTAGAATTTTCTTTGGGATAATACGACAGGGTCAGCTGCGTATCGCAATGTTTTGTGTCCTCCCTCTTGGAGGATTCTCAGCAGTCCATCCATTACCAGATTCCATAGCAGAGGTGATAGTACTCTCCCCTGGTCACATGAGCTGCCTTTTTCTTGGAATAATTATTTTGTATATCAATTTTTTAAGGGCTTCGGACAAAAATTGATTCTTTCGTTGGCCGTTAAAAAAACCGTGATTCATATATTTACATTTAAAGTGTACTGAAAATAGCTAATATTATATTGAACGTGGAAAGGAGAGTACATAAATGTGTAAAATAATAATGACAATTATGAAAATTGCTTTTAATGAAGTTTGGCTGTTCGTTAACAACAATAATTGTATTTTAATTTTATTTTATTTTAAAAATGTTTTGTAACCCTTGTTTCAAGGACTGTTTTTAAATAACTTTACTCGTTAATGTAACAACCGATGTCTCTTCAATTTGTGTTTTTTATGGGAGGTATCGTTGACCGGAAGCGCTCAGCCAAATTTCATTAAATAGCAATGTTCATAATTGTCTTTATTAATTTACACATTTATGTACTCTCCTCTCCACGTTCAGTATAATTTTAGTACACTTCAAACGTAAATATATGAATCACGGTTTTTTAACGGCGATCAAAAGTGTCAATTTTTGGCCAAAACCCTTAATCAATTGTTCCAACAATTAATTATTGTAATAAGTAATTAAATGTTTGTGCTAAAATTTATCCGCTACTTATAGTATAAACAATGTTATGTATTTCAAATGTAATTTTAATAAATCATAAATATATATCATCCTTGATATGAAATCACTGTTAAACAATTTCGTTCAATAGTAATAACAAAATTTTTTCACGGTGAATTAAAGATTTTTTTACGGTTAAAAAACAGCATATTTATACGTATCTTAGTAACCAACGAACCTTTTTTGCCAGTTGGACAAAAACATTATTTTTTCAATAATAAACTGGTATTTTGCATTGGATTTTTTAAGAGGAATAAAATAAAAATCTGGTACATTAATAAAAATCCGGTGGCGAAATCAAATATATATTTATTTTTAATGGTGAAAATTAATGTATTTTTAATATTTTTTTAAAATTTTTTCCATTTGTCGAAACCTTTCAAATGAGCTATTAAACATTTTGATCAGATTGGTAGTTCTCGATATTACGGGTTGAAGTAAATTCACAAAAGTGGGCATGGCGCCTTTACTATGGAATCTATGGCGAACTGATGACTTAAATTTATACTAAAAAAGAATTTTTTGAAAATTTCTGACACAATTTCCGGTATGAAGGAGGCCATTTTCCAAATTTTTTATAGAATAATATGTTCTTCATATGTCCAACCTATAGGATCTATGGCGAAATTATGACTGAAACTTATACTTCTTTTGAATGGTCAAATTTGAAATGCTAATGAAGAACCACGTTTTACAATAACGCCACACGGGGTAAAAATTAATAATTTATCTGACATACTGTGAAATCAACTATCCAGTATTGATTACACAAATCTATAATTTTGTGTAGCTAATATAATAAAATAATTTTTATTTTATTTTATATTTAAATATGCAACTTTTATTTCTGGAAAATACTGTTAAAAAATAAAAAATAAAAGCGAGAAATTTCTCAATATCCACAGTTGCACAACGCAACGTTCCCGTCGGTTCATCAATTAGTATCGCTGCATCGCGACCAATTACCTTTTCTTAAAATCTCATCCGAAGACAGAGAGAACTAAAAATAGACGTCGAAAGCATGAACGGCGCCCGACGTCGCCGTCGCAATGCCAAAGCTTAAGCAACATTTCGACGTATCGTGTTTACACAACATACTTACTTTAGAAAAACAAGCCGTTTGGTTAAATTTTATAATAAATAATTTAGAATAACATATTTGTGATTAATACTTAGTCAGTATGAATCTGATTATGTTTGAGATAGGAATGTGACAGTTGGTTTTTAATATAAATAAACTTAGGTGTTAAAATTGTGATTAGAATGTGAAAAGTGATAAAATCTTCTGTTAATATGGTTAAATTAAAGGTAGCAGTGAGGGTAAGACCCATGTCTTTCAGGTAAGTTATACATAAACAAAGAAATTTATAGGGTGTTTTTATAGCATGCACAGTTATTTTTAAATCAATTAATGGTTAAATGAGGAAACAGTTACTTGTTTTAGGGCTCATTAAAATGATATTTTATAAAATAATTCAATTTTCTAGAAAAAAATACCAGTATATACAGATTTTGTTTTTAATTTTTTTATCATCAAGTATAAAATGATTAAATATCATTTTAGTACTTCTTGAAATAAAGCATAAACAAATATTAATACAACAAAAATGATAAAATTTGTCTAACCCTTTCATCAAATATTGCTCCAACTATTCTTACCTCAAATCCCATGAATACCAATATTTGTTAAAAGAGAAAAAACATTTTTTTTGAAAATAAAAAAAATTAACACAATTTAATTTAAAATTTTGATCTCGTAAATTTCAGATCTGAATTTGGTTAACATAAAAAATCAAAGAAACTATTCATTCAAACCAAAAATATATTCCTACTCAAAATTAAAAAATATATCCCCGATTTTTTCCTGAGATTTTTTTTTATTTCTCACAGAAGATTCAAATTTTTTTAGACTGACTTTTAATTTTAATAAATTTCAAAAATCATTTCATTTTAAGGTTTAAATATAATGAGTGTCTCAAATACCCCAAATTTTGTATGTCTTGGAAACAAATGCCTATTTTACTACTCTATAGAATTTCTCTGGCTATTTCCCGACCAGTATCCAAATTTCCGCTCAATCAGATTAAACATGTAGCATATATCGTGGAAGAATATAAATACAGATAGACTTCCAACTGGAAATAGTCTTAATCGTCTCAGGGGACCTCAAAATGGATATTTTCGTCTTCATCTCGAAAAAATTTTTTAGCGCGTTCAAAATTCTTTCCCTCCTCATTGGATGGTGGGTCGGGAACGTAAAAAATCTTTGGTAAAATATGTCCTTAAAGTTATTTTTATGACGTTAACAAGTTCGTGAATTTTTTTCTAAATGTGATTAATTTCTGCGGCATACAATATTTTCCCAACTCTGTCGTTTTTCAGAAGTTATCAATTTTTCATAGTGTATCTAATTGTGATTTTTTTTATAGTTACTTTTACTATATTAAAGTATTTCCTTGCATTGCTACGTTGTCAAGTCGAAATTTTCTCTAATATATAAATTTTTGTTCCTAACTACAAGGTGTCATTTTTCTACGTTGGCAAATTTTTAAAAATAAATGTATATAAATATGTTGATTTTGTACCGATTTTTTTTTAGTTATTATTAATTTAAAATTATTTCCATAATCCTCTCATTATAGCGATGTCGAAATTATATGTAATAACATAATAACACAGCTCTATCTCAGAATACTGAGAGAGTTTTGATAATTTATAAAATTTTACTGGATAGTTTTGCGACATTAAACGTTTTCCGACGTTGTTAAGTTTTCGAAAATATTTCTAAACCTGTCGTTTCTAATTCGAACATTTAAATTTTTGCTACTTTGTAGTATTTCACTGTGTTTTAAAAGAATTCAATTTTTTTCTATTTAAGTTTAATGTGTCTCGATATCAAAGATCACTGATACTCGGATCAATCGTTACAAATTAGATATAAAATATAACATTAAAAATACAATGGTAAAATAACAATATTGCCAAGCACAATTACAAACCTTTTATATACGAAAATACAGTTTAGTGTCTTGAAAGAATTTAATGACCTTAACGGACTGATCGAAGGAGCTGAGAAGTTTCTTTATATTTCTTGATAAACGATGGTTGCTGTGTTCTTGGACATAAAGTAGGCAATTTAGCAGAATATGTTCAATGGTTATTGGTGAAGTGTCACAAGGAGATATAAGTAGATCTTTCGAAGCCATTAAGTAGCCGTGAATGTCCAATTCTTAATCTTCTTAAAATTGTTTTGTTTTTTTGAAAAGAGCTTTAATACCTTGTCTAATTTGAATATTTCTGGGAGTTATACTGGATGTTGCAGAATCTTTAACTAAGTGGTCAACTGCCTTGATATAAGGTATACCAATATAACATCAACGAAATGGTAACTCCATTAGAATTCAATCGATTAATAGCCTCATGTATCCTTCGGACAATAGGATGCTGTGTATTAAATTTATAGCCTGATAATGGCAAAAAGTTCTCCAGTGTGATCATTAAGAGAACGAGGGAGAGTTGTTAAAGTAATTGAGACATGGTTTTAATCCACAGAGGAATAGGAGAAACAAGAGTGCCTATGGTTTGAGGAAGATCAGATTTTTCCAGAAGTGATGCCAAGGTATATGGAAGGGAGGCTATTTTGGACAGTTGATTTGAGTTCTCGTCCCAATTTACAATTATGGGGTTAACAGGTTTCAAGAAATTGGCTAAAACTGTGGCTGAATATGTCAAAAGGAGTTGCTGAAATCGCAGCCAAAGCGGAGGTTCATTTGGTTCACGATACAAAATTTTGGTCGGACTAGATCTAAAAGCCCCAAGGCAGATTCGTAGAGCGTTATTATGTACTACGTTAAGAGAACGTCGACAATTTTTTGCAGCAGACATATAGATAAAGCTACCATAGTCCAATTTTGATCTAATAAGTGATCTGTATACTTTAAGCAAAAGTTCTTCGTCAGCTCCCCAACGGTGAGGTACTAACGTTTTGATAATATGGAGTCTACTACTCAAACAGTTACGTTTGTTTCACCGATGTGAGTTTTCCAGTTTAATTTATTATCGAAAGTCATTTCTAGAATTTTCAGATTATCAACTGTAGTAATTCATCGTTGAACTTAATATCTAGAGATCGTATATTTTGGGGTCTACTACTAATTAAAAAAATCGGCTGTGTCACTCCAGAACTTTCCCGGCTCGACCGTAGAGAATATGTTGTTTATTATTATTTTAATTACAAAATACTAAGCATTACATTAATTTATGGAACACATTAAAAATGGCGAGCTGATGGTAAATACGTCTACCGAATTGATATTTCAATGTTGATAATGACATAATCTGCGCATGCGCACGTTGTATATCACACTGCTACAATTAGGATCTAGTAAAATCATGTCTGAAAACTATTGGCAATTTGGGAAAATTTTTCATACAGTAGTTGTAGGGAATTTTATGCTTTACAACTTTGCACTGAAAGATTTTGTACTAAAGAGCATAATTTACCTCCAATTTTAAAAAAATGGAAAATCTTAAATGTGTATTTTTCTCGCCATCTAGCGGCAAAACATAAGGAATTCGATAAAAAGTTAAACATAAAAGTTAAAGAAAATTTGATGCATTACAACTTTGCACAAGAAAATTTTGCACTAAAATGCATTGTTTATCTTCAAAATCAAAAAAAACTAGAGAAAACATACATGCACATATTTATGCGCCCTCTAGTGGCGCAACTATTGGAAATTCTGGAAAAAGTTTAAGACAAAAGTTGTAGGGAATTTTATGCTCCAAAACTTTGTACTACAACATTTTGCACTAAAGTGAATTATTTGTCCTCAAAATCAAGAAAAACGAGATAAAACCTACATGTACATTTTTTACGCTCCCTCTAGTGGCGCAACTATTGAAAATTCTGGAAAAAGTTTGAAACAAAATTTATAGGGAATTTCATGCTCTAAAACTTTGTACTACAATATTTTGCAGTAAAGTGTATTGTTTGTCCTTAAAATTTAAAAAAAGTAAAAAATTGTTACATGTGTATTTAATCAATGTTGGTCTTGAGGACCTTCTAATGTACGAATTTAAACCAATGGTCGCATTCTAGTCACACACCGACCCTGCATACCAAATTTCAGCTTGATTGGTCAAACGGTTCGACAGTTATCGTGGAAGATTACACACAGACACACAGACAGACCATGCGCTGGAAATCGTCATGGGGGACTTCAAAATGGATAAATCCATCGATATCTCGATTTTTTTTTGCTCGTTCACCTTACTTTCCCTTTGATGGGTCCGGGAAAGTAAAAAATAAATGATAGAATATGTGTATAAGAAGTGACTGGTAATACACAACTTAAATGACCAGATAGAATAACTCGAATTGTAATATTACAGGGCGAATATTATTTTAAATTTAGATTTTTCCAATATCTTTTATCCATTTTGCTCATTTTTTTCTTAAACTTGGAAACAATCCTGTAGATTTTTTGATATTTGACACATGTGAGCCCATCATAAGAATGTACGATTATATTAAAATGTAACGAAATCCAGGTCAGACTTGGAAAATATTCTTACATTTTTTCACCTTGAAATCAACGCCCTGTAGATCGCAGTTTTTAAAAATTATTTCTATATTTGAAAAGATCACAAAGAAATTAATTTAATGATTTCTGGGCAGAAGATTTTAGTATTGAAATTTTAATTTTAAATTATTTTATTCAATTCAAAGTAGTTTTTTGCAGTCTACGTATTAAGTTGATACTTCCCCGCTAAGCTATGTAGTTATAGTTTTATATTTAGGACCACAATAATTTGTCTTCCGAACATCATGTATAATGATAATTTAAAATTTGTACTTGTAGAATTTTTAGTAAAATTATACATATAATTTAATTAAAAATCAATTGAGTATTATTCTATGACATTAAAAAACGCATCATGTACTATACTTCAAAGTAGTGTGGAAATGGGTATATTTAAACATGCGAAGTTAGTACCTTCATAGTGTAAGAATTTAATATCTTTAAACATTTACTTTGTTAGCTTAAACAAGCTTGATGGTAACATAAAAGAAATTAGTAAAAATTCTTTCTATTTGATTTTATACTCCGAAAATTCTGAAATAAAATAAATTGACATTAAAATGTGAATAGTAAACTCGTCTGGCCATACATAAAAGCCTCAACATTAAAATCAGTTTTTGATCTTTCTAAATATGGAAGGGTTGAAAATTTTGTGAATTTTTTGCCAATATTGCCCTGGATTTCCCAAGTTATGTGTAAGGAAAGAAATTATTGAAATCGATAAAACACTTGGATATAAAGAGCGCAATACCTATGGAGTCTTTTACAATTTCCTTGGTGAAACCATCCGCAGTTAATGTATATCCGCCTCCAATGAATCACCCAGTATAACCTAAATAAATCATATAATAGAAAAATGGGAAAACACAAAATTTTAGTTCGTACCAGAGTTATGCAACATCCTGTAAAGCTTAAATTGGATCGAAAGTATGTATCTAAAGCTTAGCTATCTTTTCTTTAAAGATAATTTTATTATGATTATATCTTACAAAAGAGAAGATATCTTTGCCATAAGACAGATAGCTTTTTACAATTTTGGTATAAAAGAAGTTTGATTTAATATGTTTAAAAGATGGTATCCTTATATTTGATTAAATTGTGTTGTCTGATAATGAAATATTTATAACTTACACCATTTTTATTTATTTTATCCACAATCAACTTATCCACACTTATGAACCGTATAAAGTACCTCTTTATCCACTAGTGGAATAATGAAATTAATTTATTCCACTAGTGGAATAATGAAAAATAGCAACCATTCAACACCTCCTGATATTTTTGTACGTAATTTCAATGATTTTCGAGGAAGTGACAGCTGCTGTCAGAGCAAAACGTCAAATAATTTTCTGATGAAAAATGTCGGCGATTCTGATTTTAAATGAAAGTGATTATGGTGTTTTAGATACATATTATTCGCTTAAGAATATTAAACACTCGAGCTACGCTCTCGCGTTTAAACATTGTTACGCGAATAAAATGCTATCTAAAACCCTTATACAACAATTGTTTTTAATATAAATAATGTTTGTTTAAAAACTCAGTGGTATTCAATACAAGCATACCACAATTTTAGAAACTCTCGCACCCGAGATCGGAATTTTAATCCATGAAAGTAAAATAATGATCCAAAAAAATTAAACGCCGCAAATTCTCATTATTTTTTTTGACGATTCCTTGGATGTGGTGAAAACTTGAAAGACGTCCACCTGTCTTGACAAAGTCTCAAGCTTAATGAAGCCGAAAACAACAATTTATTATTTTTATCTTTTAGGGAGACCGAAATAGCATCGACGGCTGTCATTTCCGTACTCAATGAGGAATCTCTGCAGATCACAAACATTAAGGTAAGCACAAATACGGGGTAGAATGAAAAAAAAAAAACCAAAAAAATACGCTTTAAAACTATCAATTTTTTAAATTATATAAAAAAGTTTGCAGCATATAAAAATCTGTTTTATTATTGATTTTTAAGAAAAAAATATTTGTGGTAAAAGTTGGTGATTCACTTAAAACATAATATTAACTTAAAACGTCTAAAACCAATAAAAGTAAAAAAATATTGCTTCTGAATTATATTTATGACCAATATGTATTTGTATCTGTAAGGCACAGCACTTAGGCCTCATTAGGCCCATTGTGCATCCTCCTCACTAAGTGAGGCCTTACTTAGCCAGCCAACCTACAGTTTTTATGGACAACGTCGCCTCTTTTATGTTGGCCGGTGTTGGCCAATACTTGCCAACACACAATTTTCCAAGATTATCGGGCAATCACAGAAGATGTGCTCGATTGTCTTGTTTATACCCTCTGCAGAGTGCAAAGTTTGACAGCTCAATGTTGTTGAGGTGTTTTCGTGCTGGACAGTGACCAGTCAGAATGCCTGTTAATGGGCGCATAGTCATTTGTTGGCTGTTGTGTTGTCAGGGTAACTTAAGAGGTCCCTAGCAAGTCTACAGCTTCTTGTTTCATCCCATCTTTCCTTGAATTTTACAAGGCAGTGATCCTTAATTAGGTTCCTCAAGACCGATGTCATTAATCCAATGAAGGAGCCAGGTCCAAATAGTTTTTGATTGGCTGCCTTCTTGACCAATAAGTCGGCGAGACGGTTACCTTTTAATCTGGCGTGGCCTTTGATCCATTTTATGGTGACTAAATTGTGCTTCGACCAATTCTTGATGATATTCTAGTACTAACCCTGAGCAAATTCGTGGCATATCCAGGGTGAGTAGTGTTTGCCTGCTATTAGTATAGATGAGCATATTTCTTCGAGTGATGTTATTTTGGGTGATTTATTTTGCTGCTATTAGGATACCAGTAAGGTTCGTTTGATCTTCGCTGGTACTATTCCCAATAGCTCATCGATAGTATATCCCTGAACCTTGTTTTGTTTTGGAGCCGTGAGTGTTAATATGAATCATACTTGTCATTTTCGGTTCTTCTATATTTTTTGTGATAACTTTGTAGGGCCTGTGAGTGCATGTTCGCTTGTAGCAGTGAAAGCGTGTCAAGTGTTTCTCGCCAATATATGCTTTTTGACTCTGTCTGCTAGGTGTAAGTTTCGGGTTAACTTGCTATCAAATGTGAGAGGTGCAATTTTGTTTTAAGAAATTCTGGAGGCTTTAGTTCCAGTATCTTTTTCTAAAGTGGGCCATTTCTGTCTTATTGGGATTTATAGACAGTGAGTAGTCCTTGCACACTATTCTATAATTTTGGGAGCTACTTGCATTTTTCCGCTGAGTATGTTCTCGAAATTATTTTCCTGTTAGCAGGATGACTAAATCATCCGCGTATGCTATTCTGTAATGATGGTCATTGATAAGACGGCTGAGGTGATAGTACCGCTCCCTGTGAAGATCCTCTCGCAACCAAGTCTCGAAAGTTCCATCTTCTACACTGATATTAACCGCTCGTTTTGAGAGCATGTTGTGTATCTATCCACCAACCATTTATGGAACATTCCTATTGGTTATTGAGTATATAATTTTGTTGAGGGTGGTCGTATCAAAACCACCTTATACGTCTATGAAAACACGCAAGGCGGACTATTTTTTGTCCAGCGGCCGGCTACTACGTGAAGGGCTGAACCAGTAGATCATTCTGGAGTGTATGTATGTTAATTGAGTGGTGTTGTAGTAATTACCACATCTCTTATGTACCTTTCACATATCCTTTCTAATGTTTTCATGGAAAACGACATCAGGATAATTGGTCGGTATGCTTTTGGGATAGAGTAATTCATCCTTCCAGGTTTAGGTATCAAAGCAACTTTTACTTCACTTCATTTTTTGGGGATAAGCCAAGGAAAATCTGAGCATTTCAAACAGGTCCGGATCAATTCATCGAGGCCGCATTGAAGTAGTGCTGGATAGATACCATTAAGTTCTGGCCATTTGAATGGGGACAAGCTGGAGATTGCCCACCTAATTTTGTCCTCGTCTACAATGTGAACACAGTTTGTCAATCATAGATGGATGGATTATGTTTTTTATGCCCAAATATGAAACAATAGCCTCCCTTGGTATTCTGTTACTATTTCCCAGACATTTCAAAAAAAGTATGTTTAAAAATTGTACAAAAAAACCATATTCGCAAATTCTATTGGTATCTATTAGTTTTTGAATTAGCACTAAAATTGCTCTTGGTCTTTTCATGCTTCCAATTTATGTTTTTTTAATATTTCCATAACTCTTAAAAGAAGTTGAATTGGGAATTTGGAACCTTTCGTTTTCAACAATGTTGAAGAGTATCATGCATCACCATTAATCAAAACTATACTTTTTTAACACTCTAGTTAATGATAAACTGTTTATCATCAACTTCTGATAGTTAGCGAAACATTCTTAAAAGAAGTGTTTATATACCGGGTATAAATGGTTTATGGGTCAGCGCTATAACTTTTATATGGGTTAATAGATGTATTTTAAATTTTATTAGATTATAATAGCTATTTTTGAATTTTTTGAAATAAAAATCCAATACGGTCGACTTCCGGTTTTACCCATAATGATAAGAACATTGAAAATTCTAATTGAACACCTGGTGCATTTCTTCATATTTGAATTGTTTGACTTCAAAAACGTACAGATAGCTTGTCCAATGTCATTTGAGACGCCATTTTTATTTTAATTCTGAATTTTTTTATTCATCTTAGGTTGGTCATTTCTGCTTTATTTGAGAAAATAATACATGCATAATTTTGAATAAAAGATTTTAAGGTTCGTCAATGTTTCATTTAAAAACAATTGAGTTTCAATCAAAAGACTGCATTTTTTTATCAAATGTTTAATAAAATTTATAAAAATAAATAATTGAAAAAATTTAAGCTTTTTAAATAACATACAAATGGCGTTCTAAGTGACAGTAAAAAAAGCCGAAAGTCGTAAAATCTAAATATGTAGAAATGTACCGGTTATTTTATTTATATTTTTAATTTTCATTTCCGGTGAAACCAGTGATCAGCTATATTGGATTTTTATCTTATAAAATCCAAAAATAATTTGAAATAAATCTACTAACCGATATACAACCGACATTAATTTAAACACATAATTGTAAATGTCTAATTTAGTAAACTAGAAATCTAATATAAATCTGTAACTGACACATTTTTTGTCTTAAAAAAATGTAAAATATAAAAAAATCCTACGATCCCAATTTAAACGGGTCATTTAAATGACAAAAATATTAGAGATTTTTAGTAAATATTCTGAAACGACTTGGAAGTGGGTATTTGTTTAGTAACAATCTTGTAAAAGTCTCAACCATAATAAATAATTATATTGGTCAGTTATTTATTTTATTTAATATAATGTAAGTGACATTTTCCTAGTGTTCCTTAATCTCTAAGCCAAATGGCACCATCATTTATCAGTAAAATCTAGCATGAATTTAAAATTACTACTAAAAAATAGTTAATTAATTAATTTAATTATCTAAGCTGCACTTCTGTTTTCTTTTAAAATAAGAAAGTATATATAAAAAAAATAAGAAATAAACTAAAACGGCCCTGTTTTTTATACGCATTGGGAGAATTATTAGATTTGTCATAACACATGGTGCAATTTTGCTCATTTTCAAAATCCAAAAGCACTTTATAATAACTTTATGAATGTCTTTGATCTATTTTTAAAGTAATTTATTATTTATTCGTTCTAGGTACCTGAGGAAAACGTAGCGGACAGCCGGGAAAGAGTCAGGAGATTTTCTTTTGACTACTGTTTTAATGAAAATTGTCCTCAAAGTTATGTAAGTTATGTTTTTTGGAAACTGGTTTTAATTTAATTATATAATAATAGTTACTTATAACATTGGTTTTAAATTAGAACAAGATTTATTGTTTCTATTTTCAAATTTTACTCAAATGGAATAGACTTCTTAAGCAGTAATGCATTATATTAACTTTTAAAACAATAATAATTAATTTGAGAGAATATTAATTTTGAATATAAAAATGTCTGTTAAAAGAGCAACATAAATTGGAAAATGAAATTTTGTTATCAAAATTCGTTATATATAATTACAATTACCATCCATAATACAAAAAATTGTAAACGTGTGAATTAATTTATTGTTAAAAAAACAACGAAAGAGATAAGAATCTTTAGGTCCAAGACTGGGCGAACAGATTTACTTTTTTGAGGGACACTATATAGATTCGGCTAGAAGAAACAAAACTACGGGCGTGAATTATATCGCCGATTCAATATTGAAATAAATTGAGGATAATAAATAAAGTTAATTCCCGACAGGTTTAAAATAATGCACGCGCCTTTTCTTCTCGGGAAACTGGAGTGCAGCGGCGACGCTCTTGGATTTGTTTTCAACACACACACACAATCAAAGTTTATATTATTTGTAGGTGGATATTCAGTTTCTTACAATATAAAATGTAAAATTAACGAGTACCGTATCTAACGATGATAAATAATTCTTAATTCTCTTCTTGACAAGTGATTGCAATTAAATTTTGAACTTTATACAATTAAATTTTGGTTCGACTCATATCATTTTTGCTTCTTTTTTAACTTTTCCTTTTTATACCAATAAATTATTTTTTATTGGTTTGAATGCGTTTTCCATCTCGTCAGACATAAAACTACGTAAAAACTGCACACAGACTCTTGTAAAACGGACCTTTTCCTTATGATATGAAGGTAAAAATGTTGTAACGGAGTTAATAAAATACCGGTAATATTTATTCCCTTTTTCCTTTTCTCTTTATTTTTATATCATTATTTACCCCGTTGTTATTAATTCGTGAAATCCGGTTTCTTTACTTTTATTATTGTTCAATAAACATTCTGTTAATATTTATCAATCGCCGTCAATGGGATAGTAGACATTGTCCAACTACTAAACCGCTCCATTAAAACTAGAGAAGTATATAAGGAACGAAATCCGAGGATCTCCGAAACGGGCTGCGCATGCGCAAGTATAAAGCATATTGCGAACTTGCAGTTACCAGTGTGGTGCATTGTTATTGTTTATTATTATAATGGGTAAGAAGTAATCTGCACAGACAAAACAAATAATATTCAACGTTTATGAAAAATGTGGCGAAAATTGTATCAAAATTCCTTTACCACATCACAGGTTAAGAGTACTAGCGGCAACGGGAATTAAAAAAGACACTTTTTAAAAGACTGTTAAAGAGATAGAAGGAATTGAAACATTAACATATTTTTAACATCTTTTCCTGGAGAAGGATGCTCTGATCTCCTCGTGATCTTCGCTGGGCAATGATAATTTTTTTATAAAAATAATATTGGCTAAAATAAGGAAAACCATAAATTATAATTATCCTCCAATTAAAATAACTCCTATCTTTACATGTATTCATCTGTTTATACGAACTTCTTTGTTTAAAGTTAGATATTCATTTTAACGCTTATAACGTTTTTCAATGTTCAGATATTTTAAATTTGGCGCCAAAGCAAACAATACAGAAGCAGTTCAAAGTTTACTCTGCCACTGTTGACTGTTCGGCGAAAATGGACTGTTGCAAACCGGAATAGAGAAATTTTGGTGGGGATGCTGTAGGTGTCGGTTTAGTAATTGGACAATATCTACCGAATGCGGATTGAGATCAGTCACTATCTCTGCCTATAAACGGATATCAATGCATCGCCAGGCAGCTCGACACGCTAAATAAGGTTCAATTTAAGGTTTGTTCGACTTGTGAAGTTCATAATAGTTACAAAATATTTGTAAATTGCGCAGATCTGTCTATGCACTCGTTTGATATTGGGATTGTTTTAAATTTAGTTCAAAATATGTCTGTCTTGGTTGTTTGCTTGTTGGCAAGTGATAAGCAAATATAAGAGGACTAGGAAAAGAAAAGTCTGCCATCTGTTTTATTTTGTTTGATTATATTCAGTTGTTGTAACATATTTTTTAATTTATACTTTGGATAGTGGCAGATTTAAACCTGACAATGACTAAAAGTAATCCATTATCAAGCTGAAATGAAAATTTTAATACTGGAACTCGATAAAGGAGTTGAAGATATATCATTTATCTACATTAAATTTGAATTTCATTAAAACCATAGAGAAACAATAATTAGAGCGCATGTGCAATCTAAACAGTTCTGATTAATTCTTACCAAAGAGCAAGTGTAGTTCCGGACAATTTAGTACAGTGCCGGATTGGTTAAAAAAAACCCGAGCATAATCTAAACTAGTTCAAAAAAGTTCACAACATAACACGAACGCCATATTGTATACTGCGCAAACTCTTGACTATTTTGTACCGGTTCTGGTCACAAGTCGAACAAACCTCTTAATCCAGTCCAACGA
Organism: Neocrepidodera transversa; assembly: GCA_963243735.1. NCBI lineage: Eukaryota > Metazoa > Arthropoda > Insecta > Coleoptera > Chrysomelidae > Neocrepidodera > Neocrepidodera transversa. Next base: position 25,692,235 of record OY725339.1, read on the forward strand.
ATAGTCCAACCGCCCAGAGATCTCTAAACGACACCAGCTGCGCCGATTAAGCTATTGTATTGGTAAATAAATATTAAATTTGTGGAATTGTATTAAGTATTATCGATTTCTGAGGTTATTTTGAATTTTGTACTCCCCTCGGAAAGGGTAGCATTCACCCCGGGGTGGAAGCGCATATCGCCACTATATAACTTTTGTTATTTGTGTCATTTTACGAAAACGTTCAGTGAGTGGACGAAGAAGGTGGCCTGAGCTGAGGTATTTCACAGGGCTGTCGTCTATCAACGATATAGTAGGCAATATTTTCCGGTTTGAGCTGAGGTCATTTACAGGGTTGCTGCCCGTCAAAATTAGTGTTAAAGAAATCAATAAGGGTAATAACGTCGTTTAAGAACTTTGCCCGCCGAAGTATAATTTCCGTGTACGCCTCGCTGGTCATTTACACACATTGCTTTATCATAGTATTGGTAGATTTGACACCCGAATCCCCTTTAATCCAGAGAACTAATCACGCATACCGATAATCGTTTTGCTTCCATTTTTTCTTATTGCACACATTTATCCTTTCACGCCAAATTATGGATACTATTTCTGTGACGATTTAATATTAATAAAATGTTTATTTGAATACTACATGATTGTTTTGTTTGACATTAACATTCCAGCAGCAGATACTGAGGTACTGCCACTCAGAATTACAATCTGATTTGTCGATACCATAACGACCCCTGGAGTATTTTATTTCGTCGCTGACGTTTAGAAAGGTTACTCGCAATCTCTTGCATGAAATGGTGAAAGTTCCTATTGAGACCTAAGATCTTCCGCCATCCTATTTGTTACCATATATGGGAATTAGGTCCCTTTTTGGATGAAGCAATTCGTTCACTAAGACCTTCCTTCGTTTATTTTATTCTCAGTAAAATTTTTGTAAATAATAAAATTTTGAGTTTTACCCGAATAGCGTAAAATGACGCGAATGTCGTGGGTCATTCTATGTCAAATCAACATATTTAAAGATTTAATCTTACCATTTAATGTTTTGATCAAATACTCAAACCTAGCCTCCATATAGGACTAACAAAATTTTATTAAAATATATCAACCCATTCTGAAAATATAGCTACGTAAAGTTTCCTAAAAAAAATGCCTGACCGACAGTTTTAGCTAGAGATATGGGACAGATCTTTCATTTTTTTATGGATAACAGTTCAAAAATGATAGGAAATCCTTTAAGCCACTTCAAGAGCGGTTGTTCACGGAAATAGCGATTCATGTTGGATTTGAAGATTGTTCATTTCGTCGTGAAGAGATTCTCCAAACAAAGGAATTCTTAAATAGGCTGGTACGGGGAGTACAAAGTTAGACTTCTTATGGATGGGATGTACCAGCTCGACGAGTGTTCCTTGCACGCACGATTCTAGGAGGATTCAAGCGAGGAATGTCGTCCGAACACTTTCTGATGATGAGTAACTCAATAGGGGTTATAAAAAGCAAAAAAATTAAAATTTTCAATTGAGGCAACATAAAGGGGCACTGCAAAGAAAATAAAATAAAAATTTAAATTTTGAATTTTGAAAAAGGGTAGTTTCAAAAAATTCCAGAAAATAGTTTATACTAATGTTAATTGATTTACAAAGTTCAAAAGTAGGATGAAATTACGTATATAGTTAAAATAATTAAAAACAAACTCTATATACTTTCTTTAAGATTCAGGCTCTATTATACGCAGCAAAAAAAAAACAATAATTTATTCTACAATTTTTTTTAATTGAGCAAAAATTGATTCCTATTAATAAATTATTAGTACATGATTTTAATGCTACAGTCCCAGGGGTGCACTCGTGTCGGAACGCGCCGGAACGTCCTTCCGGCACTGGTTTTTGAAAAATAAAATTGTATTTTTTGTTTTCAAAACAGTACTTATAGGTTTGTATGTAGTTTTATTAGAGTCACGACAACATTTTGCTTTTGCGTTCTATATAATCTTACCCCATACTACCTACAATAATAAAGTTATCGGGTAAATTGGCGTTACGATTCAGGATTATTTACGAGTGCACCCTTGTACAGTCCACGTGTATCTTTAAACAAGTTCAGGCAGGCATCCAGAGGTTCTGAAACCCTGCAGTACTTTGGTAGTTTGCAACTGGAGTTAGTGTTGTTTGGACGTCAAAAAATACAATGAGATATAAATATAGATATAGATATAGTTAGTAATATGTCAATTTTATTTTTACTTCAATTTGTATTATGTATTAGCTGTACTTAATAGTAAATAGTTACTTTGGTCGATTATGTATTTTGAAGTCATAATATTTCTTGATATTTCCAGTGTTTATTTCTCTGTTTCCATAACTATTTTTACTTTATAATAAAAAATGGTCCCCAGTGAAGATTTTCTGAAATAACAGTGCTTTAATCCATACAGTCACACTATCGCAAATAAAAACAAGTTAAGTAATGTTACTAATTAGATGTGCAGTTTGTTTTTTAAAATACCAAACAAATCAAAAATCTATTAATGCTTCTTCCTCTACTCATCAGATTCAGGAATCAAGTTCAGATTCTGATAAATATCCTAGTTATTCTACACCATCAGAGGTAATTGAGACATTAAACACTACAAGCTATGGCAAATTTAATTAAAATCTAAGGTGGTAATGTTAAATGTTTATAAAAAAGTGTATTGATTTGACATGGAATAACCCACAACGTTTCCTTCGGCGGAAGATCTTATGTCTTATAACAAACTTTCACCATTCCATGCAATAAGCGGTTTCAAGCAACTTCTCTAAATTTTTGTATATTTTTGACATTTTACGGATTCATATTAAACGGGAACCAAATCCAGGACTAAGGTCCCTTTTAAAAGTGTCTGTGTGACGGTTTTACCTAGTATTATGTCTAACGGGACCGAAAATGTACTCAAAGCAAGAAAAACTAATCCATAGTCATAAAATAAAAAGTAACGTTAAAAAAGAGGCAAAAATTATGTGTATTCAGTCTTCGAACGATTATTTCATAATTTTATTGCATCTTGTTGTTAAAAATATTTAAGTCCAAAATTTTGTTGCCCTCACTTGTCAAAAAGAAAGTCGATAATTGATTATCGTAAACACGGTAGTCATTAATTTTACAAAAACATAAACAATATGATCTTTTATTGTATGTGTGTGTTGAAAACAACTTCAAGAGCGGTGCTACTGCACTCCAGTTTCCCGAAAAGTAAAGGTGAGCGCATTATCGAGAATTAACTTATCATCCTCAATTTATTTTATTATTGAAACTTTGTGAATCATTCAACATCAGTATAATAGTATATTATACACCAAGGTCGAGAAGTAATTTTCCTCAGTCGAACATTATTATTATTCCGAGATGCAAGCATCGAGGGATAATAAGTTGCGAGACTAAGAAAAATCTTCTCTACCGTGGTTTATATACTATTTTTTCCACTGCTAGAACATTTAATCATTTTTACAATAATATTTTTTGGATTTTTTTGGGTATATATTTCAAAAGAATTTAATGGAAAAGAAGCAGTTTGTGAAAACAATTGAATGAGAATATTCAATAAATTAAATTGACATTTCATTATATTAATTGCACTGTGAATTTTAAATCTTTCAAGTAGCGATGAAGACATGAAGAATTCGTTTTACTTGACACTTAGATTTGAAAAACGGTCAAATTGATTTTTAGGTTACTTTTAGAATAGGTATTATTGAATAAATACCACTAAACTATTTCAAACGAAAATATATCTGATAAAGAATTACTTACTTGTATTTTATTTTATTAGGTCGAAAATTCACTTAAAATGGTAGGAATTTAAAAGAAGGTGCTAATTTGCTGTCGAATTATTTATAATAATTAAAAAACAACTCTTTTGACAAACGTAATGACAGTTGCATATAATTAATTTTTCCCAATTCAAAGTATAAATTCTCACTTTAATATTTGATTGTTTTTTCCTGTTAAAGTCTTTTTGACTTGCATAACATAAGAAAGGCAGTAAACTATGCTAAAAAATAAGACCTGTCCTTCCTCTCCAGCTTAAGTAAGAGAACAGCTATGGCAATTTTAATATTTGTCAGTCAGGTAATTTTTAAGAAAGTTTATAAAGCTATATTTTTAAAATGGGTTAATATATTTAGTGGTTAAATCGGTGTGTTAATTTGACATATATCGACCCTCGTGCCACAAAAGAGCTTAGGTATTTACATAATTATTTTTTGTGGGATTATACTTTGCAGAAGTATTTCCTAACACGTACGAAATACCCTGTATGTTTCTAGAAAAAATGGAGATAGCTGCAAATTATATCTACGTATCTGGTTAACTTTAATTCACATGTTCTATTTAAAAGTAAATTGTGTATGTCAATATTTTTTTTTAATTTCTAGCTGTTTGAAAAAATAGAAAAAATCATCAGCGAATCAATACGAAAACGCAACCATTCCTGTGTCCTAGCCTATGGGCAAAGTTCTACTGGTAAAACCCATACTATGATGGGCGTGGAAAGTGATCCCGGACTTATTCCGAATTTTTGTAATAAATTTTTCGATTATCTTCAAGAATCTGCTATAGGAGAAGAGGATTTTAGCACTAAAGTTTCAGTGAGGTAAGAATATTTGCTAAAACTGCCTATTATTTAATAATTATGATTTTTTTATGCAGTGTGTTCGAAATGTATCTTATGTATCACAAAAAAATTGTTCCTAATAAAAATTCCTGCAACATAGAAACTAATACTCAAACATATTAATTTTATTTTTATCATAAAAATCTTTATATGTGATTAGAAAAATATTTTAATCTACAGTAAAAAGCATTCTGATTGATTATAATTATTGATTTTTTAATGAAGCAGAACTTTTTATCCAGAATATTTTTCTGTGAAATATAACGTGATATGAATATATTGTTTTAGGACACACTGTAGGTATATTATTATAAGTTTCTATAGAAAATAGGGAATCATTTTTGAAAATTATTAGAACCCGCCTATGTTTTAAACAAGCCAAATGTCATACATTTACATATGTATAACCAAAAATTCTACTATTTTTGACGGTTTCTTGTTTTGCTATGCACATTTTTCATACGATTTGCAAAGGTTCCATCACGCGAGACCAGTAAACAAAGAATGATTTCTGTCGTTTTTTTATTTTCGTTTTTGCACGTGATAACTAGGGCATTTACCCTTTTTATTTGCTACAATTGCTATTGATTCGACGACACTTTGCTTCGAATTGCCCTTATCAAGATGATGCGACTAGCTCATGTATTTCATGACAGTAAAAAATCGGGAAAATGGGTTATAGAGTTAAAAAAAAACTTTCTAAATTTGGAATTGAGAGCGTTCGTACCATCGATTACATGCATTTAATTAGAAAAATTGATACCTATTGCAGAAAGCAGTTTTTTATTCTCAAAGGCATAGAAAAAAAAAGATGAAAAATACGATGTGGAAAATTAATTATCAGGGAAAAAATTACATAAAGTATATACAAGCAGAACCGAATAAAGTAGCTTAAGATATGATTAGAACAAAAAATAGATTGATAATAAGATAGTTAGAACAGACAAGAAAAAGCTATGGATTAATATGAAACAATAAGAAAAAATGTAGTAAAATTATAATACTAAAAACCAATATGGGTGATAAAATAAAACTTTGGATCTTGTCAGCAGATTCCCCTAAATTGTTATAAACAGCATTTAGCACAGAAAATGACCACAACGAATATTTGCGTGTTCCATTTTGACCTTAAAATTGTTCGGGATACTTTTCACAGAATCATAGACAATATCCCTATAGAGGTATTCAAAATGAAAAGTGTCTGGTTTATTTAGAGAAATTTCCACTAGGTATATAACCTACAAAAAACTGCATAAGATATTCAACTCCCCGCTACATCTAATAGTTGAAACTTTAAAGAGTATCCGCGAAAATAATGCACTTATTAAAACAATTCTTATGCAATTTTTTCCTAAGGTTAGCCCTTGTTAAGAGGCGCCAATATCATATGTTATCTTGCCTGAAATGGTTTTTGGACTAGCGTTCCGTTAATATTACAGACAGGAAGCTGCGATTTTCAACAATCGATTCTGAATTTAATTTTTAAGTGTGTGTCTATGGTACTTTTTTTAAATTATTTTTAGTAAAAGTGATACGACTATCAAATTTTTTCTCTAGATAAATTTGAAAAAAGTAACACAGAAGCACTCTTATAATAAATATTTTAAATATCATGAAAAAAATCGCATATTTTTAGAGATTAAGCGAGAATAATTATATTTTGTGGCGCTCTACCCTATTCTGCGCAGAAAAATTGCGTTATAGGTTAGGATTGCTTAACATTAACTGGAAAATATTGAAAAAACAATTATTATTAGAATGCAAGCATATTTTCTTTGGGTAATTTTCTAAACGGCAACAACGCAAGTTAAATTATGTGAGGGTTTCTTAAATACTTTCCAAGGGTCTTTAAGTCAAACTTTTCTTTGTTAATAAGTTTCAAGGCAACATCCTACTATTTGTTTTAATAGAACCTTTTAAAACTTTTGTGAATTTGTAACTATAAAAATTAATTTATTTTATTTATTTCTGTTTTGTAATTTACACGTTTCTCTATGCCCACACTAATTTGAATTTCCCTCAAGGCAATATTGTTTCAATTTCGAAATTTAAAATGAATAAAACTTTAGCAATTCAAAAATAATTGATTCCCTCTAAGTTTTCGTGGTTAGACAGGTAGGTGTCTAAAGAAAACTTCGTGTCGTCGGTCGATAAACAATCTGAATTTAGGGAAATTCTGCGTTGCCATTGCATGTGTGAAAACGACTTGTGTTTCACAGAGATAAACAACGTTATATTACGATGGATTGATGATAGGATTATGATTTTACTACATATGAAATTAGTTGGATAATGATCATATTAAATTTTGTAATTAGATATAAAGCGTCTATACAGATCCGTAAGGTCGGAAATTATGTGTGAGTAAAACCAGGAATTAATTATGAGTGGGTGAAACCAGTAATATTTAAATGACATCAAAGTTATTGTATTTATTTAAATATTGAATTTGATACGCCAAAAATTATTTACATACGATATTAAAAATATATAGATTCAAGCCAACTTAACGCTTTCTTGTTATTCATAATTAAATGATATATTATAAATGTTATAAGGAGTTTGTCTCAAATAGCAACCTCGAACCTTCACGTTGTATACCTTGTTCTTGCCAACGAGAAAATGTCGGCCGAGGGACTTTAAGAAGTATAACTCTCTTTAAAAGGGCCAATGACCTCCTCGCAGGGCTGATAAGCTCAAAAAGATAGGATAAGGCACACTGTTGTCTTGCTAGTGGTAAACCGCTCCCACCGACAAATGAGTCCTTCCAGAATGGGGAAGTGAACGGAAAACTACCCTAATAAAAGTTTAATACATCAGGTATTCCAAAAAGAGGTATTGGAGAAGAAAAAAAAACAAACATGAGGTCTTTGAATTCCAAATGTACCGAAAGTAAAATAGTATCTCAGCCGGATCTCTCAAACAGTGTATAATAAAAGAACGTGAAAATTTTAGGTAGGGGGTAAACAAATGTAGATTCGGAACGTGGAATGTAAGAAGTTTGCTGAAAACAAAAAGTTAGAAAACTTGAGAAGGGAAATGGTTAAGAACAACATGGACGTAATATTGATGACACGCTGTGTTGTACTTCAATGAAGATAAAATTTCAATAAAAGTAAAGAAAAAAAGGTGGTATTTCCCAACACGTGATTTGACTTTCATAAAAAAATGCTGTACACTTGGAAGTCACCTGGTGATCTCTATAGAAAGCAAATAAATTTTATAATGGTTGATGAGCGATATAGAAACTGACTGAAGAAGGAGCATACTTTAACTGGATCAGACATACACAATGATCATGTAGGTACTACTAATGACAGAGTTGGACATAAAACTGAAAGAATAAATACAGCAGCAAAAAATGAAAAGTGAAATTTAAAGAAAGTAACTTAGATATGGAAACAGAAATAAGAAATTTGAAAACGGCTGTAGGCAGAGAATATCGGGCGAGGTGATGAAGAAAGTATAAACACAGTGAGGGTACAAAAAAGAAGTAAGATCAAAGAATGAATTATAGATAATTAAACATGAAATTGCTCTATTAATAACAAATTCATATGCCTTAATGATCACATGAGACCGAAAGAAAATCAGATCTTCATATCTGATAAATTTAAATAGTTTATTTGTTAATTCTTTCCTTTTATGCATGGTATACCTTTGCTTTTCTTGTGTAAATTCTTTCTTATGGTATGACTTATCCCCAACCAACTTTCTACAATTTCCCCTTCTATTTGTTTTTTAAGTTTATAACCTTATTTTTATCTTCTTTCTCAATTAATATATTCTTGCAGCTGACATTCACTCTTCTTCTTTTTGATACACCTAGGCCTATATTTAATCTCACTTATTATGATCAATTAGTTTTTGTTTGTCACATAGAACTTTGGTCAATTTTTTCGATGTCACATATGCTTAATGTGTACAATACGTCCCTACATAATTCTTCTCCTTCCCTACCCTCCTTGTTTCAGTTGTCACGTGTTACTACACGCCATTTTGACTTAGTTCTGTCTTGTCCTTGCCGTAAATTCAATGTTTGGCACTTTCGAGTATAAGAGTTCGGTCCAGTATTGGGTGTTATCATTTCTAATTTCATTGTTGCGGTTGTGGTCCTTATTCGGACTCTTTTTTGCATCTTTTGATCACGACGTATCGAGCCGTTTGGTGATATTTCCTCTTCCTATTTGGCGTTCACGTTTGTCAGACTCCAGGGATCGTTTCCTACGTCCCTAATAATTATGTGCCTCTATGTAATTCAACTAGTCATGTAGACAAGTTAGTTTTTTCATGTTTACTCTAATTTTTAATCTAATTTTTCATGTACCCTCAAATATCCCCACCTCCTCCCAGTTTACTTCGTTAAACGTTATGCTTCATTAATATTACATTACGTAACAATAATTATACAAAACTCGAGTTACGTACCGTACTTTTTTATGCCGTTAAATAAAACTTGGAGCTATCTACTTACATTTTATTATCGGCGTAAAAAGTATTGCCTACATTTAGGGCCAACATAATTTATTCAAATTAGATGTCGTAGAAAGTATTGCCTACCTTTAAGGGCTATATGCTTTCAATTCAAACTTTTTTTAAATAAAAATACATTGTTTTCTGTTTTTTACTGAATTAGAATTATGTAAAAAGACTAGATAACATAATATATAAATAATAATTGGACTACAATTTAGATAAAGCATGAAATTTAAGTTGTCTTATCAAAACGCACATGTGCGTTATGAGACCTGATAACGTGCATGTTATTGTTAAATGTCACTTACAAGGAATTGTCGTTTATTGTGGTTTATTGTCGTTCATTATTGTTTATTATCGTTTAATGTCGTTGATCGCCGTTTATCGTCCTTCATGATCCTTTATCATCCTTTATCGTCCTTTATCGTCGTCTACGGTCGTTAATCCTCGTTTATCGTCCTTTATGGTTGTTTATCGTCGTTCATTGCCGTTTATTGTTGTTCATTGCCGTTTATCGTCCTTTGTCGTCGTTTATTGCTGTTTATTGTTGTTTATTGCCGTTTATTCTCATCGTGATTGATAATGGACAGATTTCAATTCCTGCATTAGTTACCAGAATCATGATTTTAAATCCTTAATTATTCACTACCCTAAGGATTACCTGAAAGGGTAATCCTCAATTCGTTAGTAGCTATTTTACTTGGATAATTATCTTAAGACCTTAATATAGTGTTTAAAGGAAGAGACGAATACATTAATGTACATTGATGTACTCGTCTTGTCCTTCAAACTTGTTTAATGTGTAAACCACACTTGGTCTTTTTATTATTTCTTAATATGTGAAAATTGGTAATTAATAATATTAATGGTTTAGAATACATTTTACAAATATGAATTAAATTAGATTTTATTGAAATATTGGAATGTTGATAAATCCTTTTTTTCCGGATTTTATAATCTTGAATTCCTATATCCTCTCTAGCAGTTTTTAATATTTAATAAAGGCTTCAGTTTGTACAAATATTTATAAAGATGCGAATAAGTTTTATAAATTCGTACATTAATCTTTGAGTAAAAAGCAGTTCGTAGTTCTGTTAAAAAATGTACTGCAGGTAAAGTCCTGAACATAAATTCTTTCTTCTCCTTCGTCAATAATCACAGCTCAAGGTGGACTTGTCTTTAGGTAAAATTTACTATATTAAAACTAATTTTCTTTAAATACTTTGCTACAGTGTTTGTTCCATTGTTTCGTCTATCATACAAACCAAAAATGTATTGTGATTATTTTTATACCCTTATGTAATTGGGATTATAATGTGTGAGATAATAATAATAATAAGAAGCCAAAAGCTTGTGCGAGGAAGGGACCATATTATAAATAAATAAATAAATAAAAAATATTTTAAAATGAAACCTGGTAATTTTGTATAATATAAATTTTTATTATAAATAATGTTTAAACCTGAACATATTATTTTTGTTACAAATTTAACATATCTTATTGGAAAATAATAATCAGAAAAACTAAAGCGGACAAATCTGTTCATATTTATTTAAATATGACAGTTAATTTGTTGTTTGAAATATTCGGTACTCAAAACATCAATTTTTTGTAATGACTTTCAGTATTATTATAGTATAGTATTACTGAAGCTATTTAAAATAAATTTATTTATAATGAAATCTGGCAACAATTTAAAACAGGATAAATTTGTTATCTTCAAAATAAGATAATAGACCATAAGACAAAATTAGATCCATTCAATTTGTTTCTAAGATAATTATTTAAACTTTGTAATTGACGTTACCATTTTTTGATGACGACCAAAAAGCTAAAACCAAAACAATTTTTGGTAAAAATTATGTAATATTTATAAATCGTGTTCGAAAAATGTGGACACAAACACATACGTGTATCTGAAAATGATTTTTTACTTCATCACAATAGTCTTACTACAGTATATCAAATATATGTAGTGGAAAAGTAATAACAACTTGGAAAACTGCGCCAAAGTAAAAAAGTTTCACACCCAACTTCCGACCTCCCCCATTGAAACAAACCGTGTGTTTTAGTTGTGAAATTGCAGAGTTGGAGCAACCACACGCGAGCCACCACTTAAAAGTGCTTTTAATCAAAGTTTTCGTGAAAATTGCGAAAATTTGTATGGGTACGTCGTGTCAACGCGCTGTCACTCCTAAATTAATTTGATTGTTTAATAAAATCTGTGAACCGTTTCGTGAAATATAAATAATTTTTTTATGGCGGTGGATAGTGACTTGAAATAATTTTTTTTTGGATTTTTATGCAGTAATGATATAAATTTTGTAAGTATTTTAATTTTAAAATATTTAATAGTTTAATATTATTAATTTAAGCGAATAATAATCATTTGTTGTTTAAGCAATAAATTATTTGCGGGTTATACCATTTACAAAATACAGATCACTAACAACAAAACTATTATATATGGTACAAAATGTAATATTAATAATAATAAACATGTTTATAATTCAGTTATATATTATTTTATGTCTATAAAGTTGTGAAATAAAGTACACTTTTTTTAAGTGGCAAAAAATAACACGTAAAGTGACATTGTTTTCACAAATGGGAATTTTATCAAACGAGCCAAAGACGAGTACGACAATCACACGATTTTAAAAAAGCATGTACACACTTGTTGCATAAAATACTTTTTCTACTACCAAAAAATATATAGGAATTAATATATAATAGACTTAACGGACTTGTATAAGTAAACTGCAATAGTTTATGCACTAGTTTTTAAAGTGAAATAACAATATAGTAGTTATTAATTAATGTTCAAATTAAGAAATTAAATCATAATTTGAAGCTGAATTTTACATAAAAATCAAATTCATAACAAAATTAAAACTTGGAATGCTTACATTCTTTGATAATATAACATAAAGTTTAAAAAATGTAATATAATTTTTAATTTCTTTGTAATAGAACAGGAATGTCAAAACTTGTAAAAAATAAAACATCGCAGTAAAGCCCGAATGAGAGAAAATAAAAAGAAGCTCTGATTTGTTTACGTTTCTTCAAAAACACACTTTAAAAATGAAAATAATGTTTATTGCTGAAGAAATCGGTAACCAGTTTGTACCTTTTTTTTAAACCGTACAAAATTAATAGCAAAAAACTTTCATCAAATGACTTCTTATTGTTAAAAAGATATCTGGATTTGACTAGACGTAATTGTAGAGTCCATGTGTCTACACAATTTTTCTTGTCACTAAAACCAGAATCTACAATCAGCCAATCTATGACGATTTTGACGATTGGATTGATTATTATCAGAATTCTATGTAATGATCAGATTGAAATTCTATGGAATGATTGAATTCTGTGAAAAGAATTGCTTATATCCCTGTAAAAGAGAAATAAGAAAAAAGTTTACTATTACATGGGGCCATCAAGATGAATAATAGATGATTTGGACAATTAAGAGCAGATTTGGGATATCGAAAGACTAATGGAATCCAAGCAAAGAAGGGAGCAGAATTGGAACTTGCGTATTTTGTTGAAGATTGGGGCCTCGGACTTGCCGAAGCATTTCCTGGCTGTTTTTCGGTTAATCCCTGTGATTAGATTAGATTAGGATTCCATTGGTCTTTCGGTTTCCCAAATCTGCTCTTGGGATTAATATTCCCAATCCTGTATTCTTCATCTTGATAACCCCATGTAGTAGTAAATTTCCCTTCGGTTCTTGAAATCTTTGATTTTAATGATTTATTTATTTATTTATTTATTTATTTATTTATTTATTTATTTATTTATAATACAGTACTCTATCTGTCAGTAGATAGAACGTTCATTGACTTTAACGATTCTGTAACTAATGACAATGACGTTTAGATTGTGACAATTCTACAAGAAATCAAATCGTATAGTTTTATTCTAAACGTTATTGCCTTTACTTACTGAATCTTTAAAGTTAATGGACGTTCTATCTACTGACAGTATAGGTTATAAACCAAATTACATAGTAGGAATTGACAGTATATAGTGAATACGTCATCGATTTTGAACACGAATATTAAAAGCACATACATAATAATCAATATTTCCTAAAAAGCAACTAAATAATCAAGAAAAAAAGTGGGATTTTATGTTCGACAGCTTACAGTAAAATATATCCAAATCATTTCTAACAGAATTTGTCATTTTACACATGGTATGGAGAGAAGAATTGTCCAGAATATTTGTGCGAGATGTATTTACATAAAAAGTGTACTAGGGTGTCTGGAAGAAATTATGGGAATGCAAATATTACAATAAGGTTGACCAGTCAATAATACTGTTAATAATTATATAAGTCATTACCAGACTATAACAATCACGCGTTCTTTCGAGACTGAAAAAATTATGTCTTTGTAATAACTTACAGTCTGGTGTGCCTGTTGGTGAATAAATGCCTTCAGTTTTTAATCTGAAGCATATTCTAACTTTGATCTTATAAAAGTATAGAATAGGGTTTTTTGGGTCGAATTTTCTTTGAAATCACTACAACTACATGGAATTACTCCATACATGCGAAGGAGGATACAACATCATCGATATGCTTATTAATAATGAGAGTGCAGTGTCAAACGTGACGCCAAGATCCGTAAATGTTTCCGGTCGCTTAAGGGCAACGTTTCCTATTGTATAATCAAAGAATAGTATATTTGTTTCTAAACTGTAAGCCATAGCTTTACATTTATTAGGGTTCAGTTATTACGATAACACCATTCAACAACACACCTTAAATTTTCCGAGAGATTTTCGCATTCACCTATATTCTCCACGACGCAGTATGGTTTTAGATCATCGGCATACAAAAGAAAATGTACATCTTTAACTTTAGCAATATCATTGATAAAGATAATAAGAAGCAGTGGACCCAGGTTAGACCCTTGTGGAACACCGGAAGAAGCGGTATATTCGGCAGGCTTAAAACTATTGAGCTGTACATATTGCTTTTGATCCCATAAATAGGATTGAAAGAGTGCAATTAAAGATTGAGATAATCCAAATACAACAAGTTTGTTAAGTAGACTGCCACGGTCTTAGAAAAGTCTGTGTAAATCACATCAGTTTGGGCTCTGTTATCAATAGAGTCAGCAATGTATTGTGTAATGGTCAAATGGTTAGTGACTGTTGAACGACTTTTCATAAAACCGTGTTGATTTATACTTATATTGCAACTTACATGCCGACATATAACTCGCTCCATAAGGATTTCGAAAATTTTTGCAAAGTTGCATATAATAGAGATAGGCCGATAATTTGAAGAAAAGGGCACTCTAATTTGAAAAATTTCCACCACTTATGAGATTGTTTAGCCGTCAGAATATATTTTATATTATATTTACTAAGTAATTATTATTTCGTACGCTAATGATAAATTCGCTTTCAATAAATAGTAAATTTACTTTTATTAAAACTGAAAAGTGCAGGCATCCTGTTGAATATTACCCTTCTCTGACTTTATCAAATTATGATGAATTTCTTTTATGCTTTTATCTTAATGTTGTTTATATCATCCTATAGTTTTATATAAAAACAGGAGCACCTTTGTGGAGGGATCATTAATTAAGGCTATTTTAAAATATTTATTTTATGTTTACAATTGATTTCATATACCGGTACTAATGGGAAAAAGTCGGGAGGGTATAGCTTGAACTAAAATAATGTTAGTACTTCATATAAACTTTTTTAACACGGGTCCTCGTTTTCGAATTATGGGCCTCCAAAATTGGATTTTTTATTTTCGTACAATTTATTCGATCTTTATAAAAGTTTCTGTATAGTACATATAAAGTACGAAATAAAGTTATTTTGCTCTTAAAACTTAATTGGGAGCATGGCGCTAGATGCTCCATATTTATACGACTACGATATTATTTAACTCATTACGCTATTTAAGCTATTTTTAGACCTTAAACAAATGCAGACAAAGTCGACAAAATGATTTAGCATGGTCTGAAACCTCTGCAATGGAAAAAATTGACCTCTGACCTTCAGGGGGTGACGTGACCTTGCTATTCAAAAAACTATATGCTCTACAACAAAGAAGTGATATTTTTAGAAAGCTTACCAAAAATGTAATCACATGACATACTTCCGGTAGTTATGTGACTTTAGTTTTTTAGTAGATTTTACGAACTGCAAGAAAAAAATTCTTCAACCCTATAACTGCAATAATTACATCAAGGAATTTTTTGTCCATGTTAACGCCAAATATTGCAGTTGATAACGATCTTAAATCTCTATTTATAATTGACTGATACAGGTTGAAATAAAAAAAAAGTGTAATTGTTTTTTTTCATTGCAATTTTATAAATTTTACTTTATAATACAAATTTTTAGCCGTAGTAAAATCTGGCAAAAAAAATTCTTTGACCCTATTTCCGTAATTTCCAAATACATTTTGGCCAACACTGCCGCCAAAAGATGTATATTATTGCCAAATTTGGAGCGAAACGTTTACCGCCAATTCTTGGCGGTGAAATCATTTACCGCCAATTCATGGCGCAAAATACTACAGTTGAGTGAACACAGGTGCATATATAAACCTGTTAACTGTCCTGAATCTTCAGTTTATTTTTGTGCTTGCTTCGTGATGTTCCGTTTACTTCCAGTTATTACTGCTTCCTGTTTCCAGTTGACCATGCTTTCTGTTGAGATGTGGTCCAATATTCTTCGGTAAGTATTTTTTTTTTCGTTTTAACTTATTTAATATTTTTGGCATTTTTATAATAATTTCTTTTATTTGTAGGTTGTTGGATCCATTATCGTTGCTTAACACTGTTAGAGCAGATCCTAGATGGGAAAATGTTTGTCTTGGAGATGGCGTTTTAAAGAAAAAACTTCAGATTGCTTTAAAACTTGAATTGAAACTTGCGAGAGATACTGTCTTAAATCCAGGAAAATTTGTGTCTATATCTAGGACAGAACCGAAAAGAATGTTTTCAGCCAATGTTACCAAAAAAGTCTCCAGAAAACCAAACGCTTTGTCTTCCGATCCCCTTAAGATCTTAAAGAAGAGGAGTATGAAAAATACGAAGCTCAAACGTCAAGATTCAGCTTATAAAAGTGTTAAGAATTATGTTTCATGTAGATTATAAATACAATATACATTTTTAATAAATAACGAATATTATTAATAATACGATATATATTTTTTGTTTTATTAATAAATAACGATTTTTATTAAACATTAAATTTTTTTAAAGGCCTTTATATGTAATATTTAAATAATATGTTTCTTTTGTATTAACTATCTAAAATTTCTAGATTATATGGCATAGTAAGAAAACAGTGTAACGCACACTAATAATTTAATTTTAAAATAATTATTAAAAATTTTCGTTTGTAAAAAATAATACATTTTCGAAGTATTAAAATAAATGTATATTGTATATAAAAAAATTAAAAGATAAAATTGTAATAGAGTAAAGTTTATCGGGGGTAATACAACTAGAGCTCAGATTTGCTCGAATATTTTTTACGTTTTATAGAAAAAAGTTTTATTTCGAGTGTTTATTTTCTTTTGCAATTTAACGAGATCTTTTGAAATAAACACGAGACCGTTAGGTAGAGTGATTTTGTGTCAAAATTGTCAAGAATTATGTTTCATGTAGATTATAATATATATTTTTTGTTTTATTAATAAATAACAAATATTATTAAACATTTATTCTTTTTCTTGTACTAAACTTAATTTGATAATAGTATTTGGCATAGAAAAAAAATAGTGTAAACAAAATTCGTTTCATGTAGATTAAGATTAGATAGTAATACGAATGCTTTGTTTTGCTAAATAAATGATACATTTTCTTATTAATATAAATGTATATAGAAAAAAATGGATGACTTCATTACGCTCTTGTCATGACGTCATCATAGTGATGGTTATCCAAACTAAAAGCAAAACTGAATTTACGATTTGACGTGCCCCGGCGTTTTTTGCCTGAACGTCGGCTAATGCTATATTTTTGAGGTTTCCAACCCAAATTTGACGAAAATAATTTATGGAAAAGTGTTAAAAAAAATAAAAGTTTAGGAGAGATATAAAATTGAAAATATAAGGGTCATATGTATATAGTGAGATGATTAATTCTTACCCCTCCGCCCCCCTGACAACTCGTTTATTTTAAAGAGTAAAAAAAATGCTGGTACACGTCAATTTTTACACTTATCCGACTATATGATGGTATAAAATTTTCGATATTTAGAAGAACCCCCTTCAGATGACACCCCCTCATTTTTTTTAAACAGCAAGGGTGTCATGTGACAATTCAGTTGAAAGGCTATAAAAATCTTATTTTAAAAATATATTACAATAATAATTTACGTTTATGAGAATTTTGAAAAAAGTGATTATTTGTCAAAACATTTATTATAGTTTCAGCTTAAATTGGGAATTTGGAACCTTTTGTTTTCAAAAATGTTGAAGAATATCGTCACCACTAATCAAACCTACACTTACTCGGATAAGTGTAAAAGTCGACGTGTTCGAGCATTTTTTTAATCTTTAAAATAAAGGAGGCTTAATCCTCTCACTGTAGTATAACTATCATGCTAAATCAAATTAATTAATTGTTTTTTAAATACAAATTTTTAGCAGCACAATGGTTCTTAAAGGTCAGCCAGCCTTCAACAGTTCTGTGCTTTCGGTGGGTTCTTTCAAAAAGTTGGTAGCACCCAAAATGTCGGTTCTCCTCCTACTGACCTATTTAAATCAGTGTCTTTTCTAGGGCTTCACACGAGACGAGATAAGGCGAGAATTTCAAAAATGTTGTCTCGGTCTCGTTAGTTGAGTGAAAAATAAGTCTCGTTTCAGTCTCGGTTCGTCTCGTAACCGTTTGTCTTGTCACGTCAAATCTCGTTATTGCTAGAATTTATTTCTAAGATAGTATTTCCATGATATTTTAAATACCTTTTTACATAAACTACATACTACTTCTTTAGCACCACTTTGAGATGTATTAAAAAAAACCCATACGTGTGATTTAACTACACCAGGTTTCATTATGGAAAAAAAAAACGTAGAAAAAGTTCGAACCAAAAGAGAAAAATCAAAACGTGTTTTTTTATAATAAATAAAAAATAAATGTTAATAACACTCAATAACTTCAAAATTTATACTTGAAAGTTGTCGTTAACGAAATCTCCGGAAAGCCGAAAACCGAGAACTGAAATCCGATCCCAAGTCAAGTAAAAATTAAAGCTCTACTAAATAAAATAAAAATAAATCATGACCGTGATTATCAATAAAATAGATTATCTTTTTTGTAGGCATTTGTTTTGCACACGTTTTAAAGTTTATGAATTTGTAGGACTAGAAGGTAGAAAAATAAAGATCTGTTCAAGATTGTTTAAGGGTTTCGTATTCTAATTCTAACAATAAGAACTAAACTTATTTTTTCTATTTCTTATAATTATTTTCATTATGTTTATTCCACCAAATGGAAAATACGAATACAAATGCATGTTAGCCAAACAATGTATGACATTGTATGTATCACATTCGTTATATAAACATTAATTGTTTTGAATTTTGTTATCAAAAATAAATAAAAACTATGAGTATACAATAGAACTATGGGAGTTTATTACCACTAGGCTCTTTACGGAATTATGGCTTTTCATTTTAATAATTTTATCGCTTCGTCTATTCGTTTAAGTACTCAAGTAACAGATGGTAAACAGATTTTAGATTTCGTAAATGTATCGTAACCTATGCAGACCTTTTTTATTATAAAAAAAAATAAATGTTTATACTGCTTGTTAGTTTATTTTGTCGGAAATTCAGAAAAAAATTCTGAACAAATATAAACGAGACCAGAAACGAGACTCTCGGGTCTCGCCATATGGGATCTCGGAATCACCTAAATAATTTTCAAAAAGGTGTGGTCTCGCTCTCGTCTCGGCTTTATGAGACGAGACGATACGAGAAAAGTATCGTTTTCGTGTGAAGCCCAGTCTTTTCAATAAATGTGGTAATTATAAAAATATATATTAGAATGAAAAAATAAACTGTAAGACAGAAACACGAGTTATTTCTTTGACAAATCGAGAGAAACAGTTAGGTTAATGTTTGATGTCGCGGACACAAAAAATTCCTTGCCATCGATTGGCTATACTCGATACTTTCGATATTGCGCTTTTGATAATCTGGGGAATTTGTCTGGTATTTCGGACTGAAATAATAGTCAGGGAATATTAAAGCCCAGTTAATGAGTAGGTACAGAAGTTGCACTTAAAAAATCATATTAATAACTATTTGTCTATATTTTTAATGAATTGTTAATTTGACAACTAAACTCCCAGACTACTTAATATTTCGAAATATTTGAAAAATAAGTAGGAAATAACTAAAGCTAGGTTTATCAAAATCTAATCAAATTAAATACGGTAATATATCAGTAATTGTAGTAAAGAATTCTATATATACTTCGGTTGAGAAAGCCATTATAAACCTCGCATATTACATGCTTACGAGCTACGCGCCTCAGGATATAAAAGTGCTAGGTAAATAATAGCTCAATTATCAACTTAAGTACTATTTTCCACTACTATAGTATTAGATGTCATTATTTATGCTGTGTTCGAGTCGAGAAGATTTTTTCTCCTTATTATCTTCTAGTTGGAGAGAAAAATGAAATGACATAATGAAATGTCAATGTCAATCCTAGTAGGAGTTAATTTTTTATTATCTACTAGTAGGAGAGAAAATAAAAAGATAAGGAAATGTCAAATCATTGTGAAAAATGATTAAATGTTCTAGTAGTGAAAAAAATAGTTTATAAACCATTTAGAGAAGATTATTCTCAGATTCGCAACTTATTATCCCGAGATGTGAAGCTCGACCGAAAAAAATATCTTCTATACCTTGGTGTACAATATACCATTATGGAATATACTAATAAATGTAAAAAAAAAAATTAGTACAAAACTTTTGTTTTTTTGCAGTTATTTGGAGATATATAACGAAAAAGTCCGAGATCTTTTGAGCTCAGCGGATGATACAAAGAAAGCATTAAAGATTCGAGAACATCCAAAAAAAGGACCATATGTACCAGGTAGACAAATGTTATTGTTTTTTGTTTAACACTAATTGTTTTTTATTACTTCATTCTTAATTTGACTTGATGGCATGAATGCGTGTTAAAAATTTAAAAAATAATTTTTATCATAAGTTATAAGACATATGTCATTAGTTGTTGAAGAATATCGAGACCACTGGCAACAATAGTTGATCAGTAGTTGACGATGCTAACATAGTTAGCGAAACGTACTTAGAGTGTTAAAAAATGTAGGTTTTGTTAGTGTTGACGATATTCTTCCACATTATTGAAAACCGTAGGTTATTAATTCGAAATGTAAGATGATGAATAATAATTTGCATTTTAGGTCTTTCAGAAAACCACGTAAAAAACTCCTCGGACCTCCTCTTCTGGTTAGAAACCGGTAATAAGAAAAGAAAAGTAGCAGCGACCCATTCGAATCCCCAATCCAGTAGGAGCCATTCCGTTTTCGTCGTTAATTGTGATGGTGTTAAATTAAATTTAATCGATTTGGCAGGCAGCGAAAGAGCTAGCGGACGATGTTTTAATATAATTAGATTTAAAGAAGGTTCTAATATTAATAAGAGTATTGTGGCATTGGGAAATGTTATTTCAGCATTAGGTATGTTCATTTTTTGATATATTATATTTTGTTATCATCCAAAGCTATAAAAAGTATATTCATAAATGAAGAATAAATCCAAGGATTTTTAGGTAATACTGTAAAATACGTGATAAAATGGAACAGTTAATCCTAAGCTATAGGATTTAATTTACTTTATGTCTTGCGAGATCTGTGTATTTTCGCAGCTGTTTTGTGTTATTCGTAAAAATTGAACAACACAAGGAACCTGAAAAATTTTGGTGCAATCCTATGTATTTCCAAGCAACATTTGACATATATTTGTTTTTAATTTTTAGTTGAATTCCTAATTTTTGATAATCAAAAATGGATCGTTCAATATATAATTTTTTTAAATTTATTTCAGCGCTTCAGACTTCGCAACAAGCTAGAGGATTAAGAAGAAGATTTGTTCCGTATCGAGATTCGGTATTAACATGGCTGTTAAAAGATATATTGGGTGGAAATTCCAATACTGTTATGGTAGCAAGTAAGTACTAATATTTTTAATACTTTACCTGTATAAAAAAAATATGTGGTTATAAATATGGTTTTTAATTGAGAATTTAATTTTATTAAAATTTATTTACCAAAATAAAATAAAAGTTTGCCCTCAGTAGTAGACATTTTTTATATAAATACTAATTGTGGATAAAATTAAAATAAGTATTTACCTCCATTCTTCTGAAATTTGCCATTAAATTTACTAAATAACTATGTTTTTTTTTTAGTGTTATTTATTATTGATGATATTTTAAGTATATTTGAAGAACATATTTTAATTTTTTTTAGTAGATTTTACTCAAAGAAAGCAAACTATTCTTTAACCTTGTCAACAAGTGCTTTTTGGGTCAAACTTTTTTCTCAGTCTCCGAAAAATATGAACGAGGTGTCATTCGATTCGGAATATCGTGTAGATAATTTTTGAAAAAATTCAAGAGCCGCTTGCAAAAATTGCAAAAGTTATAAACAATTAACTGAAAAATAAAAATGGAGTTTAGTTTTTTGCAAATATCTCAAAAACTATTTAACATTTTTCAAATTTGAAAAAAAATTCAAAAAGACGAGGAAATTTACCAAAAAAAACCTTTCCCCCCGGAACTGTAGGACCAATATATAGAATTTTCCCAAAGTGTTGAAAATACGACCGAAAACGGGGACTCCGGCTTGCGTAAGCGCTACCCACTTTGGACCTTTAATGAATAAATATTATTTAAACTTATTAACTATAAAAATTAAAAATTGAAAAAATTCAGGAATCTACTGGATAGATTTATGAACAATAATCCACGGTTAAAAAATGTTGATGGCGATTTTTCTATTAATTATGCATAAGTTAATTAACAATTTTTTCCTACTTGAACATGAACATTGTATAAGTGCGATAATTGTGAAATAACAAATCTAAATGTTTTTTCTTTTTTTGGACCTATTTTTGAAAGGGCTCAGAAGATATTCCCGTTGGAAAAATTAAAAAAATGTTATTTTTCACTTTGTTATAAACAAATGCATTGTTTATAAGATAATTAAAAATTTTTTTTTGGAAACATAATCTTTGATGCAAATTATGATTTTTTTTAAAAAATCGTTCCTTAAAATTTTTCTGTGGTTAGGAAGTTGGAACACAATATGTAAAAAAATTAAATCCCATATTATCCACGGAAAAAATGAAATACCAGTACAAAATTTATATTATAAAAAATCCATGACCTAATAAAATAAATATTTACGACAGCTATCGTGTTTATATATCCATAAAACCGATAGATACCCTAAATCCTCGGTTTATTTTTGTACTCAGTTCAAGTTGTGAATTGATTATAATTTCTAATTTTTAAATAAGATTTAAATTCAATCACGATTTATTTAGCAACATAAAATAAAGGATTTTATTAATATTACTTGGTTCTTAATTAATCAAAATTTGTGCATAGACTTGAACTATTTCAAAAACACTTATGTCGTAAACATTTTTTAGAAAATTTTAAGAAAAATAGAAAATGTTGAAATTTAAGGAATTAAACAGTATATTGTGTCACAATGGCAGAAAATAGGCTTTAGTAGTCCGCGGCTATTAGATGCATGAGCGAGCGAAGCGAGGGCAGCTTATAGCTAAAGGCTGCTAAATCCTTTTCTGCTTGTGTGACACACAACTGTTTTTCGCCTACCAAAAAAGAAAACAAAAAACAGGGAAATATAATAAAAATTCAGACCATAGTGTACTTACATTTACAGTTTTTGATCTTTTCGTTAGATAAGCAAGTAATACATTTTTTGCTTTCTTACTCTTTTAGAGAAACATTTCTAGCCCCTTCTTGTTGATCTGGTGGAGTATTCGTAAATATTTCATCACTGTCTGAATGACCATTCATTTGCACTAATTCACACAATCACAATTATTCACCACCAGAACGTATTGGTACTTTAATTTATACTGACGTTTAATGAAAATTTATGTGAAATGTACGTGAGTGACAGTTAAAGGTATCTAGATATAGTGAAAAATTAAAAAATAGTGATGCTATGAGTTTAGCATCTCTAGGGAAGATAAACATTACTTCATGATTCATTTTCATATAAGGTAGGCGAAAAAATAAGTATCTAACTACATCTATTTTTTAATTCATTGTTATTTATTGCTTATTGTTATGTGAAAAATATAATTAAGTTTTTAGTAGATTTTACGAACTGCAAGAAAAAAATTCTTTCCCCCTATAACCTCAATAATTACATCCAATACTTTTTAGTCCATGTTGTCGCCAAATATTACAGTTGAGTAAACAAACCTGATAACGATCTTCAGTATATTGGCACTTAGTTAATATATGGCGCACTGATACTATTTTTATTTGACTGATATTGATTGAAATAAAAAAGAGGTAATTGCTTTTTTTTATTGAAATTTTATAAATTTTATATTTAAAATACAAATTTTTACCAAGAGTGATATTTAGCAAAAAACAATCTTTAACCCTGTAACCCAACAGATAGTTTCTAATACATTTCTGAAAATATTGCCGCCAAATTATGTATAATATTAAAAAATTTGACTCCTAAATGTTTACCGCCAATTTTTGGCGGTAAATCATTTACCGCCAATGATTGGCGCAAAATATTACAGTTGAATGAACACAGGTACATATATAAACCTGTTAACTGTCGTAAATCTTCACTTTATTGTTTTGCTTGCTTCGAGATGTTCCGTTTACTTCCAGTTATTACTGCTTCGTGTTTCCAGTTGACCATGCTTTCTGTTGAGATGTGGTCCAATATTCTTCGGTAAGTATTTTTTTTTTGATTTTAACTTATTTAATATTTTTGACATTTTTATAATAATTTCTTTTCTTTGTAGGTTGTTGGATCCATTATCGTTGCTCAACACTGTTAGAGCTGATCCTAGGTGGGAAGATGTCTGTCTTGGTGATGGTGTTTTAAAGAAAAAACTTCAGATTGCTTTAAATCTTGAATTGAAACTTGCGAGGGATACTGTCTTAAATCCAGGAAAATTTATGTCTATATCCAGGACAGAACCGAAAAGAATGTTTTCAGCCAATGTTACCAAAAAAGTCTCCAGAAAACCAATCGCTTTGTCTTCCGATCCCCTTAAGATCTTAAAGAAGAGGAGTATGAAAAATACGAAGCTCAAACGTCAAGATCCAGCTTATAAAAGTGTTAAGAATTATGTTTCATGTAGATTATAAATACAATATATATTTTTTGTTTTATTCATAAATAACGAATATTATTATTATAAATACAACATATTTTTTTTGTTTTATTAATAAAAAAATTTTTTTTAAAAGCTTTTTTTTTATATAATATTTAAATAATATCTTTCTTTTGTATTTCTAGATTATATGAATAGGAAAACAGTGTAACGCACACTAAAACAATATTAATTTAATTTTGAAAATAGTAATAAAAAATTTCGTTTGTTAAAAATAATACATTTTCGAATTATTAAAATAAATGTATGTTGTATATAAAAAATTTAATGGATAAAATTGTAATTGAGTAAAGAATTCAAATTTATCGGGGGTAATACCATTCTACGGCTCAGATTTGGTCGAATATTTTTTATAAGTTTTATTTCTAGTATTTATTGTCTTTTAACGAGATCTTTTGAAAAAAACACGAGACCGGTAGTTCGAGTGATTTTGTCAAATAGATCGATTTAAATTGCCTATATGAAAATAAATACGAGAAAGAAATTTTAAAAATATCCTGCCCGAAGTTTGTGCTCGAATGGTATTTGGTATGAATAAACAAATATTTCAATTTAAATAATAATAATTTTCTATTTCTTTAATTATTTCCTTTACCGAAATATTACCAAATCGAATCACATTTTTTTCAAATTTAATATAATTTGACGTCTAAAAGTTTTAACCTAACATGACCCAATAATACATAACAAACACATATCGTTACCACGGGAACGTGGTATTGTCGATTTTTTATCAACAGTAAAAACACAAGAGCTTTTTGCCAATCAGTAATTTTACGAGAAAAACTGACATGAAAAAATCGCGGGACTTTATTTACTGTATGTATTTCCCTTCAAAAAATACCAATAAGTTTAAAATATTACTATTATTGAAATAATCTGTTCTTTTTTTAAGTAAAACCATAAATGTTACATCCAAAAATATTATTTATTTCTCTTCAAAACTAGGAGCACCATCACTAAATCGATTTCCCTTATTAAGCAAAATCGCACGAATTCGACGAAAATGCACAATTTTTTTAGTTTGAGTTAAAAGTTTTAGTATCAAAATGAGAGGTGCAGTCTCAAAAACATGAATTCCTACTTAACTTTTTCCGCTCTTCTCCAATATGCTATCCAATTTTTAAAATTCTGATATACAGAGTGTTGTTCATCGTGAAAATAATTTTAGTATTTTTTTTGAAGCCGGACCTGGATTTTTATTTTGCTTACTATGTCAGTGTAATGTACTAAAAGACTCAAACAAGCTTGTAAAATATGAAATAAATATACAGGGTGGTTTCGAAGAAACGAGGGTTAGAAGAAATAAGCAATTTTGACAAAACCGCACTTATGAGGCAAGTTAGACCCATCAAATACTAGTTTTCTGGAATCACCCAAGTGCTCTCTATTTGCAGTTAACGTATGTTGGTTTATCTGTATAATGAACAACAACAATAATTATCTATATTGATAACAATTAAATTATTTCATTATTACTATTATTACTATTTTTTATTATTTTATTATTCATTTTGCATATTTCAATATCAACAAAACAAATAATTTTAACTGACAGAACTAACGTTAAAGTGACGTGCCGACGCGATTCACAGCTACTAGATATAGTCTGATTATGAGGAACAGGCATTTTTATCTCGTATTAAAAAAGCTTTTCCTTTCTAATTGAATAAATATCCGATAGTAAACTACGATTTTTGTATTAATACGTGGCATTTTTATATATGGGTGGAATTGTCATAAATAATACAACGAGTGGCATCATGACTATCGATAATCCCATAAGTTATATCACAAAACGTATTGTCAAATATTAACTTCACGAGTCCGCAGAACGAGTGAAATTATAATTTAACAACACGTTGAGTGCCTTATTTTATGGGATTATCGATAGACCCGATACCAAGGGTTGTATTCACGAATTAATGACATTTTAAAAATTTGACAACTCAATAATTTACATTTACAGTACAAAAGCAATGACAAAGATAACAGCTTACCTACTAGATTTTTAAAACGCTTTCAGTAAACGACCATCTTCCTAAAAGGTTTGTTGCAAGTAATAATATTACAAAATATAAAAGAAGGTGAACTTAGGTCACAAAGGCGGATACCTCCCAAAAATACAAATAGAGACTACATCAGTATCACATTAAATAAACAAATTAAAATCTAAAAATGTATTTATGGGTAGATATTATATTGGTTGATGATGCGACAGTTGATGTATTGGTAATAAATGCCGATGTGTTCGGCCTTATGTTTCCCATAATATTTTTATGGTGATCTGCATTCATATGTAAATATGTCCTTAGCGACCTGTTATTTTGATGGCTTCTTGTTCCTGTATCACTTTCTTCATTAGATGAGAAACCAAAGTTGGTCGGCTTGAACGATTGTTTATTTTTCGTCGTTTAGCGTCAAATCCACATTTTTCATTTGATTTCTTCAACCATTGCCCATTTCGTTCTGACCCACTGCATGGTACATTTTTATACCAAGTAGCATTTATGATTTAGCTTATTGTACAGTCTTATAGGGCAACGTTTAGAGTTCTCCAAGTTAGGCATTAACCATTGTATGTCGATGCATTTTTATGCCCACCTTAGCAAGTTTTGCTAAATAAAGGATTATATTCTAATAGTCCAGTATTTTCACCTGTATTATTTAGTTCCTTCCTAAAATAATGAAGAAGGCAATTTAACCATATAACCACATATATAGCTTCAAATTTATTTCTGCCAATATTACCGCCAAATGATCTATTATTACCTAATTTAGCGCTAAATGTTTATCGCCAATTTTTGACGTTAAATGTTTACCGCCAATTTTTGGCGCAAAATATTACAGTTGAATGAACACAGGTACATATATAAACATGCTAACTGCCCTAAATCTTCAGTTTATTTTTGTGCTTGCTTCGTGATGTTCCGTATACTTCCAGTTATTACTGCTTCCTGTTTCCAGTTGACCATGCTTTCTGTTGAGATGTGGTCCAATATTCTTCGGTAAGTATTTTTTTTTGATTTTAACTTACTTAATATTTTGACATATTTATAATAATTTTTTTTCTTTATAGGTTGTTGGATCCATTATCATTGCTTAACACTGTTAGAGCTGATCCTAGGTGGGAAGATGTCTGTCTTGGTGATGGTGTTTTAAAGAAAAAACTTCAGATTGCTTTAAATCTTGAACTGAAACTTGCGAGAGATACTGTCCTAAATCCGGGAAAATTTGTGTCTATATCCAGGACAGAACCGAAAAGAATGTTTTCAGTAAATGTTACCAAAAAAGTGTCCAGAAAACCAAACGCTTTGTCTTCCGATCCCCTTAAGATCTTAAAGAAGAGGAGTATGAAAAATACGAAGCCCAAACGTCAAGATCCAGCTTATAAAAGTATCAAGAATTATGTTTCATGTAGATTATAAATACAATATATATTGTTTTATTAATAAATATCCAATAAAATTTTTTAAAAGTTTGATTTTTATATATTAAATAATATCTTTATTTTAAATTAAATTTAATTTCTAGAATATGTTTAGATTATATGGTATAGTGAAAAAAAAATACTTTTAATGTAGGTTATAAGTTATTATTTTGTAAATGACGCACATTAAAACATTATTAATTTAGTAATAGTATTTTTTGTTAGATAAATAATACATTTTCATATTAATAAAGTAAATGTATAGTTTACATAAAAATTTGAATACATAAAATTGTAGTTAGGTATATAATCCAAATTGTATCGATAATTTTTTATTTTTCACGAAAGCTACTTTATTTTGCCAAAATATGAAAAGAAACCGATTGATAAAATCACAAGCTCATAGGATGACTGATTCTATTTAAATTCGAGTGTTTTTCCCCAAATAAACAAGTTTGAGTAATGAAAATGAAAAATTATCTGATAAAATTTAATGAACGGTATCTGCAAACGTCTATGTAGCTGGAATACCCCTTACGGCAGAATTTAATGGGACATGCGCAGGATTTATGTGCTAATTTCGGACGCCAATAAAAAATTTTATGCTGTTTTCTTTTAAAAATTACAAGAGATTCTGCTTTCTACAGACCAAGCTGGAATACCCCAGGTCAAATATATTGGAAAATAAAAATTGAAAAACATTTTTGTTATCTCCTATTTATGTGCTAATTTCGGACGCCAATAAAATATTTCGTGCTCTTCTTTTACTTTCCCGACCCACCTCCTAGAAGGGAAAGTATTGTGAACGAGCTAAGAAAAAAATTTGAGATAAAAACAGAAATATCCATTTTCGGGTCCCCTGAGACGATTAAGACCATTTCCAGATGGAAGTCTGTCTGTCGGTCTGTGTGTGTGTATTCTTCCACGATAGAGGCCACACGTTTAATCCGATTGAGCTGAAATTTTGTATAGGGGTTTGGGTTACCCGTCGGAAGAACCCATTAGTTTTTGTACGACATCTGTCAAACGGAAGTACCACTATCAAAAAATGACAGATGCAATATGTCACGGAATTGGACATGTAATATGTCGTTTTAAAGCCCTTGAAAAACTCTATTTAGAACAGTTAAAATTATTTCTCCAACTGTCACCTGTCAAAAATAAAAAAATGTCAAAATTTGAAAATTCAGCATTAAATATCTGAAGAAGTATTAATCCGATTGAGCTGAAATTTGGTATATGGGTTTGGGCTATCTGTCGAAAAAATTAGTTAGTTTTTGTACGAGATCTGTCAAATGGAAGTATCACTATCAAAAAATGACAGATGCAATATGTCACGGAATTGGACATGCAATATGTCGTTTGAAAGCCCTTGAAAAACTCTATTCAGAACAGTCAAAATTATTTCTCCAACTGTCACTTGTCAAAAATTAAAAAATGTCGAAAGTTGAAACTTTAACATTAAATATCTGATAAAGTATTCGTGTATACTCGTCGGGAAAGTTTTGGGGCGACACAACCGATTTTTTTAAAAAATACAAGGGGATCTGCTGGCTTCAGACCAAGCTGGAATACCCCAGGTCAAATATGGAAAATAAAAATTGAAAAACATTTTTGTTATCTCCTATTTATGTGCTAATTGATATTTCTGTCCATAATTTAACAATATTAAGTTATTTGTAATTTAAAATTCATTCTCAGTTATACATTTTCAGTTTGGTTACTTTTTACAGGTACTTTCATTATATTTGACGTGGTCACAATGACCACGAATATTCAATTCTCTTGTTAGAGAAAATTCCTGAACATATTAGGTAGGCCTCGTCCTATCCAGATTCTGTGATTATCCATGTTTATTTTAAAACATTGTACCCTACTCTTGTAACATACTGTAAAGTAATTTAAAATAAACATTATTATTATTATTATAAATTAGATTATACTTTATTTCTCACTACTAGGCGGTTATAAATTTCCCCGATGGTTACATGAACTGTTTAATTATATTATATGAGAATCCGTAATTTGGAGTAGATAATAATAACAAACCGTTACTCTAATTGTATAAAAGTACCATTAACTATTTTAATAAGCTCAAATTAGGAACATATTTTTTAAATAATTTTCTTATATAGGTAACCTACAAGTTAGCATAAAGTTTTAAAATAATAAAGTTAAAATCATGAAACTCGTTTGAAAAAATTAGATGTAGCAAATTTTATAAAACTCTATACAGTCTCAAAATCCACTCTCGTCAATAATATCCCTAATTACTTTACCGCCAATTTTGGCGCCAAATAACACGATTGAGTGAACACAGGTAGATATATAAACCCGTTAACAGCCATAAATTTTCAGTTTATAGTTGTGCTTTGTTCGAGATGTTCCGTTTACTTCCAGTTATCGCTGCTTCCTGTTTCCAGTTGACCACTCTTTCTGTAGAGATGTGGTCCAACATTCTTCGGTAAGTATTTGAATAATGGTTTTAACTTATTTATTAGTTTTGACATTTTTGTAATAATTACTCTTTTTTAGGTTATTGGATCCATTATCGTTGCTTATCACTGTTAGAGCAGATCCTGGATGGGAGAATATCTGCCTTGGTGATGGTGTTCTAAAGAAAAAACTCCAGATTGCTTTAAATCTTGAACTAAAACTTGCGAGAGATGCCATCTTGAATCCAGGCAAATTTGTGTCAATATCCAGAACCGAACCGCATAAAATGTTTGCTCCTAACGTTAACAAAAGAATATCCAGAAAATCAAATGACATTTCTTCTGATTCCCTTAAGATATTGAAAAAGAAAAATATGAAACTCAGACGTAAGGAATTAGTATCTAAAAGTACCAAGAAATATGTATCATGTAGATTATAAATTGTTTTATTAATCAATACCGAATATTGTTAAACTGTAATAATTTCATTTCTTGGAAAATGTTAGAATTTTTGTATTTTTTACTCTAAACAAAAAAGAATATATATTGAAATATAAATCCCCATGTATATGGTGATTTTCATTCTTGATCATATGGGCTGGGTTCACAATAAATAAATAAAAAAATCAGAAATATACCTAATTTAAATCAAATTTTATATAAAATATCTTCAGTCTACTTCTGCTAAACTCGTCTTATTGTTGTGTTGATAATATCATCAGTTATTCCACCTTTTTTACAATCCAATCTTGTTTTTCTTTCTGCTACGCTTTCAGTTTTGTCTTACTTTTTCTAACGATTTTACTTAGTTTGGTATTGTTCTGGGTCTCTTTCTCTTCTCTTAGTAAAATAAAATTTTCTTCAACTTGGTCCTTTTTATATTTTCATTTATAATACTTATTATCAATACATTTTTAAATTCCCAACATAAACCTTTTTATCTGACAATCAAAAATTCCCCTGATAATTCCACAAAATCAATAATCATCCTCATTTTTTTTATATAACAAAATCCAAAAACTTTACCTAATATTTTTTTTTAAAAATTTTAATTTTAACTTTACTTATACCAACCCAATTTATTAGTTTATATTTTTAATATCATTTACCAAAATTTCTTTTAATTCACATTTTTCATTTTTATCTTACAAACAAGGAAAACTGTTAATTTTGATTTCATATCCTATTTTTTATCCTTTTATTCGAAAAACCCCTACTTACTTATTTTATAATAAATTAATTCTGTACTATATAGGGTATGACAAATTTCATTACAATATATATAAACTACCAAACATATAATAATAGGATTTTAAGTTTTTAGGATACGAATATTTAAATAAGATGATCTATATGCTCCTTTTTGTGGCAATATTAAATTGAAAGAGTCATTATTATTTGGTAATTTGACTAATATTTTATTACGAGTTGGTTTTGTATTAGACACAGGCAGAGTTCGGGTAAGCTCAGGTAAGGACTATGGTTAATGGGCCAAAATTTTTTAACCTATCACTTTTTCCATCTTTAAACATTAATTTTAAAAGAGAAATGTGTTTTTGTGACAACTCGATACATTACAACGGTTTAAGAAAAGTGCGCAATTTTATATCGCAATGGACATCTGAGAACGCATTCGCCATTTTTTCAAAAATATATACGATTCACATTAGGTAAAGTTTTTGGATTTTGTTATATAAAAAAAATGAGGATGATTATTGATTTTGTGGAATTATCAGGGGAATTTTTGATTGTCAGAAAGAAAGGTTTATGTTGGGAATTTAAAAATGTATTGATAATAAGTATTATAAATGAAAATATAAAAAGGACCAAGTTGAAGAAAATTTTATTTTACTAAGAGAAGAGAAAGAGACCCAGAACAATACCAAACTAAGTAAAATCGTTAGAAAAAGTAAGACAAAACTGAAAGCGTAGCAGAAAGAAAAACAAGATTGGATTGTAGAAAAGGTGGAATAACTGATGATATTATCAACAAAACAATAAGACGAGTTTAGCAGAAGTAGACTGAAGATATTTTATATAAAATTTGATTTAAATTAGGTATATTTCTGATTTTTTTATTTATTTATTGTGAACCCAGCCCATATGATCAAGAATGAAAATCACCATATACATGGGGATTTATATTTCAATCTATAATCTTTTTGTTTAGAGTAAAAAATACAAAAATTCTAACATTTTCCAAGAAATGAAATTATTACAGTTTAACAATATTCGGTATTGATTAATAAAACAATTTATAATCTACATGATACATATTTCTTGGTAATTTTAGATACTAATTCCTTACGTCTGAGTTTCATATTTTTCTTTTTCAATATCTTAAGGGAATCAGAAGAAATGCCATTTGATTTTCTGGATATTCTTTTGTTCACGTTAGGAGCAAACATTTTATGCGGTTCGGTTCTGGATATTGACACAAATTTGCTTGGATTCAAGATGGTATCTCTCGCAAGTTTTAGTTCAAGATTTAAAGCAATCTGGAGTTTTTTCTTTAGAACACCATCACCAAGACAGATATTCTCCCATCCAGGATCTGCTCTAACAGTGTTAAGCAACGATAATGGATCCAATAACCTAAAAAAGAGTAATTATTACAAAAATGTCAAAACTAATAAATAAGTTAAAACCATTATTCAAATACTTACCGAAGAATGTTTGACCACATCTCTACAGAAAGAGTGGTCAACTGGAAACAGGAAGCAGCGATAACTGGAAGTAAACGGAACATCTTGAACAAAGCACAACTATAAACTGAAGATTTATGGCTGTTAACGGGTTTATATATCTACCTGTGTTCACTCAATCGTGTTATTTGGCGCCAAAATTGGCGGTAAAGTAATTAGGGCTATTATTGACGAGAGTGGATTTTGAGATTGTATAGAGTTTTATAAAATTTGCTAAATTTAATTTTTTCAAACCAGTTTCATGATTTTAACTTTATTATTTTAAAACTTTATGCTAACTTGTAGGTTACTTATATAAGAAAATTATATAAAAAAATATATTCCTAATTTTAGCTTATTAAAATAGTTAATGTTACTTTTATACAATTAGAGTAACGGTTGGTTATTATTATCCACTCCAAATTACGGATTCTGATATAATATAATTAAACAGTTCATGTAACCATCGGGGGAATTTATGACCGCCTAGTAGTGAGAAATCGAGTATAATCTAATTTATAATAATAATAATAATAATGTTTATTTTAAATTACTTTACAGTATGTTACAAGAGTAGGGTACAATGTTTTAAAATAAACATGGATAATCACAGAAGCTGCATAGGACGAGGCCTATACA
This sequence comes from Neocrepidodera transversa, assembly GCA_963243735.1. Taxonomy (NCBI): domain Eukaryota; kingdom Metazoa; phylum Arthropoda; class Insecta; order Coleoptera; family Chrysomelidae; genus Neocrepidodera; species Neocrepidodera transversa. Next base: position 25,725,975 of record OY725339.1, read on the forward strand.
GCTTGTATGTGATATATCTTCGATACATATTTCGGTTTAACATATGTAGATAGTCGACACATACAACATTAGTAAAAATAAAAGCATAAATGATTTTTTTTTCGTCACTTATGATTAACAATGTTGCTAAAAATATTTCTATTTGTTTGCAAAATCCACATTTTGACTTTATTTTTAAATAAGTTGAATTTATTAGTATTTTTTAAATCATTTGGAATAACATTGTATAATTTAGGGTCTATAAAATTCATACTTCGTTTTTTAATGTTTTTGTTACATTTTGGTATTTTATAGGTTTGAGTTCGACTTCGGGTATTATAATTATGATTTATTTCTATCATTTCTACTTTTTGTTTATAGATGGCTATACAAGTATATGTTCGCAGAAAAGTTGCCTTATATCCACAATCTGACTACAGCTATAAACCAGACCATAATATATCCGATAGTTATTTTAATTCTTTATTTTATTAAAACATAGATTTTTGTACTGTACTAAAATTTCATTCTTTCCATTTATTAATCTTTTCATATATGACAAAATCTGACATTTTCATGATTTCAACCAATGGCAATGGGTGATTCTAACCAATCGTTCGGTATTATACTGATTAAACATCTACCCTTCGATAAAAGCTTGTTTATATTAAACTGTCAAAGTTGATAGATTAATCTATAATTATAAAAATTGTGGTTTTAATAACTCTACATTTTCAAATAAATAATTTTTTCTCTTGTTCGATAAGATTTTATTAAAATAGTGATAAAGTAAATATTTTTTTTCAAACTCCTATAAAAAATAATGTTTGCAAATACCGTTTTTTAAATTTTATCAGATAATGTTTCATTTTCATGATTCAAACTTGTTTATTTGGGGAAAAACACTCGAATTTAAATACAATCACTCATCCTATGAGCTTGTGATTTTATCAATCGGTTTAGTTTAATTAATAATGTTCTAATGTGCGTCATTTACAAAATAATAACTTATAACCTACGTTAAAAGTATTTTTTTTTCACTATACCATATAATCTAAACATATTCTAGAAATTAAATTTAATTTAAAATAAAGATATTATTTAATATATAAAAATCAAACTTTTAAAAAATTTTATTGGATATTTATTAATAAAAACATATATATTGTATTTATAATCTACACGAAACATAATTCTTGATACTTTTATAAGCTGGATCTTGACGTTTGGGCTTCGTATTTTTCATACTCCTCTTCTTTAAGATCTTAAGGGGATCGGAAGACAAAGCGTTTGGTTTTCTGGACACTTTTTTGGTAACATTTACTGAAAACATTCTTTTCGGTTCTGTCCTGGATATAGACACAAATTTTCCCGGATTTAGGACAGTATCTCTCGCAAGTTTCAGTTCAAGATTTAAAGCAATCTGAAGTTTTTTCTTTAAAACACCATCACCAAGACAGACATCTTCCCACCTAGGATCAGCTCTAACAGTGTTAAGCAATGATAATGGATCCAACAACCTATAAAGAAAAAAAATTATTATAAATATGTCAAAATATTAAGTAAGTTAAAATCAAAAAAAAATACTTACCGAAGAATATTGGACCACATCTCAACAGAAAGCATGGTCAACTGGAAACAGGAAGCAGTAATAACTGGAAGTATACGGAACATCACGAAGCAAGCACAAAAATAAACTGAAGATTTAGGGCAGTTAGCATGTTTATATATGTACCTGTGTTCATTCAACTGTAATATTTTGCGCCAAAAATTGGCGGTAAACATTTAACGTCAAAAATTGGCGATAAACATTTAGCGCTAAATTAGGTAATAATAGATCATTTGGCGGTAATATTGGCAGAAATAAATTTGAAGCTATATATGGGGTTATATGGTTAAATTGCCTTCTTCATTATTTTAGGAAGGAACTAAATAATACAGGTGAAAATACTGGACTATTAGAATATAATCCTTGATTTAGCAAAACTTGCTAAGGTGATAGATAGATTAATCTATAATTATAAAAATTGTGGTTTTAATAACTCTACATTTTCAAATAAATAATTTTTTCTCTTGTTCGATAAGATTTTATTAAAATAGTGATAAAGTAAATATTTTTTTTCAAACTCCTATAAAAAATAATGTTTGCAAATACCGTTTTTTAAATTTTATCAGATAATGTTTCATTTTCATTACTCAAACTTGTTTAGGTGGGCATAAAAATGCATCGACATACAATGGTTAATGCCTAACTTGGATAACTCTAAACGTTGCCCTATAAGACTGTACAATAAGCTAAATCATAAATGCTACTTGGTATAAAAATGTACCATGCAGTGGGTCAGAACGAAATGGGCAATGGTTGAAGAAATCAAATGAAAAATGTGGATTTGACGCTAAACGACGAAAAATAAACAATCGTTCAAGCCGACCAACTTTGGTTTCTCATCTAATGAAGAAAGTGATACAGGAACAAGAAGCCATCAAAATAACAGGTCGCTAAGGACATATTTACATATGAATGCAGATCACCATAAAAATATTATGGGAAACATAAGGCCGAACACATCGGCATTTATTACCAATACATCAACTGCCGCATCATCAACCAATATAATATCTACCCATAAATAAATTTTCAGATTTTAATTTGTTTATTTAATGTGATACTGATGTAGTCTCCATTTGTATTTTTGGGAGGTATCCGCCTTTGTGACCTAAGTTCACCTTCTTTTATATTTTGTAATATTATTACTTGCAACAAACCTTTTAGGAAGGCTCCGAAGATGGTCGTTTACTGAAAGCGTTTTAAAAATCTACTAGGTAAACTGTTATCTTTGTCATTGCTTTTGTACTGTAAATGTAAATTATTGAGTTGTCAAATTTTTAAAATGTCATTAATTCGTGAATACAACCCTTGGTATCGGGTCTATCGATAATCCCATAAAATAAGGCACTCAACGTGTTGTTAAATTATAATTTCACTCGTCCTGCGGACTCGTGAAATTAATATTTGACAACACGTTTTGTGATATAACTTATGCGATTATCGATAGTCATGATGCAACTCGTTGTATTATTTATGACAATTCCACTCATATATAAAAATGCCACGTATTAATACAAAAATCGTAGTTTACTGTCGGATATTTATTCAATTAGAAAGGAAAAGCTTTTTTAAAACGAGATAAAAATGCCTGCTCCTCGTAATCAGACTATATCTAGTAGCTGTGAATCGCGTCGGCACGTCACTTTAACGTGAGTTCTGTCAGTTAAAATTATTTGTTTTGTTGATATTGAAATATGCAAAATGAATAATAAAATAATAAAAAATAGTAATAATAGTAATAATGAAATAATTTAAATGTATCAATATAGATAATCATTGTTGTTGTTCATTATACAGGGTGTTTCATAGGTAAACCAACATACGTTAACTGCAAATAGAGGGCACTTGGGTAATTCCAAAAAAGTAGTATTTGATGGGTCTAACTTATATAATAAATTTTAATATTCTCTAATTACTAGTTTTTTACAATGGTATGTAAAACAATTAAATGCAAATAAATACTTTTTATAACACTAAAAAAAACATATATTTTCAAAAATGGCGAATGCGCGTCGAGGTGCAAGGGCGGTATAATTTTGCACATTTCTCTTAAACCGTTACTTTTATCTAGTTGTCACAAAAGTATATTTTCCTTTTAGTATTGAATTAATTTGTAATATTTAAGGTGGAAAAAATAATATGTGACCATTGAACATAGTCCGTACCTGACTTCACAAGGTTAATCCAGATTTATTTATAAATGAATAAGAGCGGATTTTTGGTGTTTGAGAAAAGGTTTTAATTTCCTTTAAAATTTGTAAAAAAATAAATTTTCTAATTTAGAGACATATACAGTGCGACTCAAAAATTTTTATTATTCATTTGACAGAAAATTTTATTTTTGATAAAAGTTGGGGCATTGCGTAAAACTGCTATTGCGAGCGTCAAATTTTCAAATTTCCAACTGGTATACAGGGGCGGGCAAAAAATTGGAAAATATTTTTTTGACATAAATAAGTGAACCTTATTTACATTTTGGTAGTAAAAACTTTTGGGTATCATTTTTTATCTATTTTCTTCAATTAAATCATAATGGTCATTTTTATGTACATGTCTACAGGGTGAAATTTCAACTTTGCACCAAGAAAAAAACAAAAATTATAAAAATTTTAAAAATAAACACCAAAAATTTTTTCAACAAAATGGCAAATAGAGTTTTTCTGCAAAGTGGGTGAAAGTCAGATATTGCTCATAATACACTATTTATATTTGAAGGCGTGAAAAATATTTTATTCAAATTAGAATTACATAAAATATACCATATCAAAAATTCACCGAGACCTAATTCCCGTAAGGAGTTTGCGGGCTCCTTTAATACAACATATTATTTTAATATTCGTAAAAATTAATTCCTACATGCCAACATGCCAAATTTTATTAAATCATACGTTACTTATTAATCAAATATATAAATGAAAATTATAATCTACATGAAGCATAGTTCTTGATACTTTTATTAGCTGGTTTCTGAAATTTGACTTTCCTATTTTTCATAGCTTTCTTCAATATCTTAAGAGGATCGGAAGACAGAACATTTGGTTTTCTGGATATTTGTTTGTTTACGTTAGCAGCAAACATTCTTTGCGGCTCGGTTCTGGATATTGACACAAATTTTCCCGGATTGAAGATAGTATCTTTGGCAAGTTTTAATTCAAGATTCAGAGCGATCTCAAGTTTTTTCTTTAGAACGCTATCACCAAGACAGATATTCTCCCATCCAGGATCGGCTCTAACAGTGTTAAGCAACGACAACGGATCCAACAATCTGTAAAGAAAAATAATTATTACAAAAATGTTAAAAATATTAAATAATTTATAAAAATATTAAGGAATAAATAAAATTTATTAAAATACTTACCGAAGAATGTTGGACCACATCTCAACAGAAAGAGTGGTCAACTGGAAACAGGAAGCAGCGATAACTGGAAGTAAACGGAACATCTCGAACTAAGCACAAATATAAACTGAACGTTTAGAGCAGTTAACAGATTTATATATCCACCTGTGTTCACCGACCTGTAATATTTGGGCGCCAAAATTGGCGGCAAAGTGTTGCTGGTAAAATTAGCGGCAAAATGATAAACAAATGAATAACTGATGATTGCATTTTAGGTTAGACCATGCAGAAATTTCCATAAGGAATAACTTTTTTTCTTAAAATTAATAAAAAAGTTTTCCATGTGATAAAATAAACCTAACCTCAGTAGACATACCGTAGATATATTTTACTTAATAATGTGAAAAACTATTTTAGCAAATTGTCTTAGAAATAAATTTGTGTTCTATAAAATGATTTTGCTAAAGCTTCATAGTTTTTATGAAAATTTAAATTTATCCATAGTAATTTTTTCATAAAATATAAATGATTTAATATTTTCTATTTTACTAATGGCAACAAAAAATAGGACTTGGTTACTTTCCCGCTACATATGGTTTAGATTTTTCTAAAATATTTTTTTTTAAATTACTAAAGAATTATTTTGGTCCTACTTTAGAACTAATAAAATTTTGATAGAAATGAAACACGTTAACGGTAAATAGAGCTTTGTTGACGTATTAAAAAAATCGTAGAATATAATGAAAAAATCAATTATTTCACTAAAAAATTACATGAAATAAATATATACCCACAATAAAATTTCACAAAAAGTCAATTAAATTATTTTGCTATTTTTTTTTTTAATTTGAATTCATTTCCGATATAATTTTTTTTTCTGCCACATTGTGTAAATTACTAACTTTACACACGTAAAGAAGATTGCTTATTTTTTATTTAATATTTTATTTATTTATTTTTTACATATTTTTGGTAGTAGAAAAAATATTGTATGCAACTAGTGTGTAAAGTGCCTTTTTTCATTCATATGATTGTCGCATTCGCCTTTGGCTCGTGCGACAAAATTCACATTCATGAAAAAAGTATCACTTTACATACTTGTTGCATAAATAACTATTTTGAAACAGTTTACTAATCTCAAAAACCCTTTTTTTAATAGCATGTTTCTTACAAATTATATTCAATATTTTTATATTTATTAAAAAATAAATAAACAAGTTCACTAAACTGTATTGTGCCAAAAATAGCGTAAAAGCATTATTTTGGACACAAAAAAATTAATTTTCATTTATTTTAATTTTCGGTTAATAAATAAATTGCTTAGTTATTAATATTATTTTATATTATTTTTTATCGATATTTATTACATACAATTTAATTGTATTTATACTATTATTTTACAAAATCGGATTTATTTAAACAACCAATTTATGACTTAAAAAATGTATTTTATCAATGTTCTTTAAAGAAAAATTTATAAATTTCATGCAATTTATTTTTTCATACTTTTATAAAATGGTTATTTTACATTTGAGCTTGGTACTTTTCATTTTTAATATCTCAAGAGGATCGGAAGACAAACCTGTTTGTTTTTCTGGATAGATTTTTATAGGAAATGTTTAATTTTTATTACAAGTATGAAGAATTTTTCAAGAGATGATTTAATTTGTTCAAAATAAATTTCTAAAGAATATTACAATTCTCTAGTGAAAATAGGAAGCTAAGAAAGAAAACAGACTTTATGTAATATAATATTCGACCATCTTTCGTAACTATTTCACAAGCGCCACCAAAAACTGAAAATCCAAATTCATTAACCTCTTTCAATTTTATTTTTCAGCTGTCTCTCCTTCCAGCGCTTGCTATAATGAGACAGTCAACACACTACGATTCGGGCAACGTGCCAAGAACATCATCTTCCGACCAGTCGTCGTCGAAGACCCAAAAGAAAAGACCATCCGCGATCTAAGAGCAGAAATTTTCAGACTGAAAGAACTGTTGAAAGATTTACAGGTATGCAAAATAGAAAAAAAAAGAATAAAAATATTTCACACACACACAGATAAATTGATTAAAAAAAGATCCGATATTTTTAAATTATAAAAAACTATATATGTAGGTATTGCATTGTAAGAAGAAATTATAATACTTATACAGGGTGTTATTGAAATACATGTACATATTAAAACACTGGCCTACAATGCAGAAAAATATTATTTTGAAAAATAGGGGATATAAAGTTTTGAAAATTAATAGTAAAATAGACGCACGCCGCTGCCATATTGAGGAAGGTTAGTAAATATATTGTATTTAATTTAAGTAGGTTAATGTACCTAATTTAATGTAATACGAACAGATGATAAGTTATGGATTGTTATTGACCTGTTGCTAAAGCGAAAAAAAATATAAATAGAGCAATTGAAACGGTTACAGTGGTGTAAACAATTTTATCCTTGATTTTTAAGATTTTTATTTTTATTTTCATAAAAAAATCAGTTAATAAAGTATTTAATTGAAATCATTATTTACATTTTGTCTATCTACTATCATGTAGAGTTACACATTTAGACAAAAGCAGTTAAAAATAAAAATAAAATTTGACAGATTGTTATCATTCCACGATTAGTTATCAAGCAAGGCACGTTAAAAAATAAAAATTAAAAAATAATACATATGAAATAATTTTTTCCGTAAGGGTGAAAATTTTATGTAGTTTTATTCCTAACCAATTAAAAACAGTACTTGTTGATGTTGACAACTTTGACCATTTGGCAGTTAGCTGCTAAAATATTGAGCTATTTATCTATTTTTGTGGGTTTATGGTTTGTTTTTAATTGTAGTATAAAAATAAATAAGAGTGAAGATCACAGTTATACTATAATTGTTTAAACGACGAAGATACAGTGACAGTGTTCAATAAGTCAAATAAAGAAACTTATCAAACTGAAACTGAAAATTTCACTGAACCATCTACTGAAACTGAAATAAATTTAAGTAACACTAACCATCTTCGATTTCTCCATCTTTTATTTTTCACTTAATAACAAAAATCCTTGCAATGTGAAAATAGTATTAACGTCCATTTTATGACTTGATTTTAATAGGTACAAATAAAATTACAAAAATATTAGGTTATTACTATATAATTATATTAATAAATTTAGTATCTGACAGTTGATTTATGTATGCACGCATGCCTATTATAAATGAAAGTAGGTTGACAAAAAAATTATTTTTTTAACTGCTTATTTCAATTTCTTATTTTTACTGCTTATTTCTTATGTAAATGTACGTGCAAGAGCCTTAAGATGCGACACGTGCCCCGAGTGGTCCGAAAAGGGTATGTAAAATGCGCCTCCTATTTTTGATTTGAGGATTAATAGATTAAAGAAGATTAGCATAAAAATAATTATCAAACATTTCTGCAAAGATAATTGTTAATTTAATGTTTATTTTTATTTAAAAAAATATGATATAAAAAGACTTATAATTATGCAAATAAAAATTTTAAGAAAAAAATTTAAAACATACAGATTTAACAAAAGATAATATTAAAATATTTTTGACGTCGCGCTCTAGTTTTAGTTTATTAAAAAACTATATTTTTTTTTTGAATTTTAAATGTTTCATATTGCGATTTTTTATTTCCGCATAAATATATCAATCGGCACATTTAACAGAACATTAACGTACTGAAAAATATTCAGATATTGTTTGTAGAAAGATGCGTTAATTGGGAATAAAGCTGTAATTGAAATTTTTTTTTTTTAAATAAATAGGCTCGAAATTCTTGTATTCTTTTAAAATTTGGGGGCATCGGATAAAATTGTTCGGTATTGAAGAAATTTAAAGCGTCCGATGGTAAAATGAATTCCAAAGTAAAATTTTAAATATTGTCCGTTTTTTTATCTGGTAAAAGAGCGAAGTGAAACCATTTTTAAAGCAGTGAATAGTAAATATCTGATAATAAAACAAGGTACAATATTGAAAAGTGCCATCCATGTAAATTGAATTGCATAAAATTAAATAGTATAAAGTCAACTTTTGCCTTTTTACACTTTACACAAATCAACTAATACTGAAAAATATTCGAAATCCAGCTATTTTTAATGTTCGTCGGCTATCTAATAATAATTTAACAACTATTAATCCTATAATTTTGTTTACAGATTTAAATACTTTTAAAGAGCTTTAAAGTAATAATCTTCTTTTATCTAGTGGCGCTCTTTACCCCTAAAATAATATTTTACATGAGTTTCAAGCAAATGTGGCGCACCTTACATGGTGCCGGTCGGGCTAAACGGAATCTTCGAAATAAAAATTAAGAATTTCACAGCAAAATTAGTAGCATTCGTTTTTCGTATTTCAATAACACTCCGTATATGTAATTAGTGTTGTGTTGTGAAATTTTAACTATGTTCAATTTGTGTGCGCGCAACTTTATAGAATAAGTGTATAATTGATTATTTTCCAAAAAAAGTCGTGCACATTTAGAAAATATTTTTAATTCCACTGGGGTGTGTGTCATAAAATAGGACTAATGCATTTGTGATTTTTAAAAAATTTAGAATTCCATGTAACAATCTTATTTTAATAATTGAGGTAAAAGACAATTGCGGTACTTATTTGGTATTTATCCGTTGGACTAAGAGAAGTGGAAGATGATTTAATTTAAATTGGCATAGTACTCATTCTTATTATGCATATCATTTTTGGTATGTTTTTTGGTCAACTTGAATAAGTAGGATAAAATAAAAAGCAAATAACAACGAATGCAAAGAAAAAATATGTTTATCGTACATAACACATTTAACCTAACTATTTTTTGGCATTTTTATGTCAAAATTAATGGTTCAACAATGTAACATCCGCCAACATGACTTTACTTGAACATCCCTATTGGACGACAGAAATAGACAAGACAACATTTTTAATTAAGTAATTTAAATACAGTTGTAAATTATACAAGAATTTTATAAATACAAAACTCAATATACAATTAGACATTTTAAAATGTATTCTTTGCCAAATCAACTTTTAGAGTTTTCGAGAAAAAAAAACTCTTAAAAAACGGTTTTGTCCGTCCGTCTGTTAGCCTGATTCAACTCGAGAATGGTGAGAGATAGAGACAATTAAACACGTCTAACAACTTAGCAAGACAACTTCGGAAAATTACAACGGTATCTTATCAGTAATTTGCCGGTTTTTTGCCGTTAATTAGTTGTTGGAAAAAAAATTTTGCCGCTCTTTTTTTTATTAAAAATTAAACATCTTGCTAACTTGATATAAAGTTATCAAGACAATTGCGTAAATAATGACGATATCAAAAAACTAACAGCTAAAGAATTTGCCGCTTTTTTGCCATAAATTAGTTGTGGAATAAAAATTTGCCGCACTTTTTTTCATTAAAAATTAAACATCTTGCGAACTTGATATTAAATTAGGAAGACAATTGCGTAAATAATGAAGATATAAAAAAGTAAAAGCTGGAGAATTTGCCGCTTTTTTGCCCTAAATTAGTTGTGGAAAAAAAATTTGCCGTTCTTTTTTTTATTATAAATTAAATATCTTGCTAACTTGATATCAAATTAGCAAGACAACTGCGTAAATTATGACGATATCAAAAAACTGAAATCTGGAGAATTTGTCGCTTTTTAGAACATTTTCCTCTTTATATATAAAGAAAAGGCACTATTGACCTTACTTTGTCCGTCCGTCTGTCAGGTTGAAAACTCGGCAACGGCTCAACGGATCGAGTTCGTTGATGGCTCTTTAGATCATGACTCACATATGAGACGATTCAGGACTTCATCCCCGGAACTCCGGCCCCCTCTTTTTGCCACCTACCGCTACTTGTTATTAATTGAAACAATTTTTTATAATTATTCCTAAAGACAAAAAAAAATGAAAAATCTAAAAGTCGGAAATAAATCATGCAAAGTTGATGGCTTTTTAATATTTTCAATTTTAATTTTTTACTCAAAAAAGTTAAACTTAAAAATCTAGCACCATCAACCTTTAGTCATTTTCATTCAAAATTTGTTTCTGAAAATAGATTTTTAAAAAAATTAAATTTAAAGGCTAACTTTTGTAAAGCCGCATTAAGCAAATTTTTTTGTTTTCTTATATTTGAAGTTGGTATATAAAAATCCTGGAAATTGTTTATAAAAAACAGGTGACAATGTTTTTGTTTCCACAACTCTTTGGCGCCAAAAAAGCGGCAAAATCTCCAGCTTTTATTTTTTTGATATCTTCATTATTTACACAGTTGTGTCGCTAACTTGATATCAAGTTAGCGAGATGTTTAATTACTAATAAAAAATAAAGAAAAACATTCTTCCCATAACTATATGGCAAAAATGCGGCAAATTCTCCAGCTTTTAGTTTTTTAATATCGTAATTATTTACGCAGTTGTCTTGCTAACTTGATATCAAGTTAGCAAGACGTTTAATTTTTAATAAAAAAAAGAGCGGCAAAATTCTTTTCCGGTTTAACCGGAAGTGAGGTTTTCATTCATGGTTATCTAAAAGTATCAGATTATTGTCTAATTGATGTGTGCCGAAAACATATTTTTTTAATTAAAAAACAACAAAAACATTGGGGGCGTACATTGACTCGTGGCCACCCGGTATATCACCATGTATATGGGAATTTTTATTAAAAAATCAAAAATATTTTTAAATGCGCACCACGATATCCCATTAAAATTCTTTAAAATTATTTTTTTTAAATAACGTATGCGTTTCTTAGATAAAAACTAATTTGATATTTTTGTTTCAGTTTGGAATTCATAATCAAATGAAAAATGGATTACATACTGTTATTATTAACAAAAGAAATAATCTTTCCAACATCTATTCCAAAAATACATCACCTACTCCAGACAAACCAAATAATATTACCGAATCTGTCAAGCTAGACGTACTTAAAAAATCTCTAATAACACATGAAAAACTTATCCCACTAATAGACGTTGAAACTACTGTCCAAGAACAACAAAACCTAGTAGAAACTTTCACCAACATAACCTCCAAGATGAATCGAGAAAAATTAGGAAACTACAGTTCTGATGATTCAATCCAATCTTCAAAATCTGTTGCATCTAGCTCAGAAAAAGACTCAGGCCAGCAAACACCTCAAAGCGATCTCCGAAGACAATCATTAACCAAATCCAACAATTCTTTAACGAAAACTCCACCTAAAAGAGGATCCTTAGAAAACATCCCTAGGAAGATGGAAAGAGCAATATCAACAGAACAATTATCTAAAAAATTTGAATCCAAAGTTAGTTTAAACCCTAAAAAACCCAGATCTCAAGTAGTAGCAGCAGTTACTAATCGGTTATATAATAAATTAAAGAAGAAAGATGTCTCCACAGACACTGAGGATATTAATACTTATAATTCTGGAGTTTTAGACTTGTTAACAGAAAGTGCTAAGTCGAGGTTAAGAGAAATAACCCGAAGAGCTCTAAAAGCTCACAGAATTAAACACCAAGACACCCAAACCGATTTTGTACCCGCGAGAAGATTCAGAGAACGAGCTACAGATAGTAGGGATCTTAAACTAGAAGCTAATGAAGTTAAAGATTCCGAAACTATGACTATAATAGATACCCAAGATGCTTCTGTTGAATGTACTGGTTTTGTTAACATATTTGGAGAGGAAGATGCTGATAAAAACTTTTGTTTTACTAGAAGCTGTGGTACTCAGTTTAATAAAGGCGAAAAAGCTCAAGCAAAACCTCAAGCTGTAATGTCTTTTACTAAATATCTTCGGGAAGTTAAAGAAGAGTGTGCCAACGATGCTATTTACACTAATGTAGTTAACATTAACATCTCAAATCATTATTCTAAAGAAAAATTTAGTAACAGTTCTTCTTCTAATAGTTTGGATCAGATCCACGCACAAAGTTTAGTTACACCAGATCTTTTAAGTAACCATCCACCTTTAGAAACTTGCTCTAAGGAAGTACAAACTTGGTGTCAAGGAAATATTATGGAAGTCGACGAACAATTTTTAGGCAGAACTGCAGATTTACCAAACGATGACTGTATTAAAGATTTTAGTAAAGCTAAATGCACTGTAATTCCGAATCATTTCATAGCGATACCTTCTATAAAAATGTTAAAGACTCATGTACCTGAAACTTTCCTAGCAACAGTTCTTGAAGAAGAGTTTTGCGTGCCTTTAAAAGAATTTGTAATGCCTTTAGTACTACCAAAGGTCATTGAATGCCAGAGAGTAGAAAGAGATGATTTAGTACTAGTAATAGAACCTCCTGTACTGCAACCTGTTGCTAAAAACCAATTTGGAGTAGAAACTATTGAAAATAGTTTTCGTAAAAAGATTTCGAAGACTGGGGATGGCACACAAAGAATGGTGAGTGCAATGTCTGTGTTTCTTGAAGAAGCGGCAGATATGATGTCTAAATTTTCAGAAAAGATGGAAATAAAAAACAATTTTGATTTAGAATTGACTGTTAATGGATTAGACGTGAAAGTGCCTAAAAAGAAGAAAAAGATGAGAAGATTAAAACGTTGGGATCTAGGTTGGGATGAAAGAGAAGCCCTTTTTAGTGAAAAAGGATCCCAAACGTTGCATCCGATTAAATATTCCTGTTCTACACAATCGGAAGAGCCTATTTATCTACCAGTTAATAAATACGAAGAGCCTTTGAAAGAATGTTGTGTTAATTTAGAGACGAAAATTCATAAAGTATCGTGGGCTCCACCGCCGCCTAAATTCAGTGATGATGAAGATACAGATGATCTTTTGTCGGAAAGCGCACAAGTTGAAGCGTCTAGTTTAGAAAGCACCGCTTTGGTTTTTTCGGATTACGGTAGTTTACCGAAGAGGAAAAAAGTGAAATATAAGACTTTACCTTCTGTTAGTCCTAAAACTTACTTAGAACAACTTAGGAGTTTAAGGAAGAATATTGTAGAAAAATCTAGGGATAGTTATACGTAGTATATTGCTTAATAATTTAATTGGATTTTTGCCGTTGAGAATTTTTTACTTATAACATTTTTATATTATACCTATTTTGAATAAACACACAGTGTAATAATGTATTTAAGAATTAATAAACAAGATTTTGCTTAAAAATATTAAAATTTTATTATTTTTTATAAACAAGCAGTCAAAAGTCTATAGCTATGTTCGTTGTTTTGGCCTTTATATATTTCCATAACTGTGATCATCTTTTTTATGTAGGACTCACGTTGTATTTAATATTTATTTTTATTTTGTCTATTTATTTATTACACGGGATCGCCCCCTTTGTAATATTACAATCAACAAATATTACCATCAACATTTTTTTTATGTTTGCAAATATGATAAATATACATACAGGGTGTTTCACAGGTAAAGGTACATAGAATAACGGTGGATAAAGGATACCTGGATGTCAATTTTGCTTATTTCTTTCAACCTCCGTATATTTGGAACCATCCCGTATATCTTTTTGACATTTTGCAAACTTATTGAACTCTATTAGGATAATTAACAGACATATTGACCAAAAAAAAAACATCGAAAACATTTTGCTCTAGAACAACGCTCTGTATATCAAAATTAAAAAAAAAATGGATTCTATGTTCGAAAAGAGCGGAAAAAGTTGAGTCGGAATACATATTTCTTACGAGTGCGCATTTTCTACTAGTAAAATTTTAAAAGCAAACTTAAGATTTATTAGTTTTTGCGAGTTAAGATAAGCAGCTAACCAATCGGAAGACGATACTGCAAAAGTGCAAGGATACACTCTCACGGCGAAGTCTCCGATAAAATAAAAACTTATATTATTTTGATAGTTCAGTTCTATTCTGTTTCTTGTATTGATAGTTAGACTTAAAACTAAAACTTTAAAATTTTTGTTTTTTAAAAAAGTTACCACATTTATTTGGCGCAGCAATATTATTGATATGATTGATAAATCGTAATTGTTCATCAAAGATAACTCCCATATCCTTCATTGATGTGACACGGATTTCCATACAGGGAGTATGAAGAGTTACATTTTATATTTAATTTGCTGATATTCATATGTAAGTTGTTTTCAATACACCACCTATCCATGTTATTTAAATCATATTGTATTAGTATAAAATCATCTAATGATTCTATTGGTCTGCAAATTTTAAGATTATCTGCAAACATTAGAAAGTTTGAATATTCAAATCAATCAATAATGTCAATAATAAAAAGTGTTGAACAGAAGAGGTGCAAAATGCGGTCCTTGAGGTACTCCCGACGTTATATGAGTAAAAGTTGATCTAGCATTCCCTATCCTAACTTGTTGAGATCTGACAGATAAGAAACTTTCAAACCATGAGAGAGACTGATCTGTGAATTCCATTAATCTCAAAAGGAAGAGAAAATAAGGCAAGCGCCGTGAATAAATTGTCGTTTACGATCAGATATATAAAAAATGGGCTGTGTCACCTCAGAATTTTCCCGGCTCTTCTGTGGAGAATAGGTTTATTTTCATTAAAAAATACAAAATTTCTGAATGGGAAAGTAAAATTCTGTAGAAATGAAGTAAATTGATAAAAAAAAATGCAAAAATTAATTAAAATGAAAAAAAAGACAAAAAATTACTAAAAATTGTAACAAGTTATTATAAATACTAAAAAGGTAACGAATTATTTCCAAAAAATTGTTAAAAATGATAAAGAATTACTAAATTTCAGCAAAAATTAAAACTATAATAAAAAAAGAGTGAAAATAGGCAAAAATCAAAAATACGATAAAAATATTAATACAACTTGTAAAAATTGGAAAAAGAGGCAAAGATGCAGAAAAAGACAAAGAGCAAAAAAGGAACTTAACAAAAAAAAAAACGTAAAATAAAGCAAAAAAGAAAAAGAAGCATATATAAATGTAAAAAAAACGAAAAAAGGGTCAAATAAAAATCAACAAAAAGTCTAAAAAAAGCCAAATAAGACAAAGGAAAGGGAAAAAAGCAAAAAAAGGCAAAAAAGTCCAAAAAAACTAAAAAAAATAAAAATAAAAAAGCAAGAAAAGGGCCAAAAAGGGGTAAAAAGGCCAAAAAAAAAGAAAAAAAGGCAAAATAAAGTCAAAAACATGGCAAAAAACAAAAATGGTACAAGAAGGAACACATTATTTAGTTACAATTAGGATATCCTAAAATCATGGGTGAAAATTATTGAAAGTTCGGGAAAAAGTTTGGTACAAAAGTTGTAGGAAATTTTATAGCCTACAACTCTGCACGGGAACAGTTTGCACTAAAGCGCATTGTTTGTCTTCAAAATCAAAAAAAAAGAGGTGAAGCCTAAATGTGTTTATTTTTCGCAATCTAGCTACAAAACTATGGAGAATACGAAAAAAAGTTTAATATAAATGTTAAAAGAAATTTGGTGATCTACAACTTTGCACTAGAAAATTTTGCACTAAAGTGCATTTGTTTGTCTTAAAAATTTGGAAAAACTACGGAAAAACTACATGCACATTTTTTGCGCGCCATCTACTGGCGCAGCTATTGAAAATTATGGAAAAAGTTTGATACAAAAATTGTAGGAAATTTTATGCTCTAAAACTTGCATTAAAACATTTGTACATGCACAGACAGATGAGTGCCTGGGAAAATTAAATTAAATGAGATACAACAAAATACCATTAAAACTTAATAAAATGATGTACCGGAGGTTGGTTAGGTCACAAAAGTGAAAAATTTTTCATCTCTAGATTAAAAAAATATCACTTCATGTAGAGTAACCGGTGGCAAAATGATCAGTTTCATATACATGAGTAGAAAAATGACGTTTTAATTTTAATCATTACAGACTGACAAGTGTACACAGATAAAATAAAGTGTCCCATTTTTTTATAAAATACTATTGAAATAAACTACAATTTTATATTAACAAAACAATTATTTACAGTAACAAATTTCTGCATTTGTAAAGGAATTCTGTGGTTGATTATCTGTCCTTGCAGATATGTTCCTCTGTTCAAGACAGATTATCATTAAACAAAAATATGTTGACCTGTTTTCGTCGTTTTAGTATTAAATGTTTTTTCAGACAATATAATGATTCAAGAAAACAATTTCAATTGCAAATAATTAAATTTTATTTCCCAGTGGTCAAGTCGTTTATGTACCCTCCAGCCTTAGAGCGCTTGCCAATTTTCAACCCTATTCGAAACGTAAAGGAAAGTATTGCGCACTCTCTAGTTTACTCGATTGGTTGTGAATTCAAAATATAAAAATATTCTGTTTTTAAACACTATGATTGCAAAAAAGTTGTTATTAATTATAGTTTTAATCATACAAGGTAAGTTTGACAATTTTTAATAAAGTATTTATAAAGTTTATATTGGTTATATTTAAAAATCTAAATTAAATAATATTGTATCTACTTCTGTTATTATATCTATATTTTTATATTAATACTATTAACAGTCTATTAACTAAATACATTTTTTGATGGAAATAATTATTATATTATTTTTGTGTAAGTTGTTTTACGGTCGTTATTCATATTGTAAATGTATATTGATTCTTTATTAGAGCGTATACATGTTGATTTTGAATTATTTACACATCGAAAACTTCTAACATGCTTTCTATGTATGGGAATGGATTTTGCTTAAAATAACATTAACATGTAGGCAAGAGGGTTAAATTTAGAACAGAATAGGTCGTGTGAAAATATAGGGATAGAATGGTGATTCAGATTATTGATGCAAATACATGCAATTTAATAAATAATTTTGCCATATAAGTAAAATTTTAAAATTGCAATGTTGTATAAATCAGAGCACATCCAGTTAAGGCATTCTATCTATATAGGTTGTCCCTAAATATAATCATATAAAAGATAAAAAAAGATTTTATTAATTATAAGCATTTGAATCAACCTCTGCATTCAGGTCCGATTTTAAAGAAAGTAAAACCCAAAATTTTGATTTTTGTTTCTTTTTAACCGTTCTGATCTTTTTTAACAACCAAATAAAATTATATTAAAATTTGTAATTTAATTTTAAGTTGTGTTTGATTTATCACTTAATTCATAAATGTATTATAAAAAGACAAAATTTCAATTTTATGAAAAATCACATATCTGAGAAAAAATCCAAAGCCATTAAAACAAACACTAAAAATTAAAAATCTAATTTAATTATTGTTTAAAGTGTACGTAGCAAAATTTTATTCTTAAAAAAAAATATCAGAAATTGCCCTCCTAAACATTTACTGATATGCATCAAAATTCTTCTCAAATTTTGAACTTTGGCAATTTCAGCTCTTAATATAATCAACTCCATACAAATAAACTATATAGACGTACCAATAGCCGTCAAAAATAATTCGAACGTCTCAGTAGTAATGGATTGCATCTATTCATTAAGACCAGATGATACTGAGCTAGTCATCAAATGGTAAGTAACCTAATTTTAATCAAAAAAATATACTTGAATTTAAATAAACATAACTTAAGGGATAGCAGGATAAATTTAAAACAACACTAACTTATCCGTTATTGTTAAACGTTTATGACCTACAGGATGATTTTTTACCAAAAACTAAAATGTCTATTTTTATTTAATCATGTAACCAATTTAGTTCAAATTTGGTTGGTGAACGTAAATTACATCCTGTATAACGAATTTAAAAAATGTTTTATCAGATTTGGAATAAGAAAAAATTCACATATTTCCCAATTATATTAAACCATAATTAACTTTTTTTATATCTATAGAACAGTAAATTAACTTCTTTTATTGAGATTATATAAAGCAATGTCTGAAATATATTTTTCCATTTTATATTTTATATTCAATATGAATTTCTCTATTTCCAATTCCCTTAAACTATGTTATTTTAAACATGTGACACCATGTATTTGTAATTATAGGTACTTAAATCAAAATCTCGTCTACCAATGGATCCCTCCTCAGTTACCCCAAAGTTTTGGACCGTTGAAAGATAGAGTGGACTTGGAGTATAAAGCTACGGATGACCCAAAAACCGTATACAGGGCAATGAAAATTTCTAACCCCACAAACGATATTGCTGGAGAATATAAATGTTTTGTTTCTACGTTTAACGATGAGGACTTTTTTATAAAAAATATGCATATTTTTGGTAAATAAATATTTTTCTTAGTATAATATTGGTTAATAACTGAAAATACTAACTACTTGTTTTTCTTTATAAACTATGTAATATTTTTGTGTGTTCTAGTTCCAGAAAAATATCTGGAGGTATTCCAAAGTGGTTCTGATGAACAAATGGTCAATTTCACGTGTTTAGCTTCAGAGGCGTATCCTAAACCAAATTTGCTTATGTATAAAAGTTATAAAGACGATTATTACAGGTAAATAAATTACAATATTATAACAAAAATTATAATTTAAAATTTTTTTTATGAAATTGTATTATTAAAAATTCCATATTATTCGATATTAAATTCATAAAGTCACAAGGGCGAAATTGAAATTTAGCAGTCGGCGGCTATTAGCTGCACGAGCGAGCGAAGCAAAGCGAGGCCAGACACACTTACGTAGAGTGCGAGCTTCGTTTACTTACTGAAAACCACATCTGACGAACTGAGTAACGTAAGACTCAATCGGAGTACACCTCTGCCACTTTGCCAGCGATGGATTTGCTGAGCAGAAGTGGTAAACCAATTCTGGTTGGACGTTAAACTAAACCCCGGCAGATACGACATCCTGATAACCGGAGAACCCGGCATAATCTGTTACCGATTAGATACCTCAAAGACAAGATCAAATGCTTGCTGTAAAAGTTACTGTAATAACTTCTATCGTTGACCAAGCCTCCATTTTTTCGCAACCTCAACAGGTTACCATAACTAATTCCGTCGACGACCAAGTCTCCCTTTTTCCTCAGCTTAATTAATTTATTCAACAACTCATTTATAAGTAAATTTACTATCTAAATCGTCTAATGTTACTACATTTTCAGTTACTTCTCCAATTAATACATTGGCTACTCCCATTACATGTCAGCTTTGGTACCTTACTAAATAATTTCTCGTGAATCTTCTACCTCAAATAATTCTTTTAACCAGGTAACGTTTTCTCCAGCATCAGTACGACCTTTTCCCAAATCAGATCCAAGAAAAACCTGCACGAAAGGAAGGAAAAAACGAAAAACTGCAATGCTGACATATGCTCTAGAAAAAAATGCATTGGAGGAGGAACAAAATAATACCAAAAAGAACAAAAAAATTCAAGACAAAAGAACAACTGTGAAAAGAAAGATTAAGGACTTTACAAACAAGCATAAACAAAAATAAGAAAAAAAACAATTTGGAATCAGAAGAATCATTCGACGTTTGTTGCGATTCCTACAATCACGGGCAGCATTTAAACATTGCACTATAGGAATAGGCACCCGTCTCTGTGTTCATTGGTTGATTTGAATATTTCTTACTCCTACTACTGATGTGCTAGTTATTGTACGTAAACTTGAAAGATTGATTATTTATCATTGTAATCCGGTGTGGTTCAGTGGTAGGATGTATGCTTTACAGAAAAAGTTCCTGGTTCGAGTCCCGAGGAAATATTTTTTAATACACAGGTTATATTTAGATAGTCAAGACTTCTTTCAATAATTTTTTTTATTTTTTTTTATACACAGGTTAGATTTAGATAGTCAAGACTTCTAATAAAATAAATATTTCTGCAGATATTCGATATTCGACTGACGATTTCGTACGTAATTTGTAATCAGTAATAGGAGTAAGAAATATCAAATCAACCATTGAACATAAAGACGGGTGCCGATTCCTATAGTACAATGTTTAAATGCAGCAGGGCAAAACATTGGATAATGCATACGCAGTGTAAAACTATGATCACATGAGGCGTGTACTGATGGAAATCTGCCCTACGCCTGTCATAATTGCAATTCTGATTTGGAATAATTCATATTAGATCATCCTGTGTTTTTACAGTATTTTTCAAAAAAAACAGTTTGAATTTACCACTAGTACCTGTTACAACTTACCCTGGTGACGGGGTAAGTTGGAACAAAATTCTGTTCTAACTAAAACTCCGATCATAGTCACAAAACTTGTGTCATGGTTAATATATTATACAGTTTATTGATATTTTTAAAACTATTGATAGCTTAAAGTTGTATAATTTTGTTTTATTAAGCCGGTAAGGATCTTATACAGTTATAGACTAAATTCGAAAAAATGTTTCAATTTACCTCGATCTCCCCTAATGGCTTACAACAATTAGAATTTTATGACATCAGAATTTTATGACGTTAGAATTTATCCTGATCGTGCAGGAACTATATTTACGCGCATTTTTTTCAAATGTGAATATATTATAATGAAATCATTTTGTATGAGTTATAGAAGTTAATTACTACGGCCAGCCCATACTTCACCTTTGGTGAAGCGTAGTATTGAAATCGTGCAAAAATCTCAAAAAATGTTTTGCTTCAAATGACTTCAAATGTCATGAAACGTGAAGAAAATTGATTTTCCGCGAAAAAAAAAGTCTGTCTGTGCCCACGACAACTTGAGAACGGTAAGGCCGATCCGGGAAATTCTTTCGGCTATCGGTTTTTATTCAAAGTGAAACTTTTATTCGAAATATCTCGATAAGGAAAGCAAATTTGTCGATACTGATTTCTTTTAAGGTGTTGTGCAAATCAAGACGCGTCGATTGATATCCATATCGCATGGGGCCCGTTGAAAAAAAAATGAAAAATTTGAAAAAAAAAATTATTGGAAAAATTCCGATTTTTTCGAATCGGACTTTCTTCCGCTGACGGAAACGGGCCGTAGTCTTGAAAAATCGGGCAGAGATTATTCCTTTTACTAGTTCATTATTGTTATTATTATAAATAAGTTTTGTATTATAAAAATTATATTCAAAGTTTTTATAGTTGAATATAATGATTTAATTTGGTATATAAGTAAAAATTTTGGATATCGAAAGAAGGTCTTATAAAATTGTAATAGAAATAAATTTTGGACAATATTTGAGAATCAAGTAATTGATTTGTTTCGTTTGATAAAAAAAGAGGGGTGTTGAATTTAATGATTGAAAAAAGTCATAAATATTTTCTTAAAGATTTTTTGAATATAAGATAAAATAATGGCTGAATTTATATACAAAATGAAAATAATAAACATATGTTAAAACGATTATACGTTTAGTAAAAGCTTTTCATCTAAGTTATAAGGAAAGTAAATGGTCCAAAATAAATATGCTTTGGGGATACATATAATGGTTATGAAGATCGAGAGGAACAACAATTAAGAAAATAAAAAAAAATAAGAAGAAATTAGAAGAGACATGATTCATTCCAAATAGCGTCAACAAAGTTTAGAAAAGAAGAGGAAGTTAACAGGACACATACAATTTATTATTTATGGTTTTTGTTAAAATTTATGATTTTTCCTTAGAACAGAACCCACCTCCCATTGATAGTAATCAAATTTTTATAATGAAATAATGCAGATCATTATAATATGTACTTTAGTAAGTTAAAATGCATCTGACATTGTCAGTTTCTCATAATATTTAAATATATTAATGATCCCACTGAATTGGCCATCAAATCAGCCAATTTTTGTTATACAGATTGATTTCTCCTTAGACGCCTCTGTTATTCGTCATGTTTTGGTAAAAATAATGTTAATAAATTCTGTCACAATGTCTTTTGCAAAGTGAAACGACTTTGATATACAGAGTGAGTCACACTTCTTCCATAAGCAGAGTCACCTTAGCGGATTATCAAATGACCATTAAAAAATGTCTTCTTCTTTTCTTTATTTATATACAGGGTGGATTATGTATCTTGACCAAAACAATGTTTGGTCATATCTTTTCAATGATAAAGTCGATTTGCCTCACTTTTTAATAAAAGTGTGTATTGGTGTCTAGCAATTAACTGACAATTGTGGGATTGCTTCATATCTAATAGTTCACCCTGTTTATGATTTCTCTAAAATCTGATATGATTTTTTCAGAGAACATAAATAAACAGTTAAACCTGGGTGTTTGAAATTTTTGTTACACTTGCCTTACATTATTAATTCAAGATTCATTTTAAAATCAAATTGAAAATTGGCAATAATGAAATATCTTACTGTTTAGTAATTAGAAAGAAATCCTTAAAATAAATAATAACGACACACACTATGCTCGAGTATAGTAAACACCAAAATTTGAATCAATTTACAGGGCCGGATTTAAAAATCTGGCATATCTGATTCATGACAAAAGTTCACCCGCAATGGACTGAAATCCGAAAAAAAATGTTTGTTTTAACCTAGTTTTCTCATTTATTTGAGGGAAAATCATGTATAATAATTTTGCTG
Source organism: Neocrepidodera transversa (assembly GCA_963243735.1). NCBI lineage: Eukaryota > Metazoa > Arthropoda > Insecta > Coleoptera > Chrysomelidae > Neocrepidodera > Neocrepidodera transversa. The sequence goes on from OY725339.1 coordinate 25,749,239, forward strand.
TACACCAACATTTAGATAGCATTTATGGAAACCGATGAATAGGACGCGGGAGTCCTACTTCATGGGTACCAAGATCTCCAGACTAAAATCCAGTTGATTATTACATTTAGGGGCGATTAAAAGAGCTGGTCAACGCAGAAAATATAAATACGCGGCAACAGCTCATTGCTAGAATTATTCACTGTTGCAATATTTTCAGAAATAACCGATTGATAATCAGAAAGTCCATTATACATTTAAACATTCGACAAGATAAGTGTATTGAGGCAGATTATTAAATTGTTTTTTACTTTGTTCCGCATTGTTACAACTGTTTTTTTTTGTTATTTATTTTATTTCTTAATTTCTTGGGCTTGTTCATTTCATTCCGATTAAAATAATTACACATAATTTTCCCTCAAACAAATGAGAAACCTAGGTTAATACAAATATTTTTTTATCTGATTTCAGTCTATTGAGAGTGGATAAAATTACATACAGGGTGAATTTTTGACATGAACCAGATATGCCAGATTTTTAAATCCGGCCCTCTAAATTGATTCAAATTTTGATATTTACTATACTGTTATTGTTTATTTTAAAGATTTTTTGATAATTACTAAACATTACTATTTACTATACAGTAAGATGTTTCATTATTGCCAATTTTCAATTTTACTTTAAAATGAATCTTGAATTAAAAATGTAAGGCAAGTGTAACAAAAATTTTAAACACACAAGTTTAACTGTCTATGTATGTCCTCTGGAAAAATCATATCAGATTTTAGAAAACTCATACAGGGTGTTTCATTCTGAAACGGGCTTACGTTAACTGTAGATAGGGGGCACCTAGGATTCTAAATAACTACCATATGATGGGTCCAGCGGTCTTTATAACCGAGATACAGGGTGTTTTATCTATTTTGTCTATTGATTTAATGGCCTATAACTTACGATTCACTCTGTATATTTTTTATATTTCGGCCACATATTCTTCATAAGTTGCCAAATCCGACTTCACAAAAAATGTACAAATTTGGTCATCCCCAAAACAACACCCTGTGTTCCTGAATTTAAAAGGTTGTTTCTATATTCAAAAAGAGCACAAAAAACTTAATCTATAGATGTGCCTTCGGAGTTTGCGCAGAATAGTTTACTACTTCAATATTATATTCAAATTGCTTATTTATTAGAATTTTGGGAAGTCAAAATGAAATCCATCGGATTGTTTACATTTTGTTTCTTTTAATGATAATTACCTTATCTTAAATAATAAATATTGTGAAATTACTATTAATTCATGATATTTTAGCTTAAGAAATCAGTATTAATTCATGATATTTTAGCTTAGGAAATCAGTATTAATTCATGATATTTTAGCTTAAGAAATAAGTATTAATTCATGATATTTTACCTTAAGAAATCAGTGTTAATTCATGATATTTTATCTTAAGAAATCAGTCTTAATTCGTGATATTTTAACTTATCCAATCAGTATTAATTTATGATATTTTAGCTTATCAAATCAGTATTAATTCACGATATTTTAGCTTATCAAATCAGGATTAATTCATGATATTTTGGTTTAAGAAATCACATTTAATTCATGATATTTTAGCTTAAGAAATCAGTATTAATTCACGATATTTTAGATTAAGAAATCAGTATTAATTCATGATATTTTAGCTTAAGAAATAAATCAGTATTAATTCACGATATTTTAGCTTACGAAATCAATAATAATTCATGATATTTTAGCTTATAAGTAGGTTGTATTAAATTTCATTTTACCGTTATGTTAATAGGTTACGGACTTTTTGATACAGGGTGTTTGAATTATTATTACCTTCGTGTTTGTAACGTTTATTCCATTGCAATTTGTAGTAAGCTAAAATATCATGAATTAATACTGATTTCTTAATCTAAAATATCTAGAATCAATACTGATTTCTTAAGCTAAAATGTCATGAATTAATAGTAATTTCACAATATTTATTATTTAAGACAAGATAATTGTTATTAAAATAAAACAAAATGTAAACAATCCGATGGATTTCATTTTGACTTCCCAAAATTCTAATAAATAAGCAATTTGAATATAAAATTGAAGTAGTAAACTATTCTGCGCAAACTCCGAAGACACATGTTTAGATTCAGTTTTTTGCGCTCTTTTTGAATATGGAAACAAACCTTTTAAATTCAGGAATACAGTGTTGTTATAGACCATTAAATAAATAGACAAAATAGATAAAACATCCTGTATCTCGGTTATAAAGACCGCTAGACCCATCATATGGTAGATATTTAGAATCACCTAGGTGCCCCCTATCTGCAGTTAACGTATGCCCGTTTCCCAATGAAACACCCTGTATACAGGATCAAATATTGGGCAAATTTTCGCGAAGCCAGAACTGGATTTTTTATTCTGAATATGTCAGTTAGTTGCTAGAGACCAATACACACTTTTACCAAAAAAATGAGACAAATCGACTTAATCATTAAAAAAATATGGCCATACATTGTTTTGGCCAAGATCCATAAATCTCTTATCTATAAATAAAATAAAGAAGGAGACATTTTTTAATAGTCATTTGATAATCGCCTATGGTGCATCTGCAGAAGTATGTACAGTTCCTCGTGACTAACCCTGTATATCACCAATCCTATATTATAAAAAATTTCAGTCGTTTTTAGTAATTATTACATGCCATTGATTAAATTAGTAAAATATCTTTCGTTAGTTAACGCATTGATTAAATGTTATACTCGTATTTTCCAACTTTATGTTACGCCCATGGTAATAGACTACACAAATTGGCATTATCTGAGTCAGGAAGGTATAGTAAGGGGGCGCTTTGATGTTTTGTACAACAGAGAAATTAATTTACAAACATTGTTTGTTAATATTTAGCTGCACACCTACATCCAAATTATATTTAAATAAATAAAAATGTAAATTTTTTTTATTTAATTTACTCTCTACTGACTTTTGATTTGTCATTTTAAAATCACTCACAATATATAATCTAATTTCATTGCGCTTCCTTGCTATACCATCTTGACCTGAGTCAAGTATAGCGGCCGACCAAACAAATATGACCATCAAATTCCGAAGTTTTTATAACTTTCGACATGTCCAAACTTGTCGGTCAAATCTAAAATTTATCTATTCGGCTGCAAATAAATAAAAATAGTACTTACGGTTTTAAAAATCTTCAAAACTCCTTCTCCAAGTGGATCTTTCCTAGTACTAGGAAATTTTCTATCAAAGACTTGAATTTTCTTAAAAATCACCTTTTCGGATCACCATTTTAACTATCACCGCAGGTCAAGGAACACTATCAGCACTTCTAAAGTGTATTTCCTAAATAACATACTATCCATTTCTAAGTCTTATCGCCCGAAAAAATAAAATAACTAAATATAATTCAAATACAATTACCTTGGCACTTCTTTATCACGAAATGTCTAATGTGTACTAAAACCGTATCCGCGTGAAATAAAATATGTTCTGGTAGTTCTGGTATCCGAATATTTGTCGCAAACTTTGTAAGTTTTTCTTTAAGCACAGTGCGACGTAAAACTGTACAATTTAACATTACCGTAAATTAAACACACGGACAACAAATACATGCGCGAGCTACGCAAACTTTTTTCGAACCAGTATTTTGAGATTTGACAGTGAAAATTAATTGACAATTTGGAATAAATGGTATTCGCGTTTTTTTGCATTTGACTAGAATTGACACGAGAGTAGCTCTGAACAGTTTCCTAATAGACTGGCTGGTCTCGGATAGAAAATATTATAAAAAATAAAAATACATTTTACTCCTCTCTGTAAACCGATAGTATATACTTTGTTAATTAATGAAACCACTATAAATTAAGGAAAATAAATTAGGAATTTTAACAACAACTTAAAACTTAATACCCGACAAAAAACCAACCGAAATATTACGCAGCAAGGAGCTCAGCCTTTTTTATAAATATATCACTCCTATTAAACTCTGTACAATATTTCTTTTTTCTTAAAAGGAGAGACTTAAAGTAGACTACTAATTTTGTATTAAAATATTAGTGTAGCTAATCTGTTTGGATGTGTCTACTCGGCCATTACCAAGTTTAAAAAGTAATGAATTATTTGAACATAATGTGCATAACAAATATAATTTAGCATATTCTAATCTATTACTAAACATTTATTATTCTGAAAAAAGGCAGGAAAACTGTTGAAAATTTAGAATACCTATATCCTTTATTTTAACTTAAAGTAGTATAAATAGACACTACCATTTTTGACGGATTATTGACAAAATTTGTGCAGATTTAGGGCATATCTAGTAGTTCCTTTATCTGAGATCTGTGTACTTTGACTATGGACATGTCCAGCGGAGATAATAATAAAAATAATACTCGCCCTACATTTCACCCCCTTCCGAGTGAACCCCAGAAGCCAAAGGCTTGTGCGGGGAAGGGACGGCTATTATTATTATTGTGCTACTTCGAGAGAAAGAGGTAAAACGATATTTCAGACCATCTCTAACTCTCTAAGAATAGTACCGTAGTTAGAGATAGCGCTAGTCCGAAACTATACGCCATCTCCCTCTCTTTTCGAGGAAAAAAATATTACAACGATATGATACGGATTAGATTAAGGTTAGAGAGAGCATAAAAGTGATAGACAGCGGAATTCAATGTTAAGCCGATGTTCACAACATCTCGAATCGAAAAGCACCTTTTACTGTGATTAGGACTCACAAAAATGCATTACCGTCGTCGTTGGTTCAGGGGCGTAGTAGTATTTCGAAATTGAAATATAAAAACCATATTTGGAATTTTTGTTCATAATTTTTTACCTTTCGCCCTTCAGATAAGATTGGTATGGTAATCATGCTAAAAATTGGGTAGTGAGTTTTCAATGGATAAACACGTTTTAAAGTCCCTAGAATACGATTTTGATATTTTCGCAATGATGTCTGTGTGCGTGTGTGTTAGGATGGATGGATGTTAGTAGTAACGATAACTCAAAAACTACTGAATTAAAAATTTTGAAATTTTGCATACAATATTCTTATTCCATATGATTAGATTTTGGTGTTAATCGGACAACCGGAAGTGGCAGTTGCTATGAGTGATGACGTCATTATTAAACAAGATGGCAATAAAGTTTTACACATATATTTTGTATACATTATAGTTTATTTTCGTATCATTAAAATTTTCAAAAAATTTTGCCAATGTTGCCAGATTCACAAAAAAGTAATTTTTTTTCAAACTTTTTGAGAGGTCATGTTGGCCATATCAGATTTTTTTACTTAACTATCCAACTTTCAGTGACAATGAATTTTTATAACAGTTCGTTGATATGTACTTAAAAAAATGATAAAATGCGAATATGTATATTATATACCTTATATCTGTCAACCCCGCTTTCAGAGGTTCGTTATGAGTCCTAATGAAAACATTAAGGGTTTATGTTGGATACAACTTTTCTCTCTGAAGCTACATCTACCCTACCATATCCCCGGGTTGGGCACGTCCCATAGAATTGTAATATTGACTAGAACTCGCATAGTCTACTGAGCACCCAGTATGCATTAGGTAAGGAGGGCACCCAAATAATAAAGAATAATATGACTTCATAAGCATATTACATGTGTGTGAGGAAGATAACCAACTAAACGTGGCGGTAGTATTTATATATATCTACTTGTATAACGGCGTTGTCGGTTTGCATTTATAAGCGTTGTCCAATGATTTTAATTTTATTTAAATTTTAATGTATTCGGTTTGGATGTAATCAAAATGATTAATTAATTTTTTTTGGTTTTGTTTTGTCATAATACCTGCCTTTAGCAGTTTAAACACTTAAGAAATATAATTGTACAATCTTATCTAACCTAAATTAGAATTTATAATTTAAATAATTTGTGCTTTTTCAGTTCACAAATTTTTTTCGTGTTGAAAAAAGACGAAAATTATATCATTCATGTACAACGTGTCTTATACTATATAATATATTGAAGAGTTACGAGTAAACATTTTTTAAATAGGTATATATTCACAAATTATCTCTGTACCATTTACTAAAAAACGTTTTATTTATTATTATAATATACCATATTTCCCATTGCTAGCAATGCCACTGGAATTGCTGCGCTACTGCGAGGACATAAACAATGGCTTCCAAATGTATGCGACATTTCGCGCAACTGGAAGCGAGTTCTAGACAATATGTTAAAAATTACAATTTTGTGGCACGTCCATGAGTATATGTCAATGTCTGTGTCGGTTTTATTTTCTAATTTGTATTGGTAAATTTTATTTCATTTTGAATGTTTGCATTTACTATATAATAAGTCAAACTGTCGGTAGATAGAACGTTCATTAACTTTAACGGTTCTGTGACTAACGACAATGACGTTTAGATTGTGACAATTGTATAAGAAATCAAATTGTAAACTTTTATTCTAAACGTCATTGCCTTTACTTACTGAATCTTTAAATTTAATAGACGTTCTATCTACTGACAGTGTTTAAATTAACATTAGTCATATTAAAAACTCATCAAGTAGATTTACCATAATTTAACAAAACAAAGGTGTCAATTTATAAAAACAAAATTTCACCAAAAATAGTTTAAGAATAATTTGTATTATTTTTTAAATAAATTTGATTTTGTTTTTAAATAATATTTTAATGTTTTTGCAAACATTTTAAAATGGTTTTTAATATGTACTTCTTGTTTTTACTCTTTTAGAAAAAGACTGCCGACTGTCCATTGGGAGATAAATAAGCATACTTCGGGACGTTTTACTACATATATTGTTGCATCAGTAAATCGAGAACATATACCAGGTGGAACAATAATACGCTGCGAACTTAGAATTCCCGATACAGGATATGTCAAAATGGAAAGTCTTCTTTATTATCCACAAGGTAATTTTTTTATTTAAAATTTCAGTTCACTCTTAATACATCCACAAAATGTAAAAATTGTAAATTTGACAAACTTGACAGATACCATGGTTACAAATGTTTTGTTTGCAAACAATTACATATTACCAACTCACTTGACCACAAAAAACCCCAAATAAATATTAAAATGAACTTAGCTTAACTTGGCTAATTTAAATAAATTTATAATTAGAAATGATTAAATATTTCATAATTTTATATAATATATTTGTTTCCCTTACAGTCGATCTTAAGGATACAGGTAAAATTGGTTTTAATATTAATAAAAATGGTTCAGATAACAATTTGAGTATTTTAGGTTCACATCATCTTTATGACCATGAAGTTGTTTTTATGCACTTAATATTATTAATATCATTTTATTAAACATATTTTGTCTGTTAATTACAAGACCTTATAACCGTGAAAAAAAATATTTGTTAAAATTTATAGTTTTTTTATTTTTACATTCCCGACCCGTCTCCGGAGAAATGAAAGAATTGTGAACGAGCTAAAAATGGAAATATCCATTTTGAGGTCCCCTGAGATGATTAAGACCATTTCCAGATGGAACTCTGCCTGTATTGTTCCACGATAGAGGCCTCACGTTTAATCCGATTGAGCTGAAATTTGGTATATGGGTTTCGGTTATGCGTCGGAAAAATCAATTAGTTTTTGTACGACACCTGTCAAACGGAAGTGTCACTATCAAAAAATGATAGAAGCAATATGGCACGGAGTTTGACTTGCAATATCACCGAACACCCCGAAGGTGTATTTCAATAAAATTACATTGGCAACTGTCAGCCACTTTTGTTGACCTTGCGCCATCTTTTTGGGTGTAAAGTCAGGTCCGGTTTTGCTCCAGTAGTTTCCGCAGAGCCTTATGTATTTTTCAAATAAATACAGGGAATTTTAAAAATGATATAAAACACAGAAATAAAATAAGTATCTTTATGGAGTACAAAGTTACTGATGACGCATGGGCAATCTTAATCACATGCTTTTATAATATCCTAAACAAAAAGTACAACATAACCCTACAAAGATAAACAACTTCACCAACACAATATTCGGCGAGTTGGCAACAATAAATACTTTGAGATTTAGAATACGTCGGCTGGAATAGGAAATTTGAAAAAATATCTAATTTTTAATTATTTCGATTATTTTTTGTATGGTAAAAGGTCCATTATGTTCATTATAACTTATACCATAAAAACTAAACTATTACCAATCTAAACATAAATTAACTGCAAAACGTGAAAATACCATTGATGTGTGACTACCAGCTGCTCTTCAATGATAAATCCGACCGCAAATTGAGACGCGGCGACACAGCTCGGCGCTGGGCAGCGAAGCACATTATTCTGTAATCTATTACTTAGAACGTACTAGAGCAGCTCTATCCTAGCTCCCAATGCGCTAGTACGTTCTACGTAACAGATTACAGAAAACTGTGCTTTGCTGCCTTGTGCTGGGCTGTGTAACCTGCATCCCAATTTTCGTCCGGCCTAAGAGGTTGAATTGCTTTATAAAAAAAAATAATAATGAAAAATCAATGGCTAGAATAATTTTTTTTTATTAAAAATCTGTTATTAGGATTATTTTATGTTCTTGAAAAAAATATATAACAAAATCGTCTTACTCTTATAAATAACGGATTATTAAAAGTTTTATTACTTTTGTATTAAATTTGTCCAGGTGCTAATTTACTTCTCACTGCCTTTCCAAAACCATCAGCGCCTTTTTGATTAGCCTCTGCATAGTCTGGAATTTCTAAAGCGCACCTAGCCACCCAATTAGAGACGTTAGAATAAGCACTGATGTTCCAACCTACAGCCTAAAAACACAAAACATAATAAATGCATATGTAGAAACTGTCACATATATATTATACTCCATTTAGAGATAGGAAAATGACATACTATTGGTTTACAAATAGATCTAAGATTAAATGACAGCATTAGTGCATAGTAACCCAAAACGAGGAAATATTTGCTAATGATAATAATATGAAAAAAAACTAGACTGGCAACAAATAAACACATTCACCGACAGTTATTATTTAAAATTAAAGCTGTTTAAAACCTTATCGTGATGTCCAAACTAGAAAAGTATTAGAATCTCTCATAAAGTAATTTTAGACGATGATTAAGAAGCTCTAGTAACGACAAAGGAATCAAAAGTACATTGCACAAATCCAGGTCCATTCTTCATAGACAGATAGTCATTATGGAGGGAGTAACAATGTAAATGGCGAACAAGCCCCTATTATAAAGAGAGAGTGCCTGGTTGCAGTAGAATCTAATTCAATTAAGCATACTATTTATTTGCAATGAAGAAGTAAAGTTAAAGGTATATTATATTTGATAGAGTATGACAAATAGAGATAACCATAACATAAAAGTTTGATCAAATTTAACAAAACTCCGTTGTGGTCTATTGGTTGGGATCCTGGCTTGCCCACAAAAGGTTGCAGGTTCCAAAGATTTTTTTATATTTTTTTTTTACAAAATAAATTTGTTTTTTTTCCTACTGTTATACTTATGGCTTAAAGCATTAACACGAGTATGTTTATTAAATTAAAATAAGAGAGTCATTATGTTAAAATTCCGACCTGTGAATGTAGCCATTAGATGAACAGAAAGATTGTCTTCCATAAGAAGAAATTTATGATGAAAATCATAATGAAGCAGTAACTATAGAGGCAAGATATTCTACTGAAACAGATTTTGAAACAGAAAAGAATTTAAAAAAAAACCATGTGCTGCCTACTTGCAAATATTTTGTAAGATTTATATACTGGGTCTAGTTTAAAAACTTACATATGTCAACCATCTTAAAATTTAAGTATTCTAGAAATATACATAAAAATTGTGTATGATGAGATAAGGGAAAGATAACATCATTTACACTCAAATCAAATTCATTTACAGATTTTTGAAATTATGAAATTTCATACAATTAGTTTTTTCTACACTAAGACATAAGTGATTTGTTTTAAAGGAATTTTCAACATTTTGCATTGTTAAATTCATTTCCTGGCTTAGACTAATCACCTCTTTATTTGAATTATTATAGATGTGTCATCCACATACAAAGTAAACATCGCTTCATTGCAAACATATGTAACAGGCAAAAAGAATTGGGTCCAAAATAGATCCCTAAGAGATTTCTTGCTCTATATTAATTTTATCAGATTTACTGTCAGTAGATAGAACGTACTTTAACTTTAAAGACTCAATAAGTAAAGGCAATGACGTTTAGAATAAAACTTTACAATTTGATTTCTTATACAATTGTCACAATCTAAACGTCATTGTCATTAGTTACAGAACCGTTAAAGTTAAAGAACGTTCTATCTACTGACAGTTAAAATGTAATACTGTGCCATGGTTATTTATTATGTCAATATATTGACTTCTGTTATGTAAAAACCATATAATCCAATTCAGTGAAGCATTATTCAACTGCCCCATTGAAAAATACAGTAACTAACATTTTTTTTGAAAAACCGGTTTAATACATATAACAACCTAAGTTTTAGCTTTCTATCGTTAATACATCCTTAGATATAGCAAATCAAAAATACAGTATCTGTATGTTTCTGACTAATACAATTAAAGTTATTTAATATTTCTCGACAAAAGTCAATGTTGGTTACCATTGGGGCAGGTGTATTCACTCCATACCCAGACAAATACTTCAGTAAAATATTATGGTTTACACAGTCTATTGCTCTGGTGAGATCATAGAAAATTCCAACGCGGCACTCACCTACTTCAACACAATTTACAATTATTTCATAAAAGGAATGAACTGCAGTGATTTACCTTCACAAAATCCGTGCTGATTTAAAGATTTTGTGCCGGTTTAAATTCTTTAAAACTCTATCAAAGAAACAATATTCAAAAACTTTAGAAAATGAAAAAAGTAAAGTTATTGGATAATTTTCCATATCTAGTGGACTATTTTTTTGTGAATAGGAATAACTTTAAAGCTTTTGGAAAAATTCCAACACTAAAGGTCAGATTTATAAGGTAAACCATCGGCTTAACAATAGAAAAAACAAAACCTCATCTGGTCCCGAAGATTGCTTATTTTTTAGGGTATCATTTAACAGAAAAAATTCACAATTATGAATTTGGTATTATTAAAAATTGCATTTTTTTATTGTTATCAAAAATATTAATTATTTATTCAAAGTTAAACTTACCACAATGCTTGATACTGATGCCACCAAACAGCAATCAGCGATAGTTAAGTGCTTTCCAGTTACAAAATCGTTTCCTTCTAAAAACACATCCAAAAATCCTAGAGCTTCTTCTAAAGGCCCTTTATGTTCATCAAAAATCTCATCTCGACCCAAAAAGAGCACAGGAAACTAAGAAATATAATTATTCATGATTTTCACGTTTATTACCCCAATTAAATTAACTTATAGAATGTACCATATAGTATAATTCATTTGTATTAGTTTCTAAAATTTCTTATATATTTTTTAACTTGTAGTATTTTAGTATTTACTTACACATATTTGTCTTATTCTTGGGTATAGTGTTCCACAATTGAAGTACATCCTTTGGTCCACTATAGCTCTAGCTTTAGGATCTTGTGGATACAAATTTTTATCTTTAGCATATGCCGTTGCTAAATATGCAGCTATAGCGTGACTATCCCAGATCACTACATCTTTGTCTACTAAAGTAGGTACAGTATGTTGGGGATTAATCTGTCAAAAGTAACATTATAGTTATTAAAAGTGGTGAAAAATAAAAATATTTTAACATCTCACAGTAATCCCATATAGTTGAGTTTTGAATACATTATCTATCATATTGTAAACCCAACTATAAAAAGATACTTAATATTTTCTATACATATAACATTTTTATTATATAATATGCGAGTACAAGAAATATCAATATTTTATTATTTGTCAAATTGCTAATGTAATCATAAATAATAAAAAGTGAGGTTATGTACAAGTAAAACCGCAACATATGTTTTAGTTACCTTTAAAAATTTTTCATTTAGTTGTTCTTTTCTCATTAAATCAAGTATTTGGACATCAACGTCAACTCCAACGGCTTTGGCAGCAAGAAGAGCTCCTCTAGAGGGTCCACTAATTGGAAAATGATAAAGAGTCAGACTCATGTTATTGTTATTATAAAAAAGGATATGGCTTTTATAAACAAAAACTAAGAACAATTGGATAGGACTTTCTTTTAAATAAAGCAACTAACCGTCGGAAGTAAATATAAAAATGAACTAAATCTAAATTATAAATATGTCGTCAAACTTTTGGTCATAATCATAAAGTATAAAGAAGAGTTCCAATACCTTATAAGTAAAAGTCATAAAAGGGAGAAAGTATAAAGATTAGCCTAATTTTAACTGGCTTGATTTGATTTTGATACAACAATTATAATTTTACAAGTTAGAAATGAACAAAATTAAATCAAAACTTATTATCTTCGCACTTCTACACTACAAACAAACTATATCTCTTTAATTCCGCCCAACTTGAACTATATAGTCTCAGTACAGTAGTCAATTTGGATTCAGTTCAAGAAGACGATTTTGACGTTTACTTGGTTTGTTATTTGAGGTTATGTTTAAAAGCATGTGAAGCATGTTTTTTTGTTAAGACACTTATTATTTACTGACAGAATGGCACGAAGAGGTAAATTAAAATATAAAGATGTGGTTAAGAAACCTCATATGCCAAAAAATAAAAATCAGAAGAAAATAAAACCAAGAAAAAGTTACAGTCTATATTCAACCAACAAAAATAATGGTACGAAAAGGAAGTTTGTTAATGACAAGTCTACGTACGAACCTGAATTAAAACAGCAAAAGGTACAAGATATTCCAAAACAATATGCTTCTTCATCTGACGAAGAGGTAGCAGATCTAGACAATCTTCTAAATACATTTACTGGATCTAATAAAAATAAAAAATCTGTTGCTATTGAAAGCAGCAGCGATAGTGAAATAGAAGATAGTACATTGAATGAAGATGATGATGAGAAAAGTGGGGAAGAAATTGAATCTGAGGATGAACAATCAGAAAATGAAAATAAACTTGAAGAAAATAATGAAGATGAAACAGAAGATATAAACGTGGAACAAACAAATAATAAAGAAGTAGATGAGATCGAAGATAATACTGACCCATTTAACAAACACTTTTTGTTTGATCTTCATGACTCAATGCTAGACTCATTACAAAATACAACAGTGGCAAATAATTATACAGAATCCTGGCCTAAACTTGGAAATTTAACTATTAACATACCTAAATGTGAAATTATATCTTCAGAAGTGAGTCAGGAATTTACAATTTCTGAAAAAAAGACATACGCTCCACAAGGTGTAATTCCTAAAAGAATAAAACTATTAAATTTGGAAAATTTACATATTAAAACCCAGATAATTAACAACTTAAATAAGTGTGTAACTGATACTGAACAATTTAGTCCTTTGCAGGATGAATTATTTTCTATAATTAATAATTATCAAGATTTATATTATCCTGAAAGAACACTTACTAATTGTGAGGAAATTAGATACAGTTATTGTATACATGCTGTAAATCATATTTTAAAAACTAGGTTAAAAGTGATACACCACAATTCTAGATTAACTAAAAAAGATGACGTGCCTGAAGAGTTTAGGGATCAAGGCCTAGTAAGACCCAAAGTAAGTACATAATTGTTCCTTTCTTATAATGTTTTTATCATTTACTAAATTTCCTCCATCTCCTTTTCATGATTTTCCTCCCCTTGTCAGGATTTTCCTCCCCTGTTGTATATCTATATCAGATTTAACTATATTATTGTTTTTAACAATTTTTACCTATTGTTTTCTAAAATTTAAATTAAAATTAAACCAGGCAAGCTCACTCCTCCCTGATTCCATTTTTTTTTTTTGATAATTATTGATATAGTCAATTAGGGATATACCTCACAAAATTTTAATGGAATTCACAATATGTTGTGTAAACTTCATTGGTCCCGCTTTTACTGTATTCATGTTGAATGGTATTTAGAAAGTTATCAAATATTATTACATTATAGTAAATTCACTTCTATACCTAAAATGTTAAGGACATTAGGGTGGCTGTCTGTTGAGTAGTGCAGTAAACAAGCAAATCTAATACTTACCTAAAAATTCAAGCATAAGCCATTTAATTATCCTGATAGAAGATCAAATATTCATGAACACAAATCATTATGAAACAGAATTTGTAAAAACTACATTAAAAAAACCGAGGGTATTAGAATGTATAATACACTGCTCGATACCATCAAATAATAACCAAATTTCAAAGGTATTAAAACGAATATGAGGGCTTAATATTAGAGAGGTACTTATATTCTTAGTTGTTTTTAGTATAAATTTCTTGATATTCTTGTAAATAATATTAGTCTGATGAAGTTACTATGTAACGAAACTAGTTACTAATATATTAATAACTTTTGTTATTATTTTTGTGAAAATCATAAAACGTTTTATTTTTTAAATAAAACAATGGATTTTCATCAAGTAAAAGCCAACACAGTTAAATCTTTGGCTTTTGGTATATTTTATATTTTTGTTCTTTAATCACCTAGACTATTATTGGTCTAGCTGTAGTTCCAGATTTTCCTTACTTTATCATATCAGTGTTGTTATAAATTTTAACTGTTGTTGCTTTCATTATCAATTACCCTCTTAATTATTATTCGATTATTTCTTTTAATGTCCCCTTCTTCTATTCTCTCTTTTTGTGTTACTATCTACAAATTTATTTATTTTAGGTTTTAATAATCTTACCATTCAAAGATGCTGCATATAAAACCATCCAAATGATAATAAATTTAATAATACCCGAGGATAAGGGTCATGTAATGAACAAAATTAGATTTGTAGAAGATTATACTGGGAACGAATTGTTTTTACCGAAAAAAAATCCCAAACCAGAAGATTATGAACAAATATTTCAGGGTAATACAAATGATGATTTTAAAATTGGCATCACTGTCACAAAAAAAAGTTTAAAGGTAAGATCAGTAATGTAACTACTATAATATTCAAAAATTGACAAATTTTTTAGTTATATGCAGACTTCTACTCCTCAGACATTATTATAGCTTCTCCTCTTGGTCTGAGAACTATTTTAGGAGCAGAAGGTGAAGCTGAAAGAGACTTTGATTTTTTGGCTTCTATTGAGTTACTAATTATGGACCAAACAGAGATATTTTTAATGCAAAATTGGGATCATGTCATACATGTTTTCAATCATTTGCACTTGCAACCCAAAAATTCTCACGGAACTGATTTTTCCAGGTTAGTTGACTATTTTTTGGTATTAACAGTTTGGTACCTTTAAAAATTTTTTTAGGGTACGAACTTGGAGTTTAAATGGTTGGGCAAAGTATTATCGACAAACTCTAATATTTTCCTCTCTAAACCTACCAGAAATCAACGCTGTCTTTAACAGAAAATGCCAAAACTTCGCTGGTAAAATCAAAGTTATCAATCCCATCGGATTTGGTTGCATAAGTCAAGTTGTGGTGCAGATTCCACATGTGTTCCATAGATTTGATTGCAAAAATGCTGCTGATTCAATAGATGCTAGATTTGATTTTTTTATTAATAAAATTCTACCACAGCAAAAGGAGCCTATAATGAAGCAAACTTTGATTTTCGTTCCAAGTTATTTTGATTTTGTTAGAGTGAGAAATTATTTTAAGAAGGAAGATATTGGGTTTGTGCAGATTTGTGAATATTCAAAGGTAACTTATTTATTATTTATCAGGGTCAAAAATTCTCAAAATATTGAAAAGCGACTATATTAAAAAGAAAAATATTTTAATTTTGATTTGGTTTTTCTGTAAATGTATTTTTGGCGGAAATCTTCATTCTGCATTATTTATCACTGTTAACAATTTCGTTATCTTGTTTTTACCAGTTTCATATTTTTTTTTTAATTTCCAATTTCTTTTAATTATCATTTTCTTACCAAAATTTTGTTTTTCTCAATATATTTTTTTAACAAAAATTCCTGTTAATGTGAAATTTTTGTTTTCCCCACAATATGATTTTTGTTGTAAAACGTTCACAATTTTTTTTTTGATAGTACTGATTTTTTGAATTTGGAACGTTTTGAGCATTTTTTTGAATATTTTCAATTAGATTTTTGTCGTCAAATTTGGCTATAATTCGTTAAAAAATTGGGAAAAATTACTAAATCATTTGCTAACCAATTTTGAAAAATCTTACATTTCTGAATAGGTGAAAGTCAGTTCTTTCAAACAAAAAAAAATATACTGGTCAATAAAAAAATCCGCCATTTTTGTTGTGACGTCATCGACAGCCATAGAAAAATTTCAATCTATTCAAACAGAACTTGTACTAAAATGAACCATTTCAGTGAAAACAGCATATTTCTATCCTGATCCGTTTTGAAGTCATAGGCAGTTAAAATAGGGGAAAATATAAGTGGTCACCCGCTATATAAATATGTCTCTTTCATGTTATCTCTAACCTTATCCTATCTCTATGGATGACAGAATAATATCACTAATAAGTGACATATGATCGATAAATATTTGT
The DNA here is from genome assembly GCA_963243735.1 of Neocrepidodera transversa. Classification (NCBI taxonomy): domain Eukaryota; kingdom Metazoa; phylum Arthropoda; class Insecta; order Coleoptera; family Chrysomelidae; genus Neocrepidodera; species Neocrepidodera transversa. The sequence continues at coordinate 25,765,781 of OY725339.1, forward strand.
TAATAAAAATACAGCAATAAATTTATTTTCAGGAAGGTAAAGTAGCTCGAGCGAGGGACATGTTTTACCATGGAGACGCTCATTTTCTCCTCTATACAGAACGCTTTCACTTTTTCAATAGAAAGAAAATAAAGGGCATACGCAACATTGTCTTTTATCAACTTCCGATGTTTCCACATTTCTATTATGAACTTTGCAATTTGATGCAAGAAGCTAACCTAAATAAGAAACTTGGCAATGTGTCGAATATGACAGTCACTGTCATTTATTCTAAATATGACATTTATCAATTGTCAGCTGTCGTGGGGACGGAAAAGAGCGGGAAAATGATACAGTCGGATAGAAAAGTTCATATGATGGTTACGGGCAGTGATTAAGTTATTAAAATTATGACAATAGGAGAAAAAATATAAAATACTGTTTTGTAAATAAATTTATTTATATAATAAATATTGTTGAATATTGATCTTATTTTTTAAAACAAAACTATTCATTGATTGTATCTACTTTTAACATATTACAATGGATTTGAAGACTATTTAAACCATCTTTAAATTTAAGGATGGTTTAAATATGTTCGTGCAACTGGCTGATACATATATTTTATTTTTCTCTACAAAAGTTTTTAACATCTTACAGAAATTACAATTTGCAAAAAAATACATAGTTTGTAAAATGTTCTTTCATAAATTAAAGTTTACTTTTTTGAAGGAATTTTTGACAATGACCAAATTTCAGAACGGTTTAGTATTGAAATAGACAAGATCTCATTTAAAAATTATTTTCCTGAAAATCCTAAAAAAGTATTTTACAAATTCGCATTTTATCTAAAATATCCCCAGGGAAAATTTAATGTTTTCAACAAATTTATTAAATTAGCTTTAAATTTACGGCTGGTTTAAATAATGTCTGGCTGATTTATTTTGGTAATTTTTTTCAGGAATTACGTATTTGAAAATTTTACTGTGATACCTATATTCATATTAAAAAAAATCAATATTAATTTTGCAGATATTACTGAATAATTGAGTTTATTGTAGAAATTCACATTTATTTTAATTCTTTTTTAAGTCCTCTTAGGATATTAATTTTATTTAATTTTTTTAATTCGTTTTTGTTTTCATTAAATTTTACTATTTCAACGAATGTTTTATAACTGACTATTGATACATCTTTAAATTTAAAAACGAATCGGAGATATTTGCGACATACGATAAATTTATATTTTAAATAACATACTATAAAACACACAAAAGTACATACAGTTTGTGAAAATAGGAAATTATCGGGCGAATAAATGCGATGTAAGTCATTCTGAAAATTATGACACCTGAATATTGCCTTATAGAAATGTGGCAACCTTGCATGTTCGCCGCTATATCTGAATGTCATTGTTGGAGGGGATTTCTCGATTGTCGATTTCTACCCTGTTGTCATATGGCTTACTCGAGACATCGCTATGCACAGTACAAAAATTTAAAATTCGGTATACTGGGGTGTCATAGATTTTATAATACAGCATAAATCTATGTCAATTTAACTTTACCCCATCCAAAGGAAAGTTGTAAACGAGCAAAAAAAATTAAATTCGAGATATCGACGGAAATATCCATTTTGAGGTTCCCCGAGAAGATTGAGACCAATTTCAAAGTGAAGTATGTCCGTGTGTAATCTTCCATGATAGCTGCCGAACCGTTTGACCAATCAAGCTGACATTTGATATGAAGTATTGGTGTGTGCCTTGAATGCAATCGTTAGTTTTTGGTTCAAATTGGTCCAGTAGAAGGTCCTCAAGAACAACATTTAGATTGTTTTTTTAAATTAAACTATGGTAATATTTTTGCACCACACGATAATTAAAAAAATCCTTCCGACATTCAAGCACCCATGATTCTAGTAGATACTATTAGTTTGAGATAAATTTAATGTGCTTATAAAAAAACCAGGGAGTTAAAGGTACATCAAACTCTACAGGATAGTATATGCCTAGTAGTATTCACAAGTTATTAATGCATGGTAAGTATATTATTGCCTCATTTGAATTACCTATATCCTATAGGCATAGTAGAGAAAGAATAGGCATATTGTCTGAAGGGAATTCGTAAACATCGATTAGGTCATACTAGAAAAACAGGTAGAATTTTGCCTCTAGTTTTATCGATGACGATGGCGACGCATTTGATATTGGGAATGATGTATGTATGTCTTACCCTCCTTTCACATTATACGATTTGGCTCGTCCGTTTATTTATCGTTCGTCTGTCTCAGTGGTGCACATAACTAAATGAGCGCTTTCACAGTATCCGTTTTTAGGGTTCCTTACCCCAAAGGGTCAAAACGGAACCCTATTGCTCTCACTCGCGTGTCCGTCTGTCACACCGGTCTAGCAGCTAAACCGTTGGAGCTAGAGACTTCAAATTTTCAGTTTATGAGTCTTGTTGACCCAAAGCTATATAAACTGTAAAAAATATTTTTAAAAGTTTTCAAGGGGGCTTTCATACAACTAAAGGGGGCGCTGAAAAAAAATTTGGAATACCCCATCGAGTTAGGTATCGTTGAATTGAGTAGATAAAAGGCATATTTTTTGTTTTAAAAAATATTGCATAACGTAGGCATGAGAAGCCGCCAAAGTCAGCATTTTTTACAAAATTTTGTTCCGAAGAATTTTTAACTTTCCATTGACCTATAAACTTGAAATTTGGTGATAATGTTTATTGTTACGTATATTTTACCAACAAATAGCAATATATTAATAAATATGATTTTTTCATTACCATTCCCTCATTTTTAGGGTTCCGCACCTTCGTATATATGTAAATTGTGATACTGGATATTTTATTATTTTTATGTGTGCAATCGTATTAGTTTTATTAAAAAATGCATTTTTCATCTTATAATTTTTTTTCTATCTTTGATGGTTACGCTGATATTAACAAATTTGTTCGTAGCATTTCAAAATTGGTTAATATATCTAAGTATACATGCGGTTTGTGATATTCGATATTTTATTATTTTTATCTGTGCTATTATTAATTTTGTTAAGAAATGCATTTTTCGTCTCATAATTTTGTTTTCTCGAACGCACATGCGCCTGGTTATTTTTCTTCTCAGTTCTTTAAATCTTTTTACCAAGTATTGTTGGCTTATATTCTACATTTGCATATATAGTACTTCTTATCGATTTATTTTATCGATTTGGAGGGAAGTTTATTTGGCACTGAAATCAGATTCTGATGAGATTATAGTGATACAGAGAAAAATGCATATGGAAAGTATGTATTAATAAATTAATATTTAAACAAGAAAAAATGTACGGCAAAAATCGTATAATGTGAAACCACAATGCACACGATATAAAATCGTACGTTTTTTAATCGGACGAGTCAAATCTTATAATGTGAAAGGAGAATGAAACGTACGATTCCAGTGGCACTGGATGGCTGTCAACACGATTAAAAATCTTGCCGGGTTGAAATCGTGTAATGTGAATGGGGCCATGCTCTTCTTCAGTCGACTGAAAATATTTTAACGTACGATTTTTAAACGGACGAGCCAAATCGTATAATGTGAAAGGAGCGTTACCCTAATAGCACACAACGTCCTTGGGACGTACAATTTATGTCCATTTAATGTCGGAACGTCCATGGACTTAATATGTATGTCCTGTGGATGTTTGTTTTTGGACAGTATTAAGACGTCCACGATATATATCCATTATTTGTACAATTTATGTACAATGTCCATACCGGATATCCAGTAGTTGTCCGTGATGGATATAATATAACATATCCATACCATAGTCTTAAAACAGTCCCTCGCCGACTTAATACAGGCAATGTCCAAAACATGTCCGGGACAGACACCTAAGAGTGGTCCTCACTCGACATAATATGGACCAAAAGTAAAGCTCCGCCTGAAAGATGGAGACACTTGCGCTGATGCTGCTTAGACACCACGAATAGTATGGTATATCGCGATTTAAAACATCCTATTAAGTCTGCTCCGAACTCGCTCAACGAGCATAAACGGTGGCTATTATTCACGTAGATGAAGTTTCCGACACGAGCAGGTGTTGAAATAACAATTTCACAATTACAATTGAACTGGTGTGAATAATATAACAAAAAAAATCAATTTCTCTGACGTCCACTGTACCAAAATAGGACGTTCTGTGAATGTCCCAGGGGGATATCCAATGGATGTCCGCGGCGGACGTTCGAATTCAGTTCAAAGTTGTGACATTAGTGCGTCCCTCGGACGTCCATAGAACGTCCAGTGTACCAGAAAAGGATGTCCTAAGGATGTCCGGAATGTCCGAAGAGGACGTCCTATGGATATCTGTAGGACTACTTTGTGTTATTAGGGTATGTAAACATGTATTATGTAAAAATGTCTTATGTACCAAACACGACAATAAAAATATTTATCTAGTGCAGTACTGAAGTTATGATTTTATCTAATTTCCCTATATACATTGTCCCACTGTGGCATCGACTCGCTATTTCAAATGCGTTCCATAAGTTAATGCTTAGTATCTTTTAAGTAAAATATAGTAGATTCTGTAACAAGGTTAGGATGAAAAATTCGACACGAGTGTCAAATTTTTTCATTCTAACCGAGTAACAGACTATATTTTCTGAACGATCAAAAAGTATGAATCAAATTAAATCTGAACACACCAAGTTATTTGTTGACATATTTGTATTACATTGTATATAGTGTTATGGTACACTTACCGAAATTAAAAACTGGTGCATTTGTTTTTTCATAATTTGCAATTTCAGATATTACTAAATTCTTTATCTACTTCACTCGATTTTTCACTAAATATTTTGTTTAAATTAAAACTTGTTTGAAAATAATTATTACCGTCGCCATTTTGTATCTGACAGTGACACTTTTGAAATCCATGGCAATCCATATCGTTTAGTTCGATTACAGAATGTCCATTCTTTACCTTGATAAAGAATTAAAATACATGCAAAATACATAAGAAGCGAGTGTTTTAGAATCAATATTCAGACTCTAGAGTGTGAATGTTTACTTTTTATTATTAAAAATGATTTCGGAATTCATACATTCACTAATGGTCGTTGGAGAAATACTATTCTCCATCACAGCCGAGACGGGAAAGTTCTGGGGTGACACAGCCGATAATTTTTACTGTCGGGCGACTTTTCTAGGAACAAACTTAACTTGATTTTTATTTGAAAGTTGTATAATACTTAATATTCTTTTTAAAGTTTAATAAACGGCTGCCGTTTATAGGAATGAAAAATGAAAGCATACTAACGCAACAACAAACGTTTTTGAAAAGCGTTACCAAAATAAAAAACAAATAAATTTTGTCATCAAAGTTGCCTACGTAAATATTAAAAATCGTCTCGAAAGTACCAAAAATCGTCCCGAAAGAAAAAAAATCATACCGAAAATTGTAAGATTCGGAGAAGGTTGCAGAAAAAAAGAAAAAAACTACTGGTATTGCTACCAACTAAAAAAGGTGTCAATAACTTATTGTTGTCAACACCCTAATGTTTATTTTATTATTTTTTCAGCAGCAGCCGTCACAAAAATTGAACTTTGGCTATGATTTATTATAGCAAAAGTACAACTTTACACAAATCGTAATGAAAGTAAAACTTTCGGTACGATTTGTTTTACTTTCTGGAGGATTTTTTGGGAACAAAGATTTGATTTTTATTTTGATAACACGTGTCAAAAATTACATAATACTAATATTACAGATCTGTGAAAGTCTCACTACTATAATACATGCCTCTGATCGAATTATGAAAATAGGGGTCGAGTATTTGTACCGTGTGTGCCACTTTGTCTGTCGCAAATACCCCAAAAGCATTTACACCATCTGAACAACTTATTATTTATATTTGATTTTTATAGTTATATACAATCTTTATTAAACAGCGATATCCTAATTTAATGAATCAAATCGATTTCGGTATTTTGGAAATAAATATACTAAAATTTTGATTTAAATTTCCTAGAATTTTTTTTCATAATATTATCATTTTTTGATAATAGCTAATTTATCCTTCTGTGCATACTATTTTTGACAAAATCTGTTTAAGTGTACCTATTAAACTTTACACAAAGTACTCAAATTTTGTCATATTGCTGTGGTATATTCTGTATATTAAAAAGCATGTATTTGTAATAAAACAATAAAGATAATATTTAACTGATTAACAAAACGATGTTAAATATTTAAGTCGTGAAAACTAATTTTCCTATCTCTTTAAAACGTTTTCCTACGCTGAAAGCAATTAGACATTTTGATGTAAAAAACCTTGTATATCTATATTAATAGCGTTTTTCTTATCAACACTTTATCCTGTTATTTTTTTCCAAAATTACACACTGATACCCAGTTTATAAAATATATAAGAAGGACCTACTATTTTTCTTCATAAATTAATTCTTAATGACAGTTATTGCACCAGTTTTTTTTACAGATAACTATTGAGTATAAATTACTAATTACAAACAAGGTATCATCTGTAATTTTTTTTATAATTTTTTCCTAATAATTGTCTTCTTTATCGAACAATTTCTTCATAAATATACTAGGTTTCACCACATCTTCAGAAATTTCCGAATATTCTTCTTGCCACGTGGTAAAATTTTCCTCGGAAGAATATGGAGTGGGTATTGGTTCTTTTCCTTCTGATTCCAAAGCAACCAGCTGTTCTTGCATATCTAAAAAAATATATTCTATTAAAGTTTTGTGCATTTTTTACTTAGGTATAAGTATTCGTGTTCTCTTTATATATTTTATTTTATATATCTGGGAAAAGACCAAATGTTTTTCTGTTGAACTTTAACTTTTTTAAAATCAATGTTATTTATATTTTACAATCACGATTATTTGTATTTAAAGTGTACAAAATATGTAGTGTATAAAAATGTACAGTGAGAAATACAAGTAGTAAGACGTTTTACTTTTCCGATGAATTCTGAATGGTAAGTACAGCAAACGCCAACTAGGAAGAGATTGCGCAGATCCTAAAATTCGCCTACTCCACCCAATAATGAGCGCAATAATCTCTTCTTAGTTGGAGAATACAGTACCACGTTAAAAAGTGCAAGTGTAAATTGTTTTAACGGATAACAGAAAAGAATTGTATATTTTTTAACTCGATCCCTTAATAAATTATCCGTATCTATGTCTGCTTTGTTAATTAGTGATTGATTATAATTGTTACACATTTTTTTAAATTAATAATAATAGATATATCGCCTTAGTACAATATCTGACTTTTCTCCTCACAACAAGACGTTTCGAAAGCAAATAGCTTCCCTAAGTGCCAATCAAAAGTCACAATATACTGATTGTTTATTTTATTGTCTGTTCGATTTGACATAAGGGTAAAGATTCAATCAGACCTAATCTATAACTTCAATAAAATCGACTAGGAATGCTTGACTAATATTTGCTAATCGAAATGAGTCATTCGGATCGCGTCAACCGGACGCCATAATCAGTATTCTATAAGCCATGTCGGAGAGCACTCGATACCTACGTTCCATTAAGATAGAAAGGAAAGAAGACACTCTTACGTGATCATTAATGTATTCAAGTATAATGTCGGTAAAGAATATTGGACCGGGACATAGGGCTGCGAAAAAATAGACGTTTAATAATTTTATTATGGAACTATTAAAAAAGTATTTGGATCGCAGGCAACATTTTCTTGCATAATTTCAGAAGCCAAAAACGTTTTTATTCAGTTATAACGGCCTTTGGACTATTGATAAACATTCGATTATACCGAGCTAAAGTAATATTGGGCACTGAGCTATTCGAGAATGTTTTAATATATGTTTACATATTGCAGAAAATTTATGATGGCGTTTGGTTAAATATTATATAATATGATATATACCGGCACTTAACCCAGAACAGTAAATTTTCGATTTTATTCGATATACATTAACATATCTTTAGTGGTAATAAACTAACTAGAAGTATTGCATTGGACTGTATATATTATAAGTGTTCAATTTAGTGAGTAGTTGAAAGTTTGTAGTTCTGTTCTTCGTAAAATTTTCTTTTACTACATACTGGTTTAGTTATTCCTTTGTCAATTCAAAATTGATTTTTTTCTACAGTCAATATACAAACACAGGCCAAATTTCAGCACGTTCCTCAATTTCCAACGCAGAGAAGAGTATTCCGGAGACAACTCTGAGCGGAAACAACGGGACGCCTCGAAACCTGGGTGACATCTTCAAAAGTAGTCAATATACACATTACTGACCAATTTTCAATATATATTGAAAGAGGCAAGTTTTAGCGAGACCCGCAATTTCCAGTGATTTCCGGGCATAACTTTGAGACGTGAAGAAAGGACGGCTCAAGACTGGTGATCGTTTGATTATTGTACAATAAAGTTCCATCGACCAAAATTTGGCGTGAATGGTAATTTCTTACGCTGCCTATGAGATAAGGGGTTTTCCATTGGGCAAAGAGATTTTCCGGGTATTACTTCGTGTGAGGGTGACGTGCCGCAATGAAAATTGATAGACCCGTTCTTCATGATGAAACAAGCTCACTGTCCAAACGGAAAAGCGACGCGTCTAATACATGAGAGGTTTTCCGCAGAGAAAAGCGTTTTGGAAATGCGGGATGCGCTGAAAATTGGTCTATGTGTATATTGACTACTTTTGACAATGCGTCACCCAAGTTTCAAACCGTCCCGTCTAGGAGTTATGACCAGAAACGCTTCGGTTCCTTTGCTGAATATACGTTCATAAAGTCCCTCAATGTAAAAAATAATTAAATGCAATAGGTTATCCAAATCTCAAATGTGGTCACTTGCTAATCATTAATGACAGCAAACATTTTACATGTAAAATGAAGCATTCCTCCTGTGCCACAACCGACACTCGCGTAGGTCCACTGGACTTATAAGCACTAATAAATCACTGAACAAATTCGTACTACATCAAATTAAGAACTATTTAAAAGAGACCTTATCAATACAAATTAAAAAAATTTATACACCATATACCTAAAGATGAAGTAAACCATCAAGCGGCAACATAATATAAAACAGGAACAGGAAAATGTTAAAAACTGCTGATGCATCTTATATTTAATTTTTAAATGTTTATTAAACTCACATGAAAATATTTATACAAATTGTCTAAATTTTTATCCTTACCTGCTAAAATGCTTTTACAATCTTGAGCATAGTACGCCTGTTTGGAAGCGCTTGTTACATATTTGGAGGACATCTTTTGACCACCATTCCATAAAAATACATAGTACAAACTCAACATGATGGCTGCTAAAGATACGAAGAACACATACGCGACTACAGTAAGTACCCGAACTAATTTTTTCTTGTGCTTCGGTTCGTACAGTCGATCTTTGGCTTCTTCTCCGGCTAATTTAACGGAGCTATCGAGGAATGACGCTGTTTTCCATTGGGCGGAATCGTTCAATGTTAGTTTTAGATTGTTGGTAACTTTATACGACATTTTTTTTCGCTGATGATTTTCAGTCTATAGGTTTATAAAAAACATATTCTTAGCACTTTATTTTAGGTAATTTTAAATAAAACTAAGTCCATAAAAAATTATTTTAGTTGATTTTTAAGAACCTTAAATAATATTACTCTACAAACCTAAAGGAAGAGAATATCATTATTTCTATTACGATATATTTGAAGTACTCACAATTTATTTATATATAAGGAGGCTATACTTTCGTTTTTTCGTGTTTTCTTATTGAATATGTTTTAAAGTGTGTACTCAAATTGTTATCGAATTTAGTAATAACATGTTTTGTGAATGATCCAGTATTGCCACATTTATTTCAAAAAACTATTATAGGTAGTTGTGTTTGAAAGAAAACAAACCAAACTGAAATATATTGCGAAACAGTACTCCATCAACTTGTTCCAAAGATATAGGCTGCAGACAGGAATAAGGAAGTAGCTGTAGCAGCATTTCTGGACATAGAAGGTGTATTTGATTACACATTTTAGAGATCGATGACTACAGCTATAACAAGGCGTGTCGTAGACGACACCACATGTATAGATGGATACAAACGGCTGAAGCATCGTTCTTGGATGAGATTATAAACTATCAATAACCAAATAATGCTTACAGGGAGGAGTTTTATCTCCTCTATGAGATTTGGTAATGGATGAGTTCTTGGAACAACTCAATGCCGAACGAATGTTATACCCAGGAATATGCAGACAACGTACTCATACTAGTAATGGAAAAGTTCAAAAGAGCTGATGCTTCAAAGAAAAACCTTAGTCCTTCTTCACAAAAAAGACCATCTGCAAACAACCCAGGAGGTAAAGTATATATAGGAATAACCCGAGATGCAAAACTAACCTGGAATAAGCATTTGCAAAAAAATCGTAAATAAGGAAAAAATGGCACTACCGGCTACTAAAAGTGCAGTAGGCACCAAACGGTGACTAAATCTACACATGGTATAGTGGCTGTACACTGCTATGACTCATGACAACCGACTGCTCCTATGATGGCCTAAATTAAACGAAAAGGGCTATATTAGAGATTTATAAACTTCAGAAACTAGCTTGCATTTGCATTTCAACTGCGGCTTTGGAAACCACACTATAAACCTTCAGTCACCCGATATACATATCAGAGCGGAGTCATGAATGGGGGCATTCAAATTGAAGTGAACCGCTTATTGGTGTACAAGTGAGCAAGGATGTACTACTGTAACAAAAACCATTAGAAACTCGTTACTAAACATGAGAAGTGATGAAATGAAACCATTCAATATTCAGCGGAAATGGTCCAAAACTATGATCCATTGAGGAAAACGCTGCAGAATTCCAAGCAGAAGTTCATGCTATAGAGACATGCTTGGGGGAAAATGTTGAAAGGCTATAGAGGGAAAACAATCCATACTCTGAAAACCAGGCAGTCCTCTAGCATGCAACAAAATCAGATTAAAACTGGTCTGGAACTGTCTACAAGCCATACTTGTTCTAGTAATCCAAAATTAGGTAATTAGGACGAGAAAGCGTCGGTGACCCAAATCATGGGCACCGAACCGGTGATTGGTATTCCAAAATAACAGTAATCTCATGGTCAAAACACCATCAAAAGCACTAAATGATATTCTTTAGCTAAGCAGAAATCAAATAATGGGACTAATAACCGAATATTGACACCTTAGAGAACGCATACCAAGAACCCATTTGTAGATTATGTAACAGGAGAAAATCTGGCGAAGAGGCTACTAAGCCTGATAAAGGTAACAAACCTTTTCACCTACTAAGATCGTTGAGCTGGAATAATAGAATAAGTCTTAAGGCTGCGGTATTGAGGCCAAAACCTCACCCAGTAACATAATAATATATAATAATAATAGTACATAATGAAATGCACATAAAATAGAGTTCAATGTACTCGACCTTAACAATCATTTAATCAATCAATGTTTGTGTGACATACTTTATTAAAAAAAATTTGAAAGAATAAAGGGATTACATTGTAGGCAATTTGATTGGTTCAAGATCTCATAATGTCCAAGTGAAGTCCCTAAAATGGAGCATTTTATACATTGGGAGAAGAAAATGTGTTAAGAAGGATATATAAGTAAACGGAGGTGAATTTCATTATGACTTTATATCAATAATATAAATTATCATATTTTCCAAAAATTGTGTTTTTTACTCAGGGGACCTGAAAACGTAAAGAAATGTCAAGATCTCGAATTCAGTTTTTACCCGATCAAAATTCTTTCCCTTTATATGTACCTTATATACTGTATAGTACATGATAGCGGGAAAGCGAAAATATTTTTTTAATAAATCTCCCTTGATACACCGTGATCGTATTTGATTCATTTTCTAAAATTTGTGAAAAATGTTACAACACTAAGTACTCAAGTACCTTTAAAACTACAATGGAAAAACTATTTCACTAAAATTTTTATTTAACAATTAGTACTTTAAGATCCTGATACACCTTCTATAATAAATTGCAATAAAACCAAAATTTTGAAAAACCTATACAGGTATTTTCTGCACACCCTCCTATTCCAATTCTTTACCGGATTTTATAGGTCAACGTTTTTAGATCTCTTATTCAATCCGTTTTTAAATCAAAGATAACTCGAAATTATGTTTACTTTTATCACAAATTTCACCTCACTATTACACTATTATTTTAAAAGAAAAACTCGAGTGATTTGTGTTAGAAAAACCGGATTTTCGAAAATTAGGACGCCCGTTGTTTTGATTTGGAACAGTTTTCTTCTTCGTGCCGGGAAATCGATACCGAGCACATAAACAGCTGGACCAGATTTTCACGCGCATGTATCGCGGTTGATGACCTGAATTTAAGATTTTAGAGTATTAATAATAATAATAATATTTTCCCATTTACGGGATAATTTTAATAACAAATATAGAATCTGTAACAAAAATGTGTATAGTAAATTTAACTACACTTTATGAAGTTCAAAATAAGCTAATTTACAGTAATTTGCTAATGTAGGGCGTTAGAGTGCAGATAATAAAACGATTTTTTGTTATTAATTTAAAGCGACTAAATATTTTTTTTCATGAAATTTTGTATGTTTTATTTTTACTTTACACAATAGGTAAATGTGACTAAATTTAACCGCCCCAATTGTTTTTACTCTAATACTTCTATTTTAATATTTACGAGTTCTATTTCTTTATATGTTTTATTGTTATTCTTTTATTATATTTTTTATCTAGAAATGTATTTTTTCCCGTTTTGGGCCACTCTTTCGTTTGTTTCTTTGTCTATTATACTATGGTTTCTATGATCGATGCTAAATATAACATTCAACCTGTTGCATCTCCTCGTTTTTTATCTTATATTGCGTGTTTTTCGTTTTTTAGATATTATACTTTTTGTTTGATTTACTTCATTTTTATTTTTTCAATACTTTCGAATTGTATTGGAAGTTTGTTTCTAAGTCTGCTAATATTTCCACATCATTATTGTAAACTAGTTTTTTTATTTGGCTGTCCCCTATTTTTCAGTATCTTTTTTTTCTTCGTTTATTAATTCATCTAATACAAATGAAAATAGAAATGGGCTTAGTTCAATTTCTATTGATGTGACGAATTCCTCGGACTCTTCGTTGTTTGTTCTCACAATAATTCTATTTATGTATATTTTTAATTATCGCTATGGTTTTCGTTTCTTTTGTGTAGTGCTTTCAACATATCTTCTATATGATTTCATCAAACACCTTTTCCAGATCCTATGCCTCTGTTTTTGTTTAGATGTTTTTTAATTTGTCTAACGATAAATTTTGTCTTATGTGCTTGTTCCACTTCTAAATTCTCATTGTGAATGCTCCATGGTTTCTCCTTTTTATTTTGTATTCTGGCCTCTATTATTCTTGACAAAATTTTCTTTTTATCACCACCATTGAATATTGTTAATAGGATAATTTTTGAATTCCATACTTTTGGCATTTCTACATATTTTATAATTTCGTTTCATCATTTGATAAATTGTTTGGTTCCTTTTGAACCCATGTATTTTTGGTATACTATTGTCCCTCCCTGGCGCTTTCTCTACTTTTATCCTTAAACATTTTCTCTTATTACATCTTTATTCTCCTTATTTTTTTTTTCTTTTTCGGCTATATTATTCACTCTTTTCTGTTATGAGTATTCCTTTTTTAACTTTTATACATAACATATAATACTTTTTTTCTATCTTAGTTGTTTTTTACTGGTATTTTTACTCCAGTCTGCTTGTGTCTGTATATCTCGTAATTTTTATTATATTTTGTTTGTTATATTCTCCATTTTGGATTTTAATTTTTTTTTGTAGTTCTTTCGTAATTTGTCTATTTCTATTTGATATTTTATATTATTTTTGAAACATTCCATTTTTCGTCAATTCCATTTTCTTCTGTATTTTCTTGTTAATTTGGTCGAAATCTCGCCTAATAGTGTTCCAAATATGACCTTCATATGTTTCACTTTCCTGGAGCACCCTGTATGTTTATTAATATTTTTAAAATGTAGTCCTTATTGACTCACATAATACCACTGCAATAGATGTTTACGCCATAAAACTCCGTGGCGTCGGTCGTGATTCACCTTGTATAATATGTTCTATTTTTATTAATTAATAAATAATTATTAAAAATAAAAATATATATTAATTACAGATATATTCAGGTTAAATAAAAGGACCCCTCACTTATCTTATGGAAAATGGCTTTCGGCCAATTTTTTTAAAATTTTAGTATGTTGTAGATCTTGACGTTCTGATTAAATGTCTCCCTGGGCACAACTCAATCCTATGACCAGTTTTCGAGATATTGATGGTCAAAGTTCAGTAATTGAGTATTTAGGTAATTTTGTTTTAATTTCAATTATTTCAATTTTTAAGAAAACTGATCAGCTTATCTTGAATTTGTTTATGGGAAAATTTAGTCAAAAGATTGGTCTTTAAAAAATTATAATAATTATATATACAGGGTTTACCAAAAAGTCAGTGGAGGGTACTTTATTTTTATAATATTGAAAACCAATAAATCTCAGTTTTGATAAATTCCTAATAACTTTAAAACAAACGGCCAGATTTTCTTGAAAAAATTATGTATTTTACAGGTCTATAGTTAAAGAAAAACTGCGCTATGTAATGTTTGAAAAATTACATACGGACCCGAATGTAGGGAGGGCTTTCAAATCTGATTTTTTTCAAATCGCCTCAATTATGCTGCTTTAGCAATACAGTTGTAACAGATTTGCAGCTAAAATAGTAACGCATTTACCGTTACAATTTGGTGTAAAATATATGGTGTACGAGAAACATTGCTTTTTATATGTGTACTGGGTGTTTCAAATATTAGGCAACTGCGAGCTATACCGGGTGACACAGGATCACCCCTCTAAACTTTTTTATTTATTAGCCGATTTTTATGAAAGTTTAACTGAGTATAGTAATTTCTCATTTTCTGACATATATATATATTTAAGATGGCCGGCTTCCGGTTTCGCAGGAAATGGACAACAATTTTGTTTTTTTAATTAAACACCCTGTATATTTTGATACATTTGGAATCTACGGATCAAAATACATGCACTAGCCAAATGTCAATTTGACAGAATTTTCATTTTTTGAAAATAAAATATTTTTTTCGGTGTACTTTGCTAAAATTGTACAATATCAATTAAAGCTGAAAGAGAACTTCATAAAAAATGTTATTTTCTTTAAAAACCAGTTTGTGCCTGATTTATTATAATTTTATTAGAAAAGCAACCGTTTTTTTACCCAAACTCATTTTTTTTTAATATTACCCCTTGAAGCCCATTTCAATACAAATAAAATGATGTGCAATACACCCACTTACTGTTATGAATTGTATCAAAATATACAGGGTGTTCCACTTAAGAAACAAAATTGTTGTCCATTTCCGGCGAAACCGGAAGTCGGCCATGTTGAATATATACGTCAGAAAATCAGAAATTACTATTATTATACTCAGTTAAACTTTCATAAAAATCGAATAATAAATAAAAAGTTTATATGTGTGATCCATATATCCCTGCGTCAATAGCTGGCAGTTACCTAATATTTGAAACACCCTGTAGACATATAAAAAACAATGTTTCTCGGACACTATATATTTTACATCAAGTTGTAATAGTAAATGCGTTACTATTTTAGCTGCAAATCTGATATAACTGTACCTGCTAAAGCAGCATATTTGAGGCGATTTTGGAATAAAATCAGATTTGAAAGCCCTACATTCGGGTCCGTATGTAATTTTTCAAACTCTACATAGTACAGTTTTTCTTTGACTACTGACCTGTAATGTATATAATTTTTTCAAGGAAATCTGGCCGTTTTGTTTTTTTAAAGTTATTAGGAATTTATCAAAACTGAGGGTTATTGGTTTTCAATATTATAGTCATTTTAAAAATAAAGTAGCTCCACTGACTTTTTGGTAAACCCTGTATATATAATTATTATATTTTTTTAAAGACCAATCTTTTGACCAAAGTTTCCAATAAAAAAATTCAAGATAAGCTGATCAGTTTTCTTAAAAATTGAAGAAATTGAAATTAAAACAAAATTACCTAAATACCCAATTATTGAACTTTGACCATGAATATCTCGAAAACTGGTCATAGGATTGAGTTGGGCCCATGGAGACATTTAATCAGAACGTCAAGATCTACAATATACTAAAATTTTAAAAAAATTGGCCGAAAACCATTTTCCATCAGAGAAGTGAGGTGTCCTTTGCAATGGATTCTTCATTTAGACTTTTAAATAGTTTGAAATAATTTAAATGCAACGTTATAAATGCGAAAATGTAAGCAATATTTGCAATCGATAACTTTGGCAAAACCTATTACCTATAATGATGTTTACTCCAAAAACTAAAAATAAAAGATCGATATATTAAATGGAACTATTTCATTCGTTTTTTCGTTAAAACATTCATCTCTTACATACATAAAAATTAGCCGACTTGGGATATAAACCAAAACATTTTGCTAGGGAATTTTTTTTCCTTCAAGTATCTAGATAGTTTTAAATTAATGGTATTAAAAAATATTTTTACTTGCCACGGTCTGTTTTGCGACAGCACTACGATGTTGCGCTAATTAATAATTGAGTTCCGGAAGTCAGGATCTTTTTAGAAATTTCTTCCTCTTTTTCCCCTTTTTTAAATTTTCCCTAACGCTTTTAGTTTTCAAGGTATTTGCAAAAACTAGATCTTTTTTTTTTGGAATCTTAATTTTAATTTTTTAATAACTTTTGCAATTGTTTATGTTTTTTAGACATCTTTCCGAATCGAATGAGCCTTGGACTATATTTTAATTCACTGTAACTTTAATTAACACGTTTTTGAACTTGCGAACTAGCCTAATAGTTATAATTTTTACAATTTGAATTCAAATATACTACTTAGTGTAGATCAATTATTATAAATTAATACATATCAACAAAAAATCAGAGAAAATGAAACCTGATTTTAAACAATATAGCAATTATGGACAATTTTTAATAACAATACATTTTAAGCGAATATTATAATAGCTAGATAACGATAATTGTTACTTTTTATACTTATCAATGGAGGTATCCTTATTTGTTTAATATGAGCTGTAATTTCTTATCCGAGCATTACTTGTAATTTCAAGCAACTTTTCGCAATATAATTTTTCACTAGGTACATCAAAAGCTAAGAATAATTTACTCTTGGATTTCATATTTGTCCGCTTCTCCTGAATTGAAAATTAAAAATTTTGGTATTAAGGCAAACGGAGCACCAGGTTTTGATAAATGCGTAATAAAAATAATCCCATTTGTTGCCAATATTTCTGATGCACGCTGTATTTATAAAAAAATCATTCGCGTCTACCACCCTGTAAATTTAATTAATCCAAATTCGATAAAAAACGCCAGGCTTCCCTTGTTTTAATTTGATAAACCATCCCTTGCTGAGTATTAACCTCATCACATCAGATATATTTACGTAACATAATGAAATTGGCTTGTCTGTATCAACGAAAACTTACAAGTTATATAAAATAATCCTCTATGGCATTGAATCTACAAGGTTTAAAACTCAATATAAGGGTTAATATCACCTTGATGATTTATTATTTACAAAAATACTAGCGAGTTATGTAATCGTTTCCGTTTAGCCAAATTATACGGAAATAGATGCACGTTTTACATGAGATATTTTATACTAAAATACACGGAAAAGTTAATATTTACTGAATATTTAAATTTTGTAGAAATTTGCCAACACTTCATTTTCTATTAAAAATTACCAGATGATTTTCGATTTTTCTTCACATCTACTTTTAACATTTTTTTTTAAATATAGAAAATATTCTCTCTTCTCAATGCTTATACCCAACTAAAAATTAAAGTTATATCTTTTTAATACTACTTCACGGAGTTCCTAAATAAAATATAAAACACAACATTTTTTCAATTTTTACTTTTCTACTATGTGCATGTAAATAAACGACAATCAATGATTGTTTTCGATTTTTATTTTTGTAGACACTGATGAAGTCTAAACAGCCGAAACATTTTAAGCATAATTATTCTGAATTTAAAATAATTCTAAATTCGGTAAGGCATTGTTATCCATCATCCTACCGAACTGGTTTAATTTTGTATTGTACTTCTACCACAAAAATAAAAATATATTGACTGTATTTAATTGTGTAATCAATAGCTTGGAAACAGATTATAAATAAAAAAAATCCTACCTGGAATTGTTGTATCCACAAAATTTAACTCTGTAACATTTAAACTAGATACAAAGCCATTGTTTGTAGTGTTAACTTCTTCCGTTGTTGCATTAGATGTTAGACGTTGTGGTAACGAAGCATATGAAAAGATTTCTGTTTTTTTCAGTCCTGTATTCCTCTCCTGTGTACTAAAAATACAAAAATACAACGTCATTTACTTCCATATGTCCATTAGAAATAATAAATAAAATATATGTATAAATATGTATCTCTTGAAGACAAACTTTTATTAGAAATTACTACAACTGAAAAAATAATAAAATTTACCTGTGATTAACAACTACATTCTTGTATGCACCCAAATGTGGTTCACCGTGCCACATAAAAATATAGTAAACGGATAAAAATATAGCGGCCATTGAAACACTCAGTACATATGCCACAACCGTTAGAACCCTGATCACTTTGGGCTTGGGTTTCGGGTCGAAAAACACGTCTTTTGAATTCCTCGAAGAGTCCTGCGAGCTCTCCTGGCTTATATTCTCCATTTTGACGTTTTTAGATATTCATCGTGGATGGAATATAGGGTGAGCTTTGATCTGAAAAATAAAATTTATGTGTTAGATAATTTAAGCAAAATTTTAACTTTAATTACTCTATAAGCACCATAAATTTTTATAAAATTAATAAAACATATTTAGAAATAGATACAGAATCGGATCAAACAAACAATTGGCAAGTTTATGGTCAGCATATTTTTTTAGACAATCATGTTTTGGAATAATGCGTAGAAAAACCAAAATTATTTTAAAATAAATATTCAATAATTGCCAAACACTGTGATTATTCAGGAATATTATAGTGTATTATAAAAGAAGTTTCAAAAGTTGCATATAGCACTCAAAAAAGATCTGCGGCGTAGCGGCGAGTATTTTAATGACAACTGCTTTTATCGAGTTTTGAAACTAGTATTTTATACTATTTTTTGTATTTTGTGCTTTTTATGCATTTTCTGTATAGGATTACTAACCGTTTTTAAATTTTAAAATAAAAAAAAAGTTTTTGGAAAAGATAAAGCTTGAAACATGAATAAAACCGTGATGGGGAACAAAAAAGGTACAAAGTTGGTAAGAAACCGATAAAAAAGGGGATAAAAAACGAACGGAAAAAAGGTTAACAAAAGAAAGATAAAAAAGGATAAAAAAACATTTTATGGTTAATGACAAAAATAGCCGTTTAAATCTGTTGAATAGTCAAATTTGCTCGAATGGTTTGTGGAAGTCAATTCTGCCGTTACTGCGCTGAGACATTGCAGACAAAAAATAAAATGAGAGATGTAATCGACAATAATTCAATTATTATCTCCACTATAATAATATATAATAATGAAATTAAGTGTTGGTTAGTTAATTCAGCTCTTAAAAACAGGTGGTTTTAGTACATGTGTGATATTCGTCAATAATAACATAGCGTTCAGTGCCTTTGTGTATGTCGATTTAAAGAAGGATACTTAAAATCAAATGGTGAGGAATGAGAAAGTTCTAAGAAGAGTGGAAGAGAAACGTACTTTAGTAAACACAATAGAAGATAGGAGAAGAAATTGGATAAGTCATATACTAAGAAGATCGTGTTTATTAAGAGATGTTTTGGAATGATCGTTGGAAGGAGACGTGAAAAGAGGAAGGAAGAAATATAGCTTATATAGACACACATATGTGGCGGTAAACGGATAAGATACTTTAAATACTTTCCAACCATTTAAATCCTCAGTAGCGAATGATGATGAGTGTTGTATGTTGTCATTACATGTTTTACTATTGATGCTGAGTAAGTATATCAACCATCAAAAAATTTTGCTATTTGAAATGCATGTGACCTTGTGACCCCCATACGAGACTCGCCATATGTGGTCTCGGTATTGCCTAAATAATTTTCAAAAAGATTTCGGCTCGCTCTCGTCTCGGTTTTACGAGACGAGACGAAGACAGTATCGTTCTCGTGTGAGGCCCTAGTGGTAGGCATAAAAATCGAGATCGTAGGTCTAATATTTAGTTGATGATAGCATAGTTAGCGAAACGTACGTAGAGTGATAAAAAAAGTGTAGTTTTGGTTAGTGGTGAGGATATTCTTCAATATTGATGAAAACTAAAGGTTTGGATCAAATAAGTCACTTAGGAAAAGTACCGCAGTCGAACTAAACGGTCTCGTTGGCTACACTTTTTATCGCGTAACTTATTTGTAACATAAATAACTATTCATTCCTGTAGGTGTTTAAGAGAAAAACGGTTAAGTCGAAGACTGATAATTATTGTCAATGAGCTATCTGAAAACAATGCGCGACGGCATAATATATATGTGGATGGAGTAAAAGATATTTTAAATATTATTGGAATGATTTGTTTCTGAATCAATATGAAAGTAACAAACACTAGACATTGCGTAAGTTACATAAAAGTAATAAAGTAAAATACTACACATAAATAGCTAGAATCCAAAAATCTAAAAAAGAGAAATAAGTAGAATCCATATTTATTTTTGAAGAAATTAAAGCATCTGGAAATTTTTATCACCAAAAAATAAATAAAAGAGTACATCTTCGATTACTGTACTGTAATCAATAAATACAACATTGCAAGGCTTCATCCGTGTGTTAAAACATATTCAACTAATGTGAGTGCAGTTAAAAAAAGCATAAATCACATTTTTATCTATTTATTCTACAAAACCCACAGGAAAAGTTTCATCAAATAGGTTCTTAAAATAGAATCATTTGCCTTTAATAAGCAAACTTATTATTTACTTTTGAAAAGTCTAACGAAAAAGATACAACTATACTGACTATGAAACTGAGAGGTGTGAAGGAAAATTTTTTACCGTGCAAAATGCGTTTTGTGAAAAGTTCAATTTGTCTTTAAATTTTCACTTCGATCTGGTTCTGTACGTCCACATGAAATTCTTTACAATAACCTGATTTGTAAAAAGTGTGAGGTGACTTTTTGGAAATACTATTTTGGAGCTTTTTCATCAAACATGATTATTCAGAATAACCGGCGGTTATTATATCTTGGCATATTATTATATTTTTTGTTTAAAGAAATACGTTTAAATTTTACTTTTCCTAATTGAAAATTATTATCACAGTGTCAATATCTACTAATGTCAGAAATAGTCAACTGGATAATAATTAGTCCGATGTTATTTGATATTATTCAGCACAAATATTTTACTTATGAAAACGATTTCACAGCCTATGAACTTGCTTACCAATAACCATTGATTATTACTATGATGATTGTTCAGTCTATCAGAACCATTTTACAATCTAATAGCAATGACTTACAGCTAGTTAGTTATTATTGTGGCCATGATAATCTTGTGTAGGAATTTGTCACATCGTCTTCCTGCCAAGTTGAAAAGCACAATTAAAAATGCCACCGACACTCAAATTTGGGTTCAAGACAAAATTCTGCTTGGAGGGAAGGATTATTTCGAAGGAAAATGATTTTACTGAAAAACAAGTATAAACAGAAATATACTTATGTTTAAAATCAATAGATCAAGAAAGAACCCTAATAACACAAGGTAGTCCTACAGATATCCATAGGACGTCCTCTTCGGACATTCCGGACATCCTTAGGACATCCTTTTCTGGTACACTGGACGTTCTATGGACGTCCGAGGGACGCACTAATGTCACAACTTTGAACTGAATTCGAACGTCCGCCGCGGACATCCATTGGATATCCCCCTGTGACCATATTATGGACATTCACAGAACGTCCTATTTTGGTACAGTGGACGTCAGAGAAACTGATTTTTTTTGTTATATTATTCACACCAGTTCAATTGTAATTGTGAAATTGTTATTTCAACACCTGCTCGTGTCGGAAACTTCATCTACGTGAATAATAGCCACCCTTTATGCTCGTTGAGCGAGCTCGGAGCAGACTTAATAGGATGTTTTAAATCGCGATATACCATACTATTCGTGGTGTCTAAGAAGCATCAGCGCAAGTGTCTCCATCTTTCAGGCGGAGCTTTACTTTTGGTCCATATTATGTCGAGTGAGGACCACTCTTAGGTGTCTGTCCCGGACATGTTTTGGACATTGCCTGTATTAAGTCGGCGAGGGACTGTTTTAAGACTATGGTATGGATATGTTATATATAGTCCGTATTATATCCATCACGGACAACTACTGGATATCCGGTATGGACATTGTACATAAATTGTACAAATAATGGATATATATCGTGGACGTCTTAATACTGTCCAAAAACAAACATCCACAGGACATACATATTAAGTCCATGGACGTTCCGACATTAAATGGACATAAATTGTACGTCCCAAGGACGTTGTGTGCTATTAGGGAAGTACCGAAGACAGAGCAGAAAAGGTTGTCAGAACAAAATTTAGAACACTTACACAAAGATTTGTACCTTAATGCCAACTTTTGAGAATAAACAACATTTCTCTGAAAAAGGGAAATCTATTAGAAATTTATAAATTAATAAATCATAAATTTTGAAATACATTTTCTTATAATCATTAATTTTATCAAGCTTATTTTATCAGAGGTTTGGGACACCCTTTATGCAGCTTGTGCGGATATTTTGTAAATTATTTATAACTGATAATATAGATATAGATAATTTTCTTGGACGGGAATTTTTGTTTTCCGAACTAAACACTAAAATTAAAAACATTTTCTAAATATGTTTTTCTGGAAACTGTTAAACAAAAACAAAAGGTATTACATGTTTACCTAAACGTTAGTATTAAAATTTATAATAAAACCGGGGAAGAGTAAACAAAATCAAGTATTAATTTCATCTTATTTAAATTTAAAAAAAATCCATATCAAAAAAATATTCCCTAATACTAAAACCTGAAATTGTACAACTAATATTCCAGACTTAAATACTCCAAAGAACATTTAAAAATAGTAAAATCGTAAACTATACTTACACAAACAATCGCAGGCATTTCAACTACAAAAAATCACTACCCGAACTGTCTTATAAAAACTCCCCCGCGATATTTTTTTATCGTTTTTCTACGGTTTTCGTCCAATTACAGCTCTCGCGAAAAAAGAACAGTCAACTGGGAAATGCGAATTTCACTTGTTATCTTAATCAGCGTCGCGGTGCCTGTGTAAACAAATGCGAAACATCGACGTGCTTTTTGAATAAACAGACATGCGCATGAAATTATTTTTTTTAGTTTTAATGGGATTATCTGGAATTTAGATCTTGATAAACAGGGATTATATAGTGTGATCAAAATTTAACAGGAACGAACATATTATGAATAGGCAAAAATGTGGGAACTAGTCAAAAAACGCTATTATTGTTTATTTTAAAGATTATTAAAATACATATGTTTTTTTACTCCTATATTATAATACGTTAATTAAATGATTAAAACCAGTTTCATAATGATACTCATTATGAAACTGGTATTCATTATTATACACTTTCAGCCAAGAATCGAATTATTTTTAGCGAAGTTGACAATTATTTTGAAAACTGTCAAAATATTTTAAATTGTTTAAAAGTTAATAATAAAAAAGATAAACTAATTAATAGGTATATTCTAAAAAAGTTACTAATTAATATGTTGTGAAAAAAATGTTACGCCTTAGACCCGTAACGGTAGATGGGCGATATGGATTAAGTAAAAAAGTTTTCCTTTTCATTGTTATAAAAATGTTCCTTTTTATTTAAGATAATATTGTTAAAATAAAAATGTATTTCGTTTATTAATGTGAGTAGAAGAAATAGCGTATGCAACTATCATGTAATGGCCATTAATACACTCGTAAGTTATATGAAACCAACACCTTGAAGAACAAATAATATATTTAACTCACTATTTCAGGGAAATTTTATCTTTGTGAATTCATAATTATACAGTTTAATCCATCTCTATAATATAAACTAGCTTTCATGGATTCAAGTTTTAATTATTTTCTGTTTTGTCGATCCAAATTTGTATTTTTCAAAATAAAGTTTTTTAAAAAGTACTTCGCAATCCTACATTCATTAACTTTCGCATGTTATATACGAAACTTCTACAAGATGCTCGTCTATTAATGGCTATCATTACATGATAGCTGCATAATATACTATTTTGTTTTTATAATTGAAGCAATAAAAAAGTGTAAATCCAGAAATTTTTGCGTATTAAAAAAAATCTGGTGTTGTTTTCGAGAAAAAAAAGAAATTTTAATAAAAAAAAACATAAAAATATAAGTATTTCCTTTCTGTTAAACTTAAGACTGAACGGGAATGGGTAAGTTTTGATAGTTTAAAAAAAGAAATTTGATTTTTTTGATTCTCTAGAATGTGCAACATTTTTATTAAGTGAACTACATTTGAAACAAAATTCAGTTTATTACGTTTATTATTTACTGATATATCAAAAATCTAATTTCACAAAGATAGGGATTAAAAACAAAGCGCTTTTCTGAACAGTAATGGATATTCCTTTTTTAAGAGGCCCGCACACCACGAGATTTTTGTGGTTGCCGGTTAGAGAATTACACGAGGAAATTGTCCTTGTATTCTAACAAATTGGGTATAAAAACTATTTTTTTACTATTTTCCGGTTAATGTTAAGTAATCCTACCCTCAAGTCGTTTTTTCTGCGCAGCACAGGGTAGAGCGGCCACAAAACCTAATTATTCGTTTTTGGAAGAGATCTGGCCTAATATAGCAACTAAATATATGCGATTTTTTTCATTATATTTAAAATATTTATTAGAAGAGCGCTACTTTTTTCAAATTTATCTAGAGGAAAAAGTTGATATTCGTATCACTTTAACTAGAAAAAAAAAATTAATAAAAGTACCACAGAGGCGTTCTTAAGAATGAAATACAGAATCGATTGGTGAAAACCGCAGCGTTTTATATGTAATATTAACGGAGCGCTCGTTCAAAAACTATTTCAGGCAAGATAACATATGATATCCTCTTAAACTAAAAATCACATAACTTTAATTTGGTAAATATCATGTTCGGAAGGATTTTCGTTGTTAGTTACGGTTCCAGAAATGTTATCCAATATAAATGTGTAACTTTTCCAAAGGCATTCAGAATAATAACCCGGTCAACTTCTAAAAACTCGCATAAAGCTAAAAATTGGCGTACACCTTAAATTAAATGTCAAATGTCCTCAACGGTCCTCCTTCGGCTACAAATTGTATTAAAGGTCAATTGCTAAATGAACGATTTTTCTCAAATACCTCCCAAGCGGTAAGTGTTAATTAATAAGTTTGTGGATTATTCTATTTTCTAGAAAAAAAGTTCCAAATCAATTTTCCTACGTGAGATATCGTGGTTTCAAAAATTGAAAAAGGTATATTCTACATATTGTTCACTCTTTTCCACACCACCTTCGAGGTAGAGTACTTGGCGTATGTTTTACGTGGTTTTTCCGGTAGGTATAATCCACGAAGAGGGTTTCAGAATTCAACGTTCAACTCTGAAGCACTCTGCGTACCTCACTTCCATCTAATTTTTCTAAATTAACAAGCAATTGAAAAAAAAAATTGGAAAATTTATTAAGTGGGATAGAAAATTGGGGGCAAAATATTTGGCCATACCCAACTGGAACGTCACTGGTAAAACGTTATGAAGAAAATGTCTGTTCACAATGACGGTCGTTAGTCTAGTTAATCAGCTGCAATGTTCGTGAAAAAATATTTGTTTTTAAAAAAGTTATAGTGAAAAAATTATTTTTATTTATTAACTTTAACACCGTGTATTTTGAAAACTAAGGATATTGGAATATTAATTCCTGACCTAGATATTCTTTATTTAATGAGAGGAATCTACCATAAACGATTGAACATCGAATTCTGAAACACCCTGTATAAATAAATAAAATGTAATAAAATATTGCAACCTTTACAAAGCACATATATACACTGTGGACTTTTGAATATTTCAAAATATATTAATCAAATCATATGATAACATAAAATATATTAATTGTAGATACTTTTACGCACCTTCCCGTATTGATAAAAATTTTAACATTTTACGTTAAAGGTACGTTTTCCTCCACGGTCGCCGACGACTGGCGAATATTAAGTTCCATCCCGGTTCTGTGAGAAAAGAACTGTATTCTTTGTGTTCCCTTCATAAAGAGAAATTCAAAAAATATGAAATTGCAAAAAAATCGTGGGATGACGGTGGTTAGATCACCACCATATCATTGCGAACTAAACCCGATTGAACTGGTATGGGCACAGATAAAGGGAGAAGTTTCAAGAAAAAATAATTCTTTTTAAATGTTAAATGTTAAATAGTTGTTTTTGGAGGCTGTAAGTAATGTGAAGCCTGAAAACTAGGAAAAGGCAGTAAATCATACGATTAAAGAAGAAGAGAAAATGTGGAAGTTGGACAATATTACTGATAAAATGATCCACTCATTGTAAATGTTGGTTGCGACAGTTCATCTTCTGATTCCGATTTGAATTTATAAGAAGTAGTTCTACTTATACTGGTGAGTTTTTATATTAAAATTATTATTTATGAACGTAACGTTTAAAAGTCAAAGTTTAAACCCTTATACCTACATAACCAGTATGACACAATGTTCTTAACATACCTTGTGGAAAAATAAAACATTTTAGAAAAAATTTCACTTTTTTATCTTCATCTGTTTAGAAGTTATAAGCAGGTTAATTAGGTGAAAATATAAGTGTACACCCGATATATTTATTATATTTATACAAATGTTATTTCATACGAAAATACTTCAAAAAATATTTTAACTGTCTACTAAAAGAAGTGATACGTCTATGGATTATGAATGCTTTATTATTTTAATACTCTCTTATTCATAAAAATAGACTACGGCCCAGCAAACAGAATCACGTCCACTAACGTGTTTGTCACGTAGTTTTTTGGTCGAAAATTTACGTCCACCCTGATACCAAATAAAAACGTGAATCATACGTGTCTGTTTTGGTTGAAAATTAACGTACACCTTCATACCAAACAAAAACGTGTATGATACGTTCCTTTTTAACAAAATATTTTGAAATCACTGTTTGTTTTAAAAACAAGCGTTGTTTGAGTATTTTCATTTTAATTTCATAATTTAGTGAGTATGTATCGCGACTGGTTCGCGTCGCGATATTCTTTCGCCATCGTCGCAGTTGCTAGTATGCCATCTTAGGAGAGACGATTTTCGACTAATTAGTAGCGAATTTAAATTTCTTATTAATATTATTGCGTGAAGGTTAACTGAGAAAATATTGAAAGGGTTTTAAAGCTAGAGATAATCGAAAGAATTCATTAAATTTAATTTCGCTGACCTTAAGGTGTTTATTGATTCAAAAATTTTCTATTTGTTAACATTGGCAGTACTTTTTCTTCCTATGGTTTTCCTTTCTAAGGTTAATAAGAGTGAAAGATTTCCCTCTTCAATTGATAATCAAGTAGCATTAAAATAGCAGTTAATTAGAAATATTCATTTACTTCTATGCAACCACCAACTAAATTATCTACTAGTCGCACTTGAGGAAAACAGGTGTATGTGCTGGCGACCTGGTCGCAGCTACTCAGTCGCGGTTGCCGACGACTACTAGTGTCTAAGATTTGTAACCTCTAAAGTACAATATAAAAATATAGTCTGGCTAATTGGCCCTTGCCAAAGCCATTAACCGAGTTAAGAAAAACCTATGTATTTGTTTTCCTACCTGCTACGGAGTCGCTACTACCAAAATTCTTTTGGCTATCGTCGCAGTCGCTAGTCGTATGTCACCTTCGAGAGAGGATTTACAATTAGTGGCGAATTTACATTTATTATTGATATTATTAATTGTGTTCAAGTTAACTGAGAAGGTATTATTGAAAGGGTTTTGAAGGTGGAGATAGTCGATAAAATTTAGTTTCGCTGTCCTTAAGGTGTTTAATGATTAAAATTGTTTAAAATCCTTCTAATTTTCTATTTGTAAACATTGGCAGTACTTTGTTCCTATGGTTTTTACTTTCTAAGGTTAATAAAAGTAAAAGATTTTCCTCTTCATCTTGATAATCAATTGACATTAAAATAACAGTTTTCGTAGAAATATTTATTTTCTTCTATACAACCACCTATTACATCAACTACTAGTTGCACTGGAAGAAAACAGGTGTACGTGCTGGCGACTCGGTCTCAGCTACTCAGTCGCGATCGCTAGTCGTCGGCTACCGTGGAGAAATGATTGTTTGGTTTCATTTTGTGTTCCTTTAATTATTTCTAGGTAAGATTATTTTTTACTTAAAAGGAACAGTATAATTCTTAAATTTGGAATCTTTGATTTTCAACAATGTTGAAGAATATCATCACCACTGACCAAAACTACAATTTTTTAACACTACGGACGTTTCGTTAAATATGTTAGCATCATCAGGAATTTATGATAAAGTGTATAATTCTTACTCTTGACTTCGGTTCCTTATTATTTTTTGGGTTTATAAGTATTTCTTTATTTCGGTATTAATTAAAATATGTATTTTATATCTAAAAGTGATGCACTACTTTTTTCTCTTGAGTGTAATAATTTATTAAATCTCAATTATAGGATTTTGTGCTCTTCTAAAATTAAATAAAGAAACGAATCAATTTTTTTTTATTTATCATTTTGTTAAACTGTTACAGGTTGTAATATTGTTTAAAATATTTTTTTTTGTCTTTTAGTACTAAAATTTTAATAGTATTTCAATAGTTTAAAATTTTAAATTTATAGTTTTGATTAGATAGGTGCTGTTAGACAAGTATTGGAGTCCAGAGTCGGTTAATTGTGTTGCTTAATAACCACTCCATTAAACACAAGTCAGAACTTCTACTACACATCTTACAACTTCAAGACCTTACAACTTCGAGAGAAAAAAGAGGAAGAAAAAGTTCAGTTACAGAATCAAACTGTTGGAAAATCAAAAAAATTACAAGCTTTTTGATACCATAATTTGTTTGTGTCACCTTTTTTTAATTAAATTGTTAAATTTTCTTTTTGTGTATTTATTTCTTTAAAATCGAAAAATAAGGGCTTTGAAATACACCAAGGTTTTTCGTTATTTATTTTCTTTAAAAATTGGACAAATGGCTCGCCCATTAAATTTTTTTAATATTAATTCTGGGTAGATGTATTCCAAAACCTATTGTGGTTACGAACTTCGATAAGCTTATTAACAAAACCACATTTAACAATTAGTGTTACTAAAGCTCATCTAAATCATTTGATGATTAAAAACTTTCCAGGATTATATTGTCAACCATATAAATGAACATTCTAAACGCTAGTCATCTTGAAAACTCAATAGTGTTCCACTTACCTATGTTAAAAAAGAGGGAACTATGCTTACACCAATCAGCAAAGAGAAAGCCTCATCATTAGCGGTGATTACACTT
Source organism: Neocrepidodera transversa (assembly GCA_963243735.1). Lineage (NCBI taxonomy): Eukaryota > Metazoa > Arthropoda > Insecta > Coleoptera > Chrysomelidae > Neocrepidodera > Neocrepidodera transversa. The sequence goes on from OY725339.1 coordinate 25,795,441, forward strand.
AAAATATTTAAATCGTCAGCAAACAATACACATTTACTATTTTTAATTCAAAGTGATACATCGTGTATGTATGTATACGAACAAAATGGGGACAATACGTAAACCCTGAAGCTCTCCCGACAACACCAATACTTTACAATTTTACTTAATTATTAATTAAATGAACTGATCACATTTAAGTAGTTTCCAGAGACCAATTTCATAATTATCAGGAGGCTCCTCCTGGCTTCTCCCTTTAAAAAGTTTCTCTCAGTGAGGCTGATATAAACACACAGCGTCCAACAGTCTAGACGTTACATTCATCTGTTTCTCGCATTAAATATTCCGCACACATTCTACTGGATGAGCTACAGACAGACAGATCCTGTCTAATATATGGGAGAGACCAAATATGTTAATATTGAGAACAATTCTGATTACAAGAATTTTTTAACTCTTAAAAACAAGGTAGCTCATTTAAAAAAACAAAATAAAATATTATCACGATCCCATACCATAAATCCATTGGAATTATCTTCGTAATATCTATTTATTATCCAGTTATGATCACTTTAATTAAAGCTAATGAATTGTATGATACTATCACATCGCTTCAGACCACGAGACATGTGCAATTATAAAAGAGAGTTCCTCGAGTTCATTTCGCCAGTGTAATTAATTTTATTTAATTACAGAGAATGAGTCATCACGTACTCAATAGAGTTTTATGGCAAAATAACATACAGTGCTTTCATTTCAAGCCAGTCGAAATAACTTATTATTTTACGTCAGTTTAAGAAAAACAAAAAGACGTCAAATTTTATATCAAGGCAGGCCCAGATTAGCAGCTATTTACGACTTAGGCCAAAGTTCTAAATTAGTACCCCTTCCAGGAGGTCTGGGGAGTGTGGAATTTTTTTGGCATATTTAACTGTATACCTCGTTTTAGAGCTTCTGTGGGGTTATTTGAGCTATATATTAACACATTTTTATTTTTAGTCCTTTTGAATAAATTTCTAACTATGGAATTGTAACCAAACAGTTATATTTTCAACTTTTTTTATATACGATACTTTTTAAAATGTCCATGATGAACGTAAAAATACAGTATCGCCATCTACATAACTAATCGTGGGACACGCCCTCTTAATATGACAGGAATGTCAAAACTTACGTCAAAAGAAAAAATAACACTCATTATTATTATAGAACAATGAAAAATTTTATATTTATAACTATTTTTAATATTACTTCATAAGAAATTTTTTTTTGCTTAAAATGACTCTTCTCGATGTTTTGAGCCACCCACAACACGATTAGGTGAAAAAAAATTTCATGTACGTCGGTCTGGATGTATGTGGAGACGATAACTCAAGAACCAGTCAGATTTCAAAAATTCTTTCGCCAATCGTTTTCTCGGATCTACGAGAGGAACCCTATTATTTTTGGGCATTCTACCTGCAAGGGGGTGGAAACTGGAGGGGGTTGAAATTTCAAAAAATTCATATCTCCGCCATTTTTAAAAATATCGAAACAGGTCATAAGACTTTTTTCGATTTGACCTTCACGAGTGAAACTGGAGGGGGTTGAAATTTTTGAAAATATTGTAACATATGTCTTTACACTTTTTTCATATCCCAATTATTATTATAAAATTAATTTGTATAAAACTTTTTTTTATCCGATCTACGGGGGTGAAACTGGAGGGGGTTGAAATATCAAAAAAAATTATCTCCGCTATTTTTAAAAATATCGAAATAGGTCATTACGACTTTTTTCATGTTCTAATTTTTATAAAATGAATTGGCAAATTTTTACGATTTTTAAAAAATTGAGAAAGGAAAAAAATGGGAAAAATCGTAAAAAAACTGTAATATCAAGAAAAAGAATAAAGAAGCAAAATTGGACATTATTATAAAATAGAGAAGCAAAAATTGTGCTGTATAAATTAAAAAGGAAGTTAATCAGAAATTCAAACATAAATACCAGACAGTTAAGCAGCAGTAAGAGGACAGTATGAAGAAATAGACTGTAAGATAATTAAATAAAATTTATTTAGTGATTTATTTTCTAGTTTCATAGAACTCATTACTGGAATAACATAACAATTTATAATAAAAAATAGATATTATCACAGGTTCGCACTTTATCAAACATAATAGACTTTAAAGATGCTGCTTACCTGATACATTTCATAGATGTCGCATGATCCTTTTAGGAATAAATTGTTGCACTAACATTCATATTAAAATGAATCATTCTAGTAATATTTTGAGTTCAATGGAAACAAAGTTTAAATACCAGAGTTCTCTACTTTACTCACATTCGTCTAATATAGAAATTAATTACAAATTACTATTTACATTACATATTTTTAATTATTTTGTACCGCGTATACAACTAAGAAAGACAGCCAGCTGTATTTTGGAGACAGTTAAATATAGAAATGTAAGAAAAAAAAATTAAAAGTGGCCAGGAGAATTTCTTAGCACAGTACATTATTATATTATTGTTATTATCTTCTTTATATTACTTATATAAGTAAACGTTATTATATGATATTCAGAGTATGATTTTTTTAACTGTCAAATTTTATTAATGTTCAATAAAAGACGTTACTTATCATAAATGAGACATAATCCTTCCCACATCTATTAATGACCATAGATTGACGTAATTATGACATCCGCGTGTTAGCAGAGTATGAATTTTCAAATGTATTTTCAACTGACATTTAAGAGTGAATTTTTTGGGACAAATTTCACATTTAAAAGTTTTTTCTCCAGTGTGAATTTTCAAATATCTCTTCAAATTACAGCTCTGAGTGAATAGTTTGAGACACATTTCACATTTAAAAGATTTTACTTAAGTGTGAATTTTCAAATGTGTCTTCGCAAACTACTGCTTTGAGTGAATTGTTTCACATTTCACATTTAAAAGATTTCTCACCCTTGAGACCGTTCAAATGAATTTTAAAATTATTTTTGTGATTGAACTGTTTAAGGCAAATTTCACATTCATTTAAAAGATTTCTCTCCATTGTGATTTTTTAAATAACTACTATAAATAAATTGTTTGAAACAAATTTTACATTTAAAAGGTTTCTATCCAGTGTGAACTTTTAAAAGAACTTTTAATGCAAATTTAAGAGTGAATTTTTTGGGACAAATTTCACATTTAAAAGGTTTCTCTCCAGTATAAATTTCTAAATAACTGCTATAAATAAATTGTCTGAAACAAATTTTACATTTGAAAGGTTTCTATCCAGTGTGAATTTTTAAAAGAACTTAATGCAAATTTAAGACTGAATTTTTAGGACAAATTTCACATTTAAAAGATTTTTCTCTAGTGTGAATTTTCAAATGTTTCTTCAAATTACTGCTCGGAGTGAATTGCTTGAGGCAAATTTCACATTTAAGATTTTTATTTCTCTCCAGTGTGAATTTTCAAATGTGTCTTCAAACTACTGCTTTCAGTGAATTGCTTGAGGCAAATTTCACATTTAAAAGATATTTCTCGAGTGTGAATTTTCAAATGTGTCTTCAAAGTACTGTTTTGAGTGAATTGCTTGAGGCAAATTTCACATTTAAAAGATTTTTCTCCATTGTGGATTCTCAAATGTCTCTTCAAACTACTGGCTGCAGTGAATTGCTTGAGGCAAATTTCACATTTAAAAGGTTTTTCTCCAGTGTGAGTTTTCAAATGTGTCTTAAAACTACTGTTTTCAGCGAATTGCTTGAGACAAATTTCACATTTAAAATTTTTTTCTCCAGTATGAATTTTCAAATGTCTCGTCAACTGACCGTTCTGGGTAAATTGTTTGAGGCAAATTTCACATTTAAAAGATTTCTCTCCAGTATGAATTTTTAAACTATACTACTCTCAATAAATTTTTTGAAACAAATTTTACATTCAAAAAATTTTTCTCCAGTGTGAATTTTCAAATGTGTCTTTAAACTGCCACTGTATTTGAATTGTTTAAGGCAAATTTCACATTTAAAAGATTTCTCATCGCTATGCATTTTTAAATGCATGTTTAATGTAGATTTAAGAGTGAATTGTTGTGGGCAAATTTCACACAAAAAAGGTTTCTCACCTATATGACCATTCAAATGAAATTTCAAAGTATATTTTCGAGAGAAGTTTTTAAAGCAAATTTCACACTTAAATGATTTCTCACAAGTGTGAATTTTTAAGTGAATTTTTAAACCTACTTTCCGCTTGAATTGTTTCAGACAAATTTTACAATCAAAAGATTTTTTAGCCTTATGAATTTTGAAATGGGTGCAAAAGTCGTATTGATGATAAAATTCTTTAAAACAAATATCACACTTGTAAAGTTTTTTGTTACTAAGAAGATTTAAATCATTTGTCAAATTAATCTTTCCTTTACCCTTTCCTTCAATGTGAAATTTTGAATGTTTAGTTAATTGCAATTTAACTGTAAAACGTTTTAAACAAATTTTACATTGAAATGGTTTTCTATTGCTGTAAATTCTTGCATCAGATTTGATGCCTAAATTTTTACATTTATTTTTTATAAAATGAACTTTATAATGATTCCAAAATTGAACTTTTCCATTCAATTCTTTTCCACAAAATGTACAAGTTACAGAGCCATTTTTAAAATGCTGAATAAAATGCTTTAATCTCAACTTTGAAGATCTGAAATCTAAAATAAAAAATAAATTTCATTTTACTACTTTCAAAGTGTTTTTGCTACTTAAATAAGTCATTAAAGATTGAGTAGCCTAGGACACTAGACTTCATATCTTACTTAATAAACCGATGGTACAATGTAGGATACAAATAAAGGCAATTTATTATATTATTATTTCTAACTACTCATTAAGAAATAAAAAAAACTTACATTTTTGGCAAACTGGGCATTCATAGTTTCTTTTATTTGTTTTCAAAATCTTTAGATGTTTATGAACACGGTCATCTTTCCCAAAAACCATATTTTTAGTTTTTATATCAGAAAAATCTGCTTGGATGTCTAGAATTTCATTTTTAATACTACATTCCCGGTTTTTGGTAATTATCTTCCTGAATTTCTATTTCAGGGAATAATAATAATGGTTCCGGTTTAACTTCTATATTGCATTTGTGGAAGAACATTCTTGTTTTATCTCACATTCTGTTCTTATAAGCGATAAATCTGTTTCCATATCTAAAATTTCATTTTTCACATTACCTTCATTAAATTTAAACTCCTGTGTTTGATAATTATATTCTAGATATCCTTCTATTTTCAGAATTTGTGAATCACAAAGTAATAAAGAATCAGGTTTAAATTCAATCAAATTTGATTCGGAATATTCTTGTTTTACATCCATTTCATTCGTGCAATGGATATTTTGAAATGTTTTAAAAAATATTAAAAATTATAATATTGCGTCAAAAATAACGTCGATCAAACAACACAGCAGCAGTGTTGCCAAATGCCAATACTCAAACTTCTTCTTCTTTATGTTTATGTGGACTTAACCTTCTAGTTATTTACCCAGTAAAATTTTCACTCTCCTTTTTAACTTTCGCCCTTCAGATAAGAGAGGTATGGTAATCATGCTAAAAATTGGGTAGTGAGTTTCCAATGGATAAACACGTTTTAAGGTACCTAGAATACGATTTTGATATTTTCGCGATGTTTGGGTATGTGTTATTGTGTGTGTAATAGGATTGAAGGATAATACCATTAACAATTTTGAACCTTTTGATAATCCAGCCATATTTACAATTGCACTATAACTTCGCACGACCTCATGGAGCTCGTGCTGAAAATGTTGCACTGAGTTCGAATTCGAATGCACCAGTTCCCCAATGGAATTCAAAACCCTCCACCCAATAGAATACAAATTATGCACTCAGTGCGCACCAGTTTTACTAATGGAATTCGCTAGAAGTCAGTGATTGGTCGTTTTAAAATTTTGAAATAGTTGACCATGAGAAATCAGTATCGACGTAGTTTGACCAATGACAAATCGGTATCCGACTCATAGTACGCTCTATTAGTATATTATACACAAAGGTAGAGAAGTAATTTTTCTCAGCCGAGCATTATTATTATACCGAGATGCGAAGCATCGAGGGGTAATAAGTTGCGAGGCTGAGAAAAATCTTCTCTACCGTGGTTTATATACTATTTTTTTCCACTACTAGAACATTTAATCATTTTTACAATATTTTTTTGGGTACATATTTGAAAAGAATTTAATGGAAAAGAAGCAGTTTGTGAAAACAATTGAATTAGAATATTCAATATTATTGCATAAACAGCACGAATCTATATCAAAATATTTATTGCATAACCTTAAACTTTTTCAAACTAAAATATATTTGATAAAGAAATACTTACCTCTATTTCATTTGATTATTTCTAAAATTCACTTTAAATTATAGGAATCAAATAGAAAGTGCCTATTTGCTGTCGATTTTTTTATAATTTAAAAACAAACTGACATCTTCTATTACTAGTAGTGGAAAAACATTATTACCCCTTATACCTACCTAACAAATAGGTACTACATGATGCCGTATCTAGCGCAGCATATATGATCTAAGCTAACAACACAGGGATATCCTAGGTATGTCCTTTTTATGTACTGCGGTACAAGGATTTGATTGGGGTGGATCATTTATGGATGAAACGTAAAAATCATGCCTTTGATCAAATTTACATAGTTTCATTTTTATTATGATGCGTGTAATAGGTTTTTGAAATCAGCTTCTCACGACAAATCTAAAAATGTAAAATACTACAGGGTGTTCCATTTAAAATAACAAAGTTGATCGTTACTTTCCGAACTCCGTATAAACCGAAAGTTGAAAATATTTTCATTGGATAGAACGTATTGACAAACCTGTGTACATAAATGTTCAAATTTGAAATACCATTACTTTTCCATACAAGGCTAATGGGCCGTCTATGTGACACACCCTATGTAAATTATTCAAGCTGTTCGCTTCGCAAGAATTTATTACGGTTTTGTCAACATGAATTCCAAAGTGAAAAATAAAACATTGGGTTCACAAGCTCCCCTTTCCCTAAAGTCACTGAGCATTTTGTGGTTCAACTCATTTTGGCCAAACACAGTACTTTATGTTTTGTAGATTTATTTATACGTTTGTTTACAACCACATTAAGTTAAACACTACAATTTTTTTTCAAAATATTCCATTCACGCAATAGGATTAGCAGAAAAATATCGTGTAAAAAATTATCAGACTTCTACTTATTAGATCTAGATGCATTTAAATTACGCATGTTTTCAATATTATGATTCGCCTCCGACGCATTAATAAATAATTCGTTTTCCATTTTCCAAACTCCTCTTACAATACGAACTGCAGTTGCCTCTTCAGTTTCAATAGATTTGTAAAATCCTAAATTAACGACCCACCACCTCGTAGGTACATTGGCCACAAACGCATTAGTCGCGTTTTTTCAATGGTGCGTGCGTTTGCAGCACCACACGCCTCGCTCGAATCGTATTCACGCCGGACATAACCCTATGGACATAGGGTGATTGTCATGTGTGGGTTTTCATGGCACTTTATTTATTTATTTATTGATTTACCACGTTACAAGTATGTGTTTGGGATGTCACAAAAATAGAAATACAACACTTTAAAAGAAAAACAATATAAACAATTATATAAAATGAGTAAAAGTTTATCAAATAATAGTTAATATATTAATTTTCATAAAAATTTGGAAAAAGTATAACTATAAGCTTTTTTCAGTTGTGATAAAGAATGTAAATATTATGAACATTGTTGAAACCATTTTCTAATCAAAATCAATTTACCTCTATTGAACACATCGTTTGAACAAGACATTTAAATTTCCTATTCTTTTTCACAAGACAATTTCATAAAAGCTTACAAGTGCATTTCCTTAAAATGCAAGAATTTCAGATTTAATTAAGATTATCTTGTGATTTGGTAACGATTTAAAGAAGGGATTTCCCAGTTTATTGACTTATAGATGGCGTATATTCAGCAGCAAGTATAAATACACTGAGATCCAAGAGATGTCAGAACAGCAGTTTGTCCAAATTTTAGCACATTTACGATTGTTTGTATAAATAGTGCATAAGGTGAACACACAATAAATAAATGTATTGAATTAAACATTTCTTTTGACATGGAACTATTATTTAAGACACTTTTAAGCATAGAATTATTATAACTTTAACTGTCAATAAGGATAATCAGCATAATTAACAAAATATTTCACAAAGGTTCCCCCTGCAGATGCCTATTAAACGCACAATTGGGTAAAAACACATTTTGAATATTTTACATTGGAATAAAGAGCTGAAATCTAAAAAAAATCAAAATTTTGATACCACATTTTTTGAGCTAATATCTACTATATGGTAAATTGTGATACCCAAGAATGAAATAAAGAGGTCAAAAGCTTTTTTTATGACTTGAAAACAATTTAAGAGTTCATCCCAGAAAAAATTAAGAAACTTGCCAAGAGAGACAAGAAGAGCCTCTGCAAACATCCTAACATGGAAGTACTCCAAATATAGTCGAAAAGTTTAAAATAGCGTAGAAAATATGTTAAAGCAAAAACTATTCATGCATTTAAAAAAGAGGTTGATAAATTACTTTAAGCATAAAACAGTTAAAATGCTTGGAATAAATTTAATACAAAGTTGGAACAAAATATTTTACAGGTTAAAATTTAAGTCAAATTAAAGGGTTTTGCAATCCAAATTAATAAAAAAAATATAGAAGCTTTCTAGACAAATTAAAAAAAAATGATGGAATTGGTCGTCAGAGTATAGTGCATTTGGATAACCAGATCGTTGGAATCTTCTGATGTTCTGAAGCTCGGAGTTGGTTACCGCCACGAGGATTGCTTGCTTCCTATATTAAAAAAAAATATATAAGTTGCATGATTTTTATTTTTAAATTATTTTGTAATGTTAGTTTTAAGTAAATGATTTGTCAATAAGATAATACTTTCTTACTCTCTCTAATATCCGAACCAAAAGTATTGATTGAGTCCTGAGTTTAAAGGTGAGTAACAAAAAAAAACTGAGGAACTAAATTTTTTTTAAAATATACGTTGTTTATTAACAATTTTTCTATACAGGGTGTTTCATACGAAATGCTCAATTTTTTAATCATAGGTTCAGGACCTCCAAATATTAATTTTACTAAATAACTCTGGGTCAAATGTTATCTACTACCAAGATACAGGGTGTTGAATTTAACATTTATTTTTCGTTTTTTCATCTTCAAGTTCCGGCTCGTATGCCAACCACAACATATATTGATTGGCATCAATTTCTAAAATATTAATTTCCTCCGCTTGTAGTTTATCTTGTATGTAGGATGGATTTAGATAAAGATGGTAATCCGATTAGGTACTTAAGATAATTGACATCTATCTGAGGAAAATCAGGGACATGCATATGGTTTAACCTATGCCAGCGACCATTTCTTAAAGCTAGATTTTGGGCTTTGAACAAATATGATTAAAAATCGATATAAGTTTGGAATAATTATACTAGGTGTTATATTTGTAATATAGCTTTATCAGACCAACCTTAATACAGAGTATCAAGGATTTAGTATATTAACACAGATACATCATTTAAGTGAACTGTAAGGATTTACTCACCCATTTATTAGAAAACCAAAATTATTAATATTACATTTTTAGTACAATTTATAATTATTATTATAGAGCAACTGCTCTCACTTACACAACACATATTTACAATTTATTTCATATTATTCATAATGGCGTTATCACTTTGTTTCAATTCGATCAGTTATTTATTTACACTTAGTTGGATTTTCTTTATAAAAATATCTGTGGAATAGGTCTGCACGGGATCAAATAAGAACAAAACGCGCCAAGGGCTCTACCTCACGATATTAATGACGCGCGATAGAAAAAAGCTCTGTATATTTTGATTAGTAAGAGTAAAAAACTTTTTATCAACAATTTTGTATGTAGAATTCAAATCTGAAATCAAAATTTAAAAAAATGCTGCATACATACAGACAGACATATGGAAGTCAGTAACGTACGTTTTTAAAGTTCTTCGAAAATCTTTCAAAATGTAATTTTTTTTATTATGTTTGTATGTATAAATATTTTTAGTATACCTCCTAATAATACAATGGTATAATATAAAGTGTGTAAAAATATTAAGTACACGATATTTCCTTTATTTTTAAATAGTTTTTAGTGGTAAAAATTAATATTTTACAGATTTAACATATAATATTTTGAAAACTAGTCATAGGATCTGATTTTACGAATAAGATTTTTAAGATCTATACTATATCAAATATTGAGAAACTTTGACAGTGATTTTTTTTTATATTTTATGCTGTATTTTTGTTCGGTAAAAATACATACTTTGACCAAAACAGGCCTGTGAAAGCATGAATCACCCTACGAGTAAAAATATTTTGATGTTGATAATTAAGTAAGTATTGTGGCTACATATATCAGTTTTTATTTAGTTTACTTTACAACATTTCAACATAGTAGGCTTGAAAACTAAAATGAAAATGTACAGCTGTCAAATAATTAATTGTTAGATTTAAGTTAATGACTGCCGTGTTAATTTTGTTCACCAAATTCCATCTAGTAGGTAACTTCAACACCCTGTATCTTAGTAGTAGATAACATTTGATCCAGTGATGTTTAGTTAAATTTTAATATTTGGAGGTCCCGAACCTATGAATAAAATATTGACCATTCCTTTTGAAACACCCTGTAGAATTTTAAAGTTTTAAAAATTTACCTAATTTCTGTTATGAGTTATATCAATTTGATGATAAATTTTATGTTTATGTGTATAATTTTAGAATTTGTATATCGACAACGTTGTAAATTTCTTGACTTTTCAATGTTTTCCCTGACCTAACAATTATTTTTCTAGAGTTATTCGCGAAATAATTTTTAATTTCAAAGGACATGATTTGCGTAAAACAATGTCTTTAATTATTTAATTTATAATTTTAATAATAGACACAGATAAATATTAAGTATTAATCACCTCTGGTTAAAAAATAAATAAAAATCATGAAGGATGATTTACTTAATTTTTGCTTATTGAATTTTTATTAACACTTTGATAGCCAATCACTTTGTTTGTTTTTTTTTTAGTTTAAAAGAAATAAATTATAAATAAAAAACAATATTTTATTAAAACATCAAATCAATATGACACCGAAGATGAATAGACTCCATTGGTTTAAAATGAAATGGCTGAGGTACACAGCAACAACATTATTAGATAAATCAGAGGAAGATTACAAACAAGAGAAGTTCAAATCCATTCCACAGTAATTCATTGGCTTTCTATCTACCCCCAATAGTATTATCAGTAGTCTATAAAATATCCATAATTTGTGCTTGTAAACTGAAAATAGTGGACAGGTATTATATGTATTTAGTTTTTATCTTCGATTATCAGGTAGGTAGATTTCAGATTAAAAACATACCTATATCGAAAATAGGAGTACGGATATGTTATTGGTTAATTTGTAATGAGAAATTTGCAACTTTAATGATAATAATATATGAGGTAGGTAGAAAGTTAACGAAATACTGTGCCTCATTCGTACTGTTCATCTGTAGGCATAAACCCCAAAAGAAGCTATATTGTCACTGGTCAGTTTTACTGATAAGAACTGACATGTTTTCTATGAAAACCTTCCAACAATTGGCCATGCTTCAGAATTTGATAAAATTGAAGATCATCTTGATTCTGATAGTAATAATAGTAATAATAATAATAATAATAATAAATATTTTATTTATTAGTCAAACTACCAGATTTTTAGACTTCTAGACCCTAAAGCAGAAGTCTTATAATACGACTCTGTCTGTCTGTCCGCATTTATAACTCAAACACGAAATGAGATAGAGACAATCGGTCAATGGTAATAAACTCAGCATACCTTGAATAGCTCCCAAATAGATTTTCAGATTCTTATGACTTCCGGTTTCAAAACTGGTGTTACAAACCAGAACCGGAAGTGATACTACAGGTTTCAAAAATAGCATTCCGACGTGAAATTTAACGCAGAATTTTTAGTATATGAAAAACTTTTAAAGAAAAGAAAAAGGTGTTATTATTTTTGTCTTCATTTATATATTTACCTACTTTTAGGGTGACTCATAAGTTCATGAATGGTGGCGACTATTTATTTTAATTAAGTATGACTTAAAATATTTTTTAAAAATGTTAAATAACTCAAAAATAGGTTTTATAACGATCATGCAAGTCGTTAAAGAATTTAGCATACAGGTAAGTATAGTATTTTGTTCCAATTGTTTTTCTTGCTCTATTGCTTGTTAAATATTTTTTTGTTTCTGACGTGTGTTATAACTGTGAGTAATGTTTTGAAGAATTGATTTATTATTGTACAAGTATAGCATAACATTAAAATAATAAAGTAATGAGTCTGAATAATATTTTTGAAACTAGCACCATTTTTATATTTTTTGTGATGTTAATATATTACAATAAACTAATAACATTTCAATAATATTTATCACGTTTTTCCATCTTCCTTATTATAGCCAAATTAAAAGTATCTCAAGTTGGCACAACATGTTGTCACAAAAATTGTCTCATAAAATAAAGGTCTCTTTATTTCTTGAAAAAAAAATCAAACAAACATTAATTACTTATAAAAGTTGTTACATTTTTTAATGCAATTACTAACTTAAAGATACTATTTATTCAGAGTACAGTTTTATGACGCTGCAAATACTTTTGAATCGGATAGAAGATATTTAATAAAAATATGATAAAATAGGAGTATTGTGTTGACTACTGCATCAACGTTTCTAAATACTAAATCAAGCATATTATTTTTATTATTAACAGTTTCGGTTTCCAGAAGTTTGAACTTCATAAAATATATCGATCAGTTGATAATCATGAAAAAACTATGCTATTAATAGTGTTAACATGCCTACAGAAAAAATACTATTTACCTTCTGCCAATCTACAGGGTGAGGAAGAAAAAATACAAGAGTACATTAGAATAATAAACACAAGTGTCTTCATAAAAGTCCAAGAATAATTCGTTTTTTTTATTATTTTTAAAGATTATATTATTTATGGGCTTTTATTAATAAAAACATATTTAGAAGTTTGATTATTTTTCTTCTAAAAATGTATTAAGTATTTTTTAAATAATAAAGTTTCCTTACCATTTTCTTTTCCAGTTTGGCCTTAATATCCCTAGCTAAAGTAAAAAAGGCTTCATCTATCCGAATACTGGCTTTAGCACTTGTTTCTATAAATTTAAAACCATATTCAATAGCGAGTTGTTCTCCCCTTTCTTTCGACACTTGTCTCTTCTCTTCTAATTCGCATTTATTGCCAATCAACATTTTTTCTACGTCGGCCGAAGCATTCTGTTCAATATGTTTAATCCAATTTTTGATATTTTCAAAACTTTGCTCATTCGTTATGTCATAAACTAACATTATGCCCATTGCGCCTCGATAATAGGCTGTCGTTATCGTTCGAAACCTTTCTTGACCTGCTGTATCCCTAAAATTATTTATCATTAAAAACCAAAGTTTTATCTAGACAAATTTTGAATGAGTTTACATACATTATTATATGAATGTAAAAAACTATCACCATTCAATAACATTTTAAATTAAGTCTGTACCTATACCTAATTATCATAAGAACCAAAAACTGTAAATTTGTAATTGTAATAACTATACAGTGCTAGTTACTTATTTCCACTAGCATATCGTTCTGTTAAATTTTAATAGTACTATGGTTCATTTTTATTTATGAAACAGTAATAAAACCTTCTTAAAATTTCGTAAATATTCCTAAGATAATACGGAGTTAATAAAAGTTTCTACAGTGTCTAGAACAATAGAAAAAGGGTTGCACAGATATTGTTTCATTATAATTTTAAGAATTTTCAACACTAATATGATAAGGTTACTTTCAAACAAGTTAAGAAAACTGGAAACAGTTTAGTAAAAGCAGTTTAGTTGCACGATGAAGTCTGTTGTGAATTCAATAATCTAGTGTTATGGAAGTGCCGCATAAACGCCGAAAATCGCTACTTTAACAGTTGATGTAAAAACATTAATATTGTAACTAAAACATTTACTGGCGATTTACAGCTCAGGAAATGTCTTCCAATTAATATATTTCTGATCCTAAAATTTTACATACAAGACCGACATTTTCAAGTCAAATTTCAAGATCAAATCTTAACTATACATCCAATAATGTCAGGGGTTCCACAGAAAAGTGTACTAGGCCCAATTCTCTATCATATGTACATTCCCACAAATAACAATATAACTACGGCACATACGCAGATGACACACTGCTGTCCTGGCATTTATCAAGGTCCTGTTATTTCTTCTCAAATCTTGCGGACCAAATGGACACATTTCCCGATGGCTAAAAACTTGGAAAACTAATGTAAATGAAACTAAATCTATCCATGTTACCTACAACCAACGAAGAGGAACCTATCCAACTGTGACGTTAAATGGGCATCTTTTGCAGCAAAAAGAAAATTCAAAATACCTAGGAATCAACTGGACCGACGATTAACGTGGAGAACACATATACTTAGTAAGAGATAACAATTAAGCCTAAAACTTGGCAAACTGTATTGGATTAAAAAACCTTGTTTAAGGTGGCAGTATTGGAAAATGTGGTCAAAATACCAAAACAAAGTAAAAATGACAAAAGTGAAAGACTTGAGAAATACATATTATCAATATACATAAATTATAAAATACAAATTTACAGAGTCATTATAAACTAAACTACATAAAAGTTAAAACAAAGTAATAATAAGCAAAATACAAATACGTTAAAACACAAATAATCATTCATAGCAAAGATAAAATGGTAAACACAAATTACTCTTATATCATCTACATCTGCAGCTGCTTGGAAAACTCCGAAAAGGCGACAAATAGTTCCAAGTTAGACCTATTAGCTAGTCTTTACTAATCGAAAACAAGTAGCTGACGCTCTGATTGAATAAAAAAACGTTAATTAACATGTCATCAAGGTACATTTAAGTCAACACTAGCAATTTGTTTAAATATAATAAATTTTCTTGAAAATAAAACCTTGATTTGATTAGTCTTTTTATTGTAGCATTCCTGCAATTCCCACGTTGTAGGAATTTTTGATATGATCACTTCCACTACCTAACCTAACCAAATAGAAAAATCTTTATTATCTTTCGTTATACTTTGTTGTAATTTGATTGAAAAGTATGCAAATTTTGATCATCCTGTATACATTTTATTCTTATGCCACCAAGTAGAACTCAAAAAGTTAAGATAGGGACATGTAAGCCGATTTATCCGATTTTATGTCGTTTGGCCATAGTAATCATTTAGAGTTCAAAAAAAGCGATTTTCACTTGTCTATAACTTTAAAACAATTCATTTTATAATATAGGTGTAATATGTTTTTGAAATCAGCTTTTCAGGACGAATCAAAAAATGTAAAAAAATATAGGGTGTTCAATTTAAAAAAACAACTTTGATATGGCACTTTGTTTCAAAATATTTATGAAATGTAGCCCTTATTGACTTACATAATACCACCTCAATAAAAGTTAACGAATATATGAGTTTTTAAATAAGTTAATTGTTGATACGTAAGTAGAGAAAAGGAAAAGGAAAGAAAGGTATTATAGATAAATATTGGCAATAAAATGGAAAAAGTGAAAGAATCTTAAAATGTGTTACTAAGGGTTGCGATGTCAATAAAATCTAGTGGGAAAAGGATAAAAAAAAAAAAAAAAAAAAAAAAAATTGAAGGTTATAATTGAATTTACTTAAGAAGAATGGAATCAATAAGCAAATTTGGAATATAGAAGCAAAATGGGATTGTAGATATTAAATTTGGAGTTGTCTGGAAAAGAAATTAAATCAAAAAGTCAAACATAAAAAGGCGAGCATCAGAGACAGTAAAACAGCACATAAAAAGTGAAGAAAGAGAGCTACCGGAAGATCATAAAAATTTTTTATTTAGTAATTTTAATATTTGTAAAATTATTTTGTTATTTTCTACCTTTTGACAGAACCCAACTCAAAATTGAGAATTTAAATAACATTACAATATATTAATATTCTAGCTAGACACGAAGATCAAAAACAATGTGATTCAATCTAAAAAAATGTCAGATGTAACCAAAGAATGTTTAATAAAATAAATAGTGAACAGCAATATGTTAAGAAATTTATTTGATCTCCTATTTTTCATGATGAATCAGATGGTTTCGTTTGACGGTGAATAACTTTTGAATCAATAATATTATCGTAAATTGATAGGCATTGCTGACAATAATAACGTTTTTATTAATTTAAATCATTTTGAAGGACCTCTCATAATTTCAATTTTTTTTCAAAAGTTAGTTCATGTCAAAATATAACTTTTTATAGAGCATATTGCTTACCAGATTTGAAAAAATTATTTATGGACATTTTTCATTTATGACAAATTTTTAATTTTGATTTCAAACTTTTAACCCCCTCTATCTCAGAAAATAAGTCCTATAAGGGTATATGTTCCGATATCAAAATTATGAAGAATTGATATGGATTTGGTCCTTTGTATTTGAACACCCAGTATAAATGTAAACACGTCGTGAATAGTGTGTTGGCATATACAGATAGCAAATAGTTGATTTTAACATGGACATTTCAATAATAGTAATAATGAAACACTATGTACATCAGACGTCTATAGGATCTAACTTATAATAATAATTTAAATGGAAATATATATGTGTCAGCTTCCCTTTACCACAATATTAAAACAATTCCACTGTACATTTTTTTTTCAAAAAGATATATATGGTCTCACCCTGTACAGAGTTGTATGTACAAAAATTATGAAAGCAAAGAAAGCTGTAGTTAGTTCAACGAAAAGAAAAGGTGTCCCTTATTTTTTTACCAATATTGACAAAAAAATGCATTTTATGATATTTTGAAAGTATGAAATAGCGATTTTGGACACCCTGCAAATCAAAAACTGTTAAAATTTAGAGATTTGGCGCAATGGTAATATTTGATCAACAGTTCAAAATCTACAACATATCAAAATTTCGTCAAATTCTGACCTAAGAGTATTTTACATTTAAAACGTGCCTCCTCCTTTATCGAAAAATCATACGATATCTTTTTTGTAGAGCCTTCAATTTGCTACAAAAATATATGTCTTTCATTGGTATATGTTTACTTGTTCAGTAAAAAAAATTTTGGATCTCCAGTATATTTTACTGTATTAGTGAATATAAACAAACATTTTCATTTTGAACCCTTTCCTATACTTTCAATATTTACTACCTGCTACTTGAGTACTTCATACGAAAGATAAAAGCAGCAGAGTAAGGCGTAACCTTTATTTAGTAAACTTTCTATACCACTATGACTTCCTATTACTAAATCAATTAGTTTTTTTCTATTTATTTCTTCATAAAAAAGTACTACTTAATTGCTTATAATAAAAAAATATAAAATAAACACCTAATGAAGAGAACGTTTTTCCTGTAAAATTGGTATTTTATTGTAGAATTGTGTCTCAAGGGGTTGTAGAATAATATATAATAATGTATTATAAAAATAATATTTTAATAAAAACAAAATCTTAGTTTGAAAATTAATGTCTTACCATATTTGTAATTTAATTTTTTTCCCATCTATCTTTATAGTCCTGATTTTAAAATCAATGCCTGAAACAGTTCAAGAGAAACAGAATTATTGATCAAATAATGCATATATTATTAAATTAATTATGTATATAGGTCTATATTCAAACTTTTGTGGTAATGCAACTAGTTATCAATTGAAAATATATAAAAAAAATTATCTATTTTATCTATATATTTGGAATGCTTGAAATTTATTCTATCAATTCCTTTTATAACTATTGCTGAGATTGTTTTAAATATTTAAGAATTTTAACTTAAGAAAATTGTTGTTGAAGTATCTTTATTTGGAATAAAATTTCTTATTAGGTGTGGTTGAAAAAATTGTTAAAATAGTCCAACTAGACAAAACAGCAATAAAACAGAGTTTCAGGAATTATTAAATTTATATATAAATATAATCCCAACTCACCTACTGTCGCAGTAAAGGTTGTATCAAAAGTGTTTTCGGAAAACCTAAACAGTACAGAAGTTTTCCCTAAGCCAGAGTCACCAACTAATAACAACTTGAATAAATAATCGTAGGGTTTTGCCATTTTTATCACAATGCACTTTTTACTCATTAACTGAGACACTTTATATACTTTTCAGCTTGACGAATTAGTAACTTCCTTGTCTACCATCTACAAATGTCACTAGACTATTTTTATTTAGAAAACTAAATTCCCTGTAATATTACACGTCGCTGCAACTTGGGTTGCATATCTCATGACATGACAAGACACCGAAATTTTATAGATATATCTACTTGTTTGACATTTGGACAAATTATGTTTCGACTCTTCGGTTGCAGCAACTCTAAAAAACGATTAACATTAAATTATAGTTTTATATCATAAAAGTGAATAAAAAAAAACAAAAATAGAAATATTTTTGAATTTCCTGTAATATCAATTATTTTCAGGTAGCAAATAATTTTATTAATAATAAGAAAGTGTACACCATTTTTATAAATTTATATATAATCTTTGCCTTGAAAGACGTATCAAAAAGGTAAGTCATAAATTAAACCACATATTCTGGTGTCAAAAATAAAATGTGCACACAAAAAAAGTTACGGCCTTTGGAAAGTACAAAATGAAAATCGACTTTTTCCAATATTCCAGATCTTAAATCTATTGACTTTTGCTTCTGGAGTTTTATGAAAGAGGAAGTGTATTCTGTTGAAATAATCGATGAACAACAACTGATGCATCAAATCATTGAAAGTTCAAATCGATTTCTTCAGAAGCCATTGATCTTCCAAAAAATTCTTTTTTCTATTTAAAACGGTGCCGAAAGTGTTTTCAGGAAAATAGAGGCCATTTTGGACATTTATTATAGTAAATACTACACATTTGTACATATTTTTTATACCTGCGAATAACATGAATACTGTTATAATTTACTTCTTGTTACTCAAAATTTTTGAAGGGTAATGAAAAATAGACCACATCTCGATAAAAACTGGCTTTTCGAAAACGTGATGAGGGAAAAAAAATTAAAAACGATGTATTAAACCTATGGTGTCACAGAACTAATTTAATTGTAACGCAAACTTTTAGAGGTTTAAAACTCCCCTAAAATTTTTATGGGCTGTACAGATTTCGTGGTTCTATATGAAAAAGATGCTCTTATGATAAGAAAGCCATGTATCCACTTTCATTATAAAATGTTAAACAGTTCATGAAATATTGGAAAAAAACGATTTTCTTTTTCAAAAGCCGTAACTATTTTTGTGTTCACATTTGCATTAAGGCAAGTTGCGTTCAATAGAGATATTTTTGGCAACAGAATATGTGGTTCAATTTATGACCTACCTTTTTGATACACCCTGTATAAGCTGTTACAACTATTCTTTTTTTTTCAAAATATTATTAACAAATCAAATCAAATATTGGCGAATCAGAAGCGATAATATGCCCTCTGGTGTTCAGAGTAATAGTATAAACAATTTTTTAATATTCATGACAACCATCGACATATACTAATGGACTGATTGTGGTACTTCGAGAGAAAGAGATAAAACGATGTTTTGGACAATCTCTATCTCTCTCAAAGTAGTTTCATAGTTAGAATGTTAGACATAATGCTAGTGCGAAACTATACATCATCTTCCTCACTCTTTTCAAGCAAAAAAATTATCACAACGATATACGGATAAGGCACGTCCAGTAGTATATGTCGATGATGACAACCACATCTAAACCGATGTTTGCACTGTTACACACGTTCAAAATTATTCCGTTAGGTGGCTCGATAAGTAATTGTCATTGTTCTTACATTAATCAGATTCTTCAATAGTTATAAATTGTCAATTTTGCAGTTTATTATGTAAATATTAAGAAAAAGGTAAGAAGACCAGTATTTTTATAGTTAAAATGCAACTTATTTAATAACAATATTTTTTAAAATACTGAAGAGGTTAACTGATTTTATTACATTTTTTACAATAAAGCTTTGAATGTCACTAGCGGTAGATATAACCGACACATATTCACGAAATTTCAATTAATTCACTGTAAGGCAAATAATACAAAATTTCATCTATCTGTTGCATCATGAAAAGATGAAAGCTTTCGCGAGACGCAGTTGAAAATTTCTAGAGAATTGTACTAGCGGAAGAGTCCAAACTTGTAGAAACATGTTGGAATTATTTGGCACAAAAGGCTTTTTAATTATAAGAAACGATTGAAGTAGAGATATTGATTTCTGGATAAATTTGAAAGAAATGTATCCACCGACTCTGTATTTAAGACTAATGGTGGCTCAGAAGAATTTTTTGTTGAAGTATTTTGCGAACTTTGAACAAAATCTTTCCACAAATATCCACTCTTTTAGATTTAACTTTTAATTGCGAAAAAAAAATCATAGTAAATCTCCAGTTCTTCTATATGATTGTGTTTCAAAGCTTCTTTTGCAAGTTTATCAAAGATTTCGTTATTTATTGTGCCTACATGACCCTTCACCCAAATAAAAATGAGATCACCTTGCTTGTTTAGTATACCATGGATTATTATTTCACATTGCATATAAGTGAGTTATTATATTTTTTTAATACATTGTGAGATGGTACCTCAAGAGACGATATATTATTTACATTAGCCCAAGGTAATGCTCTTTCTCTGGCAAACAGTTCTGCGGTAGTCTAAATGACTTACCCTTAACGATCATTTGTGTATTTTGCTCAAGTTGATTCAAAATTCAGATCCATTAAGGAAACTAAGTATTCTTCAAAAATATTGCACAGAAATGTATTATTAAAATTATAGCAATATTTTCTTTAAAAAATCTTGTGCTCTACTTTAAAAACTACAGAATATTGCCTTTACCTTCTTTATTTTTAAAACATGTTATCTATATGGTTTTAGTAATAAAAATAATAAAGTTATATGAGAAATGAAGAAATGCAGACCATAAAATTTTTGCTATATGCTTTTACCACTTAATTTCTTTTTAGTATTATAACAATTTTTTAAAAGAAACATTTAAATTATTTGGTAGTGTCATACCTAGAAATTTGCCAATCACAATGTAGAGCAGGTGATAATATCGACAAAATTGTCATTTCCATACTATCAGCCATCCAGCACAGCCCCGTCCATAAAGACAATTTCACTTGAAACCAACCAAATCCTAAAGCGTTCACAGCTTGTGTCACAGTAAAAGTATCTAAAAATACGGTGTTAATTCGGCAAATTCGGCTTTAATAAACAATTTTACCATCAGGTACTACAGAAACGGAAGCCATTTCAATTTCTTGTGGCATATTATGTGTGTCCATACTAAGACTAGTAGATGGTAGAAATCCATTTTTATCATCTATATCTTGGTAACCTTTCGAACGTTTCAGAACCATTTTAAAATTTGAAAAATGTAAGTATTCAAAAAATTTGTTTAGTGACATTTTCAAAACATGACTAGTTTACATTATAACATGTCAACGTCATTGTCATTATACAAATCATTATGGTCTTTTCCTATATACAACACCGAATCACTTTTCGTTACTCCTAAAAGAGAGGCGTAGTATATATGGTTGAAGGTTATCATACACGATTTTATATTTGTTTAAAATATGAAACAGAAATTAGCTGAACAGAATTTCAACAACTTTTGTATTCCTTGAAAAATATTTTCACAAATTACGTGTTCGTTTGCAGTAGATCTAACTGCCAATCACGTATTAGATATTTTCTAAACAGAGCTGAAGAGAGAAACAACTGATACTATTCTGCTCAGAGAAGCTATCAACGGCGTAGATATGGGGAGGAGTAAAGGGGATGATTATCCCCTTGGGATACCAAAAAATAGCATGGAAAGAAATAAAATATATAATAAATATATGAAATGTAGAAACTGACAAACATTTAAAAAAGGTTTAATTACCACCCCCCCCCCCCACCCCAGGAAAAAGTTATCTACGCCCTTGATTATTAAAGTTACATAATGCCCAACTTATACTACAACGATGTCATATATAATTTTAATGAACATGACGTCACCAATTCACTTTGCTTCAGATTATGAAAAAATTAGCTATCAGAAAATTCAAACAAAAATTCCAGAGTATTCCTAATTACAGTATTCCTTCATGGTTCATAAAAAGGTCCATTGTCACGTGGGAATGAAATTTGATTGCAATTACTATATATCCACTACTACAAATTAAGTCTTAAATTTACAATATATGAAAAACAAACAATTTTAACTGCTAACTATACTTAACTAAATTCTATGAAATAAAAATAAAAGCTGACCCGTACCTTAAGCACATCATCAGTTTAATGGTAGCTCCCAATGAATTTTCTGCAGTCGTCCTGATGCAAGACTTTCCGTAGATCCTGTACAAAATTCGGTGAATTTTCGCTTGTGACGTTTCAGTTTCCTCAGTAGATTTTGCGTTTTGAATATTTTTGGTTTATGTGGTTTAAATTAAACCAAATTTTAAAATGTTCATATAATTTATTTACATATTTATGAAAAGTATAATTAGGGCATGTAATAAACTGGATAAAAATTTGTGTTGTATCTTCTTGTAAATATATAAATGTACAAAATCTATTTTTCTCTTACGAAAATTAACAATAATTTAAATTCAAGTCCGAAATATGTCAAAATCTATTAAGTTCACGAGTTTCCAAAATTGAAAATTTCGCGAAATTAATAAAAGATGGATTTTCAAAATAAAGCCGTACAGTATTTTTTTTAGTAATTAGAAAGTAGTACAAAATATTTTGGAATGTAAAAAATATGGTATACAGGGTGCATCAATATAGTTAGTTAGCACACCCTGTATATGGTCCGGTATTTGTGAAAATCCACCAATATGAATGGTTATGGTGCCCCATTTAAAAAAATAAACATTTTTTTATTAGCTATACAGATATCTAAAATAAAAAATTGAAAATAATCACCATTTGAAAAGTGGTCTCATTTTATTTACATTGACAACAAAAATATGTTGGTTAATTTTTTTTTATTTTTCAAGGCCGATAACTAAATTTTTTTTTAAAAGTTAGGAAAGATAGAACTGTCAATTTTTAATAAAAATTTTTTTCTTGTAAGATTCATAGAAAATTAATTAAATTGCAAGATCGTCTAAAAATGTTTTTTTAACGTATTTTAACTATGAATTTCGAGTGTATTGAAATTGATGTTATACAGTGTCTCGAACGAGTGGAAATATTTTGATTTATATCAAGAGAAATAAATAAATGTATTTTTTCCTAATCTAATTTAAGATTTTTTCAGGTATTGTAATTTTCCCAGCGATCTTAATATCATATTTTATAGTTTTTGTTATTTCGGTTGGTAAAATGTTGGGTATTTACTAATATTTTATTCAAATTACTAGATTTTACAGTTTCAATTTTATTCGCAAAAAAAATTTCGCTTTAAATTTTCTCAAACTCTATTATTTACTAAAAATAATTTTTATTTTTAAGTGAATGTATCACGAAAGAGAACATTCAATATTCTATCTTCCGAAACGACGTCACAAAAATATCCAAAACACTTGTTTTTCTTTAAAAAAATGTGCATAAATATAAATATCCCTATAAATACAGCGGTAAAAATACCCTTAATCACAAAAATATCAAAAATCAGCAGACATGCCTAGTTTACTGAATCGTCCCATTTTGAATAAGTATATCAAATTGCTCAAAAAAAAAAAACGCAAACCTCGGATTGCAAAAACACCAATTTAACTAAACAATATTTATCTTTATTACTTAATAACAAGTATGATTTTTTTTAATTAAATTAAGGCTTATAATTGTTCCAACTCCCTGTTAAAAAAAATTGACAGGAATTAACCAAAATAATATATGAACAAATCCAAACTTGTCCACAATATTTCGAATTTCAAAAATGATTGTAGAATTAAGCAGTGTTATACAAAAAACCGTTACCAAAGCCATTATTAAAAATTGCAATGTTTGCAAATATAATTGGACAAAATTATCCGAAATTCAAATTTTATTCTAATGGTAACATTGCAACTGCTTACACAAGTTATAATGGTTTGCATAAATAAAAAAGGCAAGGAAGAGTAAAACAACGAAAACGGCATACCAAGTAAACTTATTCATAATATGAAATATTCTTCTTCTTCTTCTTCTTTATTTGATTTGTTTGGGCTTAATCTTCAGATTATCTACCCAGCACACATTAACCTTTTCTTGTTTCTTTAGGTAGGAGTTCAATATGAAATATAACTTAACTTAACAACCCTTCTTCTTTTTCTTCTTCACTTTTTTATTGGGCTATGATCTATGGATCAATTTACCCAATATAAACTATGATAATACCCTGGTCTTGCTCTCGGCAATCGAGTATTCCTCGGTAATGGAGTATTTTTTTTATAACTGAAACTATTGACTTTTTGTGTGGTTGAGGTTGTTAAAACATGAGGTTAGACTTTATTCGCTTGAGGGCAGCATCTAACCAGCTTACCTGAGTTGGATACTATTTGGTAGTGACTAATGTATTATCTGGACTGTAGTACTATAAAAAATGCGAATTGTTCATTTAATTTTCTTATGAATTGTTTGGTTATATACCACTCCACGGTATATTTAATCCATACTTTGTAGTAGTGACAAGTTATTATGGAGGTGGTATATATATTATAAAAATATGTCATGTGTTTTTAAATATGTTGCTTTAGATATGATGATAGTCATGTTCTGGAATTGGAATCTCAGTCAGTATGTGAACATTCTGGAAGATTAAAATGTTCCACTTCACAACTCAAGAAATTGTTCAAAATTACACACTATATCAAAAAGTCGATAAAATCGCATAAGATATGCATCTGACTCGACTCATTTCACTATGTGTATTGGAAATATGTAACCTTTTCTTTTGACTACTCTCAATGTGCGTACGAATCCAATTAATTCAATTGAAAATATACTGAGAAGGAAAATGCATGGAAATTTATTGCCATTTTATCGCAATAATAGAATAAAGTCGAGATTGTATGAACTTAATATAAAAAGATTGTGGAAATGTTACAATAAATCATCGTAGAATGAGACGGTTAGTGAATCCATCTAAATCTATTGAAAGCTCAATTTTAAGTGCATAAAGCCAGACCCAAAGCAAATTCATTCACTATTTGTTTTGATTTTCAACAAATTCAAGCTCTCCCTAAGATGCCAAATCAAGTCATAAACTTGGATTATATGCATAGATAATCAAACCATGAAAGAATATTCACTCCTTTCATGTATCAAAGTATACATGGCATTTAAAGCGTTAATCCCGAAAAAGCGGAATGATATAAGAACAATTTGGAGACAATTCCGTGAAAAATCCATCACAATGTTGTTCTTAATATTGGTGATTGACAGGAAGATGACAGTGAAGTGACTAAGAATCATATGATTGTATGGAGCCTGATAATGCAAAATGTATGTAATTTGATGCTAATAGAATAACATGATTTTTTTTTAATTATCTATGAAGTCTCTTCGTAGGTTCCATTTTTAATAAATTAATAAATAAAAAACATTTTTCGATTTTAATAATTTTACCTATGCTCATAAAAAGTATAAAACTGTTCAAATGTTGGGAAATTTAGCACTTGAGTAACTAAGATAAGAACAAGTCTTAAAACAACTTTAGCAAAAATATAAACAGCATTCAAAAAGTTCAAAATAGTAGATGATTTAATTGGACAAAAATCACTCATAAATGAGAAAGCCACTTTTTTACTTCTGTAAGAACTAAATTTTGACAATCACAATATCGAATACCGTTTGTTACTCTCTTTCAAAGAACTACATGATGAATTTTTTATTTACTATTAATCTGGTTTGTTTGTTATTTTTATGTATTTGATATATATTTCACATTATTATAACTAAAACTATTATTTCAGATGGACCAAATAATCATGGACATAATTATGATACATTGAATGAGAAAGATGATAATATTCCAGAAATAAAATGGAGTCAAAGAAGATAAAATTATGGAAATAATAGACTGAAGACATGGGAAAGTTTTTTGGCATTTTACAGTGGATAGGTTAAGACTGTCTTGTGGATCATTTGTGGATGAAACTTAAAAATCATGCTTTTGATCAAATTTACATGGTCTCATTTTTATTATAATGAAAACCAAATATTAGTCCATTAAATTCGAAACTTTTGGAACAATTTAATTTCAACACATATATTATCACAACTAGTTTACTGAATTAAAAGAATGTAATTTAAATAAAAATTGGGTATCCCAGAACCTGGGATAGCGATGCTCACATGAAAGGATAAAAAAGATTTCTTTGTACTACCAAGACTCAATTTGGTTGAAAATTTCCAATATACATTATCGGAATGAGAAACTAATATTATTGATTTATCTGACCTACTCGAATAGCTTACAGAGAAGAACCAATTAGTACTAAAAACTCAAAATAAGATCTTTTTTACGGAAATCAAAGGACCATAAAGAAGAACCAGAAAAAGGATCTAACATGAACTAATTAAAATGGATAATGCTTTGGAGAAATAATTTTTTTTAAAGAACGTACAAGGAAAGAGGAAAAACAAACAAAATTTATATAGATTAAATTTTAGAGAATTTCATGATCTGTATCCACAGTTGCGAGAAGATAAAAATGCTTTTCGGCAATATAAAAGAATGCTTTGACCTATTTTTGATTATATAGTTAAAGCAATCCGTAATACGTGTTATCATTGTCCAACTAATTTTCAAGTGCCTATTTCAGTAGAGGAAAGGCTTTTTCTAACTTTAAGGTTTTCGGCTACATAATCCCATTCTTTATCAACCACAAGTCTGTCCTTATAACGCGAATTTCGCTTATTCCACAAAACATTTAGTTTTGAATCTCCGCAATCAGTACGTCCATCATGCGAGATCAACGTTAACTGCGGGCGAAAACAATTTGATTGTTAAAACACAGCGTGCAACGCATAATCGTGGAAACCGCACGAATTCAATTTCTAGTTAGAACATAATTATTTTATACAGTTTTTATAGATTGCGGTTGACGCATCGCACGGAACGCACCACACGCGTGGTACATATCGTATTTACCTAGGACATAGTGATAGAGTGACTGCTTTTTCATTTCTGATAAACAATCTAAATGTTATGAACGTTATTGAAACCATTTTCTAATCGAAATCAACTTACCTATTAAACACATCTTTTGCACAAGAGATTTAAATTTCCTATTCTTTTTGTCCTAGATAAAATATATCACTAATTAGTTTATGAAGGAACTGCCATATTTAATAACAATAACTAGTATTTTGGTACATTGTGTGTTCATACATCCTTTTCGAAGGGACATTTTTATATTTTGCCACATATATTAAAAATTCATGCAACGCAATTATAAAAATATACATTTTTGAAATATTTGCAAGAAAAAAATTTTCGCAAGACAATTTCATAAACGCTTACAAGTGAATTTCCTTATAATGCAAGAATGTCCGATTTAATTAATATTATCTTGTGATTTGGTAACGATTTCAAGAAGGGATTTCCCAGTTTATTAACTTGTTTCAATTAAGGATCCAGATATGCCCTATAGATGGCGTATATCCAGCAGCAAGTATAAATACGCTGAGATTCAAAAGATATCAGAATAGCAGTTTTTTTTAGCACACTAGGACGATTGTTTGTATGAATAGTGCATAAGGTGAACACACAATAAATGAATTTATTGAATTAACCATTTCTTTTGATATGGAACTATTATTTAACACTTTAAAGCATAGAATTATTACAACTTTAACATCCGACATACTAGATGGTAAATGTGATACCCAAGAATGTAACAGAGTCAAAAGCTTTTTTTTATAAGTTGAAAACAATTTACGATGAGTTCATCCCAGAAAAAATTAAGAAACTTGTCAAGTGACAAGAAGAGCTTCTGCAAACGCCCTAAGATGGAAGTACTCCAAATTCTAGACAATAAAGATATAGTCGAAAAGTTTAAAATAGTCAAAGCTTTAGAGCTTACGTCTAAGTGAATATTACGTAGTCACAATAAACAGAATATGATAATGACTAAGATGGAGTACAGGTGATAACTGGTTATTAAACTTTGTAGAAAATTATGTTAAAGCAAAAAATAATCATGTATTTAAAAAAGATGTTGATAAATTACTTCTCGGCTAAGCATAAAACAGTTATAATTCTTCGAAAAAATTTAATACAAAGTTGGAACAAACTTTCATTGGAATTATATCAAAATATTTTACAGGTAGGAATTTAAGTCAAATTAAAGCGTTTTGCAATCCAGGTAAATAAAAAACAGAAGCTTTCTAGTTAAATTAAAAAAAATGACAACAAAACAAGAAATAATCTAGAAAGGCATGTCACTTGTCACTTAGACCAATTCAATTCAGTTCGCACTCAAACACACACCTTGTTACAGTTCAACTTGGCATGTAAAAAATGCCTTGGTTTGTTTTGAGATGATACGGCATGTGTGTGGGTGGGATTTTTTTTAGATGATCCATGGAATTGGTCAGAGTATAGTGCATCTGGATAACCAGCTCGTTGGTTTCTTCTGAGGTTCTGAAGCTCGGAGTTGGTGACCGCCACGAGGAGGATTGCTTGCTTCCTATATTTAAAAAAAAATATATGTTACATTATTTTCATTTTTAATTATTTTGTAATGTTAGTTTTAAGTAAATGATTTGTCAGTAAGATAATACTTTCTTAATCCCTCTAATATCCGATTCAAAAGTATTGATTGAGCACTGAGTTCGAAGGTGACTAACAAAATAACTGATGAACTAAAAATTTTAAAAAATATACATTGTTTATCAACAATTTTTTTATACAGGGTTTTTCAAAAGGAATGGTCAATATTTTAAACATAGGTTCAGGACCTCCAAATATTAATATTTTACTAAATAATTCTGGGTCAAATGTTATCTACTACTAAGATATAGGGTGTTGAAGTTAACATTTATTTTTCGTTTTTTTCATCTCCAAGTTCCGTCTCGTATGTCAACCACAACATATATTGATTTACATAATTACATAAAGATGGTAATCCGATTAGGTCTTCTGAGTAAAATCAGGAACATGCATATGGTTCATTTCTTAAAGCTAGATTTTGGGCTTCAAAGCGAGCTTCAACAATATTTATATCATCCTGTTTATTTAATATTTAATCTGCTATCTCAATTGTACCTGATATAGTTATAAAGGATGAAACTTAAAATGTCTATTTCTAGCTTCAACAACTCAACGAGTTTTCGTTATAAGCCTTGCTCTATTAGCTTGACTAGTAGATAGATATACAGAAGGATTTGTAAATATACAAAAGAGAAAAATAATTTTCCAGTAAAAATATATTGCAAAATGTAGACTATACAGAGTGGTGAATTAGTATAAAATTCGAAACATCCATCGATTTTTACATTTAAAACCCTACAGATCCTTGAATAAAGATGTTATTTAGGTCCATCATATATACAAGACAAATTACAAAGAGAGGAAACTATTAGTTCAGAAAGTGATGAGTTAAGAGAAGTACCTAACTAAATTATTACGTTTTAAAATCTACTCTAGATTTAGAAAGGTCACTAAGTACTTGCTGTCATTGACATTCGAGTAAGAACCTAATGAAGACAATCCTCCTACTGTTACTGATGCACATGTTCATGCGGTCTGAGAACTTTAGGTCTTTTCGCATGTGTTATAAAAATTTAAAGGTTTTTTTGAATACGGTATTACGATAATATTACATTTTCATTAACACGTCTTCTAAATTGTGTCGACGATGTAGTAAATCGATTGTTACCAGATAATAACGATATCGATCCCATATTAATCTCTAACCACTATAAGAGTTCATATTATTCATAATGGCGTTATCAGCAACATATGTTTTTAAAGTTCTTCCAAAATCTTTCATGAGTGTACATTCAAAACGTAATTTTTTTTATTAAATAAGTAAGGTAACTAGTTTTTATTGTTTGGTAATTGTCTGGAATTTGTTGATTTTATCATATTGCAAGCTCAACTGAAATCACCCTGTATGTATAAATATTTTTAGTATACCTCGTAATAATACAATGGTATAATATAAAGTGTGTAAAAATATTTAATACACGATATTTCTTTTATTTGTAAATATTTGATATTTTAAAGATTAAACATTTAATATTTCGAAAACTAGTCATAGGAACTGATATTACCAATAAAAATTTTAAACAAGGTCATCGAGATCTATACTATATCAAATATTTCAACATAGTAGGCTTAACTAAAATGAAAACGTACAGCTGTCAAATAATTAATTGTTAGATTTAAGTTAATATGACTGCAGTGTTAATTTTGTTCACCAAATTCCATCTAGTAGGTAACTTCAACACGCTGTATCTTAGTAGTATATAACATTTGATCCAGAGTTATTTAGTAAAATATTAACATTTGGAGGTCCTGAACCTATGATTAAAATATTGACCATTCCTTTTGACACACCCTGTATATTTTGAAAGTTTTAAAAATATACCAAATTTTTGTTATGAATTAATATCAATTCAATGATAAATTTTATGTTTATGTATATAATTTTAGAATTTGTATATGGACAACGTTGTAAATTTCTTGACTTTTCAATGTTTTCCCTGACCTAACAATTATTTTTCCAGAATTATTCGCGAAATAATTTTTAATTCCTAACGACAATATGATTTTCGTAAAACAATTTGTCTTTAATTATTTAATTTATAATTTTAATAATTAACACAGATAAATATTAAGCATTAATCAAGTCTGGTTAAAAAATAAATAAAAATCATAAAGGAAGATTTCCTTAATTTTTGCTTATTGAATTTTAATTAACACTTTGATAGCCAATCACTTTGTTTGTTTCTTTTTTAGTTTGAAGCTTTTAAAAGAAATAAATTTTAAAAAAAAAATAATATTGTATTAACCCGGCATTACTGACGATAATTTTATAACACGGTGATAGTATCACAAAATAAAACAAATGAAAAACGGCAATATTTTTGCCTCAATTTCGAGTTTTAGAAAATTTAAAGTTACGAAAATAAATTTCTATGTAGGTATATACCTTATGTATGGTATAAGTAGCGGAAAAGTAAAAATAGGTCAAAGATTAATATTATTTTAGGGGTTTTTAACGATGCTGAATGGATTGCCGTTGTCCGTTTGTCTCTAACTCTCTCCGTTCTAGAGTTGAATCAAGCTAACAGACGGACGGACAAAACCGTTTTATAAGAGTTTCTTTCTTCGAAAACTCTAATAATGGTAAGATTGGTAAGCAAAAATTGCAACATTTTCTTTCGTCCACCGGATTTATTAAAAACACAAAAAAGCGACAAAACCGTTTTATAAGAGTTTCTTTCTTCGAAAACTCTAATAACGGTAAGATTGGTAAGCAAAAATTGCAACATTTTCTTTCGTCCACCGGATTTATTAAAAACACAAAAAAGCTTAATCTACAAAGCTAAGCAAGAAAAGTAAACCAAAAACTTATAATTATCCTTTTTACTAAATTTTTCCGTGTCTTATGGTCCATTTTAAATAACAGACTTGCTTGGAAAACGGTTACATCACTGTCGTGTTAGATTTATCTAACATGCGCCACTTATGTCTCTACGCCTCAAACCACACGTTATATGCTAAAGGATTGGGTACGTCAAGTGCTCCGTCAGGCATATTTAGAAGCTCAATATTAAAACGATCAAAAGAATGTGACACCGAAGATGAAATACGCCCTTGGTTTAAAATGAAATGGCTGAAGTACACAACAACATTAGAAGGAAAATCAGAGGAAGACCACAAACAAGAGAAGTTCAAATCCATTCCACAGTAATTCGTTGGCTTTCTACCTACCCCAATAGGATTATAAGTAGTCTATAAAATACCCACAATGTGTGATTGTAAATCGAAAATAGTGGACAGGTAGGTATTTAGTTTTTATCTTCGTTTATCAGGTAGGTAGATTTCAGATGACCATTTCGTCTTTGATCCGCAATTTATGGGTCATTAAAAACATACCTATATCGAAAATAGGAGTACGGATATGTTATTGGTTAATTTATAATGAGAAAGGACAAGGCACACTGTTAATGTAATCATCTCGGATCGATAATTATTTTGAAATTTTAGTTTCACTGATAAGAACTGACTTGTCTTCTATGAAAACCAACAATTGACCAGGTTTCAGAGTTTGATGAAATTGGAGATCATCTTGATTTTGCTAGTAATAATAATAAAATAATATTAATAAATATTTTATTTATTAGTCAAACCAACAGATTTTTTTATAATTACAAACACTTTGAAATAAAACAGAAAATCCTTAAGAAACCGTAAGATTGTGCAAGAGATATTTATTATAAATTTATAAATTTTAGTATATGAAAAATTTTTAAAGAAAATAAAGAAAAATGTGATATTATTTTTGTCTTGACATATACTCAACAAGTGCATGAGTGGTGCGCCTGTTTATTTAATTAAGTATGACTAAAAATATTTTTTAAAAATGTTAAAACTGTTTATAACTTAAAAATAGGTTTTATAACCATCAGGAAAGTCGTTAAAGAATTTAGCACAAAGGTAAGTATAGTATTTTGTTCGAATTGTTTTGCTTGCTCTATTGGTTGTTAATTTTTTTTTGTTTCTGAAGTGTTTTATAACTGTGAGTAATGTTTTGAAGAATTGATTTATTATTGCACGAGTGTAGTATAACATTACAATAATAAAGTAATGAGGCTGAATAATATTTTTTAAAACTAACACCAGTTTGTTTTCATTTTTATATTTTTTGTGATGTTAATATATTACAATAAACTAATAAAATTTTGAATAAAATCTCACGTTTTTCCATCATCTAAAGTTTTCACAACATGTTGTCACAAATACAAGCAAAACTCGAAATCCTGAAAAGTTTTTTTTACAAAACAAAGTACCATGTGTCTTATATTAGTGTAAAAAAAATTGAATAACCTTTAGTTTGAATCTTAATGATTGATTTAAAACCCTCTAGTGTAAAATTTGTATATTGTCACATATCAGCTTTTGCCATCTAAGCACAGGTTTAACACTGTGATTTGTATTCTCATGGGTGACTTGATGATACTAGCATAATTAATTTACGCAAAATGAATATATGAAAACTTTCCACAAAAAGTCAACTCTATCTGGTACATTTCAGAACAAAAATATTCTGACCAACATGCATCTCGGCAGATTTTTAGTAATTTATGTATTAATTTGGTAGCTCAACTTTGTCCTCCAGGCAAACGCTGTCATGCATAATTAATAAATAAAAAAATTAATTTTGTACACTGCGTTTTATAAAAGGTGCAACAAAAAATGTAGATATTTTAATTAAATACATGAGCTATTTTGGTGTTTTAAAAAAATATTATTTAACAAATTTTTTAGCATTGAATTATGATCGAAATTGGTCATAGTAGCTTAAACTTTGTTTAAATAAATGACTATTTTTAATTTGAATTTAATCCCAATCTGATTTATATCCTACTTCCAGTTCAACCAGAAATGGACAGGCATAGAACAACTTTAAATAGAAGACTACGAATATTTTTAGCTTAACACAAAGGCCTAATTTTATGCGTTCTAAAAATATAAATTATGTTCCATTTTCCACAGAAAATATTCCTTACAATTTAAATTAAATAAGTCTATGCAATTTATAAGGCAACTTTTATTAACAAAGAAATGATAATTAAAAAAGTATAATTAACAGAGAAAAATGAATTAGTTGATAGGCGATAGATAAAAACAGATTGATAATAAAACTTGAATAAATTCTAATAAAACCGGTTAAAACCCAATTTCTCTCATAAGTAATAAAACTCATCTAAAATTTAAATATTTTAAAAAAAATTCAATCGTAATCAACTAATCGTTTTTCCAATTTTAATTTTTTTAAATTATCTGTTCTTCAATTTTTCTTAACGTTAACAACTTTAAATTGCCTGACTTTTCCAGGTATTCCATGCGAGGCCGAACCCTGATATCGACAATCTGTTTTAACTTCATCCTGTAATATTGGGTTTTTTTTCAGTCACAAGGTCCGGCCTTCCGGCCGTCGATATTTATTTAACATTATCATTATTTCGCAATAAACATTCTTTATATGAATTTATGGGAGGGATTAATTTGTGATACTATGTTTTTCTTGTCAATCAGCAAATAAGTGACTATATTTAATTTATTATTTAGAAAAACTGTTTTTTTTTTAAGAAATGAAATTTAATAGAAAAATAGATTTGAATCCCACAAAACAAAGATTTTGTTCTTTTATCCAATTTTAAAAGACTTTATATTTTTATTAGGCAACTTCGAGAAAACTTATTATTTTTCAGCGAAAAAATTGTCTCATAAAATAAAGGTCTCTTTATTTCTTGAAAAAAAATCAAACAAACATAAATTACTTATAAAATTTGGTACACTTTTTAATCCAATTACTAATATTAAAGATACTATTTACTCAGAGTTTGCGAAGTTATAGTTTTTGTTTTAAGAGGCTGCAAATACTTTTGAATCGGATAGAAGATATTTAATAAAAATATGATAAAATAGGCATATTGTGTTGACAACTGAGAAGTCCCATCACCCTTTCTGAACACTTTTATTGTTAACGCAAATCAAGCATATTATTTTTATTATAAACATTTTCGATTTCCTGAAATTTGACAAGTTTAAACTTTATAAAATATATGGATCAGTTGATATAGTCTTTAAAATACCCCAGGTCCTCCTAAAGTGACCCTTGTTGGATCGAATTTTGCAGCATCAAAAAATTACTGTACCGAATAGTTATTGGATGGAAAATCGTCTGTTTGAAAGTTGTTGGATCGAAATATTGTTGGACCGAACGTCGCTCGTTCGAAACATTGTCCGATCGAAAGGTTACTCGGTCGAAATATTGCTGCATCGAAACATCGCTGGATCGAAATATCGTTGTACCGAATTGTTGCTGCACCGAAATATTGTTTGCTCAAAAAATTAAGACGGGGTACATGGATGGTTTGGCCCTGGATATTTTTTTTAACGATTATATACAAAATTTGGTATTTTGCATATTTTTAAAAATAAAATGACACAATAAATTTTGAAAAATTTATATTTAATTTTTAATCGAACTTGCAAATAAAATAACAAAATAAATATTGTAAGATAATTACTAACAAAATTTTACGCGAATGTAAAAAGATTTTTTTAGAATTTGCACACTTCCGTTAATTTTGATAATAATTGAATGTTAATTTTAATAAAAATAAACTAAAATTTTCATTAATGTCATTTTCTCAAAGAAAATGCAAGCGGATTTACCAGTAATATTTTATAATAAACACTGTGTGAAGTTAAGACTTCAGCCGTTGGAAATGCCTCCCTCCCGCTTTATTTTTCGACCCAACGATGTTTCGATCCAACAACTTTCGAATTGGCGATTTTCGATCCAACAACTATTCGGCCCAGTAACTTTTCGATACTGCAATATTCCAATGATGCAAAATTCGATCCAGCAACGTGTTCCCAAAAATAACATCGCAGTCACAATTTGGACATATTTTCTTATTTCAGACGTAGATTAAGATGTGTTTGAAATGTCATATTTCATTTGTAACATTTTACATTTTCAAAAGTTTATTTTTGAAAACACTCTTTTGGAAGATTCCGAAAACAATTTTTTAAAAAGTGGCATTATTTCCAATTAATAAATATTTAATCTAGAAATGCCAATAGCTCCAGCTAATCAGGTAAGACTCTATCTATCCCCAAACACACTATGCCTTTTTCAATTTTTTTTTTATTGTCAAATGTGGGGGTCACAAAGCTCTGGGACACTTGGTATCATATTTTTAATTGCCATTAGATTCAAATTAAAATTTATATAATAAAATTGTGTGTTATGGAAAATTACGTCACCAGTAGTAATATTTTTTGAATATCAGTTAAAATACTAGTAACTAATAAAAAAAAAAATTTGCTTACTAATTGTTACATAAACGAAGTACAATTGTACATTAAAGATAATTAAAACAAACAAACTAGTAAGCTGCTAATGGTTGGGTTAAAAATGACTTTTAAGAACAATTAATGAACAACATTAAAAAATACATTAAAAAATGTCCATTGTGATTATTTCAAATTTTATATGTATTAAGTAATTTTATTTCATTATTTCTCCAGTAACCAATTTTTTAAATAAGTAGAGTATTCAGTTAAGATTTCTTACACTACAATTTTGATAAAAAAATTAAATTATTTACCACTTTAATATACCAGCTGAAATACTTAAAAAAAAGTCATGCTTTTTTATAATGCATCAAAAATGTACCAATATAAAAAATCATGCAAAAGCTAAAACCATGCTATTAATAGTGTTAACATGCCTACAGAAAAAATACTATTTACCTTCTGCCAATATACAGGGTGAGCAAGAAAAAATACAAGAGTACATTAGAATAATAAACACAAGTGTCTTCATAAAAGTCCAAGAATAATTCGTTTTTTATTATTATTAAAGATTATATTATTAATGGGCTTTTATTAATAAAAACATATTTAGAAGTTTAATTAGTTTTCTTCTAAAAATGTATGAAGTATTTTTTAAATAATAAAGTTTCCTTACCAATTTCTTTTCCATTTTGGCCTTAATATCCCTAGCTAAAGTAAAAAAGGCTTCCTCCACCCGAATACTGGCTTTAGCACTTGTTTCTATAAATTTAATACCATATTCAATAGCGAGTTGTTCTCCCCTTTCTTTCGACACTTGTCTCTTCTCTTCTAATTCGCATTTATTGCCAAGCAACATTTTTTCCACGTCGGCCGAAGCGTTCTCTTCAATATTTCTAATCCAATTTTTGATATTTTCAAAACTTTTTTCATTCGTTATGTCATAAACTAACATTATGCCCATTGCGCCTCGATAATAGGCTGTCGTTATCGTTCGAAACCTTTCTTGACCTGCTGTATCCCTAAAATTATTTTTCATTAAAAAACAAAGTTTTATCTAGACAAATTATTTATCATTAAAAAACAAAATTTTATCTAGACAAATTTAGCATGAGTTTACATACATTATTATATGTATGTAAAAAACCATCATCATTCAATGACATTTTAAATTAAATCTGTACCTATACCTAATTATCATAAGAACCAAAACTGTAAATTTGTAATTGTAATAACACCATTCAAATTTATTTATATCCCAGGAGACTACGATGTAATGTCAGTACTAGTTACTTATTTCCAGTAGCATATCGTTATGTTAAATTTTAATAGTACTATGGTTTATTATTATCTATTAAAGAGTAATAAAACATATTTCTTAAAATTTCATAAATATTCCAAAGCTAATACGGAGTTAATAAAAGTTTCTACAGCGTCTAGAACAATAGAAAAATGTTTGCACAGATATTGTTTCATTATTATTCAAAGAATTTTCAACAATAGCTACTTTAACAGTTGATGTAAAAATATTAATATTTAATTAAAACATTTATTTGCGATTTACAGCTTCGGGAAAATCAAAATTTCAGATAGAAAATTATTTAAAAAAATGACGGAAAGTGCATTTATTCTTGATGCAAATACATTAAAAAAGGATCACCTAGAAGTTAAAACCCAAAAAATCTTCTGGATATGTTCTAATTGGTACCAGAAACCTGAAGGAGTTATTTGACAAATCTGTATAATGCAGTTCTAAGAAACGCGTTATTTGCCGATCTTGAGGAAGTTATACTAATCTCTAAGCCAGGAAAACCTAAAGAAGAAACGACATCTTATAGACTAATCAGTTCATTGCACGCTACGTCAAAATTATTAGAAAATTTAATGATAGAGCAAATAGAAGATTAATGCCTAACCATCAATTTGGATTTAGAGCGAAACATGACCCCATAGAACAAGTCCATCAGTTACAAAAAAGTATATATAAATCATTTGAAGATAAAGAATACTGTTCTGCTGCCTTTTTAGATATCGCTCAGGCATTCGACAAGGTATGGTATGATGGATTACAATACAAAATCAGGAAAAGTCTTCCAATTAACATTTTCCTTCCTGCAAGACAGACATATTTAAGTAAAATTTCAAGATCACATCTCAACTATACATCCAATAATGTCAGGGGTTCCACAGGAAAGCGTACTAGGCCCGATTCTCTATCTTATGTACATTCCCACAAATAACAATATAACTACGGCACATATGCAGATGACACACTGCTGTCCTGGCATTTATCAAGATCCTGTTATTTCTTCTCAAATCTTGCAGACCAAATGGACACATTTCCTGGTGGCTAAAAACTTGGAAAACTAATGTAAATGAAACTAAATCTATCCATGTTAGCGACACCCAACGAAGAGGAACCTGTCCAACTGTGGCGTTAAATGGGCATCTCTTGCAGGAAAAAGAAAATGCAAAATACCTAGGAATTCAACTGGACCGACGATTAACGTGGAAAACACATATATTTAGTAAGAGAAAATAATTAAGCCTAAAATTTAGCAAACTGTATTGGATTAAGAAATCGTGTTTAAGGTGTTTAATTAGACAAATTTAAAAACAAGTATTGGAAAATGTGGGCCAAACACCAAAACAAAGTAAAAATGACAAAAGTGAAAGACTTGAGAAATACATATTAACAATATACATAAATTATAAAATACATATTTAAAAAATCATTATAAACAAAACTACATAAAAGTTAAAACAACGTAATAATAAGCAAAATACATACAAGTTAAAACACAAATAATCATTCATAGCAGAGATAAAATAGTAAATACAAATGGCTCTTTTATCATCTACATCTGCAGCTGCTTGGAAAACTCAGAAAAGGCGACAACTAGTTCCAAGTTAGACCTATTAGCTTTAGGGTCCTAGATATGAGTGATTTCTAATATTAGTCCTAGAATGGGGCAGGAAAAAGAGAATAGAATTCCTTGTAGCACTGGATGGTACAGAAAATCCAACCAAAGAATTAAAAAACTTGAATATTGTTTTGAGAATCTTAAAATATCTTCTTGCTTGTAGAGTATCTAGATGACAGAGTGTATGTAACTCGTTATAGTCATAATGAAAGTTAATTGGAGCAATACCCGACTTGAATGCAACTAATCTGAGGAATTTTCTTTGAATTTCAACTTTACGGTCTAATAGACATAAAAGGGATTCCATACCGAAGATGTGTGTCCTGACTAAAGAGAAGTAAAGAGTTATAAAGCATTAAACATTCACAAAATCACATGTTATTCTTGTGATAAAACCTAGCATTCTAATTGATTTGTTAATTGAATTTAAAACGTGAGGAAGAAATGAGAGACTAGAATCAAATGTTATACACAAATTCTTGGAATTTATACATTTGTATATTTTCAAGTCATCTGCAAAACAAGAGAACTCAGCGTTATTGAAACTAACTTTGATGCCATTAATAAATACATGAGTAATGGCCCCAAATGAGATCCTTGGGGCACACCTGATGGGACAACAAAGTCAGATGGAATAAATCCACAAACTCGGAAATTATGATACTATCCGTAAAATAAGAATTAACCAAAAAGGTTACATGTGATACTTATGTGATGCAGCTTTTCAACTAAACGTTCAATATTAACCTTGTCAAAGGCTTTTAAAACTGTTAATCAATAAGTTAATTTAGTTAGTTAATTTAAAATTATTTTATCTAAAAGTTTAGGAATGGTGCTTTGTATACATATTATTCTGAAATTACAATAGATTTATCACCGGATTTAAATATAGGAATGACAAAACTAGA
Source organism: Neocrepidodera transversa (assembly GCA_963243735.1). Lineage (NCBI taxonomy): Eukaryota > Metazoa > Arthropoda > Insecta > Coleoptera > Chrysomelidae > Neocrepidodera > Neocrepidodera transversa. Next base: position 25,835,420 of record OY725339.1, read on the forward strand.
TTTCTATTTTAGTGATTCATACAAACTTTTAATTGATGCAAGTCAATATAATCAAATTAAATTTTAAAATTAATTGGGAATAAATACAAAAAAGTAAACAGTAAACATTTCAACAAAGGGTGGTTTTCAAACAAAAAATAGCAGAAAATGTATTATTTATGGACAATACTTATCCACCACAAAAAATAAATAAATATTCCAGGACCAACTACAATTTTACATATGACCAAAGCACAACTATACAAATTATTTGAACTGTTTCTTCAACAAGGACATAATAATTAAGTTATTGAAATTTTTTAAAAGAGCATTATTATGTTTTTAGATCATATCACTGTCAATTAAATCCTATTGAAATGTCATGGTTATGTTATAAGACATTATAATAAAAACATTTGTTACGACTATTTCGATAAGGAGTTAAAACTATCTAAAATTTACTAATCAATTTATAACTTTTGATTAGCTGGAGTTTTGAATTTTTTAATATTTTTATATTTCCTATGACAATGCAATATCCAATTATTTAAAACATGATTTGTTTATTATTATTATTAAAATTGTACCGACTCGTCATACTCCAACTTTACTAATCGAAAACAAATACCCAACGTTCTGATTGAATAAAAAAACGTTGTGAAATAATGACATATACGACAAGTCAAATGACATTTCTAGACATGCATTACGGCAACTTGTTATTTTTCTTCAATTAGAAATAAACAATGTCGATATCATGTGTCATTTCCGATAACAAAGTCAAAAATGCGTCTGGATTTTTCATAAGTAAGTAATCCCATTAACATATCATCAAGGTACACTACCTATATCATTGAAGTCAACATTATCAATTTGTTTAAATAGATTAAATTTTCTTGAAAACAAAACCTTGATTTTATTAATTTTTTATTGTAACATTCCTGTAATTCCCACGTTGTAGGAATTTTTGATATGATCACTTCCAAAATATATTTACCAAATAGAAAAATCTTCATTATCTTTCGTTATACTTTATTGTAATTTGGAATAAACGTTCTGATTTTTTTGTATTTAGGCTAATTTTTTAATAAATATTAATTAACATTTCAGTTTTCACTCTTGGAACATTTATATTATCATGTATATTAACAATAATTTATCATTTCAGATTTCCTCAAAGTTTTAACATGAATACTAAATGTGTCCTTATTCTTAACAATGAAAGTGTTTCTGAAAATACATCTGTATCTTTTAAAAATAGCGGAGTTTATATGAGGCGCCGTTTGGGACAAAATACAACTTCTTCCAATATATATAATGTTACACCATATATATAAAAAAAATCCATATATATAATATTATTGCACCATATATATAGAAAATTTCGATATATAGAATGTTTTCATATAGACTTCTAATTTTACTTATCACCGCAATATATTGAGGGCGCTAGTTATCCGTTCACCGATCGCGTAGTGTAACGTAGATCGTAGCTTTTTGATTCTTTTTTCATTTTTTTCACATCATTGACAATCATTGTTAGATGATAGATGATTATTTTATTATTTTTATAATAAATAATAATTACTGAGTGATAACTTCTTTTTTGTAGTTGTTTGTCTTTATTTTGATGGGAATTTTTTTAGATTGAATTTATATTTCGTGTAAATTAATTGATTAAATGGATATTGTATAGATTGTGATAAAAATTTTTGGAATTCGAGTTGCAATAATCAGTAAAAAGCCGATATAAAAAAGATAACCTCAAAATTTCGGCATGTGTGTATGTATTGGTATATTGAATTTCGATAATTGATTATCGGGATCCTGATGATAAAATTAGAGAAAAATATATAGGACAGATGTGAAAATTAATAATATTTAATAATAATAAACAGGTTGCTGTCTTTATGCAACCAAACAAAAAACGTCAAAATGTACATTATTTGGTAAAATTATTGTATAGTAGGAAAAATAGTGTACATCACTTGTGAGAAAGTGATTTTTCACACACGTAATGTAATATATTATTTACTCCGGTGATCAGTTTTTAAGCTGAAAGAAACAAAAATCTGAAAAGATTAGTA